>CM036583.1:3600000-4250000 GCA_020745775.1 Theristicus caerulescens | reverse complement strand
GGGAGGAAGGGGTCAGGCCCCTGATCAACACCCACCAACACCACCGACAGCCAGGCGCCTCCACCCCACTGGGCGAGGCACCCACTGAATAAATCCGCCGTATTTATTTTTGTTAGCCTCCAGGGCTGCCCTTTGGATGCCACGTCCAAGCCTGGCGTGCTGTAAAGCAGCACCGCCACCCAAGCGGCTCACCGCGGGGATGGGCATGCCGGGGAGCAGGCCCCGGCCCCCCGTGCAGCGGGGTTTGGGCCACTGACTTTGGGGGTGGGAACGTGGGGTGGGCTCTGTCCGACCGTGGCCCACCAGGCCCGGCCTTGGCCCGCCAGGCCAGCTGGGGGCACAGAGCCTGACATGGCGGCAAGGGGGACCCAAAGCCTGACATGGCAGCGGTGGGGGAGCACCCAGAGCCCGACATGGCGGCAGGGGAGCACCCAGAGCCTCACATGGTGGCAAGGGGAACCCAGAGCCTGACATGGCGGCAAGGGGAACCCAGAGCCTGACATGGCGGCAAGGGGAACCCAGAGCCTAACATGGCGGCAAGGGGGGGACCCAGAGCCTGACATGGTGGCAGTGGGGGAGCACCCAGAGCCTGACATGGCGGCGGAGGGGAACCCAGACCCGACATGGCGGCGGAGGGGAACCCACAGCCCGACATGGCGGCAAGGGGGGCCCCGGCGGTCCATCTCCCCCCGCCCAGGGGACCCCTCCCGCCCCGGGGAGGATGCCGGTAGCCGCCATCGGCGGGCAGGGGCCTGAAGGGGACATTTACATCTTTGTAGGAGGGCGGCTCCTCCAGGGACGGGTGGTGCGCGGGGCTGCTGCCGCCGCTGCCCGCCCGTGGGGGCCCGAGAGGCGGCTGCGGCTGGGCTTGGCCTTCCCCCGGCTTCTCCTCAGCGGACGGCCGGGGGAAGGGGCCGGCGGCGGGGCGCTCCCGGCCGCCCTTCTCCAGCAGGCCCCGGGCGGGCGGGAAGCGGCCGCCGGCCGCTAAGGGGTCTCCGCCGCGGGGCTCTTCCTCGCCACCCTCCTCCTCCTCCTCGTCCTCCTCCTCCTCCTCCTCGGGGGGCTTGTGCCCCTCGACGTCCACCTCGGGCTCGTCCTCCTCCTCCTCGTCCTCCTCCTCCTCGCTGCTGTCCTCGCTGGCGAAGCTGCAGCTGGTGCCGCCGGGCGAGAGGAGGCGGTGAGGGGGGTGCGGCGGCGGCGGCGGCGGGGGGAGCGGGTGCCGCTCGCATCCCGCCTCCTCGGGCGGCGGCGGCGGCGGCGGCAGCAGCAGCTGCAGCGGAGAAGCGGAGCGGGGCGGGCCGCCGCCGTGCAGCTTGGCCAGGCTCTCCGAGTCCTCCTTGCCGCCCACCGGTCGGAAGGCGCTGGAGTGGTGGTACCCGCCGCCCGCCTTGCGCCCGCCCGCCGCCTCCAGCAGGTGCGGGTGGTGCGGGGGGACCCGCCCGCCGCCGCCGCCGCTGCCCCCCTCGGAAGCGGCGGGCGAGGCGGGCTCCGCGCCGCCGCCTCCAGAGGGCGACTCGAAGAGCGGGTCCCGGGCGGCGGCGGCGGCGGCGGGAGCGGGCGGGGGGGCGGCGGCGGCGGGCGGCGTCCCCAGCCCCGCCGTCCCCGCCTCGCCGCCGGGCTCCGAGAGGTCCAGGAAGGCCTGGCGCAGCAGGCCGGCCCCGTCGCCCAACGAACAGCCCAGGGCGCCGGGGGGCTGCGGCGGCGGCTGCAGGTAGGTGGGTACCGGCAGCCCGCCCGCTGTGCGGGGAGGCCAGAACATGCAGAAGGGCGGGTAGAAGGCGGCCTCCTTCCTGCCCGGCCAGAAGAGCCCCGAGAGGCCGCCGCCCGCCGCGCCCCCGCCGGCCTTGTGCGCCGCTGCCGCCCCGCCGAGGGCGTCGGCCCCGCCGCCGCCCTCCTCCTTCTTGTGGCAGAGGCCGAAGGCGGCGGCGGGGAAACCGTAGGGGTGCGGGAAGAGCCCCCCGCAGCCGGGGAACTTCTGGAGCACGCCGCCGAAGGAGCCCTTGCTGGGCACCGGGATGACCGGGTAGCTCCGCGGGCTCTTGCCGCCGTGCGCCGCCGCCGCCACGGCCTCCTGCAGCTCCTCGTCCTCCTCGAAGCGCGGCCGCTTCTGGTGCAGCTCCGGCGGGGCGGCCAGGAGGTGCGGGCTCAGCAGCCCGCCGCCCACCACGGCGGCCGCCGCCTTCACCGAGCCCAGCGGGTGGCAGGCGGCGGGGGCGGCGGCGGCGGGGGCCGGCGGGGCGGGCGGCAGGGCCCGCTTGCGGCTGCCGCCGTTGAACATGGCCTTGACGTCCTCCCAGGCGAAGACCAGCTCGTCCTGGGGGCTTTTGTCGGTGAGCTTGAGGTGGCGGCGCCAGGAGTTGAAGTTGGCGGCGTCGGGCTGGGTGTACTTGGCGTCGGGGGTGCGGTGGGAGTGGAAGATGAACTTGTTGGGGGAGAAGTACATGCTGCAGTAGCTGCACTTGATGCACTTGGCCCGGGAGCTGTTGTAGCGGGCGGGGATGAAGCTACCGCGGCAGCCCCAGGCGCATTCGTGGGAGACGTCGAAGGCGAAGTTATCCGGCAGTTTGGGGGGCCGGTTCTCCCCCAAGAAGGACTTGCAGAGCCGCTCCGCCTCCCGCTTGGTGATCATCCCGCAGCGGCGGGAGGAGATGGGCATGGCCCCGGCCCGCCGCAGGATCTCCAGCTGCACCGGGGTGCACTGCACGCAGGTGATGCCCAGGGCCACCCGCCGGTTGTGGATCTCGTTGTAGCTGAAGTTTTTAAGGAGGGTGTTGGAGATCTGCGCTAGGCACAGCCGCTCCTGCCCGTCGATGACCAGGGAGACGATGGGGATGCCGTAGAGGATCACCTGCCCCACCTGGTTGGGCTTCATGGCGGCGTGGCCGGCCCTCGGCTGGTTCATGGGGTCCGGCGGGTAGGCGCTGGACGGCGAGGGCAGCAGGATGTCGGTGGGACCGGGCAGCGGGCTGGTCGCCATCGCCTCAGCGCCGGGGGGGCTGCTCTGCTCCAGCTGCGGGCGGGGAGGGGGAGAGAGAGAGAGAGACAGGGCCGTCAGCCGGGGACCCACCGGGGATGGGGCGGGGGGACCCACCGGGGATGGGGGGGACCCACCGGGGATGGGGGTCCCCGTCGCAAACACACAGTCCCGTCCGGTCCCCCCCCCCCCCCCCCCGAGTCTCCGCGGCCGTTTGCTCGGTGACCCCGGACCCCCCAAAACCCACCGGGGGCTGCGGACCCCCCGGCTCCGGGCACCCCGGCTCTCCGACGTGCGCATCCCACGGCGGGTGCGGAGATAACGGTAACGAAGCCAACCCCGTTATGAAGATGCCCCCAACCCACGGGCGGCTCATCCCGAAACACGCAGCGGAGGCGCCGGTCCGCCTCGGCGGAACCTCCGCGCCCGGCGGGTTCCTCACTCCGCACCCCGGCGGACGGGGCAGCCGCCGCCCGCATGCACCGGGAAAGCGCCGAAAAGGAGTGGGGAAAAAAAAAAATAAAAAGTTTAGATCCTTTCCGCGCATCTTCCCCGCCCGGCTCCCGTTACCTCCGCGGCCGCGCTCTCTAGCCGTGCCGCCGCCGGGCCCTCCTCCAGCGGCCGCCGGGAGGGAGGCGCATCCCCGGGCCCGCCGCCGCGGAGCAGCGGGGCCAGCCGCAGCCCTGCCCTCGGTGCGGAGCGGACGGCGGCGGCTGCGAGCGCGGAAGCTCCGCGCCTCGCTGGGTGCGCGGCGGCCCCCCCACCGCCCCCCACCCCGCGTGGGCACGGTGACGTCAGCGGCCCAGGGAGGGGGGGGGCGGTGAAGGAGGAGGGGGTCGGGTCCCCCATCCGTCCCTCCATCCATCATTCCATCCGTCCATCCATCCCTCCCTCCCCGCACCGGGAGGGGATGCGGACGCCCCGTCGGGGCCCGGCCTCCCGCCGCCGCCCCCCCGAGCGGCTCCGAGCACGGTTTCCCGGCGAGGGAGCGCCGAGGTAGGGGACGGAACGGTTTGAAAGTGGGATCCTCTTTGGCTTTTTTTGCCTTTTTTTCGCCTTTTTTCCTTTTTTTTCCCCCCTCCCCCCACGGTCTGAGCCCGATCGCTTCCAAGAAACTTGAATATACAAGTATAAAAACCGCGTCTTTTCGGAAAAAAGTATATTTTAACGGATCTGTCCGAAATCACACGGCGGGGAGGAGTGAGGGGGAAAAAAAAAAAGTTGATTTCTGGCAACAACCGTGTCCTCACGGGCAGGAACAGCTGCTGCACCCGCGCTCCCCAAATACCTGCACTGGGGTGGTTCACCAAAACCACTTTCAGAAGGACCCGGACCCAGATTCTCTCTTAAGCTCCCACGGCGCAAATATGATTTTTTTCCTAATTGCTTTATGCCCCCAATTAAGAAAAAAAAACACAAAAAAAACCACAAAACCTAGCAAATAATCTGCAGCAAAGTAGCCGCACCTGCCTCCCTTTTCTTCGAAAGTGCAGTAAAAATGTAGATGTTTCACCATCTACCCCCGAAAAGCACCGGTAACCTCGTGGGTCCCCCCGCCGCGACCCCCCCGTAGCCAAAACCGGTCACTCGGGTCCTTTCCAGTGAGGAAAACTGCGGAACCGGCTAAAAAACGGGAAAAGGAAAAAGAAAAACTCCTTTCTAGCTGAAACGGAGAGCACATCTGGACCGTCGGGTGTTTCCTAATACCCCTCTGATTTTTTTTTTTTTACAGAAATGCTTCCATCTCTCTTTTTCTGTCCATGCACATGACCAATACCAAACCTTTCTGCACATTTAGCTACGAAAACTTGGTATTTGGGCTTTTTTTCTTTTGCTTTTCTCCCCCCCCCCCCCTTTTCTTTTTTCACCGGGCATCACAGACCCAGGCGAAAAATCTCTGCGCCGACCTCTCCCAGGACATCCACGCCGAAGCTCGCCGACTCTCTCCGCTTTTTTCCCCCCCGGGAAGCGAAACGTCGGAGCCCCCCGGATCCCTCGGGTCCTCTCTAACTTTGGGGGGGGAAAAAAATAAAAAAAATCACACCTCTCCTTATTACTTCTGTCACTTGTCGCCACTGTCACACGGAGGCTCCCCCCTTCCCCCTCCCTCCTACTTTTTCCCGAGCTTCTTTTGCACGGAGCCTGCTGCTTTCGTGTGAGCAATAGCTATAAGCCTCACATTGGTGACATTTTAATCAATGCTTCCTAGCCAGACTGACATGAATTTTACACTTCAAAACTCTCCTCCGCCAGCTAATTGATTCAAATTGTTTTATTGGTTAAACCCGTGTCACACATTGTATGATCTATTACCACGCCACGGAGAAAATCTCCCCTCCTGTCTTTGCTCCCTGGTCAGCACCAGGAGGGACGGGGGAGGTTTTGGGGGAGAAGCCGCCTGTTCGCGCCGGCTCTCGGTGCCTGCATCCCCGCAGCGGCCGCCGGGCAGCCCGCTCCCCCTCTCTCTCGGCCACCCGGTGTGGTTTTTCCCCGACGGTTCCCGGGAGAACCGAGGATGAATAACGTCGCCTGGGGCTCTGAGCCCGGCGTTGGAAGAGGAGGAAAAGCGGCTGCAGGAGGCGAAAGGGATGAGCGGGTTTTGCAAAGCGCCTTCAACGAAGCTGCCCCCCGAGCTTGGTCCTCGCAGCCCGGGAGAGGCTGAAAACGCAGGCTCGGTCCGGGGGAGTCGTTCGCCGGCGCCTGCATTTTATTTGGTGGTGATTAAACGAAAAGCAAAACTCAACTTTTTTTTTTGTTCACCTGCTCGGTGCTATTGACCCCCTTGAATTCCGTTGGAAAAATTTAGGGGCTTCCCCAATTTCCTATGTAGGGCAAGCTGAAACCCATGGGGATTGGGTGTACTAGTCCCCACGGAGGGGAGAGGGTGCAAGACTCTACGTGTGGCAGGGGCACTGCCCGCAGCCGCACCGAGGGGCCTTGGCTCGGTGGAGCTCTCCGAAGTGGGAACAGACTGACCCGGACCAGCACTTTAGAGAAACGGGGCAAGAATTTACCGTTCTGTACTTTTTCCCTGTTGGGAAACCTCGTGGAGGTACGACCCCAGCACGGGCATGGGGGGTCAGCTCAGCTTGCTGGAGAAAGCTCGGTCCCCCAGGGGCCGGGCGGCTCCCGCAGGTGGCCCCCAGGCGGGCGAGGCCCGCCGGGCTGCTCCGTCGGCGGCCGGCCCCATCGCCGCCTCCGCGGCCGGCTGGAGCCCAGCCTGGACCCCGGGCAAGGGGCGAGGGGGGGGATCCCGACTTGAGGTGGGGTGCCTACACTTCTCCCCCCTGGGTAGCTGCAGACCCGGGCTCCCGTCCTGATACCACCTCCAATTACCGCCATTCATTTCGTTATTTGCTGTTGGCGTTTGCGGCGGCTGGGTTGGAGTCACCTCCTAAGAGAGGTGAGGGGAAGGTGGACAAACTTCTCCCAGAAGCCCTGGCTCTTTTTCCCCTCTTCCCTTCTCTATCGCGATTCTGCCTGGGAGCGGCTGAGCGAGGGGCGGCAGCAGCACATCCTCTCGCTGCGGATTAGCTTGGTGTCAAAACGAGAGGCTGAGAAAAGCGTCCAAGTTTAAACCACCTCAACCCACCCTCACGGCCTTTATTTACTTCCACGGCGCTTAAATATTGTAGCAGAGAGGCCACGAGGAGCAAGATAACCTTGGTGCGCTCAAAAAAACCACAAAGAAAACCACCCCCAACGCGGATCCATTCCCTCCTCCCACCCCTCCACATCCCATTGAAACTTGCAGCCGGGTAAGTAGCAGGCACGCAAGGTATCGTTATAAACCCCCTTCTCTTAACAAAATTTAGGGAGCAAAGGAAGGGTTTAAAATACTTTTGGGTAGGTTTCGCTTGCGCTCTTTGGTCTACAGCGAAGCTCTTTTCTAAATATTTTTTTTTTTCTCGCGTTTTATTGTAGTAAGCAGAAAGCAGAGAGGGCATTTGGAATAGAGGTGGTCCCATCTGGAAAACCCCGGAGCTCATTTAGATCACATCACTTCGGGCTTTTGTCTCTGCTCTTGAATAACCCGGCTAGACACAACAAAAGGGCAGAGATCTACATGGAGTTTTTCAGTGGCAAGAGAACGCCTCGGAAAGATGCATCTATAATCATAATAACGGGAGGGGAAAAGGCTCAACGCGATCTTCTCCTGGCTCTCTAAAGGCACCGGGAGAGTTTAGGGACGCGGCATTTCTCGGTAGCCTGATATCCCTCCGGTAGCCGAAAGGCAGCGCGGCGGCTGAAGGGAAGGAACCGGGAACGGCATCTTTTGTCTGAGGGAGCTCTCTTAACTTCCCAATTTAATACGCTCCGAGCGATCAAAACGCGAGGTGATCCTCGCCGAAGGTACGTGCTAAGGAGTCAGGAGATGCGGATACCCCCGCCAGCCCCCCCAGCATCACCCTCCCGACTAGAAACGGCACCAAAAAAAATGCGATTTCCGATTTTATTTCATCGTACGAGAAGCGACTGGCAGCCCGGGAGGAGATGGGCGCTGCATATCCCCCTCCCCAGCGCTTAAAAACGCGAGTGTGTTTATTTCTGTCCTGCCTGGGGATGGGGTGACAAGGAGGAAAAGAGGTGCAAGTTTAGATGGGGGTAAATTAACCCCCCGGGAGGGTGGTGGGATAGGAGGGGGGAAAAAAAAAACAACCCAAACGAAGAACACCTCAGCTATCGATTTTTCCTTTCAAACGCATAAATTAAAGCGCCCTGAACATCTTCCATCAGAAACGTGCCTGCTCCGAAGTATTTAAACGAGCAACAAACTTCCACGGCAGAGAAGCGAGGCCCCGGCCGGGCTGTGATGGGGACCAGCGAGCCCAAACTTCCGAGGGAGACGTGACGCCACCGGGCGAAGGCTCATCACGTCAGTAAATAATTCAATTTTGCGTCTTTCAGAACCCAGTAACCTTGGGTGTCTTAGAAAGCAGATTGTACAAACAGGCAATTAAGATGAGCACTGAGACTTTCAGAGGAGATATAATGAACCAGCTTTAATTACTATCTTGAAATTAAAAATGTAATATACAGATTTAAATTTATTTTCACCTAAATTGTGTATAAAATTATATGGCTGCTGCTTTTTTTTTTTTTTTTTTTCCCCAGGCTAAGAAACGAATTGCCACCAGGCTTGCCACTAAAAAGTCTGAAGTACTTTCCAAACCCTGTTCCCCAACACACAGTAATAATGATACATTTATCATTACTGATGACCACCCACTGGTTTATTAGTGCTTTGTTGCAACTATTACAATCAAGAGATTTCTTTATTTACTGTTAACATTCACTTAAAGCTGAATGTTAATGACTCTTCTGAATTCACCAAAGAGTTTTCCGTTATATTTCAGGAGTAGTTACGGTTTGGGTTTCAAAAAACGGCATAAAAGAAGGAGAAATGCTGGGTGGTGGTTTGCTCCTGGGTTGTTTTTTTTTTTTTTTTTTTTGCTTCTTAAAAGGCTGTTTGAGAGGATTTATCTAAGTCGGATTTTCAACAAAGAGTTGCAAAAGCCTTGGCATAATGCACGTACTTGACTGTAGCTAATTATGTGAGTATTTTATTACAGGAGATTCATTCATTATTGATAAATGTTTGCAGTAACTTCCTGCTATGTAGAGTTGTATTTTATGAGGAATAAACAACCTATGGGGATTGGGATTCTTTGGCTTTTACGCTCCTGCACTCTTTGACAGTTCCCATTACCCACTCAGGGGTCTGGCTCGTCACCTTCTCCCTCTCTACACCCAAATACAACTTCTCTTCCACCACCGCATCCCTCTCATCCCCTCCTCCCTCGCCATGATTTCGGGATTACGTTAAAAAAAGTGACTTGCCGGGGAAGGTATTCTACTATAGGCACGCTTTCTGTGAAGCCAGCTCTATATAGGCGTTTCCAAAGGGATGTATAGACCGCTATGAGCTCCTGCTTCGGGGCAGCAGGAGCTGTGCAACAAGCAGGCAGCCCGTCGAGGAAGGGCTTGGGGGGGAGAGGGCTTTCCCGAGGGCTCCCCGCTTCGGCTGCAGCTCTCGGACCCCCAAAGCCGTGGGGGGTGCAAGCCGGTAAAGAATAATAATAAATAAATAAATAAATCTATCGTTTCTCCCGGCTTTTAAACCGCGGAGCCACTGACAAAGCGGAGGAGCCGCCTCTCTCCAGGCTGGTGGCCGCCTCTTATCCCACCTCTCCCCCAAAATCAGCCCCTTCCCGGGCGAGGAGGGTCGCTCCGGGCGGGAGAGGCCGAGCTGCCCGCCGCCCCCCCGTTGCCGGCAGGACGCGGAGCGCTGCGCGGGCGCGGTGCTGAGCGGAGAGCTCCGCGTATCCCCCTCCCCGGAGGGGGCCGGCCGGGAGGCCCCCGCTTTGGCCCTGGGGACCACCCGGCCCTGCTCCTCCCGTCCGATCTCCAAACCCGGCCCAAAGTTCATTAATTCGAAGGAAAATTAATAAAAATAAATGCATAAGAGCAAGGGACGCGCAGCTCCTCCAAGAGCGGCTGCAAACCATCGCCCCTTCCCTCCGCAGCAGCCCAAACTTGCGGGGGGCTCCTCTCACCCAGCCAGACCCGACCCGGTGCCGGGCAGCCGCCTTCCCCCCTCTGCTCCACCCCGCGGGGCAGCACGACCCTGCGACCCATCGCGACAGCAAGCGACATTACTATTTACTCCGGGAGGGGGACGAATACACCCAAATCGAGAGGTTCCCCCCGCACTGCTCCATCCCACCCCAGCTTGCCCCCAGCCCCAGGGCTTACCTGGCCGCCCGAGCTCCATGGGCCCCCCCCGGGCGGCGGGGCCGCGCTCCGCGGTCGTTCCGCTGCGCGTAAGTTTGGCTCCCGCCTCTGTCGCGGCGGCTGTGCCACGGGTGGGTCGGGTCTCGGACGCCTTCTAGCAGCCAGGCAGCGCCCTGCAAGCGGTACGGGGAAAGCCACCCACCCCCTTCCCAGGCCCCCTCCCCTCGCCGGGGCGGGGGGGAACCGCGGCCGCCCCCGCCCCGCCGCCACCCCGGGGCAGGTCCGCCCCGACGGCTGCGGAGGGTGGGAGGGGGTACCCCACCCCCCCTCCCCGCCTGGAAGAGGGACCCTGTTGCAGAGGCGGGCTCTGCTTCCCCCAGACTCCCCCCACCCCAAATTTCCTCTCGCTCCCCCTAAATTTTCCTTTGCCTCTTCCCTGCAAAAAGGGATCCAGGCGAGCACACACCCTCCCCCCCCCAACCGTGAGCCCTTTGCGGGGCAGCAGGACGGGTCCTCCCCCACCCAGCAGAAGCCCCTGCGGGAGAGAAAGGAATGGGGGGGCACAGCCGCCACCCCGCAAAGCTCCCACAGAGCCCCCGTCCCCAGCAAAGCGCTTCCCGGGGATCACTCGACGTGCGGAACAAGGCGGCTGCTTAAAAACACAAAGCCGGAGCCCTAATGAGTTCAATTACAATGTGGTAAACACATTGCCTCTACGCTTTAATTAAGCCGGCTGTCCAATTTTAACTCATTAGTAATTCATTAAGAGAACAGCCTTTAGCTGGCTGCAAGGAGAGGAGTACCGCAGCCTGTGCGGTTACGCTGCGCGCATACCCCAAGGAACTGGGGGACGGGAGAGTGTGTGTGTCTGTCCCCCTCCCAAAAGGGGCTCCTGTCCCCCAAAAAGGGAATCACCTGTTGTCCCGGCCGCTGTGGGACCCCCACGTCGGGTAAGGAGATCCGAAGGAGCTGGGATGAAGGAGAAGGGTAGGTGTCCTGGGGGTGCCCGGGATCCACCGACCCTCTTCCGTAGGGAGAAGCCGGATAAATTTACGGGCAGGGGGAGGGATGCTCTAGGGACCGCGGAGCCCCCGTGCCCCGTCTTTTTTTAAAAAAACCCAACCAAAAACAAAAAAAAAACCCAAACAAAAAAAAACCCAAACGCAAAAAGCCTTCGAAACGTATCTGGGCCAAGAAACAGGTCAAATTTACCCGAGCAGCAAATTTAGTTTGATTCGTAAAACCAGGGGTCTGCAGGGCCGGATCGTGCCCGAGGGAGCTGGAGGGGTGCCTGGGGACGGGAAGGATGCGAGGTGCCGGCGGGGAATCCTCCAAAAACCACCCGTGCCAAAGCTCTCCCTGCCTTTGCGCTGCGGTTTGGGAGCTGCTCCGGGGGTCCCGGCAGCAAAGCGGTTTTAGGGCGGGACGACCCCAATTTCCCTTCGCTTTGCCCCTAAGGAGCGACGACCCGCAGCGTCCCGGGTGGCCGCGGACCTGCCCCGGGATGACAGGGGCGGAGCAGGGATTTGAGGTTTCCCGCTGCAACGACTGCCCCATTAAGGATTAAAACATTTTTACCCCAAATTGCAATGTCTGGGGGATGGCTTTGAGAGGGTCCGGGCTGGACACTCACCCACCCTTCCCCAAATTTCATCCTGCTAGCGTTACTACTTTTTTTGTTATTTCCATTATCAGCGTCGTTACCGTTTTATCACAGCTACAACATGCTGGAGGTTGCATTTATTTTTCTAAACCGACCGAAAGTTTCCTTTAATTTTTTTTTTTTTTTTGGTAGCTATATTTGACATTTAAAACCTGAATATGCAAAAAGGATTTAGCAGACAGGAGCCGGTTCAGCCCGATCCTCCTTCACTAGTACTAGGTGCTTCAGAGAAAGACACACAAAACTGCCAACAGCCTTTCAGAAATAAGTTTGGGTTGGTTTTTTTTGTTTTGTGGTTTGTTTTTTGGTTTTTTTTTTTTTAAACCACAACAGCATTTGGCTAATCCCAGGCAGATTCAGAAGCCCTGATTTTTTTTGTCTCCCTGCTTGGCTGGGCTCCTTGCAGTGTCCCCAGTCTGGCAGGGCTGCCGAGGGGGCACACGCCACCTCTGCTCTCCCCCCCCCCCCCAGGCTTAGCCCCAGCTCGCTGGAAGGAGGCAGGGGCAGGACCTCTGGGCTGCCATGCGGTAAAAACGGGACTTCAAGCTCCAGAGCTGAGTTGTAAACGACTAAATCCCTTCTGAAGAAGCCTTTAGGCAGACATCTCAAGAAGAAACCCTTAATAAGAATCTCCTGCTTTGGGGAGTAGGTTTTGAGCAGTTATCTCTTTAAAGCAGTTTTTCTTTTTCCAAATAGCAGGCCCTCTCTACTGTAGTCTTGATTTTCATTTGGCTCCAGGCTTGCAAAATCGGATTGTCTGGAATTAGGAGATTTGGATATTGTTTCTCTTGATGTCAAAGGATTCCCCCCTCCCCCCTCCCCCCCCAAAATGTATAATCAGGATCAGGCCCCAGGGGAAGGCAAGTCTGTGGGCTCCCTACTCAGGGCTCAAAACCAGTGGTATTTAACCTGTTGCTGTGTTGTCATTTTCACCTCCTTTTTATTACCAGATCTTTAAAAAATTGCCCCAAAAGCTAAAAAAAAAATATTGCTTATCTATTTCCAGAAACACATCCCACTCCTTTGTCTTGACTAGCAAAGCACTGGCTTCTGGACACACAGGGGACAATCTCTCTCCAGAGCCTCCTGGTATAAATCTAAAAATCATCTTGAAGCCAGTGGGCTACAATTCATTTTATTACCCCAGTGTTAATCTAGAATAGGTACATAAAAACTGTTAGGACAATTAATCTGAATTAATTTCCAAAGTGAATTAAATTAAATTGAATGAAGACCACCTGAATTCTGAATAAGAACAACCTTCACAGGGGTTTCACGCAGTTTAATTAATCCACTTTTAAATTCTCACCTTCAACTAATTTGGGTTATTTTCCTGAGTGTCCCCACGTAGGCAAAATCTTAGAGGTAAATGTGGCTCAGGGGAATTCCTCTGGATTTACCCAGATGTAATTTAGAACAGAAATGTATCCTCTAATACTCTTTGACCACGGCACAGAAACGATGCAGAAATAAAGGATATATATGTTGTGCTGCTGCATGAAGCTCAACTTTATAAAGGAAATATTTTCCAATAATTTATCTGGATGTTTTACTGCTTCCTCTCACCTTGTACCCATGTGTGTATAAACACATGTACGTGTGTATGTACACTCACAGGCACGCACACTATGGATATATACTCTGTATATCTCTGCTCTAGTTGTTTAATCCATTAAAGGTTCTCCTCTGTGCACCTGAGACTCCCATTGAAGTGAAAGCAAAACAGGGAGCTAAAGAAACAGCGGGATCAGCCGGTTGGGAGGCAGGTTTACGTTGCACCTTCAAAGCTGAAATAGGATGACAAATCCGAAATTCACAGCCACTCAGGGCCCAGCAATCTAGGACGAATTTACAAAGGCAAGGCTGCCTTTGAAAGAGCGAAGCCCCTTCTTCTGGCTGAGGAAATTTCACAGGTTTTATAAGGGTTGTAGGTGTGATTTTTCAAGCGATGTTGCGATATTATCGTGATATTGGTCCTCCCCTTTTAATGGTATCTGGTGAATTAAGGAGAGGGACTGGAGCAGATACAGGAAGGCTTCAATTTTTTCCTAAAAAGCCATTTCAAGCAGTTTAGTTGCTATTTCAGCATGTAAGGTAACTACACCAGGTACCTGCTCTTTTTAGACAGTTATTTTAAAGATCAAGGGAATTATTTTTTCCTTCTGAAATCAGTGGCTGGAGGACTCATGGGTTAAAGATCCCTACATTGCTTTTCTTAACCAATATCATGAGTGGCTTTTGGTATTTCCGCGGTCAGATTCCCTAGGTCAGACCAGTCCGCTCTAAGCAGGTATTTGTGCCAGAAGTCCCAGGCTGTCATGCCAGGAACCAATAGACCAAGCAAATGGAAACACTTCTGGGCACCAGATCAAGTTATGGTGAAGGCATCTGCTGATTTTTCAAGCCTGGAGTTCTCTGTTTTGGTCTGAAATAACAGAATCACTGAAATAACTCCTCAAGTAACCATATTTGTGGGGTAAGGTATAGTGGTATGATCATGCCAGAGGACACCTAGAATCCTGGAATTTTACTCTTTAGTTCAATGAATTACTGTGTGACCTTGCAGAGAGCCATTTATAGACCAACATTTTAAAGATAAGCTCTCAAATAAGAGTGCCCTGTGAGTAATCTGGTTTGCTGCCCATCTGTCCAGACTGGGCATTTCTGAAAATCAATCTGCTTTGGACTGGGATTTCTCAGTTGAGATACCGAAGTTGGAAAAATACCACCTCTTCTTCAAGCCTCAATTTATGCACCTGGGAAGGATGTGTGTGTGTGAATGTGTTTAGGGAGTATCATTCACCTACCAGCATCTCAGAGAGATTTTATAAAATGTAGTTGAGTTAAAAACTCTCTCATCTCTCAGCTTTCACTCTCACTTCTTCACAGTGCAGTTGAAAAAAAAAATCAATCGTAGCTAAAAGCATTGTAGAAAAGCTACATAAAATGAAAGATTCCCCAAAACTTGGAAACCATGTAGTAACTCCATGATTTGATTCAGACATTTCCAGACTCCCTGAGACAGTGGACTGCTGTCGATGTTCAACAGTGTGATACTTCCTGGCCACATACACATCTATAGCGTGCTGAGCACAGACCATTTCATAAAATCAGGTACTTATTAGTCAAAACCCAAGCCAAAAGCCCCTGTGACACTGAAAGCAAGTCAATAATAACTATCTCCGGTCTCTACCGTGAACTCAGCCAAGGGAGTGGATCCTATGCACTTACCTCTTGGAACAATCCAATTTCAGGGTCATGGCCATAAGATTAATCCACCTTCTGATCTGCTCCTTTCATAAATTTGGAAGCATTTAAAGGAAAACACTCCTACCAGTTTGTTTGTCAAATTTAGGCACCTAGCATCTACCCATCGGAGTCAATCTTTATAATGGACACAGGAGATTTTTAAAGCAGGCGGCAACGTGTTTTATGGCACCTACATCTATTATAAAATTTACCCAACTCATCTTGAATTTTTGATTAAAAAAGAAAAATTTTGTCTCGTGCTAGTCTGTCCCTCTACTTCAGGCAGTTCAGGAATATCCTGTTGGTGATGAGATGTGTTTCGACTGTATACGGAATAATTTGACATATATTATTTTAATACCACTTTATTAACTGTAACCCAAGCACATGTCTGCCTTGCCTTTTGGATGGCACAAAGAGTTCATTTAGCTCATCCAGCCACTGATTGCATTCAATATCACAAAAAATGATTCTCTCAAAGCACTTGGGATTACTAAATTCATATGAATGAAGATTTCTTTAAAGTCATATTCCCATGTCCGGTCATTACCATGCAGCCTTTTGGTATCACTACTATTACTCTTGCTATCCAACTTCCTCCTGTTGTTTCATTTACTACTAGTATCAACACTCTCCAGCCTGTAGAGGTACCGTCCTACCACATTCACCCAATATCACTCCCTGTTTCTGGTCCCTCAGGAACCACTGTGTGCCTTTGAGCTCTTTCATTGTGAGATCTCCATGTTTACCTCTTCCTATATTCTCAAAATTTATTTTTTATTTTTTTTTTCATAGCAGACACTCTTGAGTAGCCTGGAGTGAGGTTGCTCATGATACTTCAGACATGGTGCTCCCACCTCTTATGTTGATTGCTGGGAAAAAGAAAAGTAAAGCTCCGCTCTCTGCTGCCCAGGGCTGAGAACATCTACTTATCTGTGTTAATACTGAGTACAAACAAAAAGATCCCACATTTTTTCAACATACCAGCAGTAATAACTTCTCTTCAGACCATATGGGAAAAGCCAACAGGGTTGGCTTTTGATAGGTAAGCATGTAAGTGGCAGCAGGAAGTTTTTTCCCCTCTCCTTCTGTCTATCAATTCAGATATATTTTCATGGATTTCCCCATACATGTGCTACAGGTCCAGGACAGCCCCTGCCTCACAGCCCTCTAACCAGCAGCTAGAGATGAGGTCTTTCAAGAAGCAAAACAGGGGATGTGGTGGGGCAGGAGCTGCAATGATTCTCAACTTGAGCACCCCCAAATTATGGTCCTGGTTAGAATCGCCTGGGTGAATGCCCAGTGGCGATGCCTGTCACCTCCAGCCTCTGTCCTCTTGCACCCTTCTTCCTTCTCCAAAACCTCATATTCCATTTCCTGGAGCCCAGGGATTTCAATCCTTTCTCAGAGCCACTTCTGCCCCTCAGTCCCTTATTACCACCCCTGAAATAGCCCCCGTGCCTCCAGGTCCAAGCCTTTCTCAGCCCCACAGCTCTTTCTTCTGCCTGATGCTCCCACCACATCCCACCTGGGGTTAGGACCACTCACCTAGGTGAGCTGATGGCTTCTGCCTTGCCATCAGCTTGCCTAATCACCTCTGCTTCTACTTTGCTGTTTTGTTGGTTGCTGCCATCCCAATAATTATCATTTAGGTATTTCCAGAACCCATGGCTTCAGTGGTGTAATAGCAATTTTGAGGGGTAGTGAGTTTTCAACAGGGGCAGAATCAGTTTAATTCCCATCTTCCCTTTCCTTCCCCTGCTGCCTCCTATTCCAGCTCCTCCACCACGCTTTAGCTTCCCTCTGTCTGTGATAACGCATCTGTCTGCTGGGTTGCCCTCCAGCCTCAAATAGTGCAACGCTCCAGGGAGAACAAAATTTCCTTCTTCCACAAGATGTGTGTTCCTCATCACAATGGAGAAATGCAGAGAAGTGGCTTAAAAATATCTTCAGCTGCTTTTGAATCAGAAAAAACCTGACAAGGATTTGTCCCAAACTTACCCTTGTGAGCAAGTAAGTCCTATATTATGTACCTTAAATAAGGCCTTTTATTTCACAGCAATGCTAGTACACGTCGCTAAGATGATGTTTAGAAATCAAGCAAGCACATAACTAATTTCAAAGGAGTACCATTACAGATTAGTTTGGCCCAGAAATTAAAGTGTTTCCCATCTGCTTTCATTCATGATTGTTAATTAATTGGTAGGTAATAAACACGGACACTAGTTTTGACAGCTTTGCAGCAGTAGAAACATGAGGATAGTATGGACTGGCTTTCCTAGTGTTATTTTATTTTAGTAAGTCACAGTCCAATTCCCAGGAAAAAGCCGCTACAGGAAGATGTGAGAGGGGTTTTTGAAGAGGTACCTTCAAGCCATCTTCAGTCCTGCTGCTTTTTGTACAGCAGGGCACCATCCTTTGAGCCTGGTCTTGCTGGGTTACTGTGGAGCTGACTTTTTTCACAGTTCTAGCCCAAAACTGGGGTGGATAGTTGAAGTCCTAGGCCAGGGTTGGGGTATACACCAAACCTGCAAGGCAGCCTGATTCAACTCCTTGCTTTGCTACCAGCTGTTATGTACAGTCCTGTGTAAACCATCCAAGTGGATTTAGCTCTCCTAGTATTAGTTGCCCAAGTTCTTCCCAGAGCAAACCTAAGTGCCGTCAGTTCATCATTGTAGGGCAAGAGGAGGCACCTCTGGAGTCTAGATAGCTGATGGATTAGAAAGCCTGACCTTCATGTGGCTGAATTTGGGGGATATGGATTCATCCATAGGACCAAGCCTCAAGCGAACCATTGAGAAACAGGATAACAATTTGGAGGGATCAGTGCCTTAATTCCACTGCAGTTCAGTCACACTAATGCACTAACAAGTGGGTGAGTAAATAATAGTGACCATAAATAAGCAGAAAAGTGCAATAAATATTGCTGGCTCACTGGGATGCAGTGAGGACACGAATGACTGGACAATGCACTGTGCTTTTACCCCATGAATTCCTGTCCCAGGAATTAAATCCTTAATACTAAATGGTGAGACCCTCCTGCTCTCCCAAGCTCTCTGCTCCCCGCTCTGCCAAGTGCCACTTCTACAGATAAGGCAGATCCCCTCCGGGATCCAGGACGGGTGAGTGGCTGTCCCATGGGGACAAACTCAGAGAAGATCTCCTGGACATGCAGTCAGCCGCTGCTCACTTGAATGACATTTCCCAAATGTCGTTACCTGAAGAAACATTATGAAGGCTTTCCTTTGGCCAAGTTTTAGGAAGGTATGAGTTACAGCATCTACTTTGCCTATTTATATTTGTTGCAGGCAAAGGGACAGAAAGGCCATTAGCAGCTCTACTGGTCTTTTAACATTGGGTCTAAACACCCCTAGCCCCAGAGGGCTTCACAGCAGTAGGAAAAGCCCCATGCTTGTAAGGTCTCCAGCCGTTTATTACTTTTTTCCATCATGATTACCTTGGCTCCAGAAAGTTTTAATACCGTTCAAAATTCAATCCAGTTTTATTGACATCTCTAGTTTTGCCAAACAGTTAAACTGAAGCAGACGGCATGAATTTCAGTCAATCAATATTCATTTAAAACTGGACACCCATATGTAAGCATACTCTCTCCTTGGCAATGAGTAAGGAGGCTGAACAATCAATCCACACTTGTATTTAAACTTGGCGACTCTATTTTCAAAAACCCCCACATAAGGAAAAATTGAATGGTTGAATAAGGCAACATGTGATTTCTGTTATGTTATTATTAATAATTAATAATTCACTTAATAACACAGCAGGAGCCTAATCCAAAGCCCACTGATGTCAATAGATTTCTTTCCAGTGTGCTGGGTAGCACCAGAAGAGACACAAAGGCCCAGGTTTTTCACAGTATTTAAGCACCTACCTCCCGTGCTGAACTCAAACACCTTTACAAAGCTGCCCTGCTGCTTCATGGCCCCTTAACTCAGGACAAGACAATGAAGTAATTGCAATATAACGTACGGTGAGTAACACAGAGCAGGCCAAGAGTAATGTCCATGTAAGAGGGTTCAGTGACACAGATTTAAACTCTGGGCTTACAGCACTGGTTGAATATGCTCACCTCTTCTATTACAGATATACACCCTATATATGTAAGACTTGTGTTTATTCTACCACACTTCTACATAACATGCAGATAATAGCTATCCTTGGGTATCTGCATCCCCGTTGTAGGCTCTGGCTGTGTGCAATCAGGGGCTGATGTGTAAAAGATAAGAAGATCCAGGAAACACCAAGCTGTTAAGTTTATTTAAAACTTTCCCTGGCCTTTTCCTGGCTGCTGCTAACATCTTTGAGGCAGCTTCTGAGAAGTCCCGTGGCAGCCAGACACCCAGGACCAGGACAGCTGGACCTTCAAGCAAATATAATTGTTATTATTATTACCGTTTTGCCTCCCTAATTAACCAGTTGGGCACTTGCCAGCTCTTTATATCTATATTGTAAGGGTTGTTTCCATTGGGTTTAGGCAGACAGTCTTACTTTAAGATCCCTATTGATCAGCTGCCATTCTCACGTGGTTAAAGCACTCCTCTAGGGGAACTCTCTCGTGTTTTAAGTGCACACAGTTACTCTCATGACTGGCTTGTAAACAGGTTTTAATGGGGCTATTAGTGTAAAAGGACAGGAAACTTTCAAAACCAGCCTTTTAAATATTCATGAAGATGTTTAATCTGGTGCTTAATCACCACTGTTTGCATATTGCAAAAGGGGGGGGGCAGCAGTGCTTCACTGTTGGCTATCAACAGGGCATTAATAAACGCTTTTAGACCCACGATTAATGCCCGAATGACAGCCAAACTTTAACAAAGCATCCCCTGTTTTTTGCAGAAGAAGTCCCCAAAATGGGTGTCCAAGGAGAGTGTTAGCTCCCAGGAGAGGATGTTCAGGGCTGGACTCTGCTCTTGCATGGCTGGATCCGTACCTTCTGCTCCTCAGCACTGGCCATGTGCACCCAGGCCTGACCGACCACACGTGGGCACGAGGGTGGACGTCTCTGCCTGAGTGGGGGGTCCAGAGCCCCGGGGCGATCACCCGAAGACATCCATGCCCAGGTGGGATATGCGGTGTCCTGTGGCTGTCCCCCACTGGGGGTGGATGGACCCTCCAGGAGATGCCAATTTCCCACCACTCCTAGTATTGGATTCATTCCTCATATTTTCTTTCCAGCAAAGCTCTGGCTTAGACTTTCAGCTGGTGTATGCTGGCTAAATTGGTGCAAGACCATGAAAGACCCTTTAACCACTTTAAGCAGTGCTTTTGTCCCAGTGTCCCATTCTCTATAACCCCTCCTGACCTTTTCTGGGCATGCATATGGTCATACGCATTCTCTGTCTGCTCTGATCTGCCCCAGAAGCCTCAGGACTTGGGTAAAGGAGGAGTGATCTAAACACAGAATTTCAGCCCAGCTTCTGTGTTGCTTTGGGGGGTGGATTTTAGCAATTTCTTTGGTAATTTTTGTCATACATGCTTTATTTTAATTTAAAAAGTAAAGGCGGAAAGGATAGCATTTCCCCAGTGGGAGAGACTTCATGCAATTTTAAAAATGTGCATTATTTAATCCAATAGGCATTAAGATGCCTTGAGCTGTTAACACCTGTTGTGGAAATCCATAATACACAGGCTTAAAAAACCAACAACCCTGAGAGACCCATAAAGGTACCTGCAGAGTTGTTGTCGCCTCTTGTGTCAATGAGCACTTAAGGACCCTGAAATCTGCGGCTGAACTCATTTACTGAGCACATGCTTTCTCTTTAGCTCCAAAAAAAAATTCCTTAGGATAATTTCATTGAAAAAAAGAAGAATGAATATGAAACACCAATGAACTGCATTTCTTACATAAACCTCTCATGCATTTTTCATACATTTCCCCACCCAGACACCTAAATGCACCAGCTTATAGTCTATGTTACTACCTTGTAAAACTCCATGTAAAAATTCAGCCAACATTTTTTTTTATGCTTTGACACACTCTTATTTAACAGCATATGTCAAACCCAGGCAGCCTGCCCTCAGCTGGGGAGGTCACCTTTGTCTTCCACAAAAGTAGATCAAAAAATGAGATTCCCAATAGGAAATGCAAGGGGAAAGCAAAATTCCCTGGGGAAGGTGTGGAAGAAGCTCTTCATGTGATCTCACTTTAGCAGGATCTGTGCTCACTTTGTCTTCATAATCAATAGGAACTAGTTATGGTGTGAAGTCCTGGCTGGGCTGAAGCCAGTGGAAGTCTTGTCACTGATTTAATGATGGGACCCCTCTAATGGGACCACCTAAAATTTAGATAGCGGCCTTCAACAAGAGGCTAAGTGTCTGGTGCCATTTGAACCCCACCAGGGAGTGTTCCTTGGCCTGTCAGCTACCCTGTTGACCCGTGTCAGATTGTCAGCCCTACCTGGATGCTTCTCCCGTCCTGGGGTGTCTACCTAGCACCATGCATGCCTTTTAGACAGCTGAATCAAGCCCGAGCAGCCTGGGCTACATCTATGTTGAGGAACTTTTTTGGAGTGATGTATCCAAGGCAGGTAATGTGAGCCATGGTTGAGGGACATTGCCCACACACAGCATTTAGATGATGCATATAGATGGAGAGGTGCCTTGCTCTTGTGTCTGGAGACCCATAGGTGTCTGCATGTGCACTGGGGTCCCAGCTCCCAGCAGAGCCGATGGAGATTGAGATGGTTACCAAAACATACATGTCTACTGCCATGTGAGATGTCCAAGGCTATGTGGGGTATCACATATGAGAGGATTGTGATGGGGTAGTGTCCTTCTGGAGCAGTAGCTAAGGCCAGGTGAGATGACCAGGGTCTCCTCTGACGTGGCTGGACACTTGCATTGAGGCAGCTGGATCAAGTCCTGTGTGTCTGCATGTGGAGCCAAATCCAACCCACTGGGCTGATCCTGCACAGCCCAAGCTACATGAGATGGATCCCACCTTGCTGCAGGGTAACACCAATCCTACAGCTGCAGGAGAGTTTTATCCTAGGGATAATTAGAAACTTTCCTACCTGCCTTTATTAACTAAATAATTTTATAATTAGTTTGAAGCACTCGAGCCATGAGCCATTTCAGCAGCAGACGTAGAAATCTCTGAGGAAGGCAGAGAATAACAAGATTGTTTATTCATGGATCCTAGGAACTTCTTCACTGTGACTGTCTCCCATGGTGGCCTCCTTGGGGACAAGTGAGAATTTCAGCAATTTTATGAAACCTTACTTAACAGTCTGCTGATGTTCAGATGAGGAGCACAACAGGCAGGAGGACAGGAGACACCATCCAGAAGAAAGTCAAAGTCAAAGCTGTCATTGATATGAGGAAAGCTGTGGTCAGGCTCAGACTGGGACCTTGTGCTGGTTGTGGTTATACGCCCGGCACATGATCTGGGGAGACTACTCCACTTAAAGTTTTGAAATCAGAGATTTTTTACATCAAAACATAAGTTAGATGTTTTTCAACATTGTTCTTGGTTTCTAAACAACTCTGCCTCAGCAAGGCACAGATTAGCTTTCACTTGAGTTTTACAATTGGCACTTAGGTGATTATGCCTTTCTTGAAAAGATCTCATAGCATTTACGGAATAAGGGTTTTGGTTTGGCAACACAATTAGACAGGAACTTTTCTCCCAGGTATATCTTCAAGTAAAGCTGCTCAAAATTATTCAGACAGAAGGTTTGAGGTTGAAAACATAGCTGTTACTTCTGTTTTGTAAACGACATGTAACTATTATTTTTTAATCAACATGACTTTAATTGAGAAAGGTATTATCATTTTTCTTATAATAGAAAGAGAACCTCTTTCTCGCTGATTTTGATAAATTTCAATGACTTGCTTTGGGAAATATTTCAGTAACAGATGTTGGAAAAATAAAAGGAGAACTGAATCTATTTCAAAACCTATGGAATTAAAGAAAGGTGAATTTTTGATATTTTTAACAAAAATGCTGCTTTTCTCCCAAGAATGTAAGAATGAACATTTTCCCGGGGACATCAGGAAGACATGGAGTAATCCTGCTCAGAGTGGTGACTCTTTACACTCATTTCTGAGATCCATCATGAAACTACCCATTGCATTGGAAAAACAAAAAGAGGAGAAATTTCAAAGATGTTTTTCTAGCATGATATCAATCCCCAGAGATTTTCCTCTAAGTGCTTTAGACCAGCATAATTTCATGGGCTTCTGTGGTTGTTCCTGACTGCTAATCATGGGGTTGAGATTAGATCTTGGTTGACCAACCTTCTTTTCTCCATCCCATGTGCTTTGGGGTAAATCCATGGCTCGCTGCCCTAACTCTTCCTTGTTAAATGAGGTCATCAGTTCATCACATAGGCTGCATAAAGAAGAAAGAGTTTTGGGTTTTTTTTGGGGGGGGGAAATAACGCAAATGAGAGGACATCCTCATGGCCATACTTGGACCCGCAGTGACAAAGGGCACAACTGGGTGGAAAAAACCCAAAGAACAGAATAGTTCTGGAGAGATCCCTAAATAGATGTTTATTTTTAACCTTCACACCCAAGGCTGGAAGATCCTGTTCTTTCTGCTGGAGTCATGTGCTAGTGCTCCAGCTGAGGAACATGCATTAACAACTCTTAGTCTCTTGTACTGAGCATTATGTCTCATCTTTGAAGTCAGATTAATGGAGATTAGTGGTACCACTTAAGAGTTTAAACATCATACTGACCCAAATTGGTTGTGCAGGCCCAATGCATAATGTTGCACATGCAGGGCTCTTAATGTCCAGAAAGTGATTTCACTAATTGTTTCAGAGAAGAAAGCTTGTGTTACTTTCTGCTCTAATCCTGAGGTACCCCCCCATGCTTTTCACATCCACTGTCAAACACATCTGGTTATCCATCTACATAAGTATCCATTTAATAATCAAAGATCATTTTGTTTTAGCTCCAGTTGGCCTGCCTGCTTGCCTTCCATGAAGCAAAGGCAGAGTGATTTCATTCATGCCTCTGATCTGTCAGATGTCTGCTCCAGTTCCCACTGGGAGTTACACTGGACTTGAGGAAAACACAAAAAAAATAAACAGGCAAAGCACTACAGAAACTGCTGCACTGTATTAAAACAAATGGTTTTAATTATTTTAAATGAGATGTCTTGGCATAAGCCATGCAGAAACTAAAAACAGAGGAAGCAAAAATATTCTTGTTTAAGACTACAGAAATGGAATTGATCCTAATAATTCAAGTTTATTTTTGTACAATAATTAAAGAAAACCTCTTGCATTTCTCTGGCTGTGTGACCAAAACCAATTTGGAAACACACTGAACTTTTCAAGAAATCATTCACTTAGTTGGATTTAGTCCTGATGCTATAAAAAATACGAAAGAATAAAAGAAAAACACTTTCCCAGTGTTGCTTTTAGCAGTTCCCATGGGACTGTCTACGATGTCAGTTGTTTTTGGATGGAGTGTTAAGAAGAAACTCTCATTTCCTTGTTCTTGGGCCTGGCAGACCTTGGCTGGCTTGTAGTCTTTGTTTGTCCTCAAGACTCTGCAGAAATATCTAGGACCAAGATTCAATTTATGCTCATGTTTCTATGAAACAATTGTCCTAATGTATGGGTCCAGCTTCTCCATCCAGTCAATGGAGGGACATAGATGTCTTTGCAGGAGATTGAGCACCTGAGTTAGGCAGGCAGCTTCTGCCTTGGTTGGCTTTCAAGAGCACCTGCCCCTCTCCACTAGGCAGAAGAGGAATTTATGTGCTTATTTTAAGAGGACTCTCCTTTCCCTAAATAATGAAGATGGAGGTATCTGAGTTAGGCAGACTAAATCACCAAAGTGACATGTCTTCTGGCTCTGCTGAAGAGCAGCAAGTGTCAGGGTGCCATGGTTTACTGTCTCCTCCCGGTGACTGGCCAGATGTGTGCTCTACTTGAAATTAAATTAACCCAAGTCCAGGAGACAAATTCCCACCTCTCTCAAGAACTGCTCAGGCAGCACTTTTAATAGCTTACGTCCATCTCTCCAATAACGTTAGAGACACTATGCTTCCAACACGATCTCAGCAAGGAGAGTGCTACCTATTAACCATCACCCCTTCCTGCAGCACCTGGGTTTCTCCCTTGGGTTTTCTCATCGAAACACTGACCCATCCTGACCCTGTTTAGCTATTGAGATCTGACAAGATCACAGCCTGAGGTGGTATGGCTGAATTTACATGTGCTTAACAAATTGCCTGTTCACTCAATTACATTTTATTTAATCATCTGTAATCATATAAATTATGCCTGATGGTAGTAAATGTTCGTGTCAGTTCCTAATTACAGATTGATTAATTGACTGTGGTGATTTGTATTACTTATATAAGAATATATGAAGATGATGATAAATTATGATTAGTATGCAACATTTCATATGAAACATAGCCAGAACTAGGGGAAACTTTCCTCTCTTTGACATTTATGTTCAGTCTATCAAAGATGTTTTTGATTATCCCATGCCCCAAACAGGGACACTTTTACTATGTTAAAAAAAAAAAAAAAGACAAAGAAAGGAGAAATACGGTGTGTGTTGCTTTGTGCCTCAGATGAAGCTTCAAGCAAAGAAAAAGCTCTTGAAAAATTTCCAGCCACCAAGAATTTGCCTGTTGCTTTCTACTCACTTCAGTATTGATCTGGACTGCTTACCAACTCAGGTTTTAGTATGAAAGTCAGGAAAGTGGGAAAAAATATTGTGCTGATTTGATTTGGATGGGATAAGCCCTCTGGCTGCGTAAGTCAGCTTGGTCACACTGATATCTTCACAATTGGTTCAAGTTTGGAGGGCTGCTGGTATAAGCCCAGATTTGCCATTAAGGAGAAATATCTTTTGCTGAAGAACATCTGCTTTCCCAGAGAAAGGCTGGGTGGATGAATGATTTGTTAAGAGCTCTGACCTTTGGGGAGATCCTGCATCATCTTAACCCTTCCAAGTTCATTTCTTCAACAGAAAGAAACCCAAACCGCATAGAGGATTTCACCAATGCCACACTTATTTTTCCCCGAATGGCAACACATCTGAAGCCTAGGCCAGAGGAAGACTTAGGTTTTCAAACATTCCCCATCTCCATGATGCTTCTGAGGACATCCTGTCCTGTGGCTGTTTGCAGTCCTGGTTCAGAGAGTATAGACTTGCTGTCTCTCTGTTGAGAATATTCTTGTCTTTCTAAAAATTTTTTAAAAATTTGTGTTTATTTATTTTTTATTAGAATGGGAGCAATTAAAAATTCTCTGAGTTTGCAAAGAGCCAGGAGAGAGGAACCTGGTGTGGTTTCCCACATATTCATACATGGGATTCATTGGCTTAGTGTTTCACTGCCAAGACAATACCATGAAAGCTTCCTAGTCACAGAAGCTGGCCCTTTTCCCCATCATGTTCTGAGGAGGAGGAGGAGATTTGGGTTCTCTCCCAAGGAAGAAGAGGAGGAGATTTGGATTCTCTGAGGAGATTTGGGTTCTCTGCTAAGAGAGTTGTTGCCCTACTGACTGTCTTAGAACACTCCTTGTTCAGTGTGTTGCTCACAGCAAATCCCCTCTGTGTCCAGAGAGCCTGGGCACCCAGCTTTGGGTCTGGCTTTGGTTAGGGTGGAAGGCGGTGAAGGTTGCAATGCTAACTGAAGCAGGACTGCGCCTCTACGAACGACTCTTGCAGGACTTTCTGGAAACCTCTTACATCGTAGATCTCATTTGCATTTTTCATGACCATATCAGTCATGAATGCACTCAGGTTTTTCTTTTCAGTCATTCCCAGAAAATACCAGAAGTTTTTTAACTTGGCTGTCAGCACTGCCACTCTGTTTCTGTTAATCCAGTTCTCAGAGTCACCCGGCTCCTTCTGCACCACATGTCAGTCCTCCTCAAAACGATGTCTTTTGCTTTTTCAGAAAACATCATTAGAAAATGTCGACGTTTTGTACCAAGGTCGCTCACAGACATTTTAAATACGACTACTGAAAAAAACAATCCCTGAGAAGCTTCACTAACAAACTATGCCCAGTCCAGCACTTCTTCTGTTACTAGAGGCTCTTATTTCCCCTACAGGTAAACACCTTACAATTTTCTTTTTAAGCCCCAGTTTCTCCAACTTCACTAATCCAGCTAATCCCTCTCTGAAGCAAGGATAAGTGACACCTATTTCATTTCCTTCTCTAAAAGTTAGGTCTCTTATCAAAGGAATATGCTAAACACAAGTGACACTGTCTATCTTTGGAAAACCCAAGTTATATTTAAGATCACAGCACTACATCTGTAGCCATTCTTCCCTCCAAATTTTGTTCCATTTTTGTCACCTTAATGAGGTTCAAGCACTTTTTAAACTGTACAATTAAAGGTCTAATTACTTTTCTACCACTTTATATCTGGGATGTATGTCTCCATCATTTTCTTGCATCTCAGAGGTGGTAATTTCCATTTTTTCTGCCTTCTTCCTCAGTGTCCAGCCTGCTTGTGCTGCCACACTCAGCTGCATGTCCCTCCCTGAACTCTGAACCAAGGTGTATGGTTGGATGTTGAGAAGTAAAACCAATGTTTGACTGACGGTCATCTGATAAGAAGCTTTTCTTTAAAAATGTCTCCACTCCCCTGCATCCCTCAGTAACCCATGTACACCAACTTGCAATGGTCTTTCCCAATACTTTGCCAAAGTGTGTGTCTATTCTTAGATCCACAGGATGGGTGACCACATTTGGGCCGTTCCCCATTCAAGGAGCCCTTCTCTGAGCTGTTACTGTGCTGATTTGTGAGATATCCACTCTTGGGAGAAACATCCAGATCATTCTCCTTCTACGGTCCTCTCCCAAGAGGAGGCTCTGACTGATCCGCAAAGGATAAGAGTTGGAAGCCATCGCAAACCCCTAACTCCTGAGAGCCAAATAACTTCAACAGCTTCTTCTTCTCCTCCTTATATTTGACATACCTGGCAATTTTGGTCAATATTAGTAGGCACAATGAAGGCAGCCTGTTTTTTACACCAAAATTTTGTCCTCTAAAATAAACATGTTATTGTTTCAAACAGGTAACATAAATCAGTTACCCAGAGGGTAAGCCTTTTAGGTTGATCTATCTGCTTGTCTTCCACTCTGTCTGGCCATCTGCTGTCAGTGTTAAACCACCCTGGACAGGCGTGTGAGATCATAGCTCTTACCCAGGATGTGTCTCAGCAGCCCCTGTTTGGACAGGAGAAGACCTCTCTGCAAGGGTGGGTGCTCCTGCAGCATGGACTCTCTCTCTCCTGAGTCCCTGAGAGAGGCTGAGCAGTGCAGGACGGTATTTTAGTAGATGACATTATCATGATTTCCCTCCCAAAAGCAGAAATTCTTGGGGTTTTTTTTGCTAGTTGCTTCCCTTTTTCCTGTTATGACACCGTGGCTTTTTCTCAGACATCTTTGCAGCCCCTCTGCAGAAGCTGCCCTGGTGGATGTCTGTATCTCACCAGGACCTTTCACTGCAAACAGAAACCCTCATTCTGCTGCCCACATGTGTGCGATCTCGGATAAATTACTTACCCATCAGTGTCTTGGCTTCCCTACCAGAAAAATCGGTACAAAACCGATTATGTAGTGATGTCTATTTAGCTAATGCTTATAAAGAGCCAAGGGAGCTGGGCATGAAGCACGCAATAGAAATATCTACCATGTTGCTGTTGCTAACGTGGTCACTTACATTCCTGTGTGTAAATAAATCTTGAAGGGGAAAAGCCTTTGGGATGACCAGGGAACACACAATGCTGGAAATGTCTCATCCATTTACGGTGATCTGAATTTCTAAGCTGGAGTGTGAGCGGAGTTGTTCCGTTTTATTTTCACTTAGGCCTTTAGGCTTATGGTTTTATTTTCAGGCTTGACTGTGTGCCCTTTGGGACAGAGAGCATCTTTTCGCTCCGTGCTTCTGCCCTGCAGCCCATCCCAGATGTTCCTGTTGGAGAAAGGGGTGCCCAGGAGGGACTAGGAGACTTCTCCACTCACCCATCCACCTCCCCATCCATCCACCTCTCAGTTCAACTATCCACTTGCATGCAACAATCTGAACCAAACTAAAAAAAAACCCCGCCATAATTAGCTCCTTTTGCAAGTTTAACAGGATCCCACCCTTCTTTTTTTGACAACCCTCTAATGCTTTCCATGAACAGGGCGGAAAA
This sequence comes from Theristicus caerulescens, assembly GCA_020745775.1. Taxonomy (NCBI): domain Eukaryota; kingdom Metazoa; phylum Chordata; class Aves; order Pelecaniformes; family Threskiornithidae; genus Theristicus; species Theristicus caerulescens. The sequence continues at coordinate 4,221,231 of CM036583.1, read as the reverse complement.
TGCTACCCGGCAGTTCAATAGACATTTCCATAACCAGCTGTTTAAATCATGATAATTGTTTTTACAAAACTAATCTGTGTGGGCAAACAAACAGACGAACTTTTTAAAAATGCAGTAGATCTGTAGCTGATGCGTTAGTATCAGTTAATTCTCATAAAAGGTCATTAATGGTGCGTACAGCAAAGTGGAGGACTGGGCGGGCTGCGTTGGAAAGAGATGGTATCTGCATGACTGATGTGCAATGCTCAGGGGTCAGCACATTACAAAATGATTCTCTTCAATTATTTATGTCCCTCTATCTATTGTATGGTGGGCTTGGGCCTGCTGCAAGGAGTTTCTGCTGCCCTTATGCTGCTCTGCAGGGTTTTTCCTTTTCCTCAGGAATGGCATTCATTTAAATAAAAATTGTCTCATGTCCTGTCCTATTTCCCACGGCTGACGAAAATTTGGAGAGGGGGGTGGGTGGTACTGCAGTCATTCAGCATTGGGGAACCCTGTGCTCCCTGGCATCATAACTGGTGCACGTAAATCCTGCGAGTCTGTCCTGTATGAGCCCCTCGAGAGGAGATCCCATGGTGCGGTATAAAAAAGAGGCTGGGAAGAAAGATTAAGGCTGCCAGTTTCATAACCGATGATCTATCCTTGTTATCATCCTCAGCAACAATGAAGAAGTTTAAATGCTTCTCTCTCCCTCTGCCCCTACCTCCAAACATTCAGCAAAAAAATCCAACCTTTTTTTTTTTTTTTTGCTGATGGCAACAGCATCAGGTGTGCTATATATCAGCCATGATATATAGCCTTCCAAGCTGACTGTTGACAACTTATGGCTCTTTTGTCTGGGTTTGCCTACTTGGCTGTTTAATTACGTGAAGTGCCTGTTGTCTGTGCGATGTTCATATCAGCGGCTGCTGGAATTCATGGATGATGCTATGTTTACATCAGCCATCAAGCTGATATTCAAACACATTAGCATGGCCATAGTGCAAAGTGTATGGTAGGTGGAGTTGCTATTGCACTACTTTGGTTCACCTACATGAGCTAAATTAGCCAGAAGAATATTTCTTAGAATAAAATGTTTCTCCTCATGCTTTCAATACTTTCTTGCATCCTTTTTTTTTTTAATGTTGATGGAATTTAAATTATTGACCATAGCAATTTTATTTTTGATGCAAATAGCAATTAATAGAGAGGACATTAGAGAGAAGAGTCCTGAGATTTTATGAGCATAGATTACTGTAAGGCTACATAATAAAATTAATACAACATGCATAAAAGGTCATTACAGCTGTAATAATGCTGTCCCAAAGTACCCCTTTCATTCTGGAGGACTGAAACTTGTTACCAAACCTAAATGAAAAGCAAAGGCATCTGTCTCAGACCTCTGTTACTGTGACATTTTAAAAATGAACACAAAAGTCTGGGAAACATTTTTGTTAGTATTGTCCAGGAGTTTATTTTCCCATCACTTTATTTCCTGAAAGATGAAAATTTAAACATGGAAAGTGGCAGAAATTTTGAAGGAGAAAATCTGGAATTTGTGATACAAGTGTCACTGATGTTTTTAACAAACTTTATGCAATCGTAGCTAGAGGTCCTTATTGGGGTCAGTGTCTTGTACTATCTAAAGGAATAAAAAAGCCTGGGCCAGAAGATGTATTCTGTGTTTCTGCTCTCTTTAGTTTACAAATGGTGCTTGTGAAATGATACCAGCTGAGTGGGCATCTTATCTGCTGAAAAGCTGAATAAAGTGTTGTCTTAGGTTTACTCGAATAAACGTTTCCCTTTTTTCCCATATTTGAACCAAAATAAAATTTCTCTTGTGGCTTTGCATCTTTGTATACTTTTCTAAAAGGAAAGTGAGGCAGTTGAAATGAAAATTGAAAAAAGAATAATTTGAAGCCTGCTAACTCCACTTGAAAAATAAAAGATGCTGTTTTTTTCCTGAAATTTTGGACTACATCTTTCGTGTGTCTGAAACAGTCACTCAAATTCACCGTGAGTGTGCCAATATTACTGGTTGCCTTCCACTGATGCTATTTTGTTACTAGATCTTATAAGAAACTCTTTCTGCTCCACCTGGGACCCAAATCTGTCCCATCTCACTTCCATTTAATATCTCCTGTCCACTCTTATCTCTCGTGTCCTCCCTTGTTTACATGCAGCCCAAACCTCTCAGTGGCAGAAAGTGATGGCCTTTCATCAACCATCCTCATGGTGGCACTTCTGGCAAGGCCCAAAGTTGACCCCCACTTTGGGACACCCCTGTATCACCACACTCTAGTGGATTTAGAAAGACAGTTCCTATTAGCCTGGAATACGATTAAGCCATTAAATCCCTTTATCCTAAAACGACTTGGGAGCACATCTACTGAATGTTGCAAAACTTGAGCAATTTTCACTTTCAGAAGTCACATAGGTGCTATGGGCTTTTCTTATGGAAAATAAATGGAATGTAAATCTAAACAGCCTCACTCAACTTCAAGGACAGAGCTTGGTTCAGGCCTTGCAATGCTAAACAAACTGATGCCCAAATACCTTAGCCTGTCAGAAAAATCCCACCTTGTATTCTCATCTACGTATCTACAAATGCTCATTTCCCATTTTAATCTCTGTCCTGAGGATGAGCAGGCATAAGGCATATAATTTCAATTAATCTAAGATCTACCAGTATAAAAAGCTATAAAAGACCTTATTATTATTTATTTCTCCAGGCATTTTGTTCATATACCATTAGAGATATATAGCTAAATGTACCTCCTATTTCAATGGTAGTACTGTGTGAAATAGCAAACATTAAAAACCCATAGGAGAGGTTATTGTGTTAACATCTGATTGAGGTCTCAGTAAAATGCTCGGGTAGTGTTTCATTTGGATGTCGGAGAGCAGTGTACAGGCACACGGTTATATAGACTGTCATCCATAACGTGGGACACGGTTGGGTTTTTAAGAAGACCAACAACTCTGTCCACCGATGTATTCAGTTCCTATTGTACCTGTCATCTCACTAGATCCATGGTGACATGAAGATGCTCTACCTGTCTGCTGGAGAAGGTGGAAAAGTGTCAGAAGTGCTGCCTTTTTTTTAAACTTTTGAACACTGTAGTAGGTTAATTTGGAGCTTTTTAGCTCGTGTTGGTAAAGGCTCTTAAGATTTTGTAGAAAATTAGGAAAGTGAAAGAAGAGGAAAAGTGCATGCAGGGGTGAGCTGATGCCTGCAGCTTTCCCCCTGCAACTGTTGATCAAAGAACTAATGCTGTCTTACAGGATAATTCTCTTTTTGCTTTTCTCTAGGCTTGATCTCCATTGTCATGTACCATAGGTACCCAATCCAGCACCTGGTTGGCACTTACCAAAGCTCCCCTATATTACCTATACATGTACACAATACACGTACTGTATTATCTCCACGCTTGTGCTTACATGTGCTTTGAACACAGGCTTGCTCAGCTGGACTGGGTTAAAGGTTTAAGGTAGGAAGGGTCTCAACCCTGTTTGAAGTGAAAGTGTGTGTTACAAATGATACAAAGCTACAAATGACATATACTGCTAATTGTTTGATGGCATCCCATGGTTCCTTGGACTCGTACACTTTTTATGTTCAGGCCTTTCTGTTCACTAGGTTGTCTTCTATGTGTGAGAAGCCATAAGTTGCATTGTAAGCTGGTGCTAAAGCTTTATAAGTGCTCAACAGAGGACTGAAAAATGAGGGGGAGATTTCCATGGTGTGCTATGGAGGGCAGAGAAATTACATTTGGCACAGGAGGTGCCCAGGAAATGACTGGGGAGCAGGAAAGCTGTTGGTGGAGGTATGAATGCTTCTCTCTTGGCATGTCTTTATGGCCACAGTTTGCAATGGGACTCTGGGCAAGGCCTTTGGTCCAAGCCAGCAATGCCTGTTCTTGTGCTTTTACCAGTGCACTAGGCTAACACTTAACCCCTCACGCTGATAAACTCAAAACATAGGCTATGATACAGCAATTTGGGAGCATCACCTGAAACCTGACCTCTTGAGAGAGCCTGGCCAAGCCTGGGCTTTGCAAGTGTGTACGATGGTGGGAGTGCACCATGGGAACCACGGTGCATGTTGAGGGGTGGCAAGTCTTCCTTAGCCCGTTGCTGCCAGGAGGACCATCAGCAGGTCCCCACTGTACCTTGCTATGCCCATTGCTGGGATTGTTGTGGCTGTGGAGCTAGAGCCACACAGAGATAATGTGGTTCATCAGCGCTAGAGCCGCAATACCTAAAAACACTGGTGTCTCCAGGCTGCCTAACCAAAATCAGCTGGCTAGGGTGAAGAGATGTTGCTACTGCAGAGCCAAGTTGCAGAGAAGATCCACCTGAAAGAGCTGCTGAACGCTAAGCAGGGTGCCCAGAGACCTGGCAGGGCCCCTAAATATGGGGCACTGGAGAAGGGAGGGAGCCCCTGGGTGCAGGGAGGTTGGGGAGCAACCTGGGGAGCAGGAGGGAGGCACAAACATGCCGTGGTGGCATGGCTGTTGGCAGCACCCAGTACTGTATGAGAGTGACAGCCTATTTCTATGCTTCGTTTCTGGAGACTCACTGTGTGCATATTACAGTAGCTGTTGCCACCCCTCATCGTGCTTCCCCCCCTTTTTAATGATTAAATGACTGCATTTGGTAAATGCAGAATAGGAAAAAAAAATTAATAGAGGCTCCTTCATCTGCTCCTGAGTGGGGCACCGGCACAGAGGCATCTGTGTGTGTGTTTAATGGGTTCAATTTCCTTTCCCTGCCATGATTTGGTGGCTGACAAGGGAATGCAGCAAGATGGTGGTTACTGCTGCTTTATTGAATGGGACCCCACAAACACTCACCTGGGTACAACGTGAGCAGCGCCCCGGCTTCCCTCTCCTCATCATCTGTGCACGTGGCTAAAGGTAAGTGTTTCTTTGGGAAAGATCATCCCCCTTTTCTCTCCTCTCCCCCTCGCCCCTTCCAAAGTAGCCAAACTGGCACAAAAGATGCTGGCGAACTGGATGTGCTGGAAAAGCAGAGCTCCTGGAATGTTCCTTGGAGCACCATAAATGTGTGCCGAAGGAAATTAATTGAATGCTGTGTATCAAAGGAAATAACAATAATAATGCACATCCCTAGCAACTAGAGAGGGAAAAGATCTATGTGGTTCTTTCATCTCTTCCCTCCTAAGGAATGATTATTCTCTTCTCCAGTTAATCCCACAGTTGTCAGGCAGAGATTTTGAAGAGGGGAGGTGTTTTTCCAAGGGCAGGCAGGTGCTAACATCAGAAGAAGATGCATGACCCTTTTGCATGTTTCAGCAGAGATGCTGGAGGTCTCAGTGGTGCCCATCGTTATAGCCATCAGTCCTGGTCCACAGTGGCCATGAGGACTGGGAAGGAGGACATGGAGCTCACCCAGCACACGTGGGCAGCACAGCACTGCAAGGTTGGAGTGGCTCTGCTGGTGTGGACTGAGGTCTCATGCTGGGTCTCTGCTTGGGGTGCTTTTGAGGGCAATATGATTGTTTTTCATAAATGAACCTCAGATTCCACATGCATGCAGATTTTTGCCCATTGGTTGAGCCGCTGTCCTCAAATTTGTTTTCTCTGATACAGCCATCCACCTTACACTGGGCTGTGAAAAACCAAGTGATTTCCCCAGCATCTAGGCAGGGATTGGCATTCAGCAGCACACGGTTCTCCTCTCCATCCCTTGCATGATACCTTCTTCATACAAGACCTCAGACAAACCCTGGATTGAGATATCCCCATCACGTTCAGGAGCTGATGAGTGGTCCTTCCACTCGTGGAGAAGGAGGGTTGGAGGAAACTGATGGCCACTGTCATCACAGGATACCGTGGAACCTGCTTGGAAGAGCTGTGCAGATTGGGGATGGGATCTGATTTAAAGCATGGTCTTCAAGCTGTGGCTCACGGGATATAACCAAGGAGCAGTAGGTGTCTGACTAAACAAGTGCCTATGACTTGGATGGACTAAATCCAGCTCTTCCCTTGAAACCCCTACAGCTGCTTTGCTTTTCTGCACCTTCATTCCCCATTTATAAAGAGCTGATGAGAATATGCCTCTGCTCTATCACACCAAGGCTTCATTCATTAATACTTACAAAAGGTTTTGAGATCCTCAGATGGCCAGTGCAAGAGAAGTAATTATTTATTAACAGCCTCCGTGAAGGTGTGGGCAGCCATATTACACCTCTCCTGGGTATTTAATTTAGGTACTGAGCATTTATTGTGGGTCTGAGAAAGTAATTGCTGATCTGGGCTGCTGGAGGTGGTAAGGTTTTTTTTCTTTTTTTTTTTTTTTGTACCTGAATGAAATGCCTATAAATGCAGATAATATTTCTTACAACGGAGATAAAGAGTTGATGCCTAGGGACTTTACCAACAGTCCTTGAGACCTTAACTGAGGCTGAGATACGTCTCTGTTAAATTCCCTATTGGAAGGTGCTTGGGGATGGTTGGAGTGATGGAGGCAGGGGTAGGGTGCTGCTCTCCCCCTTGGCATCCCTCAGCTATTGGGGACGGTTTGCTCTTGGCCAAGCTGGCGATGGCTGAGCACAGCAAGCATCCCTTCCCAAATTTCTCCTGGGCTGACGTCCACCTTCCCTTGCCCTCCCTCCTGGGGCAGACACCCACCTCCCCAAAACCACCCCGTCCCCTTCGCAGGTGTGCAGGGCCGCAGCTCGCCTCACCCCCATCGCGCTCGCCGGGGAGACGCAGCGTAATGCCGGGCCTTTGCCATTAAGCATCTTCCGTCTCCTTTTCTTTTGTTAAAGCCAAATGGAACAATGTAATTAGCTTGTTACAATTAAAGTGACTCGACTGGATAAATTGTAATCACCCAGACTGAAGTTAGGCATCCCTGCAGGTCCCGGCCAGAGCAGCTGAGCTGCCTCATTTGCATAATTAAAATATACAAATGATAATGGATTTTGTACTCAATTTCCAGCGGCTGTAAATTCGAGAAACTATGAAATTAGAATAACTGAGATGGAGCCCGCCTTGAGGTAATGAGGATGACAAGTTTTGACAGTAGGGGTGTTTATAACACTAGTTTCTCGCTGCAAAATAAATAAGTACAAAAAAGATTAGACAGTGATATTAGTTAATAGTTCCACGGGCAGTGGGGAAAGGAGATAGACTGGTGATTACCTCTGCAAATTTACGCTGCCTTTTTGACAAGCTCTCTCCTAACCTTAGGGGACACCTTTCGCCTGATTATGAGAAATTGAGAATGAATTAAATGCATAAAAAGGGTTGTCACAGATAGACAAACTAAAGGAAAAGAAATGAAATTAGTCTTGCCATTTTAGCTTGCCGCAGGAGGAGGGGGGAGAAGGAAGGGGAAAAGGCTGGGAGAGAGGTCTCGGCGCTCCTGCGAGGAGGAAATGAAGGGACCAAGTGGTCCTGAATTGAGGCTGCTTTCACAAAAAATGGAAAGTCCTTTGGATCCCAGGTGAAAATAGGAGAAAAACATTTTCGGGTAGATAACGCCTTGGCCAGGTCAGTTCCAGGTTCTGTCCAGGACCAAATTGTGCTTTTCCAGGATTTTTTTTTTTTTTAAATTTCTCAGCAAATATATTCTGCCTCCATTTTTAAGCTTCTAGATCTCCTGAGAACCTCTCAGAGCTGGAAATCCGGGCTGAGCTGGGGGTGGGCAGGTCATCTGCCGTCTCTTCGACTTCTCTTTGCACACAGGTCCAAAATCATAGCTGTTTTATGAATATACACCCAAACATAACTTGGTCACAAATATTTTGCAAAGCCAAGCTAAAAAGGGGTGTTTCCTTCCTCGTCAACTTTTCCCCTTGTCCAGAAGAATTAATTAACAGTTCAGTGTGGTTACTAATGATTTTTTGGAACTTTTCTCTCTCTCAGTAGGACATTCAGCAGCATAAGGAGAGCTGTACCTGGCAAGACCAAAGTGATGAGCAGCAGATGCCCCTGGAAGGGTATGAAAGGGAGGAGCGGAGGGTCAGAGCCAGAACCGCTTGTTGTGGGCAGGATTTGCCTGCTTTCAGCTCCTGTGAACTGACCCTTGGATAAGCTGATTTTGCTCTTTTTTCCCTTTTTGCTCTGATGGGAACCATGGTGGTCAGCTCAGATGGAAATCCCAATCCGACAGATGGCTAGATTTTCCTGGGGATAAAATATGAACTTTTCCTTGATCCAGAGTGAGGACATCAAAGAAGAATTAGTTAGGAGGAAAGCTTACACAGTGCCGGTGCTGCTTTCCCTGGCTCCGTGCAGAGTGGCCTGTGGATGCACAGGACCACCGAAGACCAAACCTGCCTTGCAAGTGGGTTCAGAAAGGGTCATGATGGCTCTGCTTTCCATCCTCCTTCTCTAGGATCCCTGGGAGCTGAGGGCATGGATCCCATGCTTAAAAGCATTTAAAACCTTGATATTCCAATGATATTCTAATTATATCATTGACAAATTGTAAAGAAGGTGGAAAAGGTGCAGGAAGGCAAGAGGGAGGGAAAAGAGGGAGAAACGGGGGAGAAGGAGAAGGAGAGTTGAGAGGAGAGGGAAGAAGGGAAGGCAAAGGGGTACCTACAAAGCAAAGGGAGCAGAAGTGTGGGGAGATCTGGGCTGGGGCTGGGGGGCTGCAGGGATCCAGGGACGACCCACCCCCACCCACAAGTAGCAGCAGGAGCCCTTTCCCATCCTAGGAATATTTTTGCAGCAACTGCATGTTCCCCTCTGCTCGCCCATAGCCATGGGTCAAACAATCCAGTGCTCTGTATTTATCCTTTTAAATGTCACCTGAATGAACCTTCTGCTCCACCAAAAGGTACTGTTAGTTTTCAGACATCTTGGGTACAGCTTCCCTTCTTCTCTCCCCCCTTTTCCTAGCCTCCAGTGTGTTTTCAGTTAAGGTACAGCCGTCATTTACGTTTTATAGTTTGCTTTACAGCATCTTGTTATGGTGTTATCTGTTAAAGAATGTATTTTTAATGTGTTTTATAGCATGCTTTATAAATAAGTTATTAAAGAATGTACCTGCAGCTAGTGATCACTTAATAAATATTAATAAAGCAATTCCAGATGAGGCCATCATTAAGAGTGTTGCAGCACACCCACGCTAGTTACCTAGAAAGAGTTTCTACGCTGGTTACCGAAAAGTTCAGGAGGGCCGTGATGGGAAGAGTTGGGAAGCAGAGGTGGGAAGGAAACAGTTTTGCAAAGTCCTTTTGGCCTTGAACTCCAGACTGAGTCTGGTTTTTTTTTCATGAAATACCAATGGCAGGTGGGGAAGGGGGGTGAAAAAAGGGAGAACAACTCTGAAGATGCACGAGGGTTGGTGTCCGTAGCCAGGGAGGGACCCCAAGGTGGCTTTGCACGAGGGCAGTGGTTAACTGACCTCACTGGCTTTTCCTTTCCTGCCTAAAATGTTAGATTAGCCCTGAGAAATGTAGAAATTTAGTCAATCCTAGTTCTGTTTCCATATGACTGAATCTGTATTTTTTGGTTATTTCCAGTTTGGATCTGGTGCAGCTGATGATAGACTTGCAGCCTCAGGGTAAACACAGTCATTGCTCTCCACGCAAATCCATTTTGGTTCTAGCTAGAGGGGGCTTAAAAGCACCCATGGGTGTGACATCTGGTGACAGGCATGGGCCTTTTCTGTGGAAAAAGACACCCAAATCCAGGCAATTTATAAGCTTATTTAATGTATAATAAGCTTAATTAATTTGTAAGTTTATAAACTCAGTTTGCACACAGTCTGTAGGATTGTGGGCAGCAGCTGAATTATTCACACCACCACTGGACCTTATGCAGTGTGGTTGCACAAAGCTTTCCTTAGTGTCTGAGACCAGAGCAGGCAGGTGAGTCTTCAATTCTGTTCATGCAGCCACTGATGGAGGAGACCAGATGGAGACCAGCCCTCCTGGGTTGCCTGTGTACCCAGTGGAAAGGGGGAGAGACATGGTGCTTTGGAGCACTCTTCATATCTCCCTGCCCATGCTCCTGTCGTAGGTTGCCTTCTGGAGCAGCAAACCAACGGCAAACACCTCTGCCAGGCATTAATATCTTTTTGCCATGTGGTGCCAGAGTTAATTATGAGCAGTGTGGATACATTTGTGTCTCCATCAACAAGTTCCTTTTCAAATCCTGTGAGAGGTCCCTCCCACCCAAGCCTCCTTGTCCTGCTCCATGGCACTTTTTCAGAGCTGGTTTTCCAGCAAACTACAGATGGTCCCAAAGGCGAGAAAGTGCTTCACGGAGGAAGAGGCAGCAAAGCTGGCCTTTTCTGCTCTCATTATGGGCCAGGTATTCTCCTCCCACAGCACAGAAAGCAAGGGACAGGTTTGAAAGGTCCCTCCTCTCTCTGCAGCTCCCGTAATTGTTTTTGACACTGTTTATCATCTGTGATAATACAACTGTGCCCTGTTACCTCCAACTGCCCTAATTCGTGTTATCAGTTTGGCACCAGGGAGAGGGAGGTGAGAGGTACGGAGGAGAGGTGAAGCCATTACAGAGCTGACAGGGCAGTGAGAATGGAGCGTGGTGATGGACTAGCCATCACTTGACCTGAATGCAAACATACATCCTATTGGATTGACCTTTCCCTGAGAGTAATGGATCTCCTCGTGCATCATTTTTGCTACATTGCTGGCCATTCCGAGGAGATAGTTTCTGGTAATTAAGATAGATCCCTCATATAATCCACCCACAGCGACAATCAATAGGCGCCTCCAGAGGGATATTTCCAGATTATTGCTATGTCAGCACAACTTTTGGAAGCTTTGTAGACCTTATCATGAGAGGTACAATCAGGAAAGCAACACAGGGGCGATTTCTAGGGAGGCAAGGTGTTTGCGGACGCCATGCACGTGTTTGTAAGTATATATGGGTGACTGTGCCCTTTCTTGTTTTGGATGAGAAATACATAAGAGTTATAAACTCTAATACTGCTGTAATGAAATGTCATAGCAGAAACTCTGCAGTCCTGCATGATCACAAGCCTATTACAGCAGCAAAACAGATTTGGGACTCCTATTTTGAGAATGGAATAACTGCAGCTAAGTCAAACTCCTTCTCCCATTCTTCTCACCTCAGAAGGCACTTTCTTAATCATGCTTCATCCTTTTTGATGTGGTTTTTGAGTAGCTATAAGGCAGGCAACAAATGTCCCCAGCTTTATATGCAGATACCAGGCTGTACTTGTACAGGTAGAACTGGGAGAAAAAGTTTTGCCTTCATTTGCAAATTGAGCATGTTTAGTGGAGGTGTCCCCCAGGAGTGTATATGCAGAGGATACAAGGGCCTCTTGCTTCTCTTCATTCAGTCACTTTTTTAGCTGTAAGCCAAAGCTAATGTCACGGTGTCTTCAAAATCCAAATCTGTAGTAAAAGCTCTGTCAGTGAAATGAGGAAATTCAAAATTTTAAGTGGGATTCAATTCCCTGGTATTTGAACCAGCTAAGTGAGGACACTTCCTCTGAGTTCAAGTCTATTCTAATAATTTAAGAGAAGACCTGGGAGCCATGGAGTCTCTGCATTGCATCCTTGCATCTTCCACCAATTGCTGACATTCTTAAGAACATCTCTTTGCTTCTTTTTGACTCATTTTGCAGCAGGTTTGGCTATATAATGTGTGTTCATATCCCTCCATGGAGTCTGGAAGAGAAATATGAATCCTAAAGAAACACTCTGAGGCCCCAAAGTACCAGAGAAGACAATATAGCGCATATTTTGTGGACTCTCAGCCTGTTTCTCATTTGCTATAGGCAACTAGAGTAAAAGATGTGCTTTTGAATGGCTGGGGCTGCCCCAGAGCATGTCTGGGGGGTTAAGTAACCCATTTAATTGGTGGGACACACCAGCAGCATTGGTATTTTGGAGCTCCAGAGTGAGGGTTGGCTTTGCAGCTCTTGAATTGGGTGGTAAAACCTGTGCTGATATCAAGGGTCTCTGAAATTTGTTCTCTTAGTCATATTGATCTAAGAAATGCAGCCAAACATGAGTTGGGATATGTGCTTTAAAAATGTCAAGGGGAAATTATTTCAAGCTCTGAATATATATGAAGTTAATAACTTGGCTCTTCCCATTTCCCTTTTTAGCTTTTACTCTGGATCAGTGACCTGATTTTCCAGAAAGGGATATTTGGTGGGTCAGTGGTGAGGAGGGATGCAAATGATTTCCTGTAAGGTTCAGGCACCATTTCTGCAACCAGAGCCTGGTCTTCTTCCACAGTCCTCTGAGGGCTTCTGGTCTAGAGGAAACCTCCAGAGTGTGACATTTGTTTTCTTACTGAGCATTTCACATTTACCGGATGTATATTTTTCATCTGAGACATCTTCTAGTCTGTCTTTGCTCTGGAAAAGGCATCTCTGGATGTCCTGGTAAAAGGGAAATGTAGAAAAACCCTCTTGCAAGGGAAAATCTCTTTTGGAGGTCCCCGACCATTGAACTACGTTTCAAACATTGAGATACAGATTTACTCTCTTTTGTCTTCAGATTTTGTTGTTAATGTTTTCATGAATTTGTGGAATATTTCTGCTCTGTGTCCCTCCTAATATTTTAAATCAGCTTTACAAATCTTCTATGCCCACTCTGCTCTTCATGGCTTTTCATGTTGTTTTTTTTTTTCATTATAGCTTTCCATTTCATGTTAGTACATAAAGAAAAATGCATTTTATTGGAATAGCTGTGTCACAGCAAAGATTATTCTTCTTCCCATAGATTAAACCAGATAGTGTTGTGCCATGTGGCTCACGTTATAACAATCTCACCCTGCCTGTATGGCCAAAACCTAATTGTAGTATTTTGAGAGGAAATTCTTATTATTTAAATGCAGTTTCAGCTGCTATACATTTTAGAGCCATAAAAGAACATTAACTGGTTCTTATTTTATTTGTTTCATAATACTAAGGGTTTATATGAATTGATCAAGCTCTTAAAAAGTCATTTATATTTATACTTCTATATTTATACTTTTACACACTACCGCGTGTAAAACTTGTGAACAAAAATAAACAGAGATCTGTCCACTACTAAGCCAATGTCATATCCTTATTAAAAGGTAGGCATTGCTTTTCTGATTGGTCTAAAAAAAAAGCATCTGATAGGTGATTTCTGTTAGCCCAGATCAGTACTGCCCCTTTGGGTTTACAGAGGCAAACCCCACCAGAGCAGAGGGGCAAAGCTTTAAATATTAGATAACTCTTGATTTTCCGTTTGGGTGAAGATATGCAATACCAAAACATATCTGTTTTGAAGAAAGTTTGCGACTGAAGTTTTTACTAACACAAGAGTTTATAAGAGTTTCTAAGTTTCCTAATTATTTTTTTCCCCTAATAACTCCATAAGAGTGCTGTGAGAAACTACTGCCAACTCGCCTGACTGTAGGATTAGTAGGTCCCTACTAATTCACATTTCAGGTATGTTACAAAGTCAGCAACACGCCATCGCAGGCTATTGCCAGCAGGTACCAGCCCATTAGATCAACTGTTGGCTGGACATAAGGATGGGCTTTGGAAAAAATCCCCAAACTCTTCTGTGACTCACTGATTTAATCTGATATTGAAAATAATTCCTAGTAAACAGAAGAACACGAATATCTTCTGATCTTGAGAAACAATCCTTTTGTGTCTGTGTGTGATTGTGGAATAATATCTTTCTGAGCTCCAGTGAAAGGGGCCATTATAAAAATGAGGTTGGCTAAGATGATTAAACGTTATTTACAGAAAGGACATGGGTCTGATTAAATCACAAGGAGGGGGGTCTCTTTTATGGTGACAGGAAAAATACATGTCAGTCCACAGAGGTGCTTGCTTCATTTCAGTAATTAGGGACTAAAGTAACTTGGACAGTCTGTCAACTTCAATATGGTGGAGTTAACGAGTAGATCATGTAAATAAAAGTTGTTTGATTAGATAAAAAATTAAAGGGCCATCATTTTTCCTGTTGTCTTGCAATTTATCATTGAGGTCTTTGAAATACTATCACCAAGCACATACCTCCAAGAGTAATGACTTATAGAGCTATATTTTTTAAAACTCCTTTAATAGTTTCCCTCTAGCACCCAGATAAGTGACCAAATTTTAGGAGGATCTGGCCAGACACTTCCATGAAGAGACCTGATGTTAGCAGGGCTCAGCATCTGAAGTTCCTATTAGCTGCTCTTTTCAAAATCAGACCCTAAAAATTTCTGCTGTAAACATTTTTTTACGTAGTCTTGGGTATTAGTGTGGGCAAAAGTGAAAGAGATTTAAGTGCTTTTCCAATAAACTCCCTGGAGTGACAGAGGTATAAAATGCAGCCATCCTGTCCCCTACATATCCTGCCCAAGGTCTGTGCTTCACTTGAATCATACTGAAATGCAGAACAGGGTAAGGGGGACTGGAAACCCTTGGCAAGTACCTCACTGAAGGTAAGTATTGCCAAATTATGGGAGCTGCAGGGAGAGGAGGAACCTTTAAATTGCTAAGTATTATTCAAGATCTGCATCTTCCACTCCAAGGGTAACTTCTTCCTGGGGAACACCTGACTTTTGGGGGATGCCTCAGTTCTAAATCATTGTTGGTCTATGGAGAGAAACAAGCAATTTGTTTCACCCTTGCACAGATGCTAAGAACATGTTGGATACATTGCATACAAATAGCACCCATTTCTCCTGCACAGCCAGTGGGGCCATGGTCACCTCATGGTCTCCTCATAGTTGAGGAGCTCACTCCATCTCCAGGCATATGGACAGAGTATTGGCTGGTTAAGTTGATATTCTGTAACAGCACATTTTTTGACACCCACTGGGTCTCTCCCACTGACAGCCATGGTTTTGCCACCCCTGTTAGTCTTCTGCTCTAGGCAACTACCAGCTTTGCCTGTGCTTGAAGCTAGTACCAGCATCATCAGCCCAGGACCAATGCCTTTCCAGAACTGTGATTGAGACAGAAACCAAGTTCTTGCGGTTTATGCAGTCTGAGATGTACAGGATTCAGCTGCATGATCTTCCAGGTGTTTCTGGCCCTTGGAAAGGTTTGAAAACCCAACCTGATGGCTGGGGTCTCTCTTTCTCTTTGGGAGGTCTGTTGGGATACTGCCTCTACTGTTTCCAAAGTGACAAAATGTTTTCCAAAGCTTTTGCAGTGGTTTTATACTTACACTCCCCATATCAAAACAGTTGCCTGGTTGCACTTTGTTTTGAGCATGTTCTTAATGTCTGTTTAATCAATACCTGAAGCACCTTATTTGTCTGGATTCTGCTTCCGAAGCGAATGTGGGTATTGGTGATGGGGAAATGCAAGGCAGGTGTGTGCCTGTATATCAGCAGGGAGTTGATACCAGTTACTTTTTGTCTTGTTTTTTTCCTTTTGTGGCACATAAAAGAATTTTGAATAAGTTGATGAGGTTTAGTAGTCTCCTGTGATGCAATGAGGTACTTTTTCAGACCCATAAAAACCAGAGTAGGATTAAAAACAGCATTCGAGCAATGCCGTTCCTGGCAATGGCACAAATTCTTTGCTTTCCAGGTCTCTTTTGTTATTTTTATTTATTATGCATACTGTAGTTGCATCTAAAATTGCCATTTGGAGACCATTGCACAAAGTGTTGTGCATGAATACATATCTAAATAACCATTTTTGGCAAATAAGCCTTAAAGAGTTTTTCCACTTATAAATTTCATTGCTGTTTCCACCATGCTTTCCATTGGATATGGCATTGACTCAAAATGCCTTGTTGTATGCAAATTGCCATTTTTATTCCTTGTTCACATGAAGCGACTGCTCCTGCCCTCCTGCCTCTCTGGGGGCAGGGAGTCGCAGATGCTGTGAAACCAGGGCAGCTCTCCTGTGCGAGAGGGGCACAGCACACATTGCCCTGCAGGAACGGCAGACCTGCGGGCACTCTTCGTGCAGCCATCCTCAGCACATCCCCTGGAGAGGAGATGGTGGTGAGATCCATCTGGCCTTCCTCCCTGAGGCTGTTGTTGACAGTGAGTAGAAGATATGAGCAGAGGAAGGATTTTGTTAATTTTTGTCTCCAGTAGATAGGTCCAAGGACTAGGCTAGGCTAGACTGATACAGTAAGATGCCAAAAGCCAGCAAGAGTTTGGGCAGAATAAAAATTACAGCCATGGAACTGGATATAGCTATTCCAAATTTATCCATTGATTATATGCTAATTATATTAATTCTTCCTCCTACCTGCACATAGATTAGTTAGGACTCTGACACCTTTGCTTTATTCTACCTGACCCATCACTAGAAACCCTTGTGAGGATGACAAGCATGAAAGCATAGGAAGAAGTCAAGAAAAGTTCTCCCTGTATTCCTGTCAATGTCAACTCATTTGCAAATGTTCAGAGCCCTCGCAACCACCTGGAAAATTATTTTCTGGTACCCCTGCAATTTTTTTTTTCTATGAAAATGAAGAGGAAGGAAAAATTTCATATTCAGTTGAGTGACAAACTTGCTTTGCCTACCCTTCTCTTTGAGCCTGACCCAACCAGTGCTTCCAAAGCTCTGTAGTTAAGTGCTGTGGTTGTACTTGTTACCCTCAGTGCAAAGTAAGTTGAGATACACATTTAGCACCTGGCTTTTGTTTTTATTTTAGGTGAGAATATGCAGTCCATGGCATTATGAACTAGGGTGGGCACTTCCCTAAATTAAATAGCCCAACTGCAGAGCTGTGTATCCCCTTCATCTCTCCATTAGGTCAATGTCCATGCAAAGTAACTTATATTTCTACTTCCAGCTCTGGCCCTGGCTCCCATGGGCTTGCTGTAGCTATCTACTTCACCTTAAAATTGCCACTTAATCTCTGCGCCATTGTTTCCCCACTGGTGAGATGAGAACAGGGCTGACGATCTGTTAATGTTTCTAAAGCAAGGGAGGAAAGTGCGGAGTGTAATTTTAATAAATAGCAGTGTGAAAGTTTTCTCTGCTCCACTGCTTTCTCTCGCAGATGATATAAACCTCACAAACTGTCTTCTCTCCTTCTAACTCTCCCTTCACTCCAGTGGAGTTAATTTGATTTAATGCATTTACCATCCTGACAGTTACATTTTAAGTGGTGCACTCTTGATTGCAAAAGGTAACCTTTTAATGACATTTCCCCCAGCTTGCGGGTGGCTGCAGTTCCTTTGGCAACCCTCTTTCTCCTCTGGGAAGAGAGAGCCCAGACCCTGTGCTTTTCCGTTGGCTTCAGCTGAGTTGAGCCCTGTGGCTTTAACCAGCCCTAATGACAGAAGACGCACATCCCACCAGACTATCCTTTTCCTACCGTTGAGACCATAGGTATGAATCCCATGACTAGATTTGCAGCCCAGGGTCTGGGAAAGGAGTTGCTGCCCTTGGGTGTAGTCTGCCAGAGGATGTTTTGCTGTGTTAGCAGGCTCTGCAGCGTGCACGTTGGGCTTTTCTCCTTCTGCTGCGGTTACAGTTGGCACCATTAAAGTCTCGGTGTTCACTGCCTGGGGATGTGCAATTATTGTGGATCCTTCTCCTAGTTACAGTAGGATACACTGTGTTACTGCAGTCACTACGGAGTGACAAATGAGGTTTTAATGACACCTACTCTACCTGGAATTATCTGTAAACTACAATTAAGGAAGTAGCTACTCAAGGAATTAAAGATCAGAGAAAAATGACACGCTTTTATGGTAACTTATGGGGAGATCTGCAAATTCGTGATAGTTTTCTGTGGAACAGGTTGGAAGATGCAATGGAATATAATATCTTTAAATGATCTTTTCTCCACTATCATTGCAGCATGCCAGTGTTGCAGTAGTGCTTATCAGCCAGCTCTTCAGCTTCTGTAAATCTGCAGGGGCTCCACTGGCGTCAGTGGTCTAGAGTTGAGTTTATTGGCCCGTGTATATAGCGGGTTTTGAAAGGCTGGTGTGAATTTTGGTGGAGCGGTTAATTTAGATGGCTTACTCTGCCAACATAGGGTCTGAAACTGTAGAGCTGGAAGGCATTTGCAACAGACCCTGAAAGGAAACGTGGTCAGTCTGCAGGAGAAAGGTCAAATTAGCCAGTCAATTAGTAGGAGATGCAAGGGGCTGGGGCAACCTGCTCACTGTTTTAGGGGTCCCAAACTGGGGGGTGCTCAGTGCCTCTTGCAGTGTGGCCCTGGAGCAGGTATTCGTCCTGCCCTTGTGGTGGTGGTGTCCACAGAGATGATCTCTGTGGTCTTCCCTTGTAAACATGTTCTTGTGGAGAAGTGGTCCCACTCTTTTGCAAGAGGATGAAGGAGCAAAAGAAGAGCAAGTCAGAATTTAAAAAAATTATCAAGTCCCTCTTGAGTCAAATCTTCCGCTGGAGTTGAGGCTAAATGAACTCCTAGTTCCCTAGGAAGCTGTGGATGCACATTCAAAAATATTGACGGTCTCTAAGATGATTTTATCATGGGAATCACTCTGATAGCAAATCTTCAGGGCATTGCCCAGGCAAAAGTTGCCAGGTATTAAAAATAGAAATTACGCTAAGCAATGCCTTTTTGCTTAGTCATCTTTCCTTTTCTGTGGTATTTTATTATTGCTATTCCAATGTGCTGGTTATTGAGTATATGATTATTCTTTCAAATGAGTTTGGACAGCGTCTATAGCTTTGTAGCAATTAAGAGGCCACAGACTTTAGCAGCTCAGGAGAAATGGAGTAGGTTTTAATAGCTTTATTTATCTTCAGCTTCTACAGAGCTGTTTGGACTTCCTCAATGGTGGGCAGTTTTGTATCAATAAAAGGATGCTGGAACTTATTTCTTGTAAATGCAAGTAGGTCATTATCAATGGCGTGGGGAGCCTTGCACAGCGCTTGAGAGAGACGCTTTCTCTCTTAGCTCTGTCATCAATTACAAGACTGCCAATGAATCTTGGAAAATGTGAACAAAAGCATTTTATGACCTGCCTCAATAAAAGTCTGGCAGGCTGCGATGCTTCCTTGCTGCTGTTAATTGTCTTCCTCACAGTGCCTGCTGCCAGCTTTTAATGTCCAACACCTACATTTACCTGAGGGCAATGGAGTGAAATCTTGCCAGGTAAGTCGTAGGTAGTATTAGTAAGTTGTAGGTAAGTAGTTAGTACTATTAAATTAACTCTTCTTGCTTTATCAGTTGTTAACAGATATTTTACACATAACATGAGTTACACGCGAAGAGCCCTTTTTGTGTGCTAATTACAGGTGCAAGTTTGGGAAGGGATGAGGGGTGAGTGCCCCAGCTTGCCTTGCTCTTCTAAATGACGAGAAATCAACCCCTTGGCACAATCACGCAGTCCATCATCTTCATCGCCCTGCTGCTGTCAGTAGATTTTGTGCCTGCATCTGGCATCTGTGTTTGAAAGAGTGGTTGCAATCTGATGGGCAACCAGAAAACAAAGCCTCTTTTTATTTTGGGGAACATATGCTATTGACTGAAGCTCAAACATTGTGATTAACTTGTTACTAAATGCTGAAATTGTATAGGAAGAATGGGAATTGGTAAGGTCCATTAGGGGAAATTTGTACCCAGCTCTGTTGCATTAGCTCCTTTCCTTGTCAGGTGATTAAGAATCTTATTTTCCTGGTCACCTTTGATCCATGATAGTCTCAGCACTGTACACATAAGTTTGTGTCCTGAGTTCTTGCTCAGTGTTTACTTAGGGCACTGGAGCTATCAAGCAACTTTACTCCAAGAGCCCACAGAAATCAAAGCTACGCTGAGCAGCATTTGAGCAAGAAACTTAAACACTATCAGAGATTTTTCTTATACAACTTTTACTGTATTATAATGAAGGAGTCCGAGAAATTTCAGCATCCTCAGGTGTTTTTTGACTCAAGACAGTATACCAAAGAGATCGGATGATCAGAATAGGATTGAATAATGGTGCACAAAGAGGGAACTTTTTCCAGTCCTGTCAACTGACTCATTGCCTGACTCCTGACAAATCTCTTAACCAGTGGTTTGCCTTGTATGAAATGAAGACACCACTGCCTTGTGCTTTTAATGCAAGAGACGTTAAGAAACTTCTTCCTTAGTGGCATCCTGAGCATTACAGCTCATGCCGAAAAAAAGTCCTCCAACACTTGTGGTTCAACTGACACTAGTAAATCTGTGCATTAATGACAAATAGTTGAGTCAGAACAGGTGCAAATGATGTTTAGGGATCTATTCAAAGTGTCATTCTACTTTGCTTAGTTGTCATTTTGCAATTATCCTTTCTCTTTTTTTAAAAAATGGAATTCTCACTGCTCTCAAATTCTTACTCACTGGATGCCCTTCTTTCAGTGCAAAAGCAAGGCCACTTCAGACATTGGATGCATATACACACATATCTCTTTATAAATTAGTAATATATATATGCTTATACATATTTTGGAGAGTATAAATTCAACATTTTGAGGAAAGAAAAATCTTTTGCTAGGCATTTTGTTTAAATTAAACACACTCCTGTGTTGCAAGGACAGAGATGGGGAGCTAAAGTTCAGTGTGAAGTTGTCAAGCCCGTCTGGCGAGATGCAAACCCAAATTTCTCACCTGATTGCTCTTCAGTGCCTACAGGGTAAATGTTCCAAATTATGCACAGGAGGTGTGTGGACAAAACCTATTAATAAATAATTGGTTTTGTACCCATGCCTCCTGCACACTTTTTTGAAAATTCCCTTCTCTTCCTTGCCTCCAAGTGTCATTTGCAGAAGTCTATAGAAAATAAGACTGAAGTGTAAATGCAGGATAGGAAGCAGTGCTTAAGGGAAGAGCTCTCAGCTGTATTCCCCTCCATCTGAGGTTATGAAGGCAGATAGGATATTTCTTCACACTGAAGGACATTTTTGTTGAATGCATATTCCACATCACGTAGCATTTTTCTTATCATCACACAGTAACAATCCCTTGAAAGAGGAATATGGCCCTCAGGCCTCATAATATCATCCTTTATTAGAAATAAGAACAAAGGATGCAATTAAAATACAAATATTTCACATCCCAGAGGTCTAGATACTGCTTGGCAGTTCTCTGGTGGTTCCCCCTTTGAAGAAATGTCACAGACGCGGATGCTTGGGAGGAGTAGCATCGTTGCAATGGGAGTGGGAATATGGCTAAAGAGGCACAGATACACTGCTGGGGAAAAAAAGAAGGAAACCTTTTAAGGAAATTTTCTCTAGATAGTTAGGAAGTCTCCTGAAGGCAGTGCCTGAAGGCCCAGGTGTTGGCTTCTTTTAGGTTTTGCATTGATCTGGGCAGGCAGGGGATAGATTTGCCCTTGAGGCTGAGTGGGAGGAGGAGTGGCGAGTCCTGATGCAAACAACGGTGTAATGGCTCAGCTGAGGGCTTCTCCAAGACCTGGGTTTGGTGGCTTGCAGGTCACAGCCTTTCCCCGTGTCTCTCCGCTCTTCAGGATGTAACCTTGCTGCAGCCCCTGGGTGGACACAGTCCTACACTGTGATGTTAGACTACTGACTAACCTCGTCTTTCATTTGAAAACCCCTTCCAGTATAACATTAATATAAATATTTTATACTAGTTTTGCTTCTTAAAAAAATTCATTGTTAAGTTCACAAGAAAAAAAAAAAAACAAACCAAACATTCTGGGTTGTGCTTGGCCAAAAATAATCAGGCAAAGAATGAATCCATTTCTGGTATTTGCAACTCCAAGAGATCAGTAATACCACAGTCTGAAATAGTATTGATAAGTTACATTACCTGGTAATGTTGCACATATTATTTTATTAAAAGTTAATCCAGATTGGCCACGTTTTGCCCCGCAGAAACTGGTATTCACTCCCAGGTGAACAGCCCTTTTTCACTGCGGATCTCTTTAAAGTGCTGGTTAAAAAAGCTCCAGTGCCCAAAGAAATCAACTACATTTCTGGATGTTGTTATCCTAACAGATCCCCAAATATTTCTGTCCAAGTCAGTCCATGCTGGACGAAGACTCAACCTGGACCCCTTTTCTGCTTCCCTCTATGGTAGCTAGACACTCTGATTTTGCCTGGCATATGTGACAAACCTCATGTGACCCACACTCAAAAGGGAGAAAAAGTCCTAGATTTTGGGAGGACTTCCTCTAGGGAAAGAAAGGGAGGATTTGAGTACTTTAACTCTGCAAAGGCAGCTCTCCTGGCAGGGCCCTCAGTGCTGGCAGCACATCCTGTACCAGGAGCTCCCTCTGTGAGCGTCCACCGCTGCAAAACGGGTTGCTCCTGCCTGTGGCTTCATGTTCCTATAAAATTCAAGATTTATCATCCCTTGACAATCGATTGGCCATTCTTAGATCAATACTTACCACTTGGGTCAATTAATCTTGATATTCACTTTAAGAGTAGTCAGTATCTACTTATTGATTTTAAGAATAATGAAAAGTAAGTACATGGGACCCAATCCCCGGGCTCCTGATTGGGGCAAACATCCCACTGCAGTCAGGCTTGGATCAGACTCCCCGGGGGGTTACAATTCCCATTTTGCTTTTTAAATTCTTGATCATCTCTTTCTTCCTTCCTGAAGGTGTCATGTCACTCACAGATACGAGGTGCTTGTGTGACATTTCTGAAATGTACGATGAACAGTTGAACAGTGCCAAATTGAGACAGCTGCTTTGTGCTCATGTGAGTTTTCTTTGATAGGCTACTGACACCTGTTAGAGGAGGTATTGTCCATATAAAAGATTAAAGAATGGAACTGCCAAACTAGGCTTTGATGTTTTATGGTTCAGACCTCCCACCATTTCTGCTTAGCATGTTCAAAGAGGCATTGTGAACTCATAGGTGGTACTTAACCAACAAAATTAAGTTAAACAGCTTGTAAAGATAAATATATTTCAACTTTTTTTAGGCAGTTCTTGATCACCTATGAGAATTTTGCCTGATAAAGCTTAAAGAACTACAAAATGTGACCCTCTATTATTAATTGATGTGTTTGCAGTAGAGCAGTGCATACAATTTTACGCATGAAATGTAAGAGTATATTTCTTTGACCTGAGAACAAAACACTGATGTATCTGTAAATTCTTCCATGACTACAAATTTATATCCTGGAAAGTGTTCATGAAACGTGTAGCCATTTGTATTCTCTGTGGTATTATTTCTGTATCTTTAGAATGCTCTGAGAATAACAAACGAGCTGCCACTTTAGAGTGACAATATGTTCAATAAGATGGAAATGGGCTATCTAATATTTGCAAAAGTAAAATAAAAAATTACTCCCTGGAGGTAATTTTTAATTTTAGAGTTTTGTGTAAAATAGTATAGCAGACCAAACCATCATTGTAACCAAAATGCATCTCTCCTCAATTAGTTGTCAAAATGAGATTTTTGTTCTGCTACAGTGAAGCCCTTCCCTTCCCTTCCCTTCCCTTCCCTTCCCTTCCCTTCCCTTCCCTTCCCTTCCCTTCCCTTCCCTTCCCTTCCCTTCCCTTCCCTTCCCTTCCCTTCCCTTCCCTTCCCTTCCTTCCCTTCCCTTCCTTCCCTTCCCTTCCTTCCCTTCCCTTCCCTTCCCTTCCCTTCCCTTCCCTTCCCTTCCCTTCCCTTCCCTTCCCTTCCCTTCCCTTCCCTTCCCTTCCCTTCCCTTCCCTTCCCTTCCCTTCCCTTCCCTTCCCTTCCCTTCCCTTCCCTTCCCTTCCCTTCCCTTCCCTTCCCTTCCCTTCCCTTCCCTTCCCTTCCCTTCCCTTCCCTTCCTTCCCTTCCCTTCCCTTCCCTTCCCTTCCCTTCCCTTCCCTTCCCTCTCCCTCTCCCTCTCCCTCTCCCTCTCCCTCTCCCTCTCCCTCTCCCTCTCCCTCTCCCTCTCCCTCTCCCTCTCCCTCTCCCTCTCCCTCTCCCTCTATTTCCCTCTCCCTCTCCCTCTCCCTCTCCCTCTCCCTTTCCCTTCCCTCTCCCTCTCCCTCTCCCTCTCCCTTTCCCTTCCCTCTCCCTCTCCCTCTCCCTCTCCCTCTCCCTCTCCCTCTCCCTCTCCCTCTCCCTCTCCCTCTCCCTCTCCCTCTCCCTCTCCCTCTCCCTTTCCCTTTCCCTTTCCCTTTCCCTTTCTTCTCCCCTTTCTCTTTTTACTTCCTTCCTTCACACTGTATTAGTTACCACAAAAAAACCCTGATCTCCTGTTCAGATTACCAAGGAAAAGACTATAATTACATCCACATAAAGAAAAAAGGCCCTTCAAAAGGGAGTGACAATCAATGACAAAAAATTAGACATCAGTGCGTAAACGAGCAGAAGAGGAAGCTGAGCACAGTCCAGCAATGGTATGTTTAGTCTAAGGGATTAATTATTCAACAGTTGCAGTCATGATGAGAGCGTGCACACCAGACTAAAACTGGCACAAAGGTTAATTGGTATCTAAGGGCTGTCTCTAATCATCTGATACTGTTAAATAGCGTGGTTGCTATTTTAGTACGTTTTTGGACTTTAAAAAGAACCCACAAAAGAACCTTAAGTCACACGTGAGGAGGTAGAGACATGATTTCCTGGCATGAGGAGTTCGGGAGATTGGTACCCAGCATCAGCTTACCCAGCGAGAAGAGAAGGGGAAAGCTTTGTGTGCTTGCTACAATTGAAAAATGGATTCCCCATTGCTGCTGGTTTAAGCCTTATGGGTGCTATTTAAACTTGGCATGTCATAAATCCAGTATCTACCATAGTGTTTGTTCTCCATCCTGTTTTATATGTGAGTGTGTGCAGAGAATTGCAGCGGTGCAAACAAAGATGTGTCATTGCAGCCAAAACCAAGTAAGCCCCAAACTTTGCAAGAGGCCTTCTTCAGTAGAAATGTTTATTTTGAAGGCTGGTTTACCCAAATCCTTTTTGACATTTATTTCTGGGAACCCTATGCCAAATGAGTTGCTCTAAAGTTCTCACATCCCAGACACACCAGGAAAGCAAAGACTGGGAGAGGAAGCAGAGGTGCAGATCAGAGGCAGGCTAGGACTTGACCTGTGTCTCTGCCTTGAGATGGACCCTACCTAGTTGGCCGTATAGTCTCCCCTACATGAACCTGCACACACACACACATCTCCATGATGTGTCCATCCAACGCTTGCACTCTTCATCTCTGTTTCTTAAACACACATACATGTAAAATAAAAATCATATGTTTGTGTATCTGTTTGTCTACCTCATATATACAGACCCAATATATTTCTACTCTAGTAACGTTTAAGAGACGTACAATATTTCTACAGAAATATGCTACCATGTAATATATCTCAGAGGAGAGGAGATGAAATTTAGGTTTGGATATGCTGGTGACAAGTCAGAAAATACCTTGTGAATGCTCTCAGAGCTCCTAAAGACTGCCAAAACAACACTGTATGGCAAAATACAGATTGTGTAAAAACCCTGCACAGGTATTGGAGACTTCAAGGTTGACCTGATGAACCATCAGTGATTATCAGAGCAGCAGGGCAAACCAGCACATCCTGGTGTGCTTGCAAATGACCCTGGCTTCATGTTAGTGGTTGTCTGTTAGGAGGTTTTGGTTCTGGTTCAGAAGACCTTCCTGGCCTGTGATGTCCCAGGAGTGGCCTCTCCTTCTCTCTGCTCCCCACTTTAGAAATTGGGATATTACCCCCTTGGCTCTAGTCTCTCTCATGCAGGGGGATGTCTATGAAGCCCCTGGCAGAGAAGGCAGTGATGGTCCTGAGTCGGATTGCAAACCACGTGCAAACATCTGGCTGTGCCATAGCCACCACTGCCGTAACATCTGACTGTGTACAGCAAACCTTTGGCAAACCGAAAATGCCCAAAGGACTCAGAGACTTTGATTCTTTTCAGGGCTAGAAACTAGAGTTATTTTGAGTATCTTATGATACAAAGACCTTTGGAAAAGGAAACTAGTGCTCATAGACTAACTGTGGCTTCCCTGAATAACAGAGAAGCAGAAGAGATTGGGAGCTGTGCACAAGAAAACAGACTGAGCAAGCTGGAGGAGGGACATAGGTAATTTCTTTGGGGAAGAGTGAGTGAGTCCCAGTTTTGTAAAGGAGATTAACAATATGTGCTGGAGAGACCAGAACAATAAATTGCAAAAGCAGTAACTTAGACGTGGGCAACAGCTCCGAGATGGGAGCAACGTCCAAGAGCTGCCAACGACACAAAGGAAAGAAGAAGCTGTCTCCCTGCCTCACCACCTGGTAAGATCCTACAGCAGCATCGCCTTGCCCGAGCGAGTGCAAGGAAGTGCCCAGCATCCACCCATAACCCCTCCTGTGGAGTTTATAAATCAGGAGCTGACTCCTGGCTGACACCTGACATTCAAGGTCTCCACCTGAGAGCATTTGCTGACTTTATTTTCCTCCCCACATAGGCAAGGTCCTCTCTCCCATGCCAGACCACTGCAGCATCGCTGGTCGGGATGAAACGGCAGCAATGGCGTGAAGTTTGGATGTGAGAGTGTGATGAGATGAGCCAGGGTGTTGAGGAATTTGGAGAGATGCTGTTTGCTGTTTTCTAAGTTCTGGTGATGCAGAAATGATCACGTCCTCTGTCAGGGAAATGGGGAAGTAAAACAGTGAGTGTCAAGCAAGAAGAAGAAATTATATTTAATGAAATTGGATTCGGAAATGTTTTTGTTCAAGCTACTTTGAAACACCACTGGCATCATAACTGAGGAACTGCCAAGAAGATAATATTTTCTTGTGCTGTGGTTGCTTTTCTCCCCTCTCCCCTGGCTTTTTTCTCGAGCACATTTTGGCAAGTGATAAATCACGCAGTAGAAGAGCGCATGTCTCTTCTATTTGTCTTTAACACTGACCTCAGCCCTAGGGAGCTCAAACAACAAAACCTTTCTTGGTCCAGATTGTCTTCTGGGTTACCTCGGGGCTTCTGCACAGGGAAAGGAGGGACACTTTTATTGTGCATGAGCTCATAGGTCTTCATCTTGGAAACGACATAGACATCTTAAATTCAAATAGTGGGACTGAAGCATATGTCCCAATAGAAAACTAAGTTTTAGCGTGTTGCTGAATCAATTCAAAGGGAGAAAGTTGGCCAGCTAATATTTTATAGTTATTGGCATCAAATATTATAATGATTTAAGAGAAAACCAACAACAGCAGCACTTTCAAATACTCTTTCTGCATCCACTCTGCACAGCTTCTGAGTTATAAACCCAAATGGACTGTCCAAAAGAAAAGAAACGGAACACCTCAGGGTAAAAAAGGAGGTTATTTTCAGCATCTTTGGCATCAGTAAACTCAGGGTAGCACACACAAATCCTGAAGGACTTTGCAAAGGAAATAGCCGTTGCTTCTGTCTCCGACTGTCAATGAAACACCATGCCACCTCCCGTGGTGAACGTCACATCAATGTCCCGTTTCCCACATCTGTTTTTTTGTGTCAGAGTACTGGGCCAGACCCTGAGCTGTTTGGATGTTTGCAGCTCCCATGACCATCCGGGGATGCAGATACTCTCTTGGGCCTAGGATGAAGCTTTCCCAGCATCCTGAATCCCTCAGTGAAGCCGTTGGGGATGAAACCCCTTCTCTAGTGCTCGTGAAAAAAATCCTATTTAGCAGCACCGTCGTCGAGGAAGAAATTGAAAAATCTTTTGTTGAACAAAGTACCTTTCACTTAAAAAATCCAGGCAAGATAAAATGACATGTGTGCTAATGATGTATTTTATGAACCACCATCTGTCTCGGGAAAGGTCAGAGAAAAATGGCAACCGCTGCTCAGGTGATTGGTGGTGGAGGGGGGAAAATGGCCTCATCTGAACGTGACAAGAAGCTTCAGTGACATCATATAAATGCCATAATTGGGAAGTGGTAAATTGAACAGGGCTGCCTTCGGAATTTGATGTGTCAATAAACAAGTTCAAGGTGACACGTTGGATCAATACGGCACGACAAGAATCATCCGACAAATTTACTGCAAAGTAATTGGGTGCAAAATGACTCAACTCAACCTTCACACTGCAGAAAATCAAACAAACAGGCAACCTACAGGCAACAGTTTGTATATGTCAGATGCTGCTTAAGGTAGCTTGCGCAGTACTAATAGAGTTGTTTTAAAGGGAGACGGGGGGGAAAAAAAGTGAGGTTCCCGTTATTATGAGTGTGACCTGAGGCATTGCTATAACCCTTTATGCACCCTGAGGGTGTATAAATAGAAAAACAAAACACACAATTGCTAGAGGTAGTCTTAAATATTAATATTTTTCTTCCTGTCTGTGTTGAGATGACAAATAAAATAAACTGGGAACACCTTTTTTTTCTCTTAGCACAAAAAAGAGGCTTTTCATCTAATAGGTTTCTTACCTCTCACTCCCCTTCTTTTTGATAAAGGAACATGTAATTAGTCACTTCTATTAAAAAACTGTATTTGCCCACATTACACAGGGCTATTGAATGCAAATCATTGGCTACCATTAGAATTAACCATCCCCACTTACTGATAAACCTGAAAAGAGTCACTCAGAGAAGTCTCTTCAGTGCATTAATTTGTTGACAACAAATTTGATGCTTGATTTGTCCCCACTCGACAACCTTTAATCTTGAGTTTCTCTGAGGGGAAAGTCGAGAGCTTATTTTTCTGAGAAATTTGGGCTCTCGCCAAGGCTAAAAGAGAAGCCGGTACACTGACTGCACACTTTGGAAATGTCACAGAGATTGATTGTATTTTAATTGTACATTCATTCTGGAGTGAGAAAGGAGAGAGAAGATGAGTGGAAAGCCACAGCCAAGGAGAAAGATGCCATTCACATTTGCATCCCCTCCCAGCTGGGCTGAGCTGTAGTGGAGACCACTTTTTTTGCCAGTGGTGGTTTTGTGAGTCCATGGAAATGATGGGAAAGCCTCACTTCTGCCCCATCCCTGATGCTGCTGGAGCACAGGGAGTCCGACCGCAGACCTCCGGGCCTGGCGCTGGTACATCGGCATTGCTGGCTCCAGCATCCACATAACTTACAGTAATCTGAAAATGCAGGAAAGCAGACAAACTCAGCAGCTGAGCTTTATTGATGGACTGATGCCACTGGATAAAGCAGTGTGCCGTATTGGTAAGCTTTGGGCACACTGAGAATTTAATGGATGTCAAGATTTGGACAGGGGAAAAATAGGAAGATTGAGATAGAAGATTTGTGCCAGGAATGGGATTAGTGTGAAGAATTACGAGTGCAGTAGTTATGTTAAAAAAAACCCCTTATATTTATTATACAGAGATTTGCCCCTGGCTGCCATGTTGGGGCTCTCGTGCTCCCTTGGGCAGGGACACCCCTGGGAGCGCTGCCCAGGGACAGGGGATGCGCAGCCTCTTCAAACACAGGAGGCTCTTGAAGTTGGTAACTGCTGCCGAAACAGCTGGATCGTGTCCCATGCAAGAGATGAAACTCAACTGAACAAAACGCTAGTGTTTGGTCCTTTTTGGGGAAAAATATTTCCAGGTCTGTTAAGTGACCTAAAGCTGAGATGTGGAGACAAGTGTGTAATGTCAGAAGGGCCAGCCTTCCCCCTTTGCCTGCTGACCATCTCAAGTTTATCCCACTATGTAACAGAAAGGGAAAAATACCCCTTTTTTTACCCAAAAGTGGTCTGGGACACCCTTAGAGCCCAGTACACTGAAGATAAAAGATCTGCAAGCAGACGGCTGCCCCCAGGCTTAAGGACAAGACTATTTGCGTACCAGAGGATTTGTCTTCCAAGAATGATTTAAAAAATGAGACAGAAAGTGGGAACCATCTTAACATGTAAGATTAGGCAGATCATTCTGCAAACCTGGCATTTCTAGTGGGATATTTTTCTCCCCTCACTCTGGCTGAATCACAAAGGAGTCACAGCAAAACATTATCACTGGACAGCCTCGGCTGGAGGAAGAGATGTGATGCAAACCAGCTGCTGGGGGGATAAAACAAATTCAAAAGTTTCAAAATAGATCTTGTGTCACTTCTTCAAAAGGTATCCTGAGGTGGATTTACTATTTCAGTTTTTTTTTCTTGTTGAACACATTTTTTGCTTGTTATTTTATATGAGGTATTTGCATCAAAGCCGACTCTGGCAGTGGGGGGAATCCCAAGGTATAGTTTGCAAGCTGGAAAAGTAAAAATACAAGGATTTTTTATTTCAATTTTTTTGGGGAATCTTTGGATTATGAAATTGTTGTTAACAGAACTTCAATGCTTTGCGTACTCTTGGCAGAAAAAGTTCCTCTTGGTAAGGCTGAAAAAACCCGTGTTGCTGTGTTGCAACACATCTCTATCATGTGAGACAACATGTTATTTCCAAAGCACAAAGGAAAGAAATAAGTTCCACCAGTGTTGCCAGACATTTTAGATTTTTACAGCTATATCTGTAGCCGTACACCTGCCCCTGTATCCTTCTCTCCTTTGGAGCACTGTGCACATCTGAAAACGTACCTCTACACCTGAGAGAGGAGTCCAGGATGTTCATTTCCCATTAATTAAAGTGGGAATCAGATATCCAGTCTCTCAGGTTGCTGTGCAAACAACACTGTGAGGGAGTCTCACTTTGCAGAGCACAAATGGAGAGCTGACAGACTGGGGGCACCTGTGTCCATTGAGGACACACACGGCTCTACAGTGTGGTACCACCTGGAGCCTAGTGGAAAAGCCCAAACCATCAGTTCTTTGCATTAATTTTGCTGAATCTCTTATCCCAAAACTGAACTAAACTGACTTTCTGCCTTTAAATGATATCGATTTCCAGTGTTGCTCTAATTCATTCCATATCGTCTTTGTTTACTTGTAATGATTATTTTGTTGTTAATTGATATTTCTGTTGTGTTCCTTAAAAGCCTGATTGAAAACTGATTCAAATCAATGGTAAAACTGTCACTGATTTCAGTGCATTTTCAGGTTATAATTGTTATTTTCCCCCTTTTAGTATACCAAAAGGGAAAAAGACCCAAACAAAACAGTCCTTTAAACTGTGTAGTTCTTTCTGGAAATATTCTGTACGTACGGTACCTTCCCTAAATCCTAAACACTTTGATTGTCTTTGGGTTATCAATCACACCGGTTATTTTCTGTTCTGACTTAAGAGGATTATTGGGACTGGATTTTGTACTTTGTCAGTATTACAGAGTGACACCTCCTCACTCGGGGCTGGGTTGCAGCCTGGTGGTGAGCCTGCCTGTCTTCCCTCTCACCGAAATCCTCTGGAGCTGCTGCCGAGCTGGTGAAATCTCTGCCAGTGACAGTGCCCAGGAAACCTGTCCACCCCAAGCAGAAAATTCAAATTAAAGCCCCTGGGATGTAGGGAAATGGCAAGAAGGACAGATTTCAACCTGAGGAGCAAGTGATAATGAACACATGTTTTTCCTTTTAGGGATGCTGGCAGAAACCAGATGCCTACAGCACAGCAGCTTTGATATTACTTGAACTCATGTGAGCAGGACGAAAGCAAAAAGGTATTTCATTGTGTGTCCAACCGAGGAGTGAATTTGACCCCATTACTCCTCTATAGAGGAGCTTGTAGGGCTGTTTTTCAAAGAAACATATTATTTTAAAGATTTCTCTGCTATGTAGGTAAGCTCACATTTCCCTTCCAGTTGTCTCTCGTCTTTTATTTACCCATAGGGATGTACCATGGATTTCTGCAGCCTTTTGATCAAGCCTTGCCTAAGGCAGAGGCATCAAGTGCTCTTTGGCTGTTGTGTTTGGCCCCGGGTTGCTTCCCTCTTAAGTAGCCAGGAGCAGAAGAGGCATGGATGCGGCTGTCTGGGGCTCTGGGAGTATCTCCATGGGGCACCTTGCAGCCCTCTAAATGCTCCCTTTGTCCTTCCAAGTGGAGTAGAGCTGGGCTACTTCTGAGCCCTTTTAAAGCTCCTGCTGTGAGGGGGTTAGCCGTGTCCGTCAGGTGCTTTCATCAAGAGCTGATGGTGCCAAGCATGTCTGCAGGTCTGGTCCATCAGCCCGGGAGCTCCACTTACCTGGAACAAATATTGCAGCTTTTGCCATTTAAAAACATCCTGCCATGGCTGGGACTGCTGTGTTAATTGAGCTGCAATTGCCAGGCCCTGAAAGGCAGCAGGATATGGATACATTTTGTTTAGGGTTGCTATTAGTTTTTCTGGGTTGCAGAGAAGCCTTGCATGGAAATTGAGCCCATTATGTATTTGGGTCTTGCTTAACGAGATGCAGTGCAAAAGGCAGTCCATTACTTTGGAACTAGAGGCTTTGCCTCCTTTCCAAGATTGATTTTTATTTCACAAATTATTACTGCCTGGATTAATGATCTCTCTGCATGCAAACACTCTCGGCTGCTACCCAGGTGCATTAACCTTTCATAGAACAAAGAATTCCTCCTCCTCGATGTTGCTTTGACCAAAGCATTTCTCTTCTAGATGCTGAATATTAAGTACACGGGCATCACTACCTTGCTGTTACCAACAGGAGAGAAGCTGGATTCAGAAATCACAGGCCTGTATGTGAACCTGTGATCTCCTCCAGGTGTTTTCTTTTCCACTGGACCACTACAGGCTCCTAGTACTCAAAGGCAGACTTGTAGCCCCTAATTAATAAAATAATACTGTTTACAAAACGTTTTTGGTTCATGAGTGCAGCAAACAGCATCCCAAAACAGGCAAAGGCTACTGTTACTGGTTTATAGGCAAGTAAAGTGGGACTTAAAGGTGAAACAAAATGTGGCCATGAAGGTCCCAGAGTGAAGACTCCAGGCTCTTGAAGCTCATTCTTGCAAGATAAGCAACACAGTTTTGTTAACACAAACTGCTCCACCAAACCCCGATGTCCGAAGACCTGTGCAAGGATATGCTCAACATGTAAACTCATAATAAAGGGGTCAATCCTGCAACAGCTTCTGCGATGAGGGTGGTCATATGTACCAAGAGTATATTTAAGCTGTTGCAGGACTGGGGACTCTTTTATAATTTACATTGGCCGACATCCTTAATCCAGTCCCCTCCTGGTCATTCTGTCCTGGCGACATGCTCATTTAGATGCGAAAAGTCTGCTCTGCTGGCAGACTGCTGCCTACACTCAGTAAATAGCATGAAAAGTGGCCAGCTTTGCTGTATTTGTGAAACTTTCCCCACAGCTCTAATTATGCCTGGGTAGTACTAACATTTAGTCAGCTTAAATTATTAAACTCTTGCAGCCCCCGCAGGTAAAAACCTGTTTAATTAATGACTGATTAGTTAAATCATTATGTGTCCTGATATGAATCACAATAATTTTTATAGTCCATATTATCATTGTAAAGGCATGTTAATTTATTGAGGGATTCTTTTTTTCCTAAAAGGAAGCGAAGTACGTGTACCTTAGAGCTTAGGAGAAACCACCTCCTTTATAAGGACAAAACATACCAGCATGTATCTGATGTAGAAAGATATTCCATAGACAGCCCCAAACGTTCTTTAATCCGTCTGGAATCTGGAGATGCTCAGACCCAAAAGAAAGCAGAGATCTGGTAAGTTGAAGTCTCCCACGAGAACAAGGGCTAGTGATTGTGAGACTTCAGCCAGCTGCTTGTAGAATGCTTCATCTGTTTCTTCATCTTGGTTGGGTGGTCTATAACTGACTCCCACCAGGATACCTGCCTTAGTTTGCCTTCCCCCTGATCTTTACTCATAAGCACTCGACCTTATCATTACCATCATTGAGCTCTATAAAATCAAAACACCCTCTAACATGTAGAGCTACCCCACCACCTCTCCTTCCTTGCTTATCTCTTCTGAAGAGCTTATAGCCATCCATTGTGGCACTCCAGTCATGAGAGTTATCCCACCATGTTTCTCTGATGGCAACTATGTCATAGTTTTCCTGCCACGCAATGGCAGATAATAGCATTTAAACTTGCATTTTTAGTTGCTTCACATATTTTGGGGCAAATGCTGGCACAATTGCACCACCTTCACTAGACGTTTTCAATGGTGCCACCAATTGTAGAGCCCATGTCCCCTTCACGTCATCATCTTTCTGCCTTGTTGGTATCTGCTGCCCACCAGAAACATCTCTCTCAGACAACAAAATCCCATGTACAGCAGCAGTGACTTTCAGTGTTGGTTTGGACTAAAACGAGGCGTCATTGCTTGGATGGATTCAGCCAGGTAGCTTTTAGCTCTTGCCAAACCAGTAAATATTTTGGAGCCACACTGGCTGTTGTGACGAAGCTGGCAGCACTCTTTAGTCCATGGCACCACAATATCTGGCAGGACATGGGCTGACGTGTCCAGATGTTATCTTTTCTAGCATATGACCCTGCCTGCCAAATGGTTGGCTAATGCGATGTTTTGGCTGTGGCCCCAAGGCTGAAATGTGGTCCTGGGTCAAATTCTAGTAGTTACAGCTATGCCAGAAGAGTAAATAAATAATAAAAAAAACCCAAACGCTTTTTCTCAAGGATCTACATGACACATAGCTCCTGCTAGTTCTGACATACCATTGAGCCCAGATCATCTGCAGGTGCTCAGACACCTGAGATCCCTGACGTATTACTGAAGGTAATATTAGACACCGGAAAGTTCTACATGTTGTCTGTGACAACATTAATTTCTGTAAGAACTACAAATTTGTTTAAAACATTTCTTTCAGCTCAGCTTTGCCATCTCACAGCAAAATGGTAGCGGCAATATCTGTAATACCTTGGCCTCTGAGCCAAACTTGCTGTGATGGAGATAAACTCCTTTTCCAAGAAACAAAGATATTTGACTTTTGGGAAGCAGAGATGTACAAGCAATTGTACATCATATTTGAGTTGTGTTCTCCAAACAAGAAAGGCTTTGGCCACACTTTTCCAGGAGCTGAGAGAATTGTCTATTTCCTTTTTGAGTGGAAACAGTGGGTATAAACGGCAAACTCCTCATCTCCAAAACTGCATGTACCCCACCAAGTACCTGAAACTACTCACTGACAGTCCTTATTTTCTGAGGCACAGCTAGGTTTAGGTTCTCAGGGACTGTAACACTCAGATTTGCAAGCTCAGGTGAAATCGTGGTATTTCACAATCTTGTAGGAGTTGGATTCAGCATCTCACTTGAACCTTGGTAGATCAGGTTGTCTTCAACATAGCAAAGGGATGACTCTCCCTTGTGGTGGGCTCGTAAGGACCTTGGGAGGTGGCCTGCAAACAGCATGCACACTTGGACAGGAGGCAGCTGTAGGGTTGGCTGTAAAGACAGGTGAATTTGGAGGTGGTCCCTTTTTCCAGCTTCTTGACCAGCTGAAGGCTTCTGTGTTCTCCCAGCAGGAGCACGGAGCTCCCTGGGGAGCCAATGGGAAGAGTCATCCCTTGCTGCCATCCAGGGTGACAGGCTGTGGGGATGTACTTAATGATATATATAATGTAGGATTGTCTCACTGCAGAAATCTGGGACATTACTTGCAAAAAGGAAAGGAGAAGAAATGAAGGTTATTTTGAGCTAAATACCCACACAGGAACATAATTCACTGCAAACCATTGCTCACTTTCATCCGATTTACCTGAGCACTGCAGTCATGGTTTGCAACAAATGCACTGCAAAGAGAAGAGACGGCAGTTTTTGCAGGTCTCCCTTTTTCTCTTCCTCTTTCCTATCATATTGAATCATCAGGGTGTGAAATATAATAAAGCACTGTACCATTCAATCTGTCGGCTGTACCTTACAGGTGTACTCCAGGTAAATATCCCCTTGGCTGGTGAAAAATGAGCTTACCTGAAGCAGATGACTTTGATGAACTTCGGTAGCTGGGCCTCTATCACTCTTTTCCAATTGGCTTCCCCAGCAAAACATGGTTACCCAACACAAATTTGTCTTACTGAAGGAAAGATATTCTCTAATTCACTTTGTTCCCAGCATCTTGCCCTCTCGCTGACGCCTTCACTTCATCTGGCGTTTCATAAAACTATAAATGGCAGGGCTTGTCATCTCTTCCACTGGGCGTCTTTGGGAAACAAATTAATTATTTACCAGCCTATTGCATGCCCCATTGCTTTGATAAAACTGGAATATAAGTAAAAATGGCCATGTATTAAAAGGTGCCTTTTCCTGGATGCAGCAGTGGCAGGTATAGTATCACAGCAAAAACTACTGTCCCCTTTCTCCCCAGCCCTCCCCAAGTGGTTCCTGCTCATCACCAAGCAAACAGAAGGGGCTAATAGCAGAAACAAAGCAGACACACATGCAGATGAGATCCCTGTACCTGCAAGGGCTTTCACTGCTCACCATTTTAATTTTAGATAAGTGCCGAATGCCTCTTTAGTCTCAAAGACAAGAACATCTAGAAGATTAAGTCCTGTCTGACTAGCAATAATCCAGGGAAGTCATTCCAGGAGGTTTGTAGGTTTGTTTTCTTTTCTGGTTCTTTGCTTGTTTCTAATTTTATTAATTTGTTTTGTATTCCTTTCTTGGGACAGAGCTCTGAAAAGGAACAGGGAAAGGCCAGGAGATATTTCAGAGGTGCCTTGGGTCAGAGAGATGCTGTTGCGTGCAGTGGTATTGTCTGGATCCTCACTGGAAAGGTCGCATCTTGCTCCTTCTGCAAGCCCAGCAAATGCAGGCCAGGGTGTAGAATAAGGCACTTCTCCCACTCTTTCCTCCAGCAACTCATTCATGTGAAGGCCACGCTGTGATTGCCTGAGTAAGGCTGTGATTATTGGGAATACAGGAGGTTGTTTCCTTTTTTGTCTGAGCTTTTTAAAAAATCTGTTTGAACAGTTCAAAAAACCCCATACATTACTAGAGGGATTGGCTTGTCAAGTGGTAGGAAATGACCCTTCCACTGAAGAACCATTTTGTGCATCATTAATTGTCATTTGCAGTAGCATGTACTGCTTTTCCTCTTTAAGTGAGTTACAAAAGTTAACTACTTCATCCTTAAAGGCCTTTAACAGGGTTATATATAATATATCCTGTTGTTGACTGGAGAAGGTGAAGATGATGAAGACATCTGTCCACAATCATGAAACCAAGAGTTTTAAACCCTCAAGTAACTGCACTGATCACAACACCCATCCTGACTCTGTGACTGCATTTCCCTCTGAATGCTGTGTTGGTGCTGACAGTCTCATCTCCCACAGAATAAATAGACTTCATGGATTTTACTCATTTGTCTCTCTCTTCTGCATGTATAAGAGAAGAAACTTGAAGCTATGAGTACCTGAGTGTGCTTCTTTCCCAAACTGGAACCTTTGGGACACTGGGGTGAATTTTCCCTGGTGATGCAGAGATGCTGAGAGAACCAGACAGGTTGGGTCAGAAGAAGAAGAAGTTTGGGGTGGGAAATCCCCCTTTTTTTTCCCTGTTTCTGAATTTGCAAACAACAAAGACTGTTTCACTAAGTGGTTGAAAAGGCAGAGCAGCAAGGCTGTCAGTGGGACTCCACATGAGTTTGTGCATGAAGACAGCAAGTCACTTTGGAAGGTATAGGCAGGATGCCAAAGGATGCCCAGAGGAGAACTTCCTAAAATCGTCAGAGCATAAGCAAGGTTATTACATCTACTTAAAAGTTAAGTGATCTGTAAGGTGGCCAGAGGCTATATTTCCCATCCCTTTATAAACTTGTGCAAAGCCCCAGTAGACCCAAACCATTAAACAGTGCTTCCCCAGGACCAGCAATAACCTTACTTATCGCAGAAACCTTCCTTCTCGCTGAATCCAGTGCCATCATGAGCATACTGCAACATCTTCCTTCCTTTCTTATTGTTTTTCATTCTGCAAAGCAATGGGCAGGGAAAAGAAGCCCTTCACTCACCACAAACTCTGTTCAAACTTGAATGATTACAGCAAAACTGTGTTCTGGTTTGGGTTTTTTTTTTTGGCCATCAGGGAATGTATTAATCTGAAACCACAGCCCAACCTAGGATATGTTTTAAAAGTCTTCAGAGCAGAATTGCACTCATGTTCAGTGGCTCAGCTTTTGTTTCAGGCCTCCTTCTTCATCCTTTTTTTCTAAATGGTACCACCAAGTAGTAAAAGTACCATCCATGTTTCAGATGCATGCAAAATAAACTATAGAAGGAAAGTGGCAGATAAATTTAACAAGCATTAAAGTTATATATAATTTAAATATGTATAAAATTATTCGGTATATCGATTAGAAAATGGGCTGTTGACCATTTAAAGGCAACAATCAATTTCATAGTTCACAGGTCAGGTCAAGTTTCATTCTAATGATCTAAAAAAGCAAATAGCATTAGGAGATAATGAACTCCACAGGATTACAGATGTGATCTATAGCTCTGTTGTGGCACAAGACCCAGCAAATGAGAGAGGGCATCATCTGAAGTGCCCTGGCCTCCACAGACTAAAACCATGTTTTTATATCTTGGCAAGGTGTCAATTTATGATGTAATCAAAGGCAGCCGATGGAATTACTTTGCTCCTAAAACACCACATGGTTAGGCTCAATGTCATCAATGAGTAAGAGAGGTAGATCCCCATTACTGTGGTCTACAAAGTTATCTTCCCTATTCTGGTAAGTGAATGTCAAGCATACCCACCCTGTTAATCAAAGGGAGTTGATAGCTCTTCTCAGCTCCCACTGAGGGATTGGGTTACATGAGGAAAATACTGCAGGGCTACCATCACGTTGTTTTCTGGTGCAGTGTTGTACAGTGGAGAAATGGCTTCCCTAAATTTTAGTGAGGAAAGGAAGAAAAAGAAATCTCTGCATATAGAGAGAGCATGAATTTGCATCCATACCCAGGTAAATATATGTATATTTATGTGTGCATGTGTATGGGTAAGCATATTTTCATTGGGTCAAGGAACAGAGAGTTAGGCCATTTGAACTTTTAATAAGGGAAGGAAGGGGCAGTGACTTTTGAAAAGCCTAGTATATATCTTGAGGATATTTAGATATTATTTTGTGAAAATTGATGCAACCTGTTTTCTGAAGAGACATCAGCTTTCAGTCTGGGTCTTAAACATTGAAATCTTCAGTCCGTATTTTGCGAACCATATGGTTAGTATTTTTGGGCACCTACTTGTTGCTTTGCCTCAGAACTTGAACTGAATATGAAATCCGTCTAGATATGGGTTTGGGATGGGCTGGATTTAAATCGAGGCATCCTCCTATAATATTTATGCAATGTTAATTCCCCATTTCCAGCTGTGGTTTGGATGTGGAAGACATTTCGCAGTTTCTGCATGGGTGTCTGAAATGTGAGAGAAACTTGCAGAAGGACTGGGCAAGATTACTCTGAGCATCTGTTAGAGGGGAGCAAGGGAGCAAACTCCACCTTTGACAAGAGGGACATTAGATAGGCTTTGCACCTTTCACCTTTACTCATGAAGGTGCCTTGAACACACCTGAGCATCTTGAGTGGCAGAAAGTGCATTTCAACAGCTAAGTCCCACTCTAAGTATTTATGCAGATCCTATCGACTGGGTGTATGATTTGTCTGTCTTTGTGCAGAATACCAGCCTACATCGCTGCCTTGAACTTCTTTAAACAGCATTCCCTTCCACACTGCTGTGTCTTCTTGGCTGTTTCAATGTTAATGGTCTTACTTGGATTATTAATTGGGCTCATTAGACTTATTTTCTTCTTTAATATAATGAGTGTGTAAGCACTAAACTAAGAGGCATAAAACTTTGATAGATGAGAAAATTGGATAATTACACAGTATCAGTGCTGTGCTCATAGGAGCCTTCTTAAAAAAATGGAGGAGGGAGAAAGATTGATAGCAGGTAAAACTGAGAAAGAAATCTAGATTGAGGCTTGAGCATCATCATGTGCTCTTTTTGCATATCAGAATGAGTCAGCTCAGCTGGGATTCAGGCCCCTAAAGTAACATCCCAAGGCATTTCAACCCAGTTCCTACCTCTCCTCAATGTCAGTGGCCACAACCCGTAGACTACGGCTGCAGATTTAGGCTCTAGTTCATCATGTCACATAAGCATATATCGAATAAGTAAGCATGGAAGTACTCACATTAAGTGAGTACCCCACTGTTGAATTGAATAGGTTCCAATTCAGCATCTTTTACATCCAAAATTCCCATAGACTCTCAAGCAAATGGATAAATGAAGAATCAGGACCAAGGCTTTACGCTTACAAAATTTAGCAATATAAAGGCAACAATAATCCCAAAGGCAAAGAGAAAGAAAGAAAACTGAAGATGGTAAACCTACAGGAATAGATACTTTTCAGAAGCGATGTCTCTATGAATGATCCTACCGAAAATCTTATATACACAAATGTATTTTAGTTTATTACAGCACAATGGCAAAAACAGTCCCGCGAAGCTGTGCTGTTCATTGCAGTCCTGGATCATTGCTTATCTATTTTAATAGGCAAGAAATATAACAGCTAAATTATAATTATATACTGTACACAGCAGTGTTAACAAAATAACATGATGTTTGGTACATTTCCCATCATCTTCTTAGGAGGTACAGCAAGCTGCAGGTTTGTAACAATCTTCTGTTTCTTCACCTCATTAATCTCCCGAAGCGGAGAGAGAGCAATACAAGCGGAGGGAGCCCAGAAATGTACGTACATTACTGAATTAACCAGGCATGTAATTAGTGCTCAGGTGCTTAGTCAAGGAAGAAACATGCAGGATTATTTAGATTTGGTTTTAACACCCCAAAGTTTGAATAGTGGCAGTACGTTGTATGAGCTTTTCAATCAACTGCTCCAGCTGCCTCAGAAATAGAGATTCATGCCCCTCGTTTCTGCCTGCAGCATGGCATTGTTTTCTAAGCTTGGTATTATTTATGGGAATATATGAAAGTGCGAGCATGCAGTGTGTCATGGTCTGCCCTAGGAATGGGGAAACAGAGCCAGTGAGATGCCAGGAACACCTCTGTCCACCGAGGAACATGGACAGTGCTACTCACGCCAATACGGGAGCCTGGCGTGACCCACAATACCTGTAACACTTGCATCCTTCTTTCCTAACTTGCAATAAGAAATGCAGCGCAGGTAAGGATTGGGTTTGCTTTCTCATGCGCTCGAGGGCTGCCGCTTTGCCAGAGTGAATCATCTGCGTTGCAGTGCCTTCTGATTGACACTGCCTGAACATCTCCTGTTTAAAGTGCATTCAGTGTCCATGGGGTCCTGAAGGCAGATAAGTTCTGCATATCCCACAGG
The DNA here is from genome assembly GCA_020745775.1 of Theristicus caerulescens. Taxonomy (NCBI): domain Eukaryota; kingdom Metazoa; phylum Chordata; class Aves; order Pelecaniformes; family Threskiornithidae; genus Theristicus; species Theristicus caerulescens. The sequence goes on along the minus strand of CM036583.1, from coordinate 4,180,328 downwards.
GTACCCACAACATTTCCGAGGTGTCCCCTGGGATGCTGGATGTGTGATCCAGCTTGACCCTGGGCTTGCCCTGCTGTGAAGTGCATTTCGGGCTCTGCAGCACCCTCTGTTTCTAGCTCACATCTGGTGAACTTTTGCCGTCCTAATCCAAACCACACTGAGTAGAGCTGGCCAAAGTGCACATCCCAACCAACAGAAACCACCAAAAGCAGGGAATGATCACCTTTGCCCCATAACTCATCTCCAACCCTTTTCAAGCCCAGCTTTCACTACTTCCAAGCCATCGCCTCAATCCATCCCCTTGATCCCCATCTATCTACACCATCCCATTGCAGGCACGAGGCTCTGCATACATTTGCATGCTGGCCTGGATAAGCACAGCAAGAGGCTGGATTGCAAATGGTAGCCTTGAGTTACATTTATCTAAACACCACCAAGAAGCAGAGATAAGGGAATGAGGCACATTCATGTACATCAGCTCACCGGGGCTATTTGCTGCTCATAGCTGGTGAATGAGAGAGAGGGCTCCCTGGAACACCAGCACGATGATAAAATTGTGATGAAAATATTTTCTGTATTGCTTTTCATTGAAATATTGCCCCTTGGCGGGAAGCAGATTGGTAACATCAGCGAGCAGAAGAGAGAGTGGGTCTTAACATCCTATAAGCTCATCATGGCAAACTCAGGCCATGATGTGTTAGGCGAATAGCCCTCATGTGCTTAATTTTGAAAGCTCAGAGGGAGGTTTGGCTAGAACAGTATAGGAAATGTACATGTGTGAAATGCAGAATTTGTGGGAGCAGGCTTGTGTTATGCAGAAGACCTCCAAGATTGTCAGGAAAATAAGGTAGAATCTGTTAAAAATAATAGCTTAAATATTTCTCCCACAAAATTAGTATTTTCGTAGAAGTGTGCATAGAAAACTTCAGGGGGTTGTTCTCACTCCACAGCTGGGAATTCAGTTATGTCATGGGAAAAAGTTCTGTTAATGTCAAATCTCAGAGCAAACTTTAAGCCATGCAGACCTTCTCTGGTGCAGGATTTGTTACAGGTTATAAATTCCACATGCATCAGATGATCTGAGCACATACAGAGGCATGTAAATATATGCATTGTCCATAATGACCTGATAAAAATCCTTTAAAGCAGCTAGATTAAATAAGGCCTAAAGAAAAGAATATTTTATGCAAACATGGCTAAACTTCCACAATCTATAACTGTTTACAATCACAGAAAAACTAATTTCCTTCACCTGCCTCATGTTAAAAACAATATTTCAGCTGAAAGTAAGGTCTAATTTTATTTTTTTTTTCTTATGCAGACATGAGGCAGTGTGTGGGGTCACAGGCTGTAATTCCAGGGCAAAAACCCTGTCTCATGCTTATGCTCTCAAATCTTGTCCCCTCTGTTGGTAAAACAAGCAGGATTAACACACGATAAGACCAACGGAGATAGTAATTACACTGACTATGAGCGAACTGCAGAACCACGGAATAAATCCCCGAACAATTATTAAAATGGCTCAATGCATTACACAAATTGGAAAAGACTGGGACATTTTGGGAGGGGCAAAGGGAGGTAAGACACATTATTTAAGTGTTCTTGTAAGCCTTCTAAGATATTAATGTTGCAAAGCTTCTTATGAATATTTAAGAACATAAAATGGAGATACACTTCAGCCCAGCATTACCGCAGAAGCCTGTAATACAGTTGAGTCCACTTAAGAAGGCAATATCTGACATCCGTGACAGATTTAAACATGATAAGGCAAGGGTGGTGTTTATAGCTGGAAAGTCCATGCAAACTAGTTAAATATTGCTGCAGTTAGATCTGTTATAGTTATTTTTATGTATTGATATATGCATTTATAAAATTTCCTTAAAGATGCAACTTTGCCTCCAGGTGCTTGTACTTTTGGAAGCACTTTTAAAAAAATAATTATTGTTGAATTATTTGATGGTTTCTGGAGAAAGGACAGGTACCTTAGTGCTAAGAAGGAAATAAGCTTTATTTCTTGCTCTTTAAGCAGGTGCCTGGGAGATATTCCCTAAAGTTGGTATCTGACACAGATCAGTTTTTACTAGGACTAGTTTCAACAAAACTTTTCATGGGTAATAGGGATGGATGCAGAAATCTTTTCTTTAGAGACGCTATAAAGTTTATGATACTTAAGACAAAAGCTTTTCACCTCAGAGGTGAATTTTTTTCCTCAGTTCTTACTGAAAATATTTTAATCAATCAAGTTTAGTCTTTGGCTAATTTTCTTCCCTTTATTCAGTATCTTCCCTGAGAGAAAAAAAAAACAGTTTTCTAACTAACTGTGATATTCATTGTGTCTGTTCAAAGGGTCTAATTCTCTGTGTCTATTCAAAATAGCCACCAGGATATTCCTGTTCTTAGAGACTGATGAAAACTTTTGTGATTATGGAGATTTTTGTATTCCCTCCAGCAAAAGTGATTCTAACCGTGCATGGAGAAATGAATGACTTTATTTTTAATGCAAAAAAACGCTCAAAACAAAACCAAAGAATCGAAATCAGAAGTGGCCTCTGAAAAAGAGCAAAAAGACCGATAAAGCTGTTGCATTTTACAGGAAACTTGACTGTAAGAGAGCTTTATAAACAGCAGATGGCTCCCATATAGAAGAGGCTGAGCAATCTGAGCAAACAATAATCAACATGAAAAAGCAAAGCTGGGTTTGACACACAGGGAAAGTTAAGACACTGAAATTAAAAGATACATTGAAACATACTATAAAGAAAGAAAGAAATGTCTCTGTTTTGGTCGTTTGGTTCTTGGTAGCTTGTCAGATTGACATGAATATTTAAGTGGTGAATATCTTCTTGGTGATGGACCATATCTGATACCTGTACAAGTCATGGGATCTCAGGGTCCTGCTTTTATTTTTTTGTCACCTGTGCATATACAGAAGAGAGGTGATAACTAAGGAGTCACGACTTAGCATAACCTTGGTTCTCTTGTTGAGATCCAGATGTGCTGTCACCAGACGTCATCCCTCTCATGTGTGGCTACTCCAGCCACGAACATTTCCGTCTCTATGTGGTATCAATTTCTTTCTTTAGAAGGGCATGGACAATAGAAATAGTTTACATCAGTATTAAATATCTTAGTGAGAATGTAATATTAAAGTGGGTAGTTTGGTTCAGATTTTGCCCTTAAAAAGGATGGAAAATGCAGAAAACTTCATCTTGCTTTTTTCTCAGTGGTTCTCTCCTGTACAGACCCGTTCAGCCATCAACTAGAAATATCTTAATGGCTTCTATTTATTGAAAATTTCCAGTATTTTTCTAAGGATCCAAGCAAATTCCAGGTGCCAGCAGGGAGATCACATGCACAATTATTGTATATACAAAGTGAGAGAAGACCAAGCTAGTTTCACAGTGCTCTGGTTCCCATATATTAACTGCAAGATTTCCAGCACATGGATTTTTATGGCACTTATCAAAATGACACATAGACAAAGAAATAAAAAATAATTAAGGAAGGCAGAGACAGTAGGGAGGAGGAAAGGCAGAGTGGAGAAGGGAATGGGGACAGAGAGGCTGGTTTCTCCCCTTTCCAAGCTAACATCTTGCAGGGCTGTGTAACGAACCAGCTCCAGGAAAATGTCCCAAGTGGACTCCAATTTTTCCAGAGTTTGCTGCGGACTCTGTGTGATCCTGTCCTTCACACTCAGATGCATGGGGCTATTAGAGCAGCCTCTGTGCTGTTGGATGAAGGATTTATTTTACCAATGTAGCAAAAAAGTAGCGTTTTGCAACCAGTAAAGCACTAAGGAAGGCTTCTCCTTGGTCTGGCAACTGGTCGCCTTCCCTGAAGATGTGACCCGCTCCTCAGGTGACCACTCTGAAGCTGGATGGAGTCTCTCCTGTGACTCGGTCTCTTCCAGCTTTATTATCAGACCAAAAGCTGGAAACGATAGTGACCGAAACAGATGTGTGAGAATTTTTCCCTTCTTTTAAGCTCTGGTTCGGTTCAGTTCAGTAGTAGCAGAGTTAATTTTGTAGGACTGAAATAAATGAGATGGAAGGTCACAGAGCTAAATGTTTTCCACAGCCTCCTACCCTGCATTGCTTCATTTCACTGTGTGTCTAGGACGTTTGTTTCCTCTTTTAGCTCCTGTTTTGACTTCTTAAGTTTGTGCCACTGGGGAACAATAGGAATCTGTATTTTGTAGCTGCTATCTTGGAGAAATAATACAATTTCCTTCAAAACTTAGGGTGTATTCCAACCACAGACTACAGGGATAGCTCAACTGAATTAAAATTTTTGTGTCCATTCTTTTCTTTTATTAAGACATTCTGTAAGGGAGAAAAAGTCTATATTTGACAGTTCTTCTTAAGGCTGCCAGAGATTATCAGATATTTTTACCCTCTGATTCCAGTGTTGTAAGTACCTTATGTGAATACCAGGGTAACAATGCACGCAAATGATTTTACTTTATTTCCTGAGCCAGGTACAGACATAAGTCTTGGAGATGATAGTGAGAAGACAGAATTAATTCAGGCACTGGAACAGGTTGCCCAGGGAAGTGGTTGAGTCCCCATCCCTGGAGGGATTTAAAAGCCGGGGAGATGTGGTGCTTAGGGACATGGGTTAGTGGTGGACTTGGCAGTGGTAGGTTAATGGTTGGACCTGATGATCCTAAGGGTCTTTTCCAACCTTAACAATTCTATGATTCTATGATTCTATGATTCTATGATTCTAAGCCATCATATATAACTACATTTATTAAGAACAGACATTTCTTCATGTTTCTACTGGAGAGGTACCTCTTGGCCAGGTCCTTGGCAGCAGTTGGAGGCTGCTGCATAAACACAGGTGAGGGAGGAGATGCAAAGGGTCTCTTTGCAAAACCAAATGCTATATCCACCAAATAATCTGAGGCAGCCTATGGGCTGCTGAAAAATATGACAGCTGCTTACTGAGACCCACATTCAGTTTGAAATATATTGATGCCTTGAAGTCAAACATGCTTTCTGCTGGTCAAGCACCATATGGGGCAAACCAGAGGCGAGATCATGCCCAGATAAAGACCCTTATATGTAGGTATCCATATATGACCTGGGTGTCTGCACCCTCATTGTAGTCGATACAATCATTGGAGTATGTATTTGGCTAAGCATTGGAGGGGTCTGCCCATGGGTGAGTTGAACTGGTCTCCACATGGTCGCATGGGCAGTAATGGGAGCCTGGATACCTAGCTGAGATGTAGACACACAGGTACCTAAATCTGGGTGCCTTGATCTGAAGCTCACTCCAGCTTCACATGCTTGCTGTTTTGATTCTTTGATATAGAGGGCTTCCTTGAGAAAAAAGTGATCTATAACTTTTGCTGGTTTCATAGCTTTCATTTAGTGGCAAACAAGAGCTAAAGAACAAGACTCAAGGAATTAATTTGGACAAAGTATTTGCTTATCGTCCACTGTATGTTGTATCACCACAGGTTAGTACTGCGGGGGATTAGTCTAGAGAAAATGAATTGATCTTACTTTTGGTACCATCCTAGTCATTCTTTGACCTTTTAATCAGACACCGATAGTAATTTTTTGCTGTGATGACCAGATAACTCACTGGCTGGTCTTTTAAATGGTCTTTTAAAATGAGGTTAGTTAATCTTTCCCACTGTCACTGTTTGTTGAAACCTATTGAAAGAGAAATCAGAGAACTGAAAATCTGTGTTTTTATGAAGGATTAGCATAAAAAACTCCTTTGCAGACTGAAGTATCTTCTGCTTAGAATAACAAAACTAAACAGTATTGGAGCCTGGGACCATAATGAGAGACAGGAAAAACATCTTTGGAGTTTCATCATAAAGTTCTTTACTATCTTTTGTTCACACTGTACCGAGACATTCAACGTCTAGGGCTTGGAGCTCAACTGATTTACTCATTCCAAGTTTTCCCAGTTGCAAATTCGTTGTGATTTACTTTCCAGGTTGATTATCCTCACGATGTCGCCTTGGTGTCTGATCCAAGCCACACTGAAGTAAATGGGAATCTTTCCATGGACTTTAATAGGTTTTGGATGAGGCCTTAGCTGTCTGTGTAGCTATTAGGAGAGGCACAAGTTGTACAATGAAGTGCAGGTGTTTGTGCTGCTGGGAGGAAGACCTTATACTGTATTTAATGTTCCTTAATTAATTGAGCCCCGAGGTATAGAGTGGGCTTATGTTCCCAGAAATTGCATTAGGGTAACACAGCACCTTCCATTTGCAGCAATCCAAATACAATATTAAAGTTTTATGTTTATTGAACAAGGTCCAGGAATCTGCATGCAGGAACACTTCACCTTCCACTGGAATACAGCCACTTCTGGAGTGAAACATGGCAATCATTTCACAAGGACAGGCAGGCTATAGGAAGCAAAAGGTGTTAAATTCCAGTGAAAGCATCAGGTTTCTGATGTAAGCTGCCAGCAAGGGACCAATGTAATGACCTTAACGAGAATTTTCCTAATGCCTTTGCCTTGCTGAAGTAACATGTTATGAGAGCTTTGAGCAGCTACCATGCCACATGGTTGATCCAAGAAGTCACTCTTCCCACAGAAGGGTGTCTTCATGTTATGCTGGAAAACTTAGGCCAGGTGCCCACATTTCTGAAGTTAGATAGGCAAGACCAATGTGGCAGCCTAGGATTCCTTCCTAATCAATGGAAAGAAAGAGGTGCTTCCAGAGGGAAGGTGATTTACTTTTAAGATGGGGGATTCAATTTGGTTGAGTAAATCTGCCTCTGGAGTTGCCTCTTTCTCTTTCCTGACTGCAAGAGAGCCCAGCTGCCTGGTCTGGCCTGAGATGCCATTCAGGTGTGAAAGTGAGATAAATCCTGCCTTCAGCTAATGAAGCCTCATGGGAAGCCTGCCTCAAGCTCCTTTGATGCCACCGGCTCTGAGGTGGGCTGCCAGAGTGAAGAAGGATACGTGAAATGCTCTTGAAACTGAGAGTGAGAGAAGAGGTTTGGCTTTGAAAAGTTGTAAAAAAAAGAGTGAATCTGCATGCTTAAAAAGGAAGAAGCAATTTCTGCAGTGTCCAAAATCTTTTACAGACTCAAAACAATGATGGCAGAAGATGGCCCTGATTGACTCAATACGTCTGGGAGGAAAAAAGTAGCATGTACTCCCAGAAGGAGATGACAGCCAGTGTGAGGAGGAGAGCAATGCAGTAGGGAAATGCGGGGCACAGCATGGTGGGTGGCTAACAGATGGTTGAGAAAGTAGCTGGGAAACCAGGTAGACTAAGCTGCTAGGGCTTAGCCCTGTGCAGGAGGAGGCTGGGGTTTGGGGAAGCAGGGAGACAGCAGACGAAGGGTGACAGAGGAGTTAGTGGTATGGAGGAGGCATTTGGCAATGTGGTGAGCTGCCCTGTGACCCTATGGGCATGGGCATACCAGGAATTACAGAGACAAGTAGCAACAAGGAAAAGTTTTTTGAGGCTGGCAATCTTTGTTAGAAGGAGTCCAGCCCCCATGGAGCGTTTCTGCAGGTGTTAATGGGTGTATTGGTGGGGAAGAGCTCAGGGCAGCACATTATCGGGGTTGTGCTAAGATATATTAGAAGGTCTCTTAATCGGATTATAAATGTGCTTCCCTATGCAGAATGGCCCAGCCATCCCTGCTCAGTGATATTTATTGCAAAGTCAGTAAGTCATTAGGTGGCGGAGTTCAGATTTCCAAGTGCATGTTTGGTATAGACAAGTCAATATGTTTTTTGTTTTTTTTCTTAATTTAACTTCTTGATTGACTTATTATGTACATTGGCACTTTTAAGAGCTTCAAATAAAACACAGTGAGAGTTCAGAACAAATGTAAATGGCCTAAAAGAAAAGGAAAAAAAAATCCTATAATCTTTTTTAATGGCTATAAAACGTGGGAAGGATATATCATAAGCTTCCCGCATGGGGTCCTTGTCTGCGTTCAATCCAGTATTGTAATTTAGACATGACTTTTTATTTAATTTCTGACTGAGAAAGGGAAATTAGAAAACAACATTATCTCAGCTGCTCCGTTATAATGAACAATATTTCACAGTGCCAGTATAAGTTACCTTAAGAACTTATTTTATGAGACAAACATTGGCTGAATTCCATGAACAACTGGGTTTTCTGGTGTCTTTTGTCTGCTAAAGAACCCAAACTTAAGTAAGGTTTTTAATTATAAATAAGCCCTTCATTACAGTGATGTGCATGTTACATGTGTGTAACCTGTGGGCCACTGCAGCGACGGAAGTGATGGCAGTGGGCTACAGGTTAGAATCAGGGTGTTATTTCCTGCTGAAGTGCAAACAGAGGCTGCTTTGTTTCATGTCAGACATTGGTTTCTCATTTTTTCTTCCAGAACATGTACCTTTATGTGTCTCCAGCAGTGCTAGATAGTATAGGTATGTTAGAGACCCATAGAAACATCTTGCTAGCTTGGTTTTTATGGATGTGTAGACTAAAAAAAAAAAAAAAGTCAGGACCCACAGTGTTGAAAAAGATGGAGAGAGGCCCAGTGATAGCAGGGCAAGGTGGAGATACAAGTGCCCCAGACAGCCAGAGTGAATCCATTCTTAACAAACTCTTCCAAATATTTCCAAGGGCACCAGCTCCAGGCTAGGAAGCTGCTTCAGATGAGCAACCAGCTCTGCTTGTTTGTTTCCAGACAGTAAAAATGAACTTTCTCTGTTTTGCTGCTGTATAAATGTAGACCATGGATATAAAATATTGACTTTAATAGTTTTTCCTTTGGGGAAATCCTAGATCAGGATTATGCAGCTGAATGTTTATTTAGCTGTAAATAACGCATTCTCCTGTTAATCTCTGTATCTGTTTTATCAATTTTTTTTTAAGTCATGGAGATTTATCCAGTCTGTAATTAACCCTTTTGCATGGCAAAATGCAGGATTGTCTCTTTCCCCCTAGCCACTAAATACATAATGTTCTGATAAATATTTAAGCAGTAACGAGGGACGTAATGCACAGTAATCCATTAGTGCTGTGTTCTGGGGGAGCGGCACAGTGCTAAAATGGATGCTGTAAGTGCTAAAATCCCAGATTGAGCAGGAGGCCTGCTGACCACTGCGGGATTTAGCTTTGAACTATGCTACAGGTTGGGAAATCCATTTGAAGGTGCAGACGTGCTTTATGTGCCTGCCAGAAAAAGGTTCCTTAAAAAAAACAACAAAAAACCAAACCAAAAACCCCAAATAATAACAAAGCCAGCCATCTCTGTAAACAGTGCAGCCAAATATTCCCCAATCAAAAGACTACCAACAGCCAAGAGTGGGAAAGCAGAGCCTGAACCAGTGATGCGCTAAAGGTGGTGTTGGAGGTATGACCGCAACTAGTCCCACTAACATCTAAAACCAGACTAAATTGGGGTCTATGAGAACCTTCTCACTTTGGGTAGGTGTACTACCTTTTTCTGCATTTCTGCCCCCCCCCCCCCTTTTTTTCCCCACTCATTAAACCTTATGTCTGATTACAGTTATGCCTATCATAGATGTCTGCATCACAACAGTCCCCTAAAGGAGCAAATACAGCAATAGGCAAGGTATCTGTTCCTACTTTGTTTTTCACAGCAGGGTCTTGATTCCCACCAAGGGCAGGGAAAGGTGATGTTTGGTACCCAGCTCTTTGTGCTACGGGAAGCAGCTGCAGCTAATGTGTGTGCTTACTTCCATGCAGAAAAACAGCAATACTCTCTCCACTCATCTATGTATAGCGAGCAACGGTAAGTGGCTCTGAAGAGACATCCCGCTGGGGTATACAGCTGAGCAGGACGGTGACTTAGTGCCTTAGCAGAAACCGGTGGGAGTTGGTAGAAACCAGCAATGTTTCTTTGAGGTCATGGAAAAGGAAGTTTTCTGGAGTATCTGTGAATTTGCACCTGGACCGATAAACATTTTCTTTTTTTTTTTTTTAAATTGTTATTCATTTTACACCTCAATAAAGCTTAATTATAAGTAAGCAGTAAGAAAACCAGGAGACATGTTCCAATAATATTGCACTTCTCCGAATCATTCCTGTGGGGCTCTGGCAGTTTTGTTACCATGAAGCAGAATAAAACAAATTAAGAAAACTATTCAAAATTCATTTAAAAACATCATCTGAGGAGCATCATAATAAAAGCACAATGAAAGAGACAAGCTCACTTGGCTAATTTCCTTCATGTGCTGTGCATGTTTATAGTGTGTCTCTTAGTATGTTTTAATTAGCATCACAATCATCAACTGGTAACTAACAGCACATATGGTTCAGGTTGGGAGATGCAGGCCATCTATTTGGAGCAGAGAAGGGGCTGAAAATCTGATCTTTGTGGATGCTCAGGTCAGCGGAGCCTGCTGGCAAAGCAGGGCTGTAAAGCCCCAGGTCTTGGCCAGAGAGAATATGCTTGAGCAAGGAGCCAACTTCCAGACTCCTCATCCCTGAATCCAACTTCTACCCTTCTGCTCAATGTAGAAGTCTAACTGTATTGATCACATTGCTCACTGCCAGCCTGAAATCCACTTTCTTTTGTTTCTTGTGGATGTAATCCAACAATGAGGTCTCCTCGTGGCCGCCTGGTAAAGAAACTTCCTTGTCCATGTTTTCACCACCGGAAACAGGTTGCACAGTTTGCCTTTGACCTGCCCTCCCCTTACTGCAGCCGTGTGCTTGACTTGCCTTTTTTTATTCTGAAAAGTCTTGTTTCTCTTGCCTTTTTTTTTTCTCCCCTTTTTTTTTCAATGATGCTCCTGCCTCCATCTGAGCCTCCATTGATGGTGTGGGAACCACTTCAGGTACCTGAGGTTGAGGCTGTGGCTGAGCGAGATGACCTGCACTCACCAGGACAATTGAGGTGAACCTTTCTTAACAGCTTCCAGAGCAGGGCTGGCCTGCCTCTCCCAAGACTGGGATCTGGGATGGACTATTTCACCAAGTTTGGCAAGCTGTGAGCTAGCAGCTGCCTCCAAAAAGGATGGAGGAGATAAGGCTATGATGGACAGATCATGCTTAGTGACCTTGAAAATTTTTAGGATGCCACTGCCTGTGCTTTCCTGTGCTATCTCTGTCTGGAAAAGCATCGCTTCACCAGGCCTCCTGCACAAAAGCATGGTCAAGTGTTTCTCCCTTGGTAGCCCCATTTAATAGGATTTTCCACACTTGCGTTGCTTCGGGTACAGTCTCTGGAGTAGTGGACACTGCTGCGCACTAGAGACTCAAAACTTCTTGCAGCTACTCTGTTGGTCTTGTGGTTTGTACTCTGAAACAGTGACCTTTGCATCTGGAAAAAGAGGAGTCCATCACTCTCAGCAGGTTAGTAGAAGGGGAAAAGATTTGGGCTTGTTTTAATCTTAAAATACTTTTATCTGAAGGTTTGGCCCAACCACATTTTGTTATTATTGGAGTATCTTGTCTAATTCATTTTTTTTCCCTTAAAAAGAGCATTTAACTCCCCCTTAAGAATATGTTATGAACTGCTGCACTTTAGTATTGTGATAGTTCATAACAGAATTGAGAAGAGCATGAATTATGTCAGAACTACATTACTAATGTGTAATCTGCAGCATTGGTTAATTTGTTTTGATATTAAAGTTTTAATAGGAAATATAATTTGATTGCATTTTAAAAATAAAAACTGATTTTCTGTATTATAGAAAAATATTATGAATAATAAGCAAAAAAGAGGCTAATATAGCTAGGCATTTCTATTAACAAAATGAATATGTTTCATACGCTCTTTGTGTACTAATTCAAGTAATCTGATGCCAGTTTGAGCTGATTTAACATAAACTACAGCCTTGTTCCTTTGCTCTGCCTTTTGTAACATCGCTAGTGTTAGCTTGAGGATGGGATCAAAGTTTTGCAGTATCACCTCCTTGCACACCAGTCATAACTCAGTTATTAGCAGCATTAGCACCTTGTACTGCACTCCCAACACACCAGCAGTGTCTGGTCTGTGTTTATAGATGTTTTCCAGCTGGACTCGGAATAATTAAAGAACCCAACCGTGCCAGCGATGAACCCTCCGTCTCTTAAATCAATGTAGGTGGTACATGCTGGTGGTAATGTGTTAATGGATGTGCTATTATGATTATAGCAGGGTAGCATCATCTCAAGAAAGGTGCAACTTTAAGTCTGATGAGTGCAATGGGATGATGAGAAAATGTAAGAGCAACCACATTGGGTCAAATGAAAGGTCCATCTAGTCTGTTTTCAGCAGCTGTCCCCCATGGGGCCTGGGGAAGAGGGTAAGAACAGAGTGATCATCCTTTGGCTGGTGCTTTCTAGCTTCCAGCCACTGCCTGTGCTACACGGTTTTCCATATTTAACAACCTTCAGTGGATTTCTCTACTATGCTGTAGCTGAGACTCCAGAGGGCAAACTGTTGCTGCAGTGTTTTGGCACGTTTAATGAACTGCTTTGTTCCTCTTAGCTCTGTCCTTATATTGTATGACCTTGTTTACAGTGGCTAAAGACCTCAGGGCACTTTTATTAAAGAATGTGAGCTTAAAGTAATGGAAGGGTAAAAGCTGGTCCATACTGAACAGCTGAACTTATATTCAGCTTATCAGAAAGATATAAGGAGAGTTGATGAGAGAGAGTATTTCCTTCCTGGATATCTCGGTGGGTACCAAAGGACTCCTCGGTTTAGTGGGGAAAGATGTAAGAAGAACCAAGGACTGGAGACTAAAGCTCCAAGATTTTAAATTGGAAACAAAACACACATTTTTCTCAGTGAGGATAATTAACCATAGATAATAACCATCAGGGGAAGAAGTAGATTTCTGCTTTCTGCATTGCTTAAAAAAAAAGAGCCTGTCTTCCTTCTTAGGAGAAATATTTTAGTCAAGCACAAGGTATTGAACAAGACACATGTGGATGACTGACACAGTAAGGCGAGATGTTTATTATACTAGATATCCAAAAGGCCCTTCAGAATTCAGAAATATCAGCATTGTGCAAGAGCATTGCATCCAGGGTCTTTGCCTGGGTAATTATATTTCACCTGCCTCAGTATTTCCTCCAGTTTCATTTACATTTCAGCTGCACCCTGTCCTTGTCTGCAGATAGATCCCATTCTAGGATGGCTCTTATTATGAATTGGAGCTTTCCTTATTATAGTTGAAATGAGGAGATGCATTGCTCTTTCCAGGTAGGTGACCACGGAGTTTTGCTCCAGAGGTAGCACTGGGTATTGTTTGTACAATTCATCATCTTTGGAAAGGAGGTGAGAAGATAGTTTTGGATGTAGAAAAGGGAGAAGAGTGTTAGTGAAGCATTCAAAGAATGCATAGCTGATAACAGTGCCATATCTTTAGTATTTCTTCTTGTTGTTATTATTATGGTTATTATTGGTGTCATTATTAATGACCACTGCAGCAACACAGTAAGCCTTCCCATGTCATTAGCAGCAGGAAAAATGATCCCTTGGTACTACAGGGAGGAAAAAACTCTGTAAGTTAGAGGGACATTAAACCCTTGATGAACAAATTTAGAAGTTTTCCAGGTGAATATTTCTTCTCAGCTTCATCTCTTTCTTCCTGTTTTGTTGCTTGGCTGGAGCACCTTCCCAATTGACACAGATCTGTTTCTGTCTTTCTGCTAATGTCTTTGGGTGCCTACATCACACTAAACTTATAATTGCCTAAGTAAGGAATAAAGAGATTCACCTCTGGCAGGGGATCTGATTTAGCCTGACAAGTGCCAGCTCCTGTGGAAGAACTGAGGATAATTAGTTCCTTATTCAGGTGTCTCTGGTAAGAGCTTCTTTTTGGGTGAGAGAAATCCCAGCCCTTGCCTTTACCTGCTTACCTCATGCCCTCACCCTTCTTTGTCACTACCGAAAAAGCAAAAATTTTCTCTGTCCGGCTGTAAAATGGATGTTGCCTTTGATTTTTCCACTCATGGAGTGGTCTTGTCAGAATCTTATTTCTTTCTCTATGACATTTTCTATTCTTTTCTGTCTTGGCACAGATCTTCTTCCAGTTCTCATTACTCTCTATCTCTGAGACCCTGATGCCCCATAGGGAGAAAAAGGTTTTGCACCTCATCTCATCCTGGATAGAGGAGCTCAAAGAGGAAGACCACTAGCATTGGGGAATAGGCAGCTGGAGGGATGGATATTTTATTAAGCAGCTTAATTTCTGTATTGATAGTTTAAATTTCTATACCTAACAGAGATGCTTTAAATTTTGTGAAGTGTGAGACTAATCCTGTCAAATCAAAAGCAATAAATATAAGCATATAAATTTAACGGAGAAGAAAGAATTACATCTTTGTTTATCCTTGTGGTACCGAAACAAGTGTATCCTGTGCAATAATCCTGCATAAAACATGGAAGAAAAGAAGACTTAAGCCCATGAGACTTCTCCAGAGGAGTCGGTGAGAATGGGTGGTCCTTAATTGCAATCTGATTGCTTCGTCTCTGAAAATGATATTGTGAAAGGAAATACTGATCAGCTGTTGGGATACGTTTTCCATATCACAGGTATCTAGCACCATCTGAAATGTCTTACTGTGCCAGTCATCTACATTGGGCTGGCAGGTACAGCAGCCAGAGTCAAAGTGTAAGCAGGATACTCAAATCTGCCCAAATAGGACTAGTTACCTATGAATAGGCAAACAAATGGTCCCTTTGCAATTTTGCAGCCTTGAAAAGAGGCAATTGAAGGAGAATCTGATAGAGACATGCACGTTCCTGAAAGGCACAAGGAAAAGGAATAAGAAATAGTTGTTGACTATTTCTCTGCTCAGAAGAACCCATGTATTTACTGGGCAACAGCAGGCTTAAAAGAAGTGAAAAGAGCTATTTCACGTATTGCAAAATAATGTTTTAGAAGCCAAAGGCTATAAATGGGCTAAGAAAGTAATCGGATGAATGCATGGAAGAAGGATCCTTCCATGACTATTAAACATCACGTTCAGCTCATGATATGTCTAACCTGTGGATGTCAAGACCTGGGACATGCATCCCAGAAACCATCTTCTGAATTTCCCTGTTCTCATAATATTTCCCTGAGTATCTGGGAGAGGTTATCTGCTGTCAGACCCTTCATCGGCTTGTGTGGAAGTGCAGAAATGTGCTGTACTGGGACAAGAAGGCTGCAGAGGTCCACCTGCCCATGGCTTGGAGAAAGCACAAATGTGCTTTGCTCTTGGACTCTGGGGTGGGAAAGTGGCCAGGGACGGTTATAGTCCCTGGAGTGCAGTTAATTAAGATTTTTCCATGCAAGCATCGTGAAGATGAGAGGAAATGAATAGCAAACAGTTACTTAGAGGTGCACCATGGTGTCATGCTCAGGGACTGGGGTTGCTTCCCGCAGAGTCAACGCTCTTAGCCAGCCACCACCAGGTAGTTTATTGAATTTATTTCATCTCAGAAGGAAAAAGCACCAACTCCCAGAGGACCAGGCAGCTTCCTCGCAATTCTCCTGTGTTCCTTTACATACGACTCTTGTCCTCTTAGGAAATGCACCTCACACCAGGGAGCAAAGGGCAACCCATTGCCCATTTCTTAGTATGATTGAGAGAGGCCCCGAGGCGGTAATGAATGACGGTGGTTTCTCACATCTCTCCACGAGCCTTGGGCAAGTGGAGGACAGCCCGTGCCTGGCACGTTGCTCCCAGCCTTCTCTCAGCCCTTGGACTGTCCTGCTGGACTCCTTACAGTGATGGGGCTTTTCTTAACATAAATTAAGACTAACCAGGAGCACTCCACCCCCCTCATTTACCAGGCAGGCCCATTTAATGCAATTCATCTGTAAGTACATTTTTTTTGCCTTTTTTCCTGTTAACTTCCTCCTTTTTGCCACCCATGAGTTAAAAATCAGCTATTTCTGCTCTGGCTGCCAGATTTTTAAGCTCTGCTTTATCTATCTGAAAACGATGTTGTGTTTCTTCTTTTATATACACCATCCTTGCAATAAAGATTGTGGCACCAGAGCTCGCAGTGCCTTTATCTCCAGCTATATCAGCTCTGCAGTTGTAAAATCTCCTTTCCTTTTTCTTTCCAGTCTCTCAGCTTGTCCAAAGGGAAATGAAACGTGGCTTTTGCTTTTGAGTAGCCCTGGGGTGCAGGGAGCAGGAGGAGGATGAGGAACATCTGGGCTCAGCTCCTGGTGCTGTCACAGACCTGCTTTCATGGCAACGCCACTTTCTCAGGCCCCTAGCTTAAAACAGGGCTGTAAACACCGTCCTTCACATATTGCTTCTTCGTCTTGTTTAATTTGAGGGGATGTTTCCCCGTCAACACCCAGCACAGCATAGCCTTGTTTTCACTGGCAGCTGCTAGACATTACTGGCATATGGACACTTTATTATAGGGCATCTCCTCCAGCCGGGTAAAAAAGAACTGCTTTTCATTTCACAGCCTGTGGATATGGTAGTTTCATTTTCAGAGATATTTTCAAGTCCTTTTGGGAGCATATCACACCTGAAGAGAAAGGTGAGATGAGGCAGAACTTTTGGGACACTTTGCTGTGCCTCAGCTTTCCCAACACCTGGAGTCACTTTGTGCTTCTAAGCTATGCTCTGTGGACCAAGAGATTGTTTCTTTCGTGCTTTATGGTGATGGTCAAATAATGGGAGAAGGGCACTGCACTAATGTTTGTTATATAAATATGATAAAAATAATACAGCAAAATTATTCAGAGAAGAAATGAATAAGCCAAAAAGAAAAATAAATGGTAGTGGTCACTGAACTGGTGAATTGTTGATACATTTGGCTGTGAGAAATGGAGCGAGGAGGAAAAGGTGATAAATCTGGTAATACCTGAGTTATCCTCAGAAAACAACCTGGCAGCAGAACTGATGGCAGCAGTAGTTTGAAAGTACCTACAGGTAATCTGCATTTGGCATCACAGCTTATTTGTCGTGCTTATAATGTTGTCTAGTTGAGTTTATCATTGTCTGTACATGCATTTTAACCACACCAAGGCAATATGTGCAAGCCATGGGAATATTCCTGGAGGAGACAGGCCCAAATTCTTTGCTGTCACTCTGGGTTTTATAAATGCGTCCATTAGTTTGCAAGCTGGGCTAAACTTATTTTCCTCCAACGAACCGTGTCAAGCCAACTTGAGAGCTCTACACTGACTCCCTGCTGATGCTTAACTGAGTCATTCTGGTTTACCCGTGTAGACAGATTGCAAAGATTAATTTGGATCTACAGAATGACTTTAGACAAAAACCTGGCTCTGAACTTCAGAGAACTTCACTTTTCATGAGTTAAATGAGAGCCCCGGGCCTGATCAGACCAGCACCATGATGAAGTGTGGGTTGGAAGCCGAATGCCTAAATTATTAAGTTTGAGCTCATCTCTGCCATGGGTTGTTCAGCAGGGCCCTGCACAGCTTGATGGATTCAATTGCAAATCTGGGCTGTCTTCATGGACGTTTGCCTGTGTCAGCTTCAAGCTGAGCTGCAAGTTCAATGAAAGGAAAATAATTTAGAGTGAGACTCCAGCGAGGCTGCTGGGTTTCTCCAGCTAAACCAAAGAGTTTCCCTGGTTGAAGGTGAAAACTTCTTGATACCAACAAGTTCCATAGGAGCCACATGGAAAATAAATAGGTGCAGGTAGGCTGAGCTGTAGCGAGAAACAAGTCTGTGCTGAAACTGTGCACCAAAAATTAGAGCGTGTCTCACGCAGAAATGTATGGCTCCTTTCAAAGAGGTTGCATGACATCCAAGAAGGAAAAGCTGCTGCGTCCTGACTCAGGTAGGACAGCCAGAGGATAAAAGGTGCTGCAGAAGGAAAACACACCTCAGCTTTCTTCAAAGTAGAATGCAAATTGAAGTCCCAAGCCCAAGCGTGTCCCGGGGCTCAACGCGCACTGTGTGACTACCGGCATCTTGCCTTATGGTATATCACATCCCTTGTCAGATTATTTCACATTACGTCCTTCCAAGGCAAAGACTGTGACAATGCTTTTAAAAAAAATATTTCTTTTGTCTCCCAAACCACGCAATTTTTGCAAGAGCAAACATTTTACAGCACTCAGCCCCCTGACAGGGTGAGAAAGAGCATACAGCATTAAGTTCACATAGATGCGCTCAGTACAATTTTAGCTCAGGGCTTTCATTTCCTTCAGTACCTGCCTCACAGGTCCTCCTTCTCTGTGGCATCCCTTAGTAGAAATCACAGCCTTTTTACATCTCGCACCAGGTGAAATAACACAGTAGCTGATCACTCCCCTTTGTTCCTGCTGCAGGAATCACTCTATGAAATTCCCTGGCCTGTGTTATAATGGAGGTCAGAGCAGAGCAAAATATCCCCTCCTGGCCTTAAAATCTATGCATAATATTTTCCCTTTGAGACTCCAGCCAGGATACAGCGGGAAAAGCCTTTGCCACACCTGAGTTATGGACTCAGGCTGGGTGTAAGTTGGATAAAACCATCACACGCAGATGGACGGATCCAGTGCATCTCCCTCCGTCCGGCTGTGCCTCCATCCCAGCCCCACAGGGCAGTAGCATCGTGATATTGCAGCAGTAAAGCCACTGTGAGCGGGGATGGAGTCTCACACGTCTGCTCTCGCTCACTGATTTAGTATTCAGAATTTAGAATTTATTGAGGATTCTTCCTTTGTCACATCATCTATCAGAGGCAGACACCACCGAGATGGAAGGGGAAAAAAAAATTAAAAACCTGTTTATTGCTCAACTTGCTCTAGGCATGTTTTAGTTTATTGTTCAGCTTGGTTCATTTCAGTGTTTCAATTTGAACGGTTCGCTTAGTTGCTGTGGCTAAAAAAAAATAAATTAAGAAAACCATAAGAAAACCTATTTAAAAAAAAAAAAAGAAGAGGCAACAGCAAAAGTTAGAGATTTGTGGGGCCCCACAGCACCTCACAATGTCAGAGGTGTCAGCGGATAATTTAAGGGCACAATCCCGCGTAGCCAGTAAAGACGTGCTCCCAATTGCCTATTCTGCGCGTGTTCGCCCGTTGAGCTGCTGTTGGCACCCCTGGGAGGAGCTCCCTGTGCTGGCAAAAGCACACACGAGAGACCCGCATTGCAGATACCCTGCTGAGCC
Source organism: Theristicus caerulescens (assembly GCA_020745775.1). Classification (NCBI taxonomy): domain Eukaryota; kingdom Metazoa; phylum Chordata; class Aves; order Pelecaniformes; family Threskiornithidae; genus Theristicus; species Theristicus caerulescens. The sequence goes on along the minus strand of CM036583.1, from coordinate 4,161,315 downwards.
CCACCGTGGTTTGCTACTGTGCTGGGGCTGCCACGCATTTGGCTTTCACTATGGAGCCCTTTGCCAGGGTGTGCAAGGACCCAACCGTTGCTGCTTGCTTTTTCCAGGCTTATAGATGGTGTCTGTGAAATTGCTCTTGATTTGCACCAGCATGAGTGGTGTATAGGGAGAGGAAAAGGTTGTCGCATCTCCTATGGTCACCCAACAGCAGTCCTGATTCAGATCCAGCAGGTTCCTGAAAATGGCATCATCACGTACTGCCTCCCTTATTTCAGCAGTCCTAATTATGGCTCTACTGATCCTCCAGACCTCGCCTCAGATATCTCTGCCTCCAGTGGGGTAGGGGCTTTCCAAAGAAAACAGGATCCAGCTTCTCCACACAGCTGCTTTTAGCGTTTGAAGCAACCTTCTTCTCCAGCAGCAAGTGTACTAATCTCTATGGGAGATAAGTCAATTACAGCAAATTGAGCTATTTCATTTCTGGCTGCAAATGGCTTTCAGTTACACAAGTAGACACATTAATCTAATAACTAATGATCATATATTTTACTAATCATACAACGCTGCGTGAGGTATTATATCTAATTATATTTAAGATTAAGACATCTTTATATGTGTATTTTTGCCGGTTGCCAGGCTGGTGCAGATGGATGAAAACAGGAAAGTAAAGCAGGAATATTTCCAAACCCTCCCCATAAGAAACAGGAGGTCCTTTTGAAAGATTGAAAGATACAATTCAGAGAGGATTGGCTGGGGTTGCCTCCAGAATAGAACAGAAAAGAATAGAAAGGAAAACCTGCAATAAAATATTCTATGATATTGACTTTTTTGGATGCAAGGGTTGAATGCAGAGATTTGCTGCTAATGGCCTTGGTGCAAAAAATTAAATGAAACAGCTCCTGCTGTTTTCATCTTCCTAATCTGGCCTTTGAGCTTACATACTTGGGAGCTGTAATGCTGATGAGGTGCAACCGAGAGATGTTTCTCCCAGGGTGGACTTGTAGAAAACCCCACTGCTGCCAGATACTAGGCTTTTCAGAGAGCTCATGAAGAGACACTCTCAAAGCAGGTCAGCTGGAAGAAGCTTTGATGCTCAGCCCAGCAAAGCTGCAGGGCACAGGCTCCTTCCAAGGGGCCAAGGACCTTGTTCTGTGTGGTAAAGCTTAGGTTGCCGCCTTGCACATGTGTGAGTCTGTGGGTTACTTTAGTGAGACTGGCTGCTCATGGCTTGGACAAGTCCACTCTGCGCTGGGTTAAAACCTGGCTGGACGGCCGAGCCCAGAGAGTGGTGGTGAATGGAGCCAAATCCAGTTGACGACCGGTCACGAGTGGTGTTCCCCAGGGCTCAGTGTTGGGGCCGGTCCTGTTTAATATCTTTATCGATGATCTGGATGGGGGGATTGAGTGCACCCTCAGTCAGTTTGCAGATGACACCAAGTTGGGTGGGAGTGTCGATCTGCTGGAGGGTAGGAAGGCCCTGCAGAGGGACCTGGACAGGCTGGATTGATGGGCCGGGGCCAACTGTATGAGGTTCAACAAGGCCAAGTGCCGGGTCCTGCACTTGGGTCACAACAACCCCAGGCACCGCTACAGCTTGGGAAGGAGTGGTTGGGAGCTGCCTGGCAGAAAAGGACCTGGGGGTGATGATTGACAGCCGCCTAAACATGAGCCAGCAGTGTGCCCAGGTGGCCAAGAGGGCCAATGGCATCCTGGCTTGTATCAGGAATAGTGTGGCCAGCAGGACCAGGGAGGTGATGGTGCCCCTGTACTGGGCACTGGTGAGGCTGCACCTCGAATCCTGTGTTCAGTGTTGGGCCCCTCACCCCAAGAAGGACATCGAGGTGCTGGAGCGTGGCCAGAGCAGGGCAACAAAGTTGGTGAAGGGTCTAGAGAATAAGTCTTACGAGGAGCGGCTGAGGGAGCTGGTGTTGTTTTGGAGAAGAGGAGACTGAGGGGAGACCTTATTACTCTCTGCAACTGCCTGAAAGGAGGCTGGAGCCGGGGGGGTCGGTCTCTTCTCCCAAGTTACAAATGATAGGACAAGAGGAAACAGCCTCAAGCTGCGCCAGGGGAGGTTTAGGTTGGATATTAGGAAAAACTTCTTCACTGAAAGAGTGGTCAGGCACTGGCACAGGCTGCCCAGGGCAGGGGTTGAGTCCCCATCCCTGGAGGGATTTAAAAGATGGGTAGATGTGGTGCTTGAGGACATGGTTTAGTGGTGGGCTTGGCAGCGCTGGGTTAACGGTTGGACTCGATGATCTTAAGGGTCTTTTCCAACCTTAACAATTCTATGATTCTATGATATTTCATAGATATGATATTTCATTTCTTCAGTAAGGCCTTTGACACTGTCTCCCACAGCATTCCCCTGCAGAAGCAGGTCCTCACCACAAGAAGGACACTGAGGTGCTGGAGCGTGTCCAAAGAAGGGCGACAAGATTGGTAAAGGGTCTAGAGAATAAGTCTTAGGAGGAGCGGCTGAAGGAGCTGGGGTTGTTTAGTTTGAAGAAGAGGAGACTGAGGGGAGACCTTATTGCTCTCTACAACTATGTGAAAGGAGGTTGTAGTGAGGTGGGGGTCGGTCTCTTTTCCCCAGTAACAAGTGGCAGGACGAGAGGAAATGGCCTCAAGCTGCGCCAGGGTAAGTTTAGGTTGGATATCAGGAAAAACTTCTTTACTGAAAGCGTAGTCAGGCATTGGAACAGGCTGCCCAGGGAAGTGGTTGAGTCCCCATCCCTGGAGGAATTTAAAAGATGGGGAGATGTGGTCCTTAGGGACATGGGTTAGTGGCGGACTTGGTGGTGGTAGGTTAACGGTTGGACTTGATGATCTTAAGGGTCTTTTCCAACCTTAACAGTTCTATGATTCTATGATTCTATGATTCTATGCTTAATTTTCCAGGCTTGAGGTAGCCCCCAAGAAGCTAGAAGATAGTTATCAGCATAAGTACCTGGAACAGGGTCTTTAATGCAATCTCTTAACACTTATCCTGAAGGTTATTAGTATGTGCTAAGATCACCCCCTGAGCTTGCCTGAGCTGCTGGTCAGTATGATAATATGTCCTAAATGCAGTTATGCAATCACTGGTTATTCTCTTTGGTAAATATTTTTATTCATGTGAGTATTTTTTGCATCAGTCTAACAGCAATCCATCATATGTGAAGGTCTCGTGGCAGCTGCTGTTAAAATCAATATGTGTTAGGATGCCAGAAAACTGAGCTCATTTTTCTCATCTTTGACATCGTAACTAAAGATCGTAATAAGAGATAATGATAATGATGCAAGACAATGATTAGAGATACTCTGTTAAAGGAAAGAAAGAAAGGAAGCAAGTAAGCAAGAAAAGAAAGGGTGGTAAAATAATGGGAAAGGACCTTACTCTTTCCCTGGGGGGAAAAGTGGAGTTAATTGCTAGAGAGGCCTGTATAGAAATCACAATTAATGTATCCTTCCTTCACCCTTGCCCTATCATTCTCACGCAGATTTCCTACACCAGCATTACAGTCGTGCATCTCTACAGCAAACATTGCCAAATCCAGAGCTTGGGCCTTCAAACCCCAATCTGATCAAATAGCTCTACAAATGCGGTTGGTCCAACAGACCACCTATTTATTGGGAGGGGAAATGTCATCGCTGGTTAGCAGCGGTTGATGTGGAACATGCTCAGCTACAAGGTGTTATGAGGCTGAGGCACAGCCCAGGTTTAGTGGGACTGTTCCCAGGGCTAGACTGTTGTGCCATAATCAGTTGTGGCTTATTCTGCAGTGTATTTGGATGGGAAAACAACACTCAGAAGGAAGTCTTCCTTATTTTCAATGATATATAGATGTGTTCATACACGTATGTTTGCACGTGTATATCATATATTGGCACCTGTGTTCACACATATAAAGATACTGTGTGTGCATATAACCATGTATGCATATGTGTGTGTACGCATAAGTACAAATACTGTATGCAAAGCTAGAAACAAGTCAGGGCTAAAATAGCACATAAATGATTAATGGAGAGGAAAGTATTTGGGAGGAATGAGAATATTTGTCTACTAAGGTGTAAGTGGCTTTCAGTCTTCACTCAAACAAAGCTATCACACTGCATAGGGGTCAAGCAACCTGTAATATACTCAACATAACACGTCAGAGCACAGCATATCTATATAATCCCCCCGAACTACCCCCATGGCATACTAGCCATTATATTCATGCATCTCTACATATATATAAATACATGCTTGCCCTCACATATGTATATAAGGAATTGTTTGTGTGGGAAGAATTCTACCTGTAGATAGAATAATTTTGTAGGAACAAATTAGCATAAACATATGATGTATGATGTGTTTTCATACACCATCTTTCTGGCCAGATATACAGTACATGTGTATATTTGCATTTCTTTGAAGTACACCGGGAATCTTCAGAGTCACGTAAAATCTGAATAATGAAAAAATATATGCACTTGTTAAACAGCAGGTATGGGAACGAGACACATGCATAACCCTGTCACTGAAATCCCAACACCGAGTCCTTCCGTGCAGCGGAAAGCTCAAGATCCTTTATAACATCAACGTAGCAGTCTTAAGCCCCCAAATCCGTTGCCAGAAAATCAAGCTCTGTGTCACTATGAGCACGCTTCTCCTGTTCTGATTGCCTCCCTGTAAGCAAAGCCGCCGTGGAAACCCCATCCCGGGAGGCGGATGGCATGTTCGGATGACAGAGGGAGACTGATCCTCCCCGTGCCGGTGCCTTAGGCGGGTGCTCTTTGTAGTTCAGTTCCACTAATCACACTGTGGCTCTGACATCCCTCCCAATATTTAACTTTCCTGGGACCTCTGGTAGTTTATTAGCATTTTCAGGCTACAGGTACTGGTGTTTCTGCCTTCAATTACGTGGCCACTTTTTGCTGCGGGAGAATTCCCTGCCCCAGGCTAAGCGGCAACTGCGGTGATAGGAATAATCATTTGTGGGTGATATTTCAGCAACGCGCAGAGGGAAGTGGAAGACGATCTGTGACAAACAAAATGGATAGTATCAAAAATCAATTCCACTCTTGCTATAGGAATGAGCAACGGGAAGAAAAAAAGGCAGTTCAACAGCTTTTAGAGGGGGGAGGGCTTGAAGGGAGGAAAGCAAGCTACTTAAAAGAAATATTCGCTTTGCTATGGTACAAAGAAATGTACCACTTGAAAAAATGTGTTTTTTTGATCTGGATTCACATGTGTCTATGAATATTTCTAGTATCAGTTTTGGTGCTGGGAAATCCAGACAGGGCCAGATCTCAGGTCCAAACCCGTTTCCTTGACCTGAGACAGACTCTCCCACAAGGCAGCAGGTCCTTGTTCGTGTGTGTGTACGTGTGATGTGTTCACATGTATGTTTGCATGTCTGTAAATGTGTACAAATGTACATGTGTGTTTCTTTTCTCTTAGCACTATGGTGCCTAGGTAGTAGAGGGTCTGTGGGTTATTTAAACTCTTTCAGGTCTTCATGTAATTCAAAGAAGACTTGACCTAAAGCCATGGTCAAAGGAGCAAAGCAATGTCTCACACCTATCAAGAACAATTGGGGTTTTTCTTTAGTATCTGCTTTGGCTATAAAAGAAATTGACTTGTGCAGACTTGTGCCTGTAATAAGAGCGGGAATGTTAAAATTACTCTGACATTTGGAGGGCTGAGCATTGCCGTGAATTTCACCAAAGCACCTTCCATCATGATTTGAAACAGTTCCTTTATGTAGGAGCAGAATATCCATCAATAGGAAGGGAAAAAGTGAGCAAAAATTGCAAAGAGAGGGAAAATGAAAACAGAGACAAGCTTTCTTCTTACTCTGGCACTCTCTCTCTCCACCTGAGTCTGAAACCATGGAAATTAATAACGGCTAAACCCCAGAAGTCCCAAATTCTACATTAACAGAAGTTTTTACCCTGAAAAAATAACTTTGAGAGAGGCCAGGGTGTTGATTAGGGACTTCATTATTGCTACAGAGTCTATCTGAAGGCACACGGAGGTGTAGAAGAAGACCTACCATTTTGACTACTGGCAAACAAGAAGAATTTGCTCTGTCAGTTATGGCACCAGCTCCTGCCAAAATGCTCACAACCACCAGCACGTTCATTGATCTGAGTAGCAGGTTCTTTTCCTCCTCTGCTTCTGAAAGGAGGCTATTTCAGATTTTCACAGCTCTGATAATTAGAAACCTTCTTCTAATTTCCAGCCTAAATTTATTCATGGCTAGTTTAGATCCATTTGCACTTCAATAGCCCACTCCCAGAGGGAGGACAGGGTTGCAGAACTATAGATGGAGGTGATCTGGTTTGACCCAGAGAGGAACTGGGTTCCTGCAGCTTCTGCAAAAGTCCCTGGTGACTGGGTTGAGCAATGGGCTTTTGCTGTCAATGAGTGGGGCTGAAACATTAACAGGATCAAGCCTGCAGGTGGTAAATTCAGAGCTGGTCATCACTTTTCAGATTAAATATTTGGTGGTTCCAAAATGGCTTTTATGTTGAGCCTTCATTTCCCTCAATGTCTTTCATTTTTTATGAAGCTGGAAGACAGGAAAAGAAAATACTTTAGTTTATTTTTCCTTGATTTATTTTTTTTTAATTGTAATTTTCTACCCTTTCTCCAATGCTGAAAGAGATAGAAGAGGATGACAAATGCTGACTAAGCCATTTTAACCCTTTGTAGAAATCTGCAGAAATGAGTTTAGATTTCTAAAACTGATTCTCAAATATTTCCTTTTCTTCCCCAACAGGTCCCTGGAGGAAAGTCATGACACAGCACACCTTGTTGATCACCCCAAGCACTCCGCACTGTGCAGAGGGTACAGGAAAGAGAGTCCTGCCTAAGCAGCTATTGCAAGTTAAGAAAGAGAGAGGGTCCATGGAGGGTCTCTAGTTGGTGTGAACAGAAATAAACTGTTGGCCTTTGAAGTGCTGAGCTGACTGCAGTGTATCTCCCCCATCTTCAGGAAATAAAATCTTTCAAAACGGATGGGTAGTGATAATGAAAATACCACTGTCTCTTACTCAGAGCACTTTCTAGTCAATGTAAGAACCCTCTTTGGAAAAAATCATCCTTTCCACTCCCTCTGATAGGCATGGAAGGAGATGTGCAGTATGGCAAAGCCTTAGGCAGGTCATCCAGCTGACTGCTACAAACTCAGTCTGGGGCAGGATGGGGCTCTGCAGCATCTGTCCCCCCAACATTGCTCCAGTGTCACCCAACATTACTCTGGACTCCCCCCCATGCTGTTTCAGCATCCCTCTGCCTTGCTTCAGCCTCCCCCCCGCCTTGCTTTAGCATTCACCTGCATTGCTCCAGCATCCCAGTGCATTGCTCCAGCACCCCCCTGCCTTGCTCCAGCATCTCTGCACATTGCTCCAACATTCTCCCACATTGCTCCAGCATCTCCCCACATTACTCCAGCATCTCTCCACATTGCTCCAACATCCTCCCACATGGCTCTGGCATTTGCCTGCATTGCTCCAGCATCTCCCCACATTGTTCCAGCATATCCCCACATAGTTCTGGCATCCCCCTGCATCATTTCAGCATCCCCCACATTGCTCTGGGCTTCAGGTGATGCTGCTCCCCTCTGGGACCACGCAAGGACCAGCAGCTCACCCATGATGGGACAGAGGGCTCTGGGGGAGCTCACCAGCGAGGAAGAAGGACCTAATGTGCTGGCACCCAGCCCCACACATGGTTCCCATCAGCCAAAAGGAGCTACTCAGCATAGCCACTGTGTTAGCCATGCTTAAGCTGCTGCTAAATAAAGTTCATAGCTGTTTAAATAAACGTATGACAAATAAATGTTGCAGAGTTTTTTAAATAAAAGCCCATCACTGTTAACACCCCAATTCCACTAATGATTTGAAAACAATTAGTGCTTTTCCAGGTCATGAAGAAGGTTGATCGCCTTCACCCACATTTGGTTTTATTTATGGCCTTCCTCTTTGTCGTGTTGATATTTGTCACACGAAAGTTGGGAAAGGCTGGGGAGGAAGGGCTAACAGGAAGCAATACCTGATCATGTAAACAATTAAACCTTTAGCCATCCTGCCCAAAGAGGTCCTTTATCTGATGACAACCTCTGCAGAACGGAAAAGGAGTAGGTACCTCCCTCTGGGACCATCCTAACTATTCAATCAATTCTCCTCAATTACTAACAAATCTAAATGTGATTTATCTGCCCAGGAATCATTCCAATATCAGGCGAGGATCTATCAATAAAACCCCCAAAGGCAATCTTTTTTTCAGAGCTGTCAATAGAACCTCTGAAGCACAAAGAGAGGGAGCCAACAATTGAGATATTTTGCCTTTTTTTTTTCTTCTTTTTTTTTTTTTGAGCACTTAATTAAGTCGACAAGAAGCTGTCAAGGATAATTTTCAAAGCACACGGCCTCAGCATCTGACATTTGATAATATTACACTCCATGTTGATTGAAATTGATTTTTTCTCCTCTTTTTTTTTTTTTTGTTGGTGGAAGGCTGCAAAAAAGGGGGCATTTGACAACTTTCTTGCCCATAGATCCAAGGACAGCAGGCCAGTTTGTTAAGGTCAGTCATGACAAACAGTATGATGGGTTTTTAAAACCAGCTGAGTTTAACAATAGTAGGGCACAGGTATGTTATTTCAGTGTCAATAAAGCAAGCTGCTCAGCAGTTAGCAAATATCTCAGCAAGATCAGAAGCACCAGGATTAGAAGTAATAGTAAATTTATAGGGTCAAATTCTGATCTCAGTTAATACCATTGTAAATCCAGAGTGAAATTCATTGACTTCAATAGTTTTTGATCCAGAATAGTCCAGATGTAGTCATTTTCTGAACTTGTTACTGGAGCTGCCAATTGCACCATTGCTTTGGATTTATTTGTATTTATTTTTCACCCTGATGGCAGTTGGGCACTCCCCTTCCCTTTTCCCCCTATAAAAGTCACTACGGTAAATCTCTCTAGATGATCACCTGCTTTAAGTGCCTAAGCTACTTTGTAAACCTATACATGCAATAGCTACCGTTCCCATGCCTTTGAAATGGAAACAAGTGCAACTGTGCAGACATGGAGCAGAATACGGCCCCTGTCATTGCTCAGACAGCTCAAAAAAAAAGTATGGATGGCAAAAATCAGGTTCTGGCTTTATCTTGCTATTCGGCTCTCTAAGCAGTGATCAGTATTTACCTTTTGCTGCTTAGCACCCCACGCAGAAAACAAAGCAGACTCTCAGAAAAATTGATTTGAACGATAATATTTTATTAAAGTTCTGTATTTAGTTGCTCTTGCAGCTGCAGCTGAGCAATTATGGCATTTCAAGAATAATTTATTGGTTATTGGAATCCAAGATGTTATTTCTTTTGTCTCGGCTACAGAAAAAGACCCTGGAGTATGGCAGTTGTGTAAGAGGCTGGGAAATCTGAAGATGCTCTCCCCAGCTTCTGGGCAGAAGAGCAGTACCCTGCCAAAGATGGTGGGATTAAGTGGGGATGATTTGATGAAGGGTGGAGCCCAGGATGTAAAACATATATTTCTGCATGTGAAAATCCCAGCTTGGCTTCAGCTCATGCCCACACAGAGGACAACTCATGTCACCTGCTCCAGCACATGGCACCATGGCTCAGTAAGAATAGGAAAGACTTGGCAAGTATTCCCTTGGTCCCTCCTCAAAGAAGAGCTCCAAGATGAGGTCAAACCCTGTCCCTGTTTTATTTATGTCTAATTCTTGCACAGGATGAACTGAAGATGCATCAACATCATGTTGCAGCACATTTCAGAAGACCCAGTTCTGGAAGGACTGGGGCTTCAGCAGTGGCAACAGGGCCAGTCTCATCAGAAACCAGATATAAAGTGGCACATCTGTCTTAAATGGATAGATCATTCCTCAGGAGTGTGTAATTTAGACACTGGGCAGCTTTTACCCATCAGAGAGCGTCAGGGAGCAAGCAAGCTGAATTAATTAATTGAATTGCCCAAGGTCATTGAGGAAATCCATAGCAGAGGCCAGCAATGGGCAGAACCCCCCCCAAAATCAGCATCTCCGTCGCCACAGGTGTGCTCTTAGCAGGTGCATGGGATATGAAGGGTTAAGCTGGGCTAGATTGAAGAGAGACATAATTATCCCAGGTAAGAATTAACTTGCCAGGAATTGGGAGCAAGGCACCACCTGACTCAAGCGAAATGATCTAAATCTGTATGTCCCACGCTGATCCCCACGCGGCTCTCCTGCAAATGATGCACCAGAATTAACTGAGTGTATTTTACAGTAGGTACATTTCACCCCTCGGAGGAATACTATAAATGTTGGTCTCACGGACGCCACTTCTGCAGTACCCTGAGATGAAGAGAGAGAGAGGTTTAAATCCAAATCAGTGTCAGCCCTGCCTCTGGAAAGCTCTCACAACAATTAAAGCAGAATTATAGCGGGTTCCCGGGAGTGACCGCCGTTTGGGTTTGAGGGGTGAGGGATCCTGGTCTCTCCACCTCATTTCAGGCAGATGAAGCCTGGGTTTTATGACTTTTGGGACCTTGTGACTTGGAAATTAAAGACTGCCAGGGGTCACCACTGGGCACTGGAATGTGACTGTAAGCCAAATTATTAACCCAGTCTGAAGGTGCTTTTGGCCAGGGGCAGCTGGCCCTCTCCCAGCCACCTCCCAGGGATGCTCTCGGGGACAGCCTGGGCCAGGCATCATCCCTGACTGCCTGTTTGAGGCTGGCCACCCTGGATAATAGTACAGATCAGGGCATTTTTGGCAGAGAACAGTCCAGGCGAGCTGATTTTAACTGTATAGACGTAGCCTTTATGGCCTGTTTTCCTGGCTTCTTGATCTAGGAGAAAATTTGGGACCTCAGCTGGTCACAACAAATGGTATCAAGATAAAGCAGTGGAGGTGAAAAGGCTCATCTGGTCAAACTAGCAGTGATGCTGCTCTTTGGAAGGGTCCCTAAAGGGACAGATCCAGCCCTGTCCCCCAGTCTACTCCCTCCGTGGCTGCCTGAACCCCGGTGCTCATGGAGAACAGATGTGCTTTGCAGCTGACCACAGCAGAGATGCTGGCTCAGGTTTCTCTCCAAAAGGTTCAGGGTCAACATGACATTGTGGTCATCCCTGAGCCACCCTGCAGCACCATCCCATCCTGTGCTACAGTTTGTCTGTTCTCCCATGGGGCTAAATCAAAGAGCTTGTGCTTACCACTGGCCTGGAGCACAATTGCTGGATTTCCCGGGGCTCCTTTGGTGTGTGGCACTGACTAAGAAGCACAACCATGGTCTTCAGTCACAACTTGAGCAAATTTTTAGTCTGAGAGTATGATTTTTCCTTGCTCAGGCTCCACTTGTATGTGCAAAGCGTGAGCACCAAGATTTATTCTTGGTATTTACTTTCTGTTCTTAACTCCTCATTTCCTGGATTTTTGGGTTAATGGAAAATTCTCACTTTTCAATGTTAGACTTTTTTCCTCAGGAAATAGCTGCATGCAAGTGTGGGCTGGAGTTTGCTGATCTGCAAAACCATGGAGGATGGGCATAACTCTCACACATTGCCCTCCTCTGGCTTCCTCTGGTCTGCTGAATACATCAGGCTAAGGACCGTCCTGTGGCGTTAGGGTACACAGCATGACACAGCTCCATGCATTTAACCTCCCTTCCCTCCCTGAGGAAGGACCTCTGCCCATGCTCTCCCCCAAAATATGTAGCAACTATCCAGGCTGGGCTTGCTGGGATGGGCTGAAACCAAGCTGGCTTGAGCATCATGACTGCTGTCAGCCCTGCAGTGTGACTAGCAACCCCTCTGTCCCCTCTCCTGCACATGGCTTGAGTTTGGTGTTTCTGTATCAGAGGCAAACTCGTCTGTTTTTTCCCCAACTATATGAGTTGAGTTGGTCTAATAAAAGATACTGCCTATCCCCACAAACACTGCCTTCCAGCTTCACCTCAGAGACTTAAATCAAAGTACAAAGCCACTCGTGCAATGTGCCAGAACAGGATTGACTACGAGCCATTGGTCCCTGTGCTGTGAGCTGGGGTGATGCAGCCATGCTGGGCTGAGTCCTCGCTGCCTTGCATCTGAAGTGGTCATTTCAGCCTGGACCCAACAACTCATTTAAGCTCTGAGGACAGCATGATACCTGCATGCAAAATTGCAGTCCAAAAATTCTTTTCCCCTTTGAGACTCCATCTCTGCCTGGGATTGCCCTGCTCTGTGGCAGAGCAGCTGGATCCCTCAGGGGTTTAGCAGCACCCTTGGATGCTAAATGTAGCAGCACCAGACTCACCAAAGCCCAGCTTGACCATGGCATGGTCTGGGCTTTGGCAGAATGACCCTGGGGTTTTCCTCGAGGGACTGGGGCAGGGACTTATGTTGCCTGGGCACATTGAGGTCTTGGGGCGATAAGGACAAGTGGTGCCCAAGCAAGTCAGACTGGTCTGCAGCCAGGCCTGGGGATGGCAGCCCTGGGATGCTGCTTTTGCCTTCAATGCCTTTGCCTCTGGCACGTCACTTAATGGTGTGGTTTTCCCTCTGTGTAAAATGGGTAGAATAATCACTTCCTACCTTGCAGGGGTGACATGAGGCTTAATTAATTAATTAATTAATTAATTGTTTTGGAAGTAATTAAGTTTCTTATTTCACAAAGAGTGCTTTTTCCTTTTCTTGCCTTTTTTTTTTTTTTTTTGGAAAGCAGTCTTGTTGCAGGGAGCCTCGAGTGCCACCGTTGTCTTGAGCTGATGAGTGCTCTGCAGGACCAGGAGAGCTTTGAATCCTTGACTGGAAGGAGGGAGCTGGGGTTCTGCCACCCCCATTGGGCCTGCATGCTGCAATCATAACACCATGGCTGCCCTCCTGTGATGGGTTTAAAAACCCAGTGGAGGTCCCTTTTCCATTCAGAAAGGCCAAATCCTGTCAGCATCAGGCTCCTCTAATACCTGGTCATCAGGGCCAGGGCACATGAGTGAAGGTCCTTGCCCCAAACAGGCAGGCAGGGCTGGGTCCCTGGTCCCTCTGGTGTGCCCAACCATGGGGCTGGTTCCTGGTTCCCAATGGCAGCTCTGAGCTACGACCCCTTGCTGAGCTCATGGTGCCGGCAGAGATTCCCCCATGGTGGACAGGGACATGGGGGTCATCACAGGAGCAGCTCTGCTGGCAGAGAGCAGCAGACAGTGACAAGTTAGTCTGCAAAAGATGGTCTGTCTTTGGTTATCTTTCCCTAATGCAGCCAAGAGGTCTTTCAAATTGCAATTAAGACTATTGAGAAAGTCTCTATTCTTTGAGAAGCGTTATACAGAGTACTTAAAAGACAGATTTTGCAGTTAATTTGGTAACAGAGCACATATATTCAGATTGTCCTTAATTAACCATTTAAGATGCAGAGTTCCATTCAAATGCTCTTGTTCGTCATCATTTTCAGAAATGTTGCAGGAAACAAGCAGTGACGGATGAGAAACCGAGCACTATCTGCTGGCAACAGACGTCTGACAAAGTGATAAGTATGGCTAATTCCCCTGGGCATTATTTGTACACACTGCATAGATATGGGTGAATTATTGCTGTCCCTGATTGTCTAATGATTTTTTTTCCCTCTCATATGATCTTTTTTTTCTTACCTGGTATTTTTGACATCTGAGAAATTCATATTGGCAGGTTGATCTATATTGTCTAATATCACATGGAGTGTAATCAATCACAAATCCTGCCTAGCCTTTCTCAGTAACTTCAGTTACAGTGAAATGGCAGAGGTCTATCCCGAGGTAATGAAGACTGCATGACTAATTTCCACTAAAAACTTGCCATATAGACTAGATCCATTAAAGAAAAAAATGAGTACTAAGCCCTTAAATTACTACGCAGCATTTACTACTGCAAGACAAGCCCAGCACAGAGACTTAGGGAAGTTATGACATTTCTTTCTTTATATGGTGTCCATTCAGAAAAAGCCAAGGTTCGACAGACCTTCATCTGCCCCATTTCATCCATGGGCGCTTCAGAAGTGGAGATCCTACTGACAGCAGCCAACTGGCTTGTAATGGGGCAAGATTAATTTCTCAGACATCAAGAGCAGCATTGGAATTGTGCTCTCAGCTCAAGGACACCACAAGAAAGCCCTTTGATGGACTGTTTTTGTGTGGGTCTGGTATCCCGGCCCAGGGGGTGCCAACAGCATAGGACTCGTGAGAGGTGCTGCTGCAGTGCTGTTTTGGGAGGAAAGGACCAAGGTCCTCATGAAAACATCACTTTCTCAGCCTCTTCAGAAAGACAGCTGCAATTAAGTGTTGAGAAAATGATGCATGAAGAGAGATTTTCATCAGGAACTGAGAAACTTTTGAGGAGAAGCAAAAGAGGTTTTACCAGAGCAGGACTGAGCCTTAGAAACCAAATGTTCATAGAAGAATTTTTAAAATTAAACCTCAAGGAAAGCTGACAGGGGAGGAAAATCACAGACTTCAGGATGATGAATGCTCTTGGAGTGAAGATGCTATGAACATTTCTTATGTTGACTTAGAAGGTAGGCCGGAAGCTGCCAAAACTCAAGAATGAGGAGGGTAAATCCAATCAAATAAAGTCCCATTTAAGCAATGCACTTTAAAACAGGCAACTGGATCAGGTGTGGGATGGGGCACGCTGACAAACCAACCACGAATCCTCAGCATGAGCACCAGTGTTATTCCATTTCAGAAAGGGAGACCTACATAAAAATGGGACAGCCTTGTAAGAATGAAGCCAAGAAAAGCCAAGAAGGGGTAAAAGGCTGGTAAGAGGCAGGGGAGTTACTTAAAGATGTTATTTCAGAGACTGACAGTAAATCTCTACCCCAGATCACAGCAGACTTTAGAACCCTGCCCCTGCAAATCTGGCATGAGTCAGCAATACCCCAAAGGAGACTAGGAGGAGTTAGAAGGTGTCCTTCAAAAAGCTGAAGGTATGTCCACCAAAGGAAAACAACAAAGAACAAAAATTCTGGCAACTTAAATCTAAAAACATAACAGGACATGAAAAAAAAAAAGACTTTTAGGAAAAAAATGCTGAAGGTGCAAATATTGGTAATAAATCAGAGGTAGGACCCTGCAGAGAGTTTGTAGGGCAATTACAGAGCAAGAACAACTGCATTGTCAAACTGAAGTTTCCTCTAGCCTAGTACCCTGTCCCTAACAGCAGCTGATATCAGATGTTTAGGAAAGCACAGCAGAGCACTTAGTGACACTTTCCTGGTACTCTTTCTCAGCCTTCAGGGATTTGCAGCTTGGTGGCTTCCAGCAGACCTCATCAGGGACTTCAGGTGTTCATGATGCAATAAGGATATTTAGAGCAGATAGGGCCCCAGTGGAGAAACTAAGTGATTTTTTCACATCCATATTCAGTACAAGGAAGGCTGGAGAGTATCCTACACTTGTAATGTCTATTTTGAGGTGTTCAGCAGAAGATAAGTCAGAAATTGAGGTTTCAGTAGAAGAGATGTAGAGCAGCTTAGTAAAGTGAATACAGCAATTATTGGAATGGGATGTTATTCTCCTCTGAGCTGTAGAGGAACTTGGGCATGAAATTGGTCACTATTATCTGTGCTGTGCCCTTGCACAAGTTCAGTGTGACTCCTGCCCATACACACTGTTCTCAAGGGTGTCTGCAGACTGACAGTGCCCGTAAGTCTGAGGTCTGTACTAAGCAAACCATTAGAAGTAATGATGAAGAAGATCATCAGGGCATACATGGTAAATGTAATACAATGAAGAAGACTCAACCCATCCTTCATAAAGGGAAGCCAAGCTTATAAATCTGTTAGAGCTCTTTGAAGGTCTTGTTAAGCATATGGAAAAAGGCAATCTGATAATAGATAGGTTTTCTATGAGGTCCCACACTGAAAGCTTGTACAGCAGCTAGAAGTGTAGGGCCTTTAATCAATTAATAAGTAGGTGGGGAAAAAAACCCAGGAAACAGAGCATAGCAATAGCTTTCACAAGTCACCAGCGGAATTCCAAATATATCTGTAGTAAGATCCATGCTGTTCAGCTTATTCATAAATAACCCAGGAAGGAGTGTGGATAGTGAGATGACAAAGCTCAGTGATATTATTGAATTATTCAGGGTAGTAAAAACAAAAGCTGACTGCTGAGATTTGCAGAAGGCTCTGCAACCCTAAGTGACTGGAAAATAAAATTGAAGATGAAGTTCAACGTTGTTAAATGAAAAGTAATGCACACGTATGGACTCTGAATTGTCTATTACCATCGGGAAAGGGAATTTGGCGTTATAACAGATAATTCTGAGAAATTGTTGGCTCACTATTTGGTTATGGGCAGAAAAGCAAAGTGATTGCTGATAATTAGTAAGAAGGAGTGAAGAACAAGCCAGGAATGTTATGTCACTGTATGAATTAATGCTACACCTGCATTGTGCCTTTCTGGCCTCCCCATCCCCTAAAAGAAAACATAGGAAAAAGATGGGAAGGATTGCCCAAGAGAGAAATGGCTTCATAGAAGGTCCAGAAAAGTCCACAGAAAAAGGTGAGTGTGGAGACAGAGACGTATAATGTCGAAGGAGGTATATCCTCCATACTGCATATGGTGGGCTTCACAGCTTATTGCTAAGAGTTGTGGTGGATGCTGAGAGTGGATGTGGTTTCAGAATGCAATGAAACAAATTTATGAAAGAGAAATCCATGAAGGCCATTGATACAGAGCTACCACTTTCACCTCGGAAAGTACCTATGCTGGCAATTCAGAGAATACATCTAATGCAAATGAATTTGTACTTGTCATGTTCGTATGCCAGTCTCTAGGCTTTAACCAAGAGTGATCATTGGAGGCAGAGTACTGGGCCATGTGGTCCTTTGGGTTGATGCACCTGTTTCTTTTTGCTCCTTTGGCTGCAGCAAGATCCCTAAATCCCACGGCATCTCAAAAAGCATCCCAGAGGATGCTCTGGACAGACACCTGGAGCAGCTCACACCTTCCCGAGCTGTCTTCCCAGGCTGTCTGTGCACTCAGGCAGGCATCGCAGCCACATTACCCTATTTTAGGGTCATTTACCTAGAAATGAAGGTGAGAAATGCATTTTTTAAATGAAGGCTGGGGTTCTCATGCCTAATTCTGGGCCAGGACTGTTTCACAGGTGGGAACTGTGCAAGCGCAGAGGACAACCAATCGTTATCCTCCTACTGCGGGGCAGAATGGTGGACAGGAGGGTCCAACTATCAATGTCTGGCTTGTAGGAACAGCCTGAGCGATGTCCATGTGATGAGTATGCTTAGGTCACCCAAGTGCTTTTGGAAAACTGAGCCCTGCTCCCTCCACCGAGAAGGAGGAACGAGATCGTGGTTCACTGCTGGGAGAAATACAGCCCCTGCCGACAAACCGCTCCTGCCGCTGTCTGCATTTAAATCTCACCAACCTTCCTGCTCTACCTTAAACCGCCAGCTTTAGAGGTCCCCACTCATCAAACTCTTGTCAGGCAACAAGAGGGGGAACAAGGAGGGCTTAATTGATCAGCTTCGAAAGTAGCCTTGAGAACTTGATTCAGATATTGACTTCCAACGAGCTGGTTTAACTCCAGCTTCCAGAGCCAGCAATGGCTGAACATCAAAACTATTAACCTCTGGCCTTACCAGTTGGTGAGACATCACAGCAGCAGTAATTAGGAAGTCAATTGGAATCACATGTCTCACTTACACTGGCATGTCAATCAATAGTGCCAGTGACAGATTCATTAGGCCAGGCCTTGCAGCACAAGCTAGTAACAACCTCATAAAATACGCTTTTGAGGCAGGGCAAAGAAAAATCTGCTAGGAGGACTTGACTAGATGACAATATGTATTGATTAGGGCTCAAGCAATTTATGAAGTGCTACTTGCTCTGCAACCTTTCTGGCTCGGTGCTAAATTTTCCCAAGTAGTTGCTAAATAAAACAAAATATTACACTTTTTAAAGCCATTTTCTGACAGGGCATTTTTTATGTTAGTTACAACTAACAAATAATCTAGCAAGGTAAAACTTCAATAGTTACTTAATGGTGAAAGGTACCTTTCATTTCTCTGGCCATCAGGCTTTGAAAGAAGACATCCATCTGGATGAGGAAAAAAAAAAAGTCTGAAACATGATTAGGAAATTCTCCTACCTTCCGGAGACAAATTTCATTTCAGCATGCCTTTCTTTAGAGCATTTTAATGGCCATTCTTTTTGGCAGGCCACAAGAAAAGTGGATATTTCATTTTTTAAAACTAAATTAAAAGCTTGGTTTATGGAATACAACCAGATCTCTACTGCTTGTTGCAAACACAGTGTTTTTTAAAGACAGAAACACTGTAATCAGGGACTTGCTGAAATGCTCCTTGCAATGCTGTTCTTTTAATTGGAACTTTTTGCCTTACTTTGCTTGTAGCTGTTTTTTGTTGGGATTTGCCCAAGGTTCATAAGGACTCACTGCCCTCTATTCTGTCACTGATGGTGGGATTTATTTCCTCTTGCCCTGGATGGTGAGGGAGCATCGTGCTTCAGGGTAAAGTGTCAATGTAGGGTCCCTGCAGTGACAGCTATCGCTGTGGGATTTCAAGATTTGCATGTCTTGACCCTCTCTCCAAGACAAATATCAGAACTGGTGCATCTTTACCTCACTGGCCAAAGACGCCAAAATGCAGCCATGAGGCAGGTGGGGCAATTTTCATAGACATTAAAGAAATAAAGGATTATTCAGACACTCTCTCAGTATGTCATGAATTGCCTGTGTTTGTTTTTAAAAGTATACCTAGAAAGGTGGGAGTCTTGCTAATGCTGAATAAGGACTCGGGCACATTCTTGTAGCAGAAGAATCCGGAGAGATACTTTAGGCACCTAAATGTGAGCGGACAAATTCATCTTTGGTCTTGCATCACTGAAACTGTTTGGCTCCACATTTTTTCAGGCCCTCTGCCAATTACATCCACTTTGTGGTGTCAAAAATTGCAGTCAAAATGAAAAGGTCATCAGGTTTCAGCAACCAGTAGAAAAGGGGCTCAGAAAGACACAGGAGAGAGAATCTGAGTAGCTGTGAACTCAACCCTTCCCTTCTTGCCTTGCCTTGCCTTGTCTTCCCTTTTTCTCTTCCCCAATGCAGCTCCTACTTCATTTTCCAGCAGATACTTCATTGTCACCAGAACAATCCTAGTGACCAACTTTAATAATCTGTGGCTTTGCACAGGAAAGCACTTAAGCATCTTCTTCACTTTTAGCTGGGTGTTAAAAACACAGCATAAATGCTTGCTGGTTCAGAGTTTAAGTGCTCCTGGTCATAGGGGAGGTTTCTCCATTCTTTCCAAGTATCTTCAGTTCTGAGGTAGCAAAGGGATATTTCTCAGGACAGAAAAGATAAATGCCTGCACTAACACCATGCCCAGAGAAGACCCCAGTCTCTTATTTTCAGATCAGATTAGTAAAACCACCAAAGCAGCCTAATATTTTGGAAGGACACTGACTGAGGGTTTGATTATTTGTTAATAACAAGAGTTTTCTGGTTAATTAATTTGTGAGTGTTATTAATGTTAATTGTACAGCTGGGCCAATAATTTACAATGATTAATTTCCTTGCCAAATTCAGATCTTTTCTGCTCTTGAATTGTCCAAGAACAAATTGTAGTTTTTTCAAATCGATTCATTTCTTTAAATTATTTGCCAGATAACTTCTGCAAATAACTCTGGGTTTGGGTCTGGTTCACAACCAGTTTACTGACATGTATTACATGTGAAATCTGAACTGCAGGGTGGGACAGGTAAGTCACACCAGGAGTTTGGCTTTCCAGTTTGGGTGACTAAACATTTTAACTTGTTTTCATTGCCAAATGTCTGTGGGTAACACATTAAGTTGCCCTCTCTCCAATTCCCTCCAACAGTCCTGCCAGTAAACTCCTCGTTTCACCAAACCACCCTGCCAGTAAATTAAAATTCATTAGAATAACCAAGAGAAAAGGCCATAAACAGGTTCTAAGTAGAAACAACTTGATTTTAAATTCAGAATGAATATACATGGCCATTTTTTTCCATTATTCTTCATTCTATACCAATTAATTCCTAAATACTGCAATCATCTTTCTTAAAATAATCCCAGGTGGTTTAATAAAATCCAGCGGAAAGGGAAGAGTGAACTGGGTATGAGTTGTTGAGTGCTGGGAATCCTTTAAATTATTTCTAACATGGAAAGTTTTGGAAAGGAGGGGTATACGCTCCACGTACAGACTGGAAGAAGGTCACTTTGCATATGGTTTCCTCTGTAATAGCAGCATGTTTCACATAGTAAAGTGAAAGCTTTAATGAAGAAGTAATAACTACTTACGTTAGCAAAGAATGAAACCAGCTGGTTTTTTGTGAAAAGCAGTAAAATGAGTTTGTTTCCTCCAGTAGATTCACTTTTTGGGACTTGTGAAAGGCCCTTTAGTTTTATCCCTCAGTAAAGTTATTTTAAAGGGTCTAATGCGAAGGCCAAGTCCAGCTCATTATGAATTTCACTCATGGGGAGAGGCAACTGTTCTCCCTTTCCTGCAGCCTCCCCAAGAAGCCCCGGGTGAAGCTGATGGAAACCCTTGGCTGGTCCCATGGCCCATGAATTCCTGCTTTGACACAAGCCCTGGTGACACTCGCCCAAGGCTGAGGTGGCAGCAAGAGGTGACTGTGAAGATGGTCACCCTTTCTGCCAACCCACAGGACCCTTGCTTGCAGCTGAAGCAATCCTACTGTTGCCACAGCTCAGAGCTGCTGGTACGGACAAACTCTGCTGGTCACTGCCATTTTAATTTCCTGGCCTTGGTGGCCTGCTTGGATGGTGTCAGATAATGTGTTTCTTCCAAACGTGGCAAGCCCCTGAATCTTTCCCACACTTCAGCTAGCACTTTACTGATTTACTGCAGTTTTATCAACTCATAGAGCTGGAAGAGTCAACTATTAAATTAATATCACAATTAAAATTCAATCAGTGCAGCACTCAGTTGAAATCTCTAAATCAACACGATAGGTCATGAAATAAAATTATGAGATATTATAAGGAATGGCTTGTTGCAGTCTTGTCTCAGCAAATTTAACAGGAAAAGCTTTGCTGTCCTGTTGGCATAATGTGCCGGCACAGCTGGTGTGGGAACACATGCGTCCATATGACTTTGATGGTTAAATTTCTATTCTAAGACCATTTTAAGGCAGTTAGACAAGCAGGAAATGCATCATGCATGTTCATGCATACAGCAGACATATAGCACGCATATGTCTAATGGCTCTGCTTTTTGCATTTCAGAGTAGTCAGTTATCAGTGGCTCTTGGTGTTGATTCTTGAAGCATCAGTTGTTTCCTTACCATCATTTCAGGACTGAAGATGCAACAAAGTGATTGTCCTGTAGCAGAATCTTCGTGCCTGATGGGTAGATGGGCCTGTGTCCCTGCATCCCCAATGCCTGCATCCCTGTATCCCTGCATCCACCCTGGTACCTCTGCCCTGCAACTGTGGCCGTGAGCCTGCAAAATCAAGGAGATTAACAGCAGATCATGTGAGACTTCAAAAGTATGCAAGAAAGAGAAAGAAAGGAAAATCTTTGTCTGGAAAATTGATCTTCACCTTTGATCAGGGTAATGGATGTAACACCCCCAATCAAAAATAAGAGCACCTCTTTAGAACAACATCTCAAAGTGTAAACAAGACCTGCAGCCCACATATATGTTCTTTACATAACATTCACTCCACATGTGCTAAAATGTCCTGGACTTTGACATAGGATTGGGGAAGGAATCCACAGTTGCCTTAAAATTGAAAGCTGATTTTGAAGTATATTTTACCAGAATAAATTAATTCATAATTTAATCAGCCAAAGTTTTCTCAGACTGAGCTCAAACCTGGCTGTGTGCTTCCAGCCCTTCTCTCCTTGCTCAGGGAGGGAATCGCCTGGGGACCTTTGGTATCTCCCTTTGCCTGATTGTGTCATCTACTGAAAAAAGGGAAGCAAATGAGAGGGAAAAGGAGCAGTGAGGGCACCAGTTGCTCACCTGAGAAACAGCTCTCCAACTAGGGCAAACTTCTCCAGCCCAGGTGGTTTTTCCATCATCTTCTTCAAATTTTCACCATAAAGCTCCAGCCAGTCTAAAATCCCTTGCATGTAGGAAAGGATCCACTTGCCTCTTCCTGATCAACATGCCTCTAACCGTAGAGCTGGTGTAGCCTGTTTCCCAAGTATAATGTAAAACTGTCTTATAGCCCCTTGGAAAAGGAAAAACTTACCAAATTATCCTCTTAGACACCTGTGGGCTGCTGACTCTGTGCTGGATAAAATGGGGAAAGTGCTGCTGGTAAAGGCATTGTGGACATCATCAAATTATAACACTATATTCACTAAGAAATTTACTCATTTGTGAAATTCAGGGTATTCCCTTGGGAACAGCAAAGATCGACAGTCTCATAAAGAGAGGGGTTAAATTCACAAATCTGCAGTGGCATCAAAGAATAATAATAATAATAAGGAATCTAGATGAAATAAAAAGCTTCTGCAAGATGTTTTCTAGTGTCTTGTCCAGCTTGGCTTTGACTATTTCTAGTAAAGGGGATTTTAAGTTCCTGTTCTGAAATTTTTCCACAGTCCACCTGAGAACTTGAAATCAGAGCACACTTTCAACTCTGATTTTTTTTCCTCACTACACAACGTTTCTCCATCAACTACTGTCTCCCATACACTTTGGAAGACTGGATGCTGTAAGGACCTTCTTGACTTTCAAATGAGATGTTTTACCTCAACACCTTATGAAGACAGGTCAGCCAAGACACTCCATTGTGGCATCTAAAACTTATTTTTAGGGATCGGCTGGATTTTTAAATGGGAAATGCTCTTAGATTTTATCTGATGCAATGACTGCAGATGAAGATTTTCATATGTTTTTAGCCCCCAAAAATTTTTCTAAGAAAGCAGTCTATGTTGATCTGTGTTTAATTTGTAGAATAGGTTAAGACAGAAAAAAAAATTCTTTTAGCTGAAAAATCTAGAATAAAATACTTCAATATTTTGTTTTAAGAGTAAATTAAATTATGAAATTTTCCTAATAGCTTGTGTTTGAAAAGGTTTAAAAATAAGAAAGAAAATTTTTCATTATAGCATGAACATTTTGACTAGCCCCAAATTGATTTTTTGCTTAGCTTTTCATTTCTATGAAAAATAGACAAGAAATAATTTGCAGCTAACACTGAACAGTCCCCTTCCTCCTCTTCAGGTTTCCATTCCCAAAATACTATTTTTTCCCCTAGATATTGGTAAAAAAAAGATGGCTCCTATTTTTTTCAGACAAGCCAGCATCTGTGCTTACAGCTACAGTTCGACCTTTGGCATGGTGCTCGTTCGTGTGTTGCATGGAAAGCCAGTCCATACTAAAACTGTTTAATGTGCATGGTTTTGGGTGGCAGCCTTGCATCTATGAGGCATCCAAATAATAAATATGGCATCCATATGAGACATCAAATTAATAAATAAATACTCTGAAGGTTTATTTATTATACCCATAGAGCTATGGAGCACTGTGATCTTCTCGGTGTGCTCAGCGCATGCAAAGTTTGAAGTTTCCTATTTGTGCACCTTCTACTCCACAAATACCTCCTTTATCACATAAATGGCCCATGTTACCATCTTACCATAATACTGCCAAGAGGTCCTAATAAAAAAGGGCTCAGTAATCCAGCTGCCAAAGACTGAAGCAGAAACATGGGCAGAAAATCCCTCCAGAAAGGGTTCCTTCCAACTGGCACTGGTGTGCTTGGGCCAGAAGGAAGGGGAATTCCCCTCATCCATGCCTGCTTGATAGAATAAACAAGTTTTTGGTCTTTTTAAGACTCTGCAGACCCATGGACAGACCCCTGGCTGTGGCTGTGGCTTTGTAAGGCATGGCGGGCAGATGGACGCTTGGGAAGCCCATATTCCGCCACAGTGCCAGCCAGGCAGGTGGTGGTTTCCATCTCAGCATGTTCAAGAGGCTTCATAACCAGCTCCAAATCTGTCACTTGGCTTTATTCTGTACTCATTAAATATGAATAAAGTTAGATTTGAAGCACTTCAAGAGTGAGATGGTGCTCTGGCTCCGATACTAACTTTCTCATCCAATTAGGTTTCAAGCCTAACGATCCTCAATGAAACAATATCCAAGAGAAAGGCAGTAAAAAGCAAAATTTGCTAACAGAGGTAGAAGGATTTATGGCTGAGGCCTTATTTCCATTTCAGGAGGACATGGTGAAAATCCCAAACTCCAGGTTCCCCGTGGGTTTTGTGTCACTGCTTTGTTTTTCATCTGTGGGGACAGGTCCAGGACGCACCGGTGCATTGTCACCAGGGTCCTGGGCTGTGCAGGGACAGGTAACAAAACACAAGGAGCCCAGCGCTATAATTGCTTTCTCCTGTTAATGAAGGAATGCGTAGGAAAACCCTACCTCTTGGGTCCCTACCATAGGTGACAGGTTTACACTGTTCCTCTATCAGTACCAGATTCATCAGCATTCCGCAGCAAAAATTTTATGATGATCTTAATTTTGGCTTCATCTGCTGTAACAAAAATCAACCTGTTTTTCTTGGGGCAACCTCCTTAGCCCCCTTCCTGGGTTTTCTCAACAACTTCAACACTGTTACCTCTTCTAGGCTCATGGAAACATCAAGAGTGAATTTGATATGGAGATTTTTCCCTAGAGAATAATGTTAGGGGCAACAGGAGCAATTTTTGCCTAAGAAAGGGATTTCTTATGGCTTGTTGAAAGAAGAAGGGCAGAAAGACTGTCACTTAAAAAGAGCAAAGGAACACCCAGTAGCAAACCAATAGCCATGTGGTTTCACCTCCTGTTGCAACTATTTTTATCACCACTTTATGCTTCATTGACCAATGGATTTTTTTTCAGCTTTGCACTTTTATATATATTATCCATACACACACACACACGCAACTATTATTTTTATCTTCATCATTACATAGTGCTGCTTTTTGTGCCATTTAGACATGAACCTCATTTGAACCCTAAAGCCCCATTTGTGACACACAAAAATACTGTCATTTACATTCTGTGCCAAAGTATTATATAAAAAGCATCAAACGGGAGGAGAGGCAGGAAGCTGGGAGTAAAGATATATAGTCAGCAAAGTATATAACTTCTGGCATATTACTGCTTAATCCTAACATAATTATTCTCATCCTTTTATTTGATTAACTTCTAATGGTTCCTCTTGGTGTTAAAGGTCCCAGTCTGATCATTTGATTTTAGTGTCTGCTATAATTACCGATAATGTTCTTTGCAAGACAATTTAATGATAACCGCATAATGGCCTATATGAAGAAAGCTGCAGGGTTTCAATGCTTTTGAGTAATATAAAATACATTAGACTAACACAAGCTATCAACATGACAGGGAATGTTTGATTTACACCAAGGACTACGTTATAGAGTCGTGGAATTTTTTTTTTGCCCTTCTTCTTCCCTTTTTTTTTTTTTGCAACCGTTTACAATAAATGACAGAACAGTTGGACAATCTGCAACTTGCTGAGAGCAATAAAACGTAGCACAAAGTTAGAAGTGACATGGCATGGAGCTGGGCCTGAAGAGCTGCACTGAAGCATCTTGCCAGACTGGTGCAGCAGCAGGGCTTGCTCTGCTCACACTGGAGGATGTCAGTGAGAGAAACTCCTCAACATCTTTTAAAACCAAACTTTGGCAAAGTTTCCAACCTCCCTTATCTTTTCTGGGTAAACGAGTGGTTTGGATTTCCAGATGGCTTTTTCACTGTATTTAAAATTGCTGAACAACAACCAACTTGCCCCAATATTTATTGACAGGTCTTTACCTCCATTTCCCAAACCTGACAGAAAAAAATTTGATTTCAGCCCAGCCAGCCTGCCATTCACATCCATGTTTTGCTTCATACCATCGTATTTTCACAGCTACATATTGCAGAGCTAAGTGGTTTAAGCTTAGCAAACACTCCTTCGCTCAAAATTAAGTAATCGCTCATGGTTCTGGTAAAATATAGCGTAATTTATGGCGTGCACGTAGGAGAGAAAATTTCCTGTCAAAAAAAGGTTAACAGTGGACATATTACATTTGTTGTTCTTTTTTATTTCAGGATAATGGCATTTGGACAAAAGTAGGCCCGTCCTGTTTATAGTACTTTATGCCCCATTAGTATTATTGCAAGTCTCTGGACTCACATGTTAAAGCACTTAATCAAAGGCAATGGGTTGAAAATCATGTCCCAGCACTTCTCATATTTGATTCGTTCCTCCCAGATAGAAAGAAGTAAAAAACACATTACTAGCATCAGAACAGCACATGCATTATCTGCTAAGCAGTTGAGAAGCTATCATTGGGTTTTATCCCTTTGGGTACTAGGACGGACAGGAATTTTCCCCATTCATCCATTCAGAGATCTGAGACTGCTATTTTTCATTTTTCACCCTTTGACAGACAATCCTTTCGTTTTCCATAGATCTCTATTTTAAAGACACCTTCATGTCACTTATTTTAATTGCAGGCTTCAGGCATCAAGCCTAAAAAAAAAAAAAAGAAAAAGCTTTAGAAAGACAATATTTGAAATAGTGGTACTTTTGTGAAGATCCTCCAAGGATTTCTCTGAGACAAACCTAATAATGGGAGAGGAACATATCTTAAGGGGAGAATTAATTTATACATTTAATTACTTGGGATCCACTCTACTTCTCGACAACGCATTTTGATTCTCCATGGCAGCCCTGGCTACGGCTGCTCGTCAGCCCTGATGGGGATCAAGGGAGCTGGTAAATGGGGTGGCCAGGGCAAGTTCCATCCAGGGCTGATGCAGGGTTGCAGCATTGATCCAGGTGGATCTGGTTCCAGCTCAGAGAGGTGCCGGTGGGTTTTCTGCTCCCTTTCTCCAAAGACAAGCACGACGTTAAACCCATGTCCAGTGAATTTACAACCCACAGTTGCATCACGCAGCCTGACCACAAAGGAGGGCAATAAAGCAGTGTGGGAAGGAGGCAGTTGACCATGATCAGTTCAGCGACATGGGGTGGGTGCCTGCACGGTGCAGGCAGCAAACCTCTGCCAGATTCCAGGGAACTGGGAGGTGATGACAATTATGGCACCATTCCTACTATTCTTCAACCGTGAATTTGATTTTATTTAGGCATTGCTCAACCAGAAGCACCAAAACCTGCCCAGATGCTCTGCAGAAGCAGAGTGAACTCCAGGCTTGTTGGGGTATAACTTCTGACTTCAGTAGAAGCGATGGTGATTTGCGGCCGGAAAAAATTAGACCCTACCTGAGGAAAAGGAGGAAGAAATAATCCAGAATAATCCACAAAAGCTATGGACGCTCTCAGGCCCATGGCTGACACAGAACAATTTTTAGGTTCCAGGGCCAAAATACGTTGATAATACTTACCTCTACACTTTCTTTTCTGGATAGCCCCAGCCCCACTGTTGGTTTTGCAGAGTAATTTCTTTCATGAAGAGCAAAAATCCTTGGGCAGGAGCTTTGCTTTCAAAAGTGTTGTGGTTCTTGCCCATCTCCAGGCACATTTTGGTTTGTAAATAAAATATGAATGACTGGAGCTCATTGCTGAAAGCTCCTGGTTTGATTTGTACAGGCCCATCACTGTATTTTTGTTTTCATTTATGAGATGATGAAAAATGAACACACAAAAATTTGACCATTTCATTTTCCTCCTCAGTGAACTCTTTTGTGGTTCACTCTCCACTGCTGTGGGCTCCAGGATCTTGTTCCATACCAATGAAACTCAAAGCACAGAGAAGAAACTTGATAATTTATTTAGGACATTTAATAGTTACAGGCTTCTTGCTTCTTTCTGTCAATACCTAAAGGAATGCAATGGCCCTGTGAACAGATGAAAGAAAAATTATTTTCCTGGAGTTTTAAAGCTCCCCCATCTCCTTTTCACTTTGTGAGCAGATGGAACACCCAGACCACTTGTTTGAAGATGTGGAGAGAGTTTTTCAGCAAAACAGGGAGTTCCTAACCTCAGAGTCCAGATGATTTCAATATTTTCCCTTGTTACCTTGAGGCAGAAACTTCTGCACCCAGAACCTGTGGTCTGTATGTGAGGCACTCTCTGGACAAGGAACATTAGCTATTTACTCTGATCTATGTGTGTGAAGCTCACGCTTTGGTTGACACTGGCATTTCCTTTGAGGTCTCCCCATTCCTGAAATCCCCATGGTGTTGACCATGTCTCTTCCTTGCCCTGCTCTGGACAGCCCCAATTTTGGGCCGGCTGGAAAAGAAATAAAGCTTGATTTAAAGCACAGGCTCAATCATTTGTGCATGCAGCACAGCCACAGCCTTATATTTGCTCTTTATTCTCTCTCCCCTTCTAACACAGCCTAATGCCTTATTTACTTTTTTGACCTCTGCTGCACATTGAGCTGTCAGTAGCAATGCCTAAATCTTGTCCCTGTGAGTTACGACTAATTCAGAACCCATCAGCATGTACAAGTAGTTTAAACTGTTTTCCTTCCAGTGTGCATTACCTACACACTGCCTATGCTTCTCATCTGCCATTGAACTGCCCAGCTATAATTTGGTAGGGCCTTCTAGCAGTCCTCTTTGATCTTTACAAGCCTTTAACAACTCTGGGTGGTCAGCAAAGGAATCCAAGAAGAAGAAAGAGCTTATTGATGCCAACAAAGAGGATTTTTCTCCTCCTAACAGTGCTCTGACACAGCTTTCTGGCACGGCCAGGATCTAGTTGTTTAATCTCCTTTTAGTCGGACAGAGCAATCACTGATGCCAAAACAACATGTATATGTAAGAGTCTGGCACACACAGTTGGAAAGTTATTGTCAGCTGTGTCAGTCCAAGTTTGCTGCTCTTCGGGAATGACATTAAGGCTGCTTGGGAAACAGAGAGTTGCCTTCTTACTTCTGTTGATGCCTTTGCACCTCTCTGTTCTCCCTAGAAATGGATACTATTTTCCATTTACTCTTTGCAGTGTGGTGGGTCCTAAAATCTGCTTGTGATTCAGGTTTGCTCTGGATCTAGCAGTTACGGCTCCCACTGCAAGCAGACTGATTTAGAGGGTGATTCAACTCCTTGAAGATGTCTAAGATGAAGGGAGGAACAGCTCTCCAAGGAGATTTCCTTGCTTCACTGGCTGGAGGAGAAATCTAAATAACCGCGTTTTTCTGACATAGAGGTGGCTAAGGCCAGCTGAGGATTCCCCTACTTCTTGATAATAGAGGATCACCTTCCTACAATTATTTTTCATTCAATACCTCTCTGTAACTGCCCCTTATCCTTTCTAAGGTTTATTATCTGTAGTTAACTTCAAGACAGATGTTGAGAAATCAGTTCACTGAAAGGTCCCCAAGATAGTCAGCCTGAGGCACATGTCTGCAAGGAGGGCTTGAGCAAATGAGCTTGTTTGGTCCAGCAAAGATGAATTTAAAGGGGAAATCAAACTGAAGATTATGGCTACCTAAAAGGTTATTACAAAGAGTTGTCTGTAATGATGAATAAGGCAACAATTTGCAACCAGGGAGGTTTTGGGTTGGGCAATAGGAAAAAAAATGTTTCCCAGGAAAATGGTGATGCGTTGGGCAGCCGTGCCCAAACTGTTGGATGTATCCCACTTAGATACATCTCTGACAA
Organism: Theristicus caerulescens; assembly: GCA_020745775.1. Lineage (NCBI taxonomy): Eukaryota > Metazoa > Chordata > Aves > Pelecaniformes > Threskiornithidae > Theristicus > Theristicus caerulescens. Next base: position 4,131,725 of record CM036583.1, on the reverse strand, counting down.
GCTGAGCTGGTCTCAAAGCAGCCTCACACTCCTGATACCTCAGCTGAGGAAATTCAGGTTTCTCTTCTCCCGTGGTGGCAAAGCACCCTCTGGAGAGAGAGACAACTGAGCAACCCTCTGCACAGCCTGGATGGTTATTCAGACATGAGATCATTAAGAGATTCCCTACACATATCCTAATTAAAAACTCTGCAATGCAAATAGCAAGATAAAGGGATTTCTGACAATAAGCAGGATGAAGTGCCACTCGAGCACTAATTAAATATGATGGCAGTTAATCAACACGGAGTGTCTTGCAACACTTTGGTAATGATGATGGTGGATTGACCTTGAAGGCTCTGGGAAGTGTTTTTCAGGATTCCCTTCAAATGTATCAATAAAGTTGTTGAAAGTAGGTAGCACTCAATAAAAATGAGTTTTTTCTTTATAGAATTTATAGCAGGGTTCATCAGGTCTTCAGGTCCCAGGTGTATTTGAAGGCTCAGCACCATCCAGAAAATTGGCTTCTTTGTTCATCCTGGGAAGATGACTCCTGGTTTACCTCTTTTGCTCTTTGCTCATCCTGGAAGGTGGATGATTTGCTGGTTGCACATTAAAAGCTGATCTTCAAAAAGCTCCAGTACCATCCAAAAGAGAAGCTGGACATCAAGATGGTCCCAGTAGTGCAGGACAGTACAGAGATGCAGCTTCATTGTAAATATCTTACTGCAAAATGATGCTTAAAGGGGGCTTACATCTGAAAGAGGAATCAGCAATCGGGGGCAAGGGCACAGTGGGAATTTGGCATGAAACACTTGATTTACAAATACAAAAAGACATAAAACATTTGAGTGCTCAGGTTAAAATCTGTATGGAGTAACCAATGGTGCCAGTATTTATATTGCAGCTTCATCAATCAATAACTTTAACAACAGGCAATTAATCAATACCTTTAACAAACCTGGGAGAGGATGACATCTCTGGTAAATCTGAATGCTACACTGTAGATCCATGCCTTAAATACTTATCCATCTGTCACAGCTGAAATATTTGACCAAATCCTGGAAGGTGCTGAGCACCTGTAGTTTTCAGGAGGTGACTGTTCTCTCTGAAATCTCTTCATTCCTGCTAGTAAATACATGTGTGTGTTTTTCATATGGGCAAATACAATACAAACAGATTTTGTGACTGTGACGACCTCTTCCTGGTGTTGCCCTTCTGAGAAGCCCAGCAGCACCAGACTTCAGAGACACCATCTCTGATGAGCAGAGCTGCCTTCTCGGCTCTAATTCTATATTCCAGGCACTAGCTAAAGAGAGTCTATATTAAGTCTATTTCACAAATAGATCTGTAGATGTCTTGCGTCTGGAATCTGATCATTTCAGCATCTTTAAGGAGGAAGGGCAGCCACCACCAGGCTGTTCTCAGCACCACTCATAGCTTGTTGCTAATTCAGAAAACAACCCACAGCATCAACTGGCAACAGCATCCCTGATTAATCCAAGTTTTCTATCAAGACGCTCTGTACTGTGCAAAAATCTTGCTGAACAGTCTTGTACACTACATAAGCCCATTAAAATGATGGTCTGATTCTCTAAAGGTTTGGCTATATGGCTTCCCATAAAAAGTTTCATAAACCACCCACAATCAGCCGCCTTAATCCTCAATTCCTAAAAGCATATTGTGCACAGAGTGACACGCTGAAAAATGAGAGGAGTTCTCTGGGCACAGCACCAGAACTCGGCTGCTAATTGTGGAAATAAATAACAACGGCTCCTAGAGGCCCAGTGGTTGGGTTGTTTGGTTGGTTGTTTGTTTATCCTCCCTACCAGCAAGATTTCTCCATGGGTGGAATATGGAAGTATGAAATGAAACAAACAAACCAACCCACCCTCTACTGGATAAGTTTGATTAAATGCAATACGTTGTGTGGGGGTTGTTTTTTTTTCTCTGGGAGGGTCATCAGGAAGTGGAAAAAACAGGCTGTTTTGAAATTGAAATTCTCTCTTCTACAGCCATCCAACAGCGGCCGGCAGCTTGGTTTCCCTGCTAAATATGAGGCCCAAGGGCAACGGAGCATCGCAAACGATGCATGGCTGACAAGGAGATGTTCTGCAATTCAAGTTGACGTAAAATCCTCCTCTGTTCATTTCCTAGACCCTGTTTTAGCTCCAGCTAGCTGCTGAACAGTTGTCCTGATGAAGCCTGCTGGCGCTCTGATATTTATTTTCTGCAGGTTTGCCAAGTCTTTAGGCTTTGCTATGAATGTCAGGCGTAACCTTCAGTGCAATTCCTGAGTGCCAGGCGGAAAGCATGTTATACCTGCTTGGGACCAGCTAGGGCTGTCCCACGCCCCCACTGCAGGGGCTGCGTGGGCACAGACTCCTTGTGGGGATGGACAGATCTCCTGATGCTTCCTGGTGGGTGCTGTATGCTCCATGTAGTCTCCAGACTTCAGAAACTCATTGCTAATTCATAGCCTGGTTGAATCCAAGCTGCAGCAAGGTGAGTCCAGAGGACTCCAGTGAAAGGCCATATCATTCCACTCTGTTGGGAAAACAGGAGCTGGACGTAAAAATTCTTGCCTATCAAGCTCCACTGTTAGGATTATCTATTTAAATGTATTAATTGGAATTTATATAAAAGTCTATATGGGTCTGGACATAGCTTAAAATTATATCACACACTGAGCTACTATATACATCTTTCTCGTTGGGTATATCCTCCCACTTTGATGGTAGCAGCAGGGAGTGTACAGAGTCCTAATTGCCATCAGATCACCTTCTGTTTTGATCCACCAGTGTTTAACTGGATAAGAGCTGCTGGAAAGTGTGCAACAGACCAGCCAGCAGCATGCAAAGCTGATGTTTTCTGAAGCCTCTTTGCCAGTGCATGCAGGCGGGTGAAGCTGGAGACATGGGACGTTCCACCTATTTATTCTGCGAAGATGAGAAGCAAAATCTGCTGCAGCTAATTTGTGATGGAACTCCTTACTTTGCATAGACCTGCAGGCTTGTAGCATGGGGAGAGCCTCACGACAAAAATACAATCACATCCCCATGCCCCGTGTAGGGGTAGTATGGCTGAAAACAAAGACTTTGGCTGAAGGCACCCATTTTACGACTGGCCACAAACTGCAATCTCAAAGACCATAGCTGAAAAGGGAAAGCTTTAATTTTGGATGTCAATGGTTGGCACTGTTAATAAAAGCTGACTTGCCCAGCAGCCACAATCAGCTAACAAGTAGCATATGCCTTGGAAAAGAGCAATGATTTTCCACACACCAAATTAACTATTGTCCATTGCAGTGCTCTTTTATGTCAGTGGGATCATTACCAGATTTTTCTTTTTTTTACTTCTGTCTTATGTTTATGAGCAGAGGTTCTGACATTACGCAACAGGTGGAGAGAGCTTAGTGAGATCCCATTTGCAGTTAGTTATAACCTTGCTAGTTATTGACTTTTGAAGTGGCAATTTTCAGAAGACATGCCCAAGGCTTATCTATCAGGGTTAAGAAATGCAGTTAGTTCTGTATTTTCTGTCTGCCAATGGGCAATAATGGATATTTAGATAAGAAGTCCAGAAAAGGAGGTCTGAAGAATATTTCTTCCTTTGGCAGCTCCTTCAAGCTTCTGGCAAGGAGCTGTCAAGGGACTGCTTGAGTTGAGAGTGCATCTGGGCTACTGATACAGTAACCACAGAAGTACTTTCCCTCCATGAATTTATTTATTCTCTTTTTAAACCCATTTGAACTTTTAGCCTCCAAAATATCCTGGAGCAACAAGTCCAAAAATTTAATTAAGTTCTTTGTGAAAACTGTTTACTTAATACTGTTAGGCAGTGATACAGAGCTCAGGAGCTATGACAATTAAAGACCATAAAATTTTCAGAAGAATATAATAAACAGCTCTCAAGTCTTCCACTGTAGCTTTCAAAGCTTTATCTATCCTTGAGAAACAAGCTGTGAAAGTTGTGACTGCGGTCACGACTTCCCCAGGTGGCATAGGAAATTAGCAGTAAAGCAGAAACATAGCTCCAGATCCTGGTTCTGTCCTCCATCCAAGCATCCTTCTCTCCAAAGGTACAGTCTGAAAGGCTACTGCATTTCATACCTGTGCCTCCCACACTTTGAAGGCACATAGTATCTTCATAACTTCACCTCTGAGTACATCCAAGAAAACTTTGACTTTAAAAAGAGCAGCCCGATTCCTATGACAAACTTTGAATTTGAGCTACCAGGTTTCACTGGAAAAGAGAAATAATAATAATAATAAAAAAAATTAAACCACTCAAATTTTCCATTTAAACATATCCCTTGTAGAGTCCAAACGTTAGTGTAAAGCAAGTCTTAGGAACTATATATAATTTCCATCTTAGTTCCAAGTACTAGAACCTTGTTCTGCATGGAAGAGAATAGGCCCAGTTACATTAGTGAGTGGGTCCCATCTGTCCCCTGCTACAACTCAATTTGATTTCATTCATTCTCTTTTGTCTCTTTCATTTTGGAGCAGATCTTTGAGAATCTCACAACAGGCACCAGGGCAACTGCTTAGTATTCAAAATTGCTATTAAGAATCCACAGAGATATCTCACAAACAATAGGACTGGCCACTTTCTCCAGGTATCATTTCATCAGGCTCTTTAGAACCCCAAAATAGAAGGCAAAGACATTTCAAACAGTTATTTAGTGAGGTTAAAATATCTGTACAGCTCGCATCTGGCCAGTGTCAATGGGATTGTAAGGGCTTCTTTGAGCTTTTACTTGTTCTTTTCTTGCGACAATAGTAAGAGGGTATAGATATAGAGGGAGCTATTCTGCCTTTGTTTAAATTTTAAATAGGCCATAGAAATGCTGCTCTGTAGAATTTGATTAAAATTGAACTGAATAAAAAGCTCCTTCCATTTTTACTCATGTAGACTGGCACTGCTCACCATATAATAGAGGTATCATTTATGTAATACTCTAGCTGTAATATGCATATTCAGAAATGTCGATTAAAAATCAGCTTTCCACTGACAGAGTTTTAAAGTTCCAGCATCAGCTACCCTTTTTATGGTGATACCAAGTAACTCTAGCTCCATTTCCCTCTACATTACCACCAACCAGTAACACAGAAAGTTGATTCTTAATGTGGAGAATGTAAATTGCAAAGACCAAGAATGAAGTCATGGTTCTACTGAAATCCATGGCAAAATCCCCATAGGTTTCAAGTGAGCCAATATTTCTCCATAAATGCATCACTTTGGTACTCACAGCCCAAGTTGCTTAGTGGCCTTCCCCAAGCCAGGGAATGAACCCTACCTTGGCCATATCTTCTTCATCACTGCTGCAAGGAGGCACACAACATACTTCAGCCCTGGGAGGTCCATGTATATGACAGCAGCTTCTTCCCTGATGTCAAAGCCTGTCCCAGGTTTTGTCCCCTCCATCTGCAGCATCCCTCCATGCCATCTCCCACACTACCTCTTGGAGCTCTCTGAACTGCTTGAGGACTTCTGCCTTGCCTGCATGCACTGGTACAATAGCCTAGCATTACCCCACCACACTTTCAACAGCTAATTGAGGAGCTCCAGCTAGGAGCTGAGTGAGACCATGATCCCTCAGCTGACAGTGGAAAAAGATGGGCCCATCCCTTGGCTTCCTCCAGCCCAGCCAAAGCCTGAGATACCCTTGGAGAAGCCTGTGTCCCCACTGAGGACAAAGGGAGTCTGGTCTCCAACTAATTCCTGGACATTGCAAAGGGTAAAGCTAAGCAGGCTGATGTCTGCACCTCTTGCGCATCTCCAGCAGCAATGTCTACAGCCCCCAGTATCCCCCAGCTTCATGTTATCTCAGGTGAGGAAACTCTCATAGCTGTTGTTGTCAGTTCTCTGAAGATTTGAGTGGTGCTTGATTCACCATTTTAATATCTCTTCCCATCAACTCAGCAAAGTGACTTAGAAAACCCTGGAAGAGATTGTGTGGAACAAGATAATAGTTTTGTTAAGATGGTCCATGGGGAACATAGGGGCTGTGTCATTCCCTGCCAGGGTTTTGGTCTACTTTAGTTACATCTGGATTTTGCCCTGCAAGATGGGGCTGGTTGCCCCAGGGAGGAAAAGATGAGTTTGTCCTTTTGCCAGTTGTCTGGCTGGATTTTGTTCCCTGTGAAATTTGCTGCTCTCCTTAGCACTGTTAACGGGACGTCGCTTCTAGTGATCTGCTTGGTCTCTTGCTTAAAAATGTAATCAGTACAAAACTCTAAGAAACACAAAGGTGAAAAAACCCAGCTGCCGTGGCTACTAGATGTGAATGCAGACAATACAATAAGAAAAAGATTGGTATTAAAGACTCATGATTTGATGGTGAAAGAATGGCATCTGTGTTCATGTGCAGTACACGATATCTGGGAAATGTAATTTGTTTTCCATTAATCATACTTGTTCTTCTACTGAAAATCTACCCACAGACCTGCAAAAGTCCCTGGAATACTCAGGATTTAAAAAAGGAAGGAAACCACAACCAGATTGAAAATGATGTGAAACCAAGTGGGAGATCATCCCATGATTGCTCAGAAACCCGTAGGGTGGCATACATCTGACTGGATATCACTGACTCATTAGCCCCAGTCAAAAGCACATTCCAAGTTTCAACTAACCACAGATCTCCATGGTGTATACTTAATTTTAAAACAATTAAAACAGCTGGTTGGGAAGTTGAACAGCAGTAGAGGGCATAGAAGCTGCAAGATCATTATTTATTTTTTAAGAAACTATCAGTCCTGTCAGAGGAAAGTTCTGCCTACAACAGACTGGGCTGTTGTGTTAAAAATGACAACATACGGGAAGACAATATTTTATGGTTTAACAGCTTTGCCTTGTGGATGAGGCCCCATCCACTACAATCCAGGAATAATAAATACCCTACAAGGCTTGCCTTGTTCTGTGGACCACAGGGATGGATTTACTGTATGGAAGGTGGTCCATATGACTTGTAACCCTCTCCCCATCTCAGGCTTTGTTGTCTGAGATGACTGCTCCCCCAGTTACGTGCTGCAGAAAAGACAAGCCTCTGGGCAGCACCTCCCAAACCACACTGCAACTGTTCTGTCCTGGCATCACCCCGGTGCAACTCCCTGTCCAGGCTCAAGGGCGCAGGTGGACATCCAGCCTTATAACCTTGCATATGTTGTATACAATCTGAAATCTGATGTATCAGGTGGTTCCTGTAGGGAACCTGCCAGCATGCAGTAAGGCTAGACCTGCTAAGTGTCCCTCCTGCCCTTGTCACTTTGGCATTGAGGGGAAAAGCTGGAGGCCAAAACTACTCACCAACTCTTTACAGGAACAATGTCACGCATTTTCCTTGAAAAGCTCAAACCTCTTCAGTGTAACTCCCCAGAGCTTCAGAAAAGTGGCTTCCAGCAGGTAATCTAGCTTGAGCTCACTTCGATGTGGCCAGCCAGTCTCCATCCACACTGCTGACTTCCAAGCACTGAGGGTCAAAAGTCACCTCCCTTGCTAAGTTGGCAAAGCTCTTCTCAGCCATGGCTGTTTGCTTGCTGGAGAAAATAATGCACAAAGCTGACGTGATTTTTGGTAAGTCAGTAGTAGGGCAGAGCAAGTTACAACACAGCTTTTGAGGAGGCTTGCAAAGCATCATCTCCATCATCACTATTTTGCCCCCTCAAATTTCCCTACTGTATATTTATAGCTTTACAGATGAACCCTGCCCTGAGCTTTATTTCCTTCTTCCAGATTTAATCTTTTTTTATTAAGACTATTTAGCACTGATCTATGTATCAACCTTATAATACCCTTCTGACACAAAAAATGTTGACACATCAAGTTGAAGTGCTGGAGCCACCATTTTCCAGTGGCTTTTTGAAATGATAACAAGCGACACTTATCATTTGCCATCCAATCCACTTGTGCAATAAGCAAAAAGCCAAGCAAACTGCTTTTCCTCTGCACAAAGCAGTAATTTGTGTGGCACAGTCAGACTGACTCGAGCTGCACGGGGAATGAAGATCAAAGGGGAAATTCACCTGCCTGTCTTGTTTGCTATTGATCTGAATCGTAGCCACTTTATCAGTAGCACTTTGCCATCACCCCTCAGAGATCAGAGCCTCCTATATCTTCCCAGCTCTTTTATTTATAGAACCATTTAATAAATACATTTTCTCTCCCTGGTCTCCTTTTTTTTTTGTTCTGTTTTGTTTGACCAGCAGAAACAAAGGCTTGCCCGCAGTGTCAAGGAAAAAGAAGGGTATATGGCCCCAATTCAGCAAAGCGTGTAAGTACGTGCTCGGCTTTGAACAGGGCAACAAACACATGCCCTTCCTCTTAGAGGCATGTAAATATGTGTGGGGTTTTGAAATGCAGCTATGTGACACAGAGCAAATGCCACAGGGTGAAGAAACTGGTCAGCTGAATATTTGTCTTCCATCTTTGCTTCCTCCCTCCTCCTCTGGTTCATTACTGCAAATTACTGGGGTGACTGGGGCAGAGCAAACAACCGCCTGATGAGAGCAAAGGAACTGAAGAACCCTAATGCATTTTTGCATTACCCTTTGAATGGTAAAAGGGACAAGGAAGACTGTAAAAACAGAGAGGGGAAAATGAAATCCCAAACCATGCAGCTAAGAAATGAATAAATGACTCTCCTCTTCACGCTGCCAGTGTTACACAACCTGCCTGCATTGGATTGAGACCTACGTGATCCTCTTCTAATTGAAATCACTTTACCTTGACCTCCAACAGTAAACTGAAAGCTTGTTGCTCTTGCTGCCAGCAAAGCATCAGCAGTAGGTTGTAGGAAATCCCAGCTGGGGACATGAGCTGCATTCACATGGCATTAATCTCACACTAAGTGGCACTAAGTCAGGAGGTACCAGCAAGTCTATAAAACAGCCGTTGTGCCCGTCTGATGCTGCTGGCCGTGTGTCTACCCGGGTTGATACCTCTCCTGGCTGCTGTCTTGTCTCTCCTGCTTGAAGTTATAGAAGTGCAGCAAATAAGGCTGGAAGGGACCCTAGAAAGTCATTTAATGCATGCCCTTGACCTAAGGTGAGATGAGCTAGACCCAAACCGTGCCTGTGAGGTATTTGTTAACCAGTGTTGGAGATCCATCAGCTTTCTGGCTAACCTGCTGCAGGGCTTTCATAGTCTTTTCAAGTGGAGACCCTTTCATTCCTTAGAGAGTCTGAAGATTACATGGGCACCTGAATACTTCAGCTGGGATCTCCCAATCCCACCACACTCAGTTCTGCTTTTTGCTGATCTGGCTTTGGGGAGAGATGTAGGATTTGCATGTGTGGTTCTGAATAAGACCCACAGGGTTTTTGGAAGTGTTTTTTGGTATTGTGACACTACTGATGGGCAAACGCTGACCTATAGGGAAGAGCAGGGACAGAGTAAGTTATCTTAGTGGTTGCTGCCCATACTTCACCAGCTCCATGGAAAACAGGTTATTTTATTTTTAGCACTGCCAGCTCAGTTCCTCTCTCTGTGCATGAAGTGCTCTCTTTCCAAAGGCACTTCAAAAAAAGGGCTTGGGTTCCCCCTTGTTGAGTCTTTGGCTACAGTAGCACATGAGATCTCCTGGCACAGCTGGCACTACCCTGTATGGGGCAAGAGCTGAGAGCAGCCAGAGATGTCCCATGCTCCAGGGGGTCCCTGAGCCCACATGGGCTGGCTGAAGGCAGAGGTGGGAGTGCCCTTCCCTTCCCTTCCCTTCCCTTCCCTTCCCTTCCCTTCCCTTCCCTTCCCTTCCCTTCCCTTCCCTTCCCTTCCCTTCCCTTCCCTTCCCTTCCCTTCCCTTCCCTTATCAACTGGAAACATTGCAAACAAACAAATAAAAAGATGAATGAAACACTTTTTGGTATTTTTAATAGTTGGGTTTGTATTTTTCTAGCTGAGATTGTGCACCAAATTTGACAGAGATTTAGAGATGGATTTGTTCCAACCAAGAAGCCATGGGAGGAAAGGAAGGGGGATTTACCATTCCCTAATGAATTTCAGTCCTGCTTTACTAACTGGGATTATCTTCAAGCATTTGTTTTTATGAGGCAAGAATAACTTAAAATAAATATAGGTGAGTACTTAATGAAACTGCAGTCCAGTCCTTCATAAACATGTGATTTACTTTGAGACAACTGGGTGGTATTTATTGGCTTTGTGGAGAACAAGTGCATTTCAAAGAAGTGAGGTCAGGTCTATAAAATAAAAGCACAAAAAACAAATGTAAGGAAAGCTCCATGATATTTTACTCACAGCTCAAAGTTCCTGGTGCTGCAGTGTAGGAGTTTTGAGGCTAATTCCTGAAAAAAAAGGCCTTTGTTTTTCTCATCAGTTGCTTGGGTTACTGGACCATGGCCAGGGGAGTGTGAACCCTATTGGGGTATCACTCCAGTCCTCACCTCCATGTAACGACACAGGCATAGAGCTGCCCTATCCCCTCTGCAAAGGAGACCAAAGTTTCAAGGCACTGCGTTGGTCTGCAAGGCTTGTACTCCAGGTAAAGTAGGAGAAAAGGTGGAGAAAACAGGTTATGAGATGGAGGGGCTGGGATTGAAGTTTCTTAGAAGATTAAGTTAAGAGCTGGGGCCCATAGAAGTCAGTGGAGAATCTCCCAGTGGGTTTCTGATGATGCCCTAGAGCGGGTGTAGGCTTATCAGAACCGACGAACCTTTGCGGTTTTCCCTGTCCTAATTACTTTATAGGGTATTATCATACTAATACGTGAGCATCAGATCTGGTTTTTTTAATCTAAACTTGTGAAAACAGTGCAGCATTAGGAGTGTGGTAATAAACGAAAAACGTTAACATGCAATTCCCTTATGCTTTTGAAAAATTACTTCATAAATGCAAAGTAAAATATTTTCCTTTTTATTACCTGACAATTACATATTAAGAATTTCTTTTTATGTTTAAAAACATATGCAATACGGGCAGGCAGGCTCCAAAATGTAATTGCTTTCTTTCTATAAGAATCAGATGTCATTTTCTCCGAACTAAACTCTGAAAAGAGATAGGGGAAGCAAATTGTTGTATACATTAAATTTTGAAACATCTGATAGCATTCCTCAATTAAACTATTTAAATGAAAAAAGATTGCTTTACAGCTCTATCATATCCACTGAATAAAACCTCTGTTGAGGCAAATTGGCAGTGGCAGGTACCAAATGCATTGGCCTTAATGAGACTGGACAACCTAATAGAGGTCATTGGTAATTGTTATTATATACAATATTGCACTGTCAAAAAAAACTCCCTTAAGCTACACACATTGCTCAAGACATCTGAGTTTCATTGCTGCAAGGGAAGGCTTTTATCTTCCTATGTAAAGCAATATTATTGTTGTTTTTCATCATGAATTACAGGCTACTCTCTAAAGGTGCTATAGCAAAGGGAAACAGCGTTGGTCACCATTGCCATCTTGTGAAAGGCTTTCTGGAGCAGATAGGAAGCCCACCTGGAACATTTTTCCATCGATTTCAGTGGGCTGGGGCTGTAATTACGTGTCCTTGCCCAAACCCTGTGGATCCACTGGAAAGAGTACAGTTGACTGAGCTGTGCCGGGATAAAGCTCTGTAGGGCTTTTTTGATGCTCAGCCACCGCAGAAGCTGAAGGACCAGAATTTGTCCGTACAATGATGCTGATTCTCTGCCGCTTGATAAAAATGACAGCTCTTAAGATTTAATTTCTTGAAAGGAAGAATTAACTCTTGTTGACTCCTTGGCCTGCTGTGCTAATATTAAAATGAGGTCTTGTAAAGAGGGGTCACGTTCAACATTGCAGTTTTTCTGCTTCCAAGATCCTCCAGGTTTCTACAGGCTTCCTCATCTTTCCAATGGCTCGTGGGCCAAATTTTCTGTGCTGTCAGGAGTTTATTGGAACAGCACTGTGGATCCTCTTCTTGTGAATTCACAGTAAATATTAGGAGGATTTGCCTAAATTATTTGGTGCTATTTTTAACAATCTCTGCAGCAGGGATTCACCAACATGTGTCCGGGGGATTTCAGCCCTCTGGGTTGTAGGCTCACATATCTTTTCTAGCACACCCATGGCCATGTAATCACTTAGTATTTTGTCTCCCCAGCATCCTCTGCTCGACACCCTGAGCTCTCTCTTCACACATGGGATAGCTGTTGGCTTCACAAGTTGCTCCATGTGGCTGGACAGTGCAGAGTCTCCTGCCAGATTTTGGAAGAGTGGCTAGGTGAGCATCCTTCTTGGGGCCTGTAACACCAAAATGACAACACAGTTCACTGACAATCTGTTTTGTCCTGCTGCAGCTGGTGTTCCTTGACAAAAAAAAAAAAAAAGCAACCCAAAAACAACTTCTTGATTATCGGGAGTATGTTGCAGTTGGCAAAATCTTGATATGAGCCCCACTGTCTTCTCCTTTAAATGCTATACGAAAATAGCTAGTCTCTGCTGAGTATTTTACAAAGTACAAAATGTGTGTCCATTTAACCTAATAAAATATTAAATAACATTAAAGCTATGATATTTAGTTCTTCATTTTCATGCAATTTATGTAGTCTTGTACACGGGAGCAAAGTGAGCAGAAGACATCACTCTTCCTGATATGATAATGCTTTGCACTTAGCTCTGCACACAAGTGTAGAGATGCTCCACCAGTATGAAATCAGCTTGCACTTCCATAGCCTGCTGCTGTCACTCAGCGATGGGATCTTCTCTGAGGACAAATCCCTGCCTGCCCCAGTCCTACATGACTGCATTGGGCTCTTGCAATCCTCCAGCCTGCTGTGCACCCACATGGCTGGATAGGACCTTATGGAGGTACCAAAAAAGGTTGAAATTACATCCTTGTTGTCAGTCGTCTTCTGAGGCTTTAATTCTCCTTAGATAGATTTTACTGTATGTTTTATCCTTATTTTAGAGACTTGGGCTTCTTAGCTGAATGTTGTAAACCATTAAGGTCAGCACTGCAATATTTTAGCATTGCTATTTAACAGAAGCAAGATTCTTATGGCAGTGAAAACTTCTGCAGGGAAAAGAAAATGCTATGCAGACACCTAGCAGACAATTGCGAGTAAAAATCAAACAAAACTTTGGGTAAGACAAATATCTTTATGCAATTAATGTGTTAGCTCATACTGGCAGACTGATTGAAATAAATCACTTTTTTCCTTTCAGTGTGGGGGATTTCCAGGGAAGGACAGTACAAAGGTCCTTTTTATAGCTGAAAGAAACAGCATTATCTTACGTTTTTTTCCATACCATGCATGCAGCTGATGCACAAAAAGGTGTAATTACAATCTGACATGGAAGTGATTGTCTGAGCCTGAAAATCAGTAATGTTAACTCTTCTCAAAATAAATTTCAATTTGATCCTGTGAATTTTACATTGAAATGAGTTTTTTCTTTAAAACCCTGGAGAAAACAGACCTGTATGTGTGCATTAACAAATAGCTTTGCAAATCTAGGCTAAAGTGAATATTCAATTTCAGGAGGTCAAATTGAGACTCCCTCTCAACAACGAAACGACTAAGCCACATGGGCCAAAGTTAACTCTCTTGCAGACATGACAGAGATTTTACCTGTTACTAAGGTGTTCATTTGCCCCTAAGCGTCCCTTTTACTGTCTCAGTGACATTTATGTCCAAAGCCATATCCATTCACAGTTGGTTAAATACCTAACACCTCTGCAATGAATATCCTGAAGGACGTGGTTTTGCAGTTTGCCTTCAAGACTAGGGGAGACTTTTCATGTGGTTTCAGGAGATCAACTAACAGATTTAAGCTGTCTCTTGCTTTCCTACTGACTCCTCCATCCCTGTAGTTAAAAGCCCTGGAGCTGAAGAAGGAAGATTTCTAGGAGATACCCGCTGGGTATCAGAAACATCAATCTTACCCCCCAGACCTTAAAAAGTCTCAACCTCACATGGTCCACATCAAGTTCCAGATAGGACTTAACTCTTGCACTGTGCTGGAGACCTGGGGTCTGCAGACTCCTCTCTAAGTCCACTAGCTTTGGTCCTCTTCTGTGCACTGTACCCAGTAGGGCAGTAGTCCTTGGCTAGGGAGGGATGCTCTACTTATTGGGACCTCTACTGCAATTAAGCAGTGTAGACAATCTGAGGCCAGTGCTTGAGTCTTGTTTTCTTAATTAATATAGACATAACCTGAGAGATGATACCCCTCAGACCCTCTTCCTCCTTAGAGAGCAAAGTACATGCATGAGCCAAAAGCCAACTCCTTACCTTTTTTAATCTTTGAGCCCCATTTTGACACAAAGGATGACAGCTTCTGGGGTTTCTTGCAAAGATGCTCCGCATTGGAAAATCTTCAAGGAATGTGCAGCTGGGAACACTGCAAATTCTTTTGTCTTCTTCTGGGGAGAATGTAATTTCTTCAGCTTCTTTCCAGCAGGGCCACAAGGAGAAACTTTAATAAAAACTCTCTATTATCCTACAAGAGAAAAAAAAAAAAAAGAGGAATTTTGCACTCCTTTCCTTCACTTTCCCCAGGTCACAGAGAACAAAGCGCATTCTGCAGCAGGGTCATTATCTGTATAATGATGGGTCATAGACCAGCACTACATTAATACCATGACTACGAGTGCACCTGATACCAAACCACAATCACCACATGCTGATACCAGTACCCACAGAGTGGTGTTGAGCTTCGACTTGTGCTGACTGGCTCTGCACGTAGCCTTCACTCAGTGGCAGCACATCCTTCTGCTCGCTTTGCCTCTGTCTGCTCCCCCCAAGAGCCTACACAGTGCCATTGCATGGTATCTCTGCTCCAGCCCTGAGGAGGGGTAGGGGCATGGGCAGGATCACCTTGAGAGTGGCAGTATTTTCCCCTCTCTTCAGTAAAATGGCACCCAAGAGCTGTCTATAAAAGCCACAATATCTATGTTGTTGTGGATGGCGCAAGACCTGTAGTATAATGATGGTCTTAGTGTTCAGATGGTGCAAGTGCTAATCCTGGAACTTCTCTTCTTGTGGCAGCTGACAGATATATTCAAAGAACAAGGAAATTTGCTCTTCACTTTCAACCTAGCAATTAATAACATTTTTTTTTCATGTATAAAGTGAGCAAAACTGGAACTCAAAACCTCGGCATATTTAATGAACTAGCAGAATAATCTGTACTACAAATGCTATGAAAACAGAAGTAAGGATTAGTGGTTCACTGTGGACATACACCTCTGTTGTGTTACTGGAGAAGATCTGGTCTTATGGAAAAAGGTTAAAGTTACAAATCTGTGTGCAAAATGTGTGTGGCCTAATAAGCAGTAAGACTTGTGCACTAGAGGGAGCACTGAAGGAGGATGGAATTTTTCTCTTGGAGGGAAAGGATTAACCAGTTCCTTTTCTTTTAGGTGGATTTCTAGAGCCCTAACTTTAAATATCCATGAATGAAAATTTTGGCTTAAGTGATGGGGTGGAAGTTGCATAATAACTATATTTTTTTGTTTAAATTGTTGATAACAAAATTATACATTGCAAATAATTTCCCCATGTTAAATGGGACCGTAGTCATTCGGTAACCTTTCACATACACTTTGCCCCGTGCAGGGCAATGGAAGCTCATGTCCAGAGATCTGACCACATACAACCTTAGCCCATCAATGGCTTTGCTATAGAGGACATGAAATGCAGAGACCCTGAATATATTGTAGGATTGATGGGGCCCCATGTCTACTCATGTATGTCTCTTCCCCAGAAGACAAGGGCATCATTGAGGGCTAATGGCAGAAAAAACCAATGGCTCAGGCTGCAAATTTGCAGGTCTCTTTGGTAAACAGCCAGCAGGTCAGGGCTCACAGCCCCCTTCCAAGAGCACAGAAGACTGGTCCTCTGGAAGCTCCTCCTAGACACAAGATCCAGTGTGGTCACCATCCAACTCCTTCCAATGGGATGAAGTATAGGACATTGGCCAGTGTTTGCCTTTGGGTGTGGAGAGAAGCAAAACAAGGTCAGCAGGAGCATGGTTATGTTTCACTGCCTCGTAGCATTGCCAGCAGCCATCTGTGCAAGGGAAGGTGCAGCACAGTGTGCTCACCACCGTAACACAAGGTGAAAGCTGGAGCTGCTGTTCGTGACACTCACAGTACGATACTTCAAAGTGCTTTACATACAATAATGACCAAAGACCCCATGACTGGACCAGGCTACAGTCCAGCAAACCAGACTACAAGATAAGTTTTCAATTTTGCCTTAAATGAATTTGCCGAATTGGCACCTCTGACGTCAAGTGGAAGTGAATTCTGCAAATCTCAATCTATTTTATAGGGAAGCACTATTGATTTTTTTATCGTCTTACTTTGCTTTTTCCAGCTCTCCCCTCCCAACTCCCACCTTCAGCGGGATTGAATGCTTTGATTTAAGAGAGGCTGTTTAGTGCAAGAGACCCTCTTGGTGGCGAATTAGAGGATGGCTTGCCCCGTACATCCTAGCAGTCAGACTGCAGAGATGCGCTTATCCATCACCCGCACACATGGCGTTTACAATACAATTATATCCTTCGAGCTGGTAGCTGGAGATGCTGACAGCCTCCAATGCCACTCCGATGCCAGTTAATACGTGGATCTGGCCCCTAAGAAGCCGAATCCATCAGTGCCACTGTGCATGCAGCGTGCCACCGAGGGAGCAGCGTGAGCCATGCCTTAACTCTGCTGCATTTTAGAGTGCTGTGGCTAGATGAAATCACTGGGGTTTGAAGGGCAATGGCTAACTTTGTGCTTGCTTGCAGGGAGTGTCACCCATTTTTCTTTTTGGCTATGAAACGGAACAGGGCTCTTCCTGAAGAAATAATTTGCAATTTCTCTTAAAGTCTCCTCTAGCTACAGGAAAGTCACTTCTGACTTGGAAGTAGCATCTGCTCCTCTAATGTCTTTCCTGTCCTGCAGAAAAAGGCAATGACTTTTGTGCAGAAACATAAAGTTATCCTTGGTGCTCCCTCTCGCTCCAGTAGCCTAAGAGGGATTTTGGAGGTTCACAGTGACATCTTCTATCCACTCCAAGTCTTTCTCCAACACAACCCCACTCTCTGACGGAGTAGCCTTGCATCTGCAGGTGGTCATGCATGCGTCACCTTTTCCTGGCAAAGTCCATCTATCCCAGCAAATCACTTCTGGCATCTGTTGCTCTGGGGGAAGAGCCCTTTGCTTCTGTGGCTTCAGATAACAGTACCGATAATGTCACTGTGCTCAGGCTCTGCACACCTGGTGTTTGACTAAAGCAGCTTTGAGTTTCCAGGGGTCAATGCATAACTGAGCAGCAGAAGCCAACAGAGGTCTGCAAATGTGGTAGCTGAAGATGTCAAGGACGGAGGACTTAAAACAAACATGTATCATTATAGAATTGCAAATCTATTTCCTAAAAGAGACATAGTCTGTTAATCTCTTTGTTACAGGAAATTCCAATACACTTCTTTGAGATCCAATAAAAAAAAAGTTAAGTAATTCCCGCCATTATCACTCCTGGAAACAACTGCCTTTTTAAAACCTTCCTCTTTCTGAAGCTGCCAGAGGAATGAAGTTTCATCTTCTGGGACTAAAAAAATGAACCTTTGCTGCTCGGAAATAAGTCAAATCTATAGCTGGGATAGACATATTTGACAAAAAATAATATTACTGAAGGGACCAAAATTATTCTTGATGTCAGGAAAAACTGCACCACACGTATAGACAATGAAAAAAAAGAGCCCAAACAGTCTATTTGAAAAAACTATTTCATTTTTCATTTTAAAACCACATTTTTAGTCTCTTTCTTAAAACCCTAAAGATTTCATAAAGATTAAATAACTTCTGAAATAAACATCTCATTTTGTATTGACCAAAATATTCAGTCTTGACTTGACCTATAACATTTCTTTTTTTCCATTTAATCACAATAATGGAAAAAATTTCCTTGGGTTTGACCTGAACAGAAGTTTCCCCAATATTTGTCCTAGCCAACAACCCTGAGCCCATTATTTGTTCAAATTTTTTCAAGCAACCAATGAAGATACATGTATGTGGGACAGTGAGTCACAGTCTCTATTTAGCCATAAGAAGTTGAAGTCTCAGGCTTCAACCTTACCTCCTGGGAAGCTCATGAGAAATTTGCCACTAACATGGGAGGACCCAGAACATCATCACAGCCTTTAATCTTCCACTTTGATGTACAAAAAGCTTTTCATATCTTTCAAAGCAGTTAGTTTTCCCCACGGACTCCCCAGTGAGATAGGCCCTCCATTGAGTTGGGGGAGACCCTTAGCATCTCCCATCCTCCTTTTTATCTGTGTGGCTTAGTGAGGGCTCACCTCTGGAGGCCTGTCTTCAAACTAGACTTTAAGCCAAAGCTAATGAAACATTTAGATGTTTCATGTGAGTCAAGTATCTGGAAAGCAGCAGTGGTATTATCACATGCACAGCTCAAGCTCCAGCATTGGATAGGCAGAGATTTTTTAGCTTGGGATACTCATCAGCATAATCCTAAATATAAACTCTTCCAGTGCCTTTATTCTGAGCATATCAGAGTTTACAAAAGGTGATAAATTAAGCCTCAGGTCTTCTGTATCCTTAAATATTGTAGATATTGAGTTGCCCAATGCTTGTAGCCAGGTCACTGGAAGCCTTGAGACAGCCCCAACCCAAATACTTTAAGCAGAAGAGTGATTCTGGAATAATAGTAGCAAACCAAAAGAATAAAATGCCTTTAGTTTTTATGGTGGTGATCAGACTTAATGTTAATGAAATTAATGTTTGTTAAAGCAGTGTGGACATGGAAAACAAGTGTGCTCCAGGCTAACCAAACTCTGAGGTGCCTTTCCACAACCTGAGCTTTGCATTCCAGCCAGCCCAGGTCATGGACTCAGCCCAGACCCATTGGCTTTCCTGCCTGACACTCCATTAGAGCTACTCAGAGGATTGCTATTGCTGTCTTTGCTGCAATGCTCTGCCTTTGCTTTTTGCTTTCTTGTACACCGTCATTTACCTTTAGAAGTGTGTTTTATAAATCAGTGCATGTGAACTGCTTGTATTTGTGCTCGTTGAATCAGTATTACCAAAGACACCATCTAACCCTAATTTGATTCATTCAAAAATGGAATACCCTTCTCTAGAAAATTAGTGATGTTATTAGTTTCTCTAATAACACCAACAGGAACCATCCAAATTGTCCTCCCTGATGACCTCATGAGACATGCTGAGGGTGGGGTGCAGCCTGTGCACTCAACTCATCTAATGCGAACTTCAATTCCAAGCACATTGGGGAGCAGCAAAGGTCTCAGTTTCCTGTCCATACCATGGATGTAGGAGATGATGAAGGTCTATAGAGCAAAAACCTGGTTGCGACTCAAGTTAGTCAAAACCTCCACCTCTGGACCTCAGGTATGTCCACCCGGCAGCCTGCAGGGGATTGCAGAGACACAAAAACTTACATGAGGAAAAATCTGCTCAGACACCAAAACCAGTGTGGCTTTGGCAGCAGTGGGCTTTGTCAGGGCTGGCCTGGCTCACCCAAGATGCTCATATACTGCAGCTGTTTGCTGCAGACTGCTCATAAATACTTTCAGATGAGGATGGCAAAGGTCTTTCTCTTTTCCCACCATCACCCTTGCTCTTCAGATATCCCTTTTTGAGCCCTGGACCTGGCCACAGCTCTGGAGCATTGCAAGGCTGCAGATAAAACCACAGTGATTTCCTTAAATTCACTGTAAAGGGATGAGGAAGGACAGAAGAATTGAACCCAACAGCTGATAGCCTTCATGAAACCATCCTTCCTGAGAACTCCATGGGGGACTTGGCCACCAGCAAACTCTTACAAGGTATAGTTTCAGGCATTGCTAGATGCCAGGGAGCAGCTGGATGGGGCTGGAGACCAAGCCAGGAGTTTCCCAGATCACCCCTTCTGCTCGAGTTCTGCACAGTTGTAGCTAATGCAAGTTTTGCCAGTTATTTCACGGGGGAAAAGCATAGATCTTTTTGTTGGCTGACATTTCTGGCAGTAGTTACAAATTGTCTTCTGAAATAGCTGGAGAGGTGTAAGGTCTCAGACATCAGCCATTTGATGCTATTCCTTCAACTGAGATGCAGGACCTGCCCTTGGGAGTGCTCCTGGGCTTCTCCGGCACCACCGGTTTGCTCCAACTCCTGCCTCAAGTGTCAGCTTTCCCCACTCTAAAATCAGAGTTTCAAACTCTTCACTACCTCCTAGAGATCAAGCAGCACTTAATAATTAATACTCTGAATGCTTTCAAATCATCTGACAAAAGGGCCAGCACAAAAATCAAACTGTTACAACCATTGCCACTGTTTGGCTTTTGGTCCTGCCTGATGCAGATTTTCCAGAGCAGATTAGACTTGACACCTTTTTTTTTATGAATAAGTCTTCTCATCTGTGTGGAGCAAAGCTTAAAAATCATTATTTACTTTGTACAGTGTTGACATCACAACAGAGACCTGTGCACTCAGTCTCAACTGATGAAGAGCAGAAGAATAGCCTGTTTTGCATGATGAAGAAAAACCTCGGTAAGCATCTGCATTTCCTCCGGTCCATAAGGACGCTGCTCTTCAGTGACAGCCACGCTAACCCTGTAATAGTGTGCGGGATGCTCTGAATTTCTTTCTTTTTAATTTGTACTCAAGAAATAAATGCTGTCCCCCCAATTTGTCTCCCTCTTCATCCTATGAGATAAAGTTATCAAGAATAATCAGATCATAGAGTGGGGGCTGGAGAGGAAATTGTACATTAATACTAATGCATCTGGCATTGCAGGAGACACGAAGCCTGCTGTTCCTTCATTGGCCTGGGAATGTTTAACAAGCTCACTACATACCTTTGCTTTGCTTTGCAAAAGAAGAAAACCCTGCACAGCTCCCCAAGCATCTGACAAGAATGCACAGACATAATAATTTCTTTGACCTCAGCCACATGAGTTTCTGAAAAGAACAAAACAGCATCATTTCATGGCATTTACAGTTTAAACCTTTCCTATTCAAGTTTCTAACAAAAAAAGCCAACAGCCCATTCTGGTCATGATTAAAATTCATAGGCTTGCTGCAGAGAACAGATGCAGAAGCAATTTTAGGCCAGTCATATCCCAGCTCTGCAAAATTAATTTGACAGGTTTGCATTAAAGCACTGATCAATATCCACTTTAGAGCAGCAGAGGCTAACTGAGAAAAAATAAGTGACCGGAGTGCTACCAGACGAGAAAAAATGAATCTTTGAGACTTTTTTCCCTCTAAGCTTGCACCTACATCAGAAGTCCTGACCTCAATCCATTGATCGGTTGCAGTTAACATGACAAAAGGCCTGGCGGATATACCAGAGCTATACCTACCAGGGAACAATCAACCCTGATACACTAAATGTTTGACAGAGTGACTAGACTGCTGAATTAGTATTTGCTTTCTGAGGTCTGGCAGGCAACCTTTCCGTCCTGCAGTTTCCTAGATGCTTACAAAAGGGATTATATATAGACATAGTTTATAGAACTTCTCTTAAACTTTCTTAAAGAAGCGCCTCTTAGTATTTTAAGTTGAGACCAAGATAATAAAACTCCGCAGCCTTGTGCCATTCCGGTTATGCCTCCAATTGGAGAAAGGTGTATTTCCATTTTCAACTTAATAAGGACAAACAGTTTCATTAAAGTGCTCCAGTGTTTCTTCATCTGTGGGAGAGCGAGGAAATAACACAAGGCACCAAACCTACCCCAAGCCTTGCTTAGGAGTGGGAGTGACACAATTCATATTGGGGCTTGATTGCAGGAGAAACAGCTGCAAATCTCCACTGCCCTGGGATGTCCAGGTCGAGTCCAGGAAAGGAGATCATTTACATAATCCCATACACACCAACGATATATGAGCACGTTGCCGCAGTAGTTATAACAGTCTTGGCATGCGTTGCCCGTGGACGGAAGGTGTGGCACTAAAGGCACATCTGCGCATTTTATGAGACGGACTTTTTTATCTCATAAGTGATCTTGCAGCCATAAGGAGTGGTAATAACTCACTAGGCATGGATCTATCTAACTGCAAATCTCTTTTGCTCCTGCGGGACACTGGCTATCCCTGGATGACATGGAGCCTAATTGCACCTACCGTACCGCACGCCAAGCAGATTGCACTGGTTTGCCCAGGGAAGGGGAGGAGGTGGTTTGAGGGTTTGAAAAGAAAAGTTGGTGTGATTTCCAGCCTGCCACTCCTGCACTGAATTTGTGCAGCATCTCTGGGCGTTGCATGCAAGGACAGATGCTGGCCTGAGATGTGGTAAGGTCTCTCCAGGGCCACCTTCTTCTTCAGCTATGGCTGCTGCACCCAACACCTCCAACACCTGCAGCAGGGACCGGCCATCGCTGCCAGTGTAACTCAGGTAGCAAACTTCTCCCTGCAGATCAGATCCCTAAATGAAAACCTCTGCATGGATTCATTCCTCTCTGCCACTTTTCCTGCAATTTGTTGCATCCCATGATGTACAAAGTTATACCAACCCACAGGTCATTCTTTCCTCCCCTGGAAGAAGACATGTTGCACTCACTTGTAAGGATATTTGGTTTATTACAGTGGTAAGAAGATGGATCAGCCTTTTTTATTTCTATTTCTGATCATTTTAGGATTCCTATTTAGGGCCTTTAACCTAAGCACCACAATTTCCTGTTATAAACCTAAGTATAGTTCCACATTAATTACCTTTATTGCATACTAATTACCTGACATCACTCCACATCAACTTGTGAGGCTTATGGCCAGTGCTTTGCCAGGAAAAAGGTGAGGTAAAGAGTGTTTACTGACCAGCTGTGAAAGTTGATGCCCATTACCAGCTACTGGAGCCGGACACTTACTCACTTCTGTTGATGCTTAACATGCTCCGGTCCCAAAAGTGGGCTAAACCATCCTTATAAATCTCATAAAAATCTGTGATTTACTCCCACACAGCACAGTCAAGGAACAGAGCAGCCTGTCCCATGGTTGAAGCACCTGCTTTGGCTGTGGGAAATACAAGTTCAGTTCCCTGCATTAATCCAGACCTCACTCAAGCCACCAAGGACCAGATTTCTTAAATCTGAGGTGCCTAATTACCTCTGAGTTCAATGGAAAACTAAGCAGGTGTCTTAAATACCATTTAAAATCTGTCCTCAAGCTACTTGGTTGCTTATCTGTCAAATGACAGTCATTGCTTTCCCCAAATTCCCAAGGAGTAACATGAATAAATGTATCAGTCAGCCCCCCACTCCAGTGATGGAGGGCATGAACAGCCCACAGAGGGACATATAAACCTCACTGCATTTAAAAAGTGATGAAAGTCTTTAATTATCATTTGCCATGTCTGTACTAAATATTTGTATGCATCAACAGATCTGGCAGGCAGATAGACACCAGGTGATACATCAAATTGGCTTGCCCCGTGCCATGTCCAAGCATTTCTAGTGGCTTTGCAAAGTATCACAGTCATGGATCCTGAATTAACATGGACAAAATTCTGCTATTCTGAGCATCAGCATCAGCCCTTTGACCCTGGTACCTTCTTTCAACTTATAAAAAGCTTATGTTGCCATGGGAAATACAAGTACCTATTGGCAGATATGCTGATTTGACCTGCATATGCAGGTTAGGATGGTGCAAGCCAAACTGTTGCACAGTCAGTGCCGAAGCAGGAGATGTTTGCTGTCAAGCCAGGTTTCTGCTAGTTTATCATCCCAGGCTCTGAATTAGACACACAACCACGAACAACGCGGTACCTGTGATCCAAAATGTGTGGCTGTGCCCCACACAGGGGGACACATGGACTGACATGCCAGGTCTGATCGCTGTCACCTCCCCAGTCAGGCGCTGAGCACCTTGGCACTGCCTCTATTAAAGATAAAAGACCTCAGATATAACCAGTATTTTACCAAGTTGTAAAACAAGGATCTGTATTGCAGTGCAGCGTATATCCCTAAATGCACATTGTAGCACATCAATAAAATGGGCCAAAGTTCCACCTCATTTGGAGCTGTGTCTTTTCTTTATCTCTCTGCAATAAGTTAACCTCTTAAATATTACAACACGCTGCTCCTTATGTCTCTTAAATATTAAACAAGGGCTGCACAAAATAGATTCAAGAACACACAGTAATCAATAGCAATGATCACGAGGGCAGGAAAATGGAACCATTTAAGGATTTGTAATCTAGTGAATAAACCTGGCGCATTCATTCAGAGAAAACAATTCAGCCAAAATCCATCTGAATCACACACTCTCTAACAACACAGATTTCTCTCCTTTCTCCTGCTTGGCACAACTCACTTTTAAAAAGCAGTGAGAAGTCATCCAGGAGAAATATCCACCAAAAATATCCCCAACCACAAAATATTTCATGTAGTCGATAGGTAAGTCTCTGCTTCGGAAACAGGCTGAGGGATGTCTTCCATAAACCCATGACACATATGCATTTCTCAAATCAGATGGGGGCTTCATTTTTTCAAAGCCCACTTTTATGATACTAGCAACTGTCCGTCTCATATAACAACTGAGATGCATTAATGTAGTTTTTATGTATATACAAAGAGGAGATCTTTATGGTCTCAGCTGGTTCTGATACATATTTGCAAGAGAAATGTATATTTAGATACAGAAATATCTGTAATGTATATGTCTTAGAAGGAAAAAAAAAGACATTCGGATTCAGTTCAGGTTGTAAGCACCTCTTTGAAATTATCTGTAAGAGTACAACATAAGTTGTGTGTGCGTCTATTAATAATAGAGGGTCCATGACATCATTTTACTAATTACCTGGTTTTAGTGCACTCCATGTAATGATATTTGTTTTACTTTTCTAAATGTAGTCACTCTTCTCTGAACAGTTCTTCTGGGTTTTACTCTCGTGGTGGTTAAAGAGAAGTGAAATGAAAGTGTGTCAATAAAGAGGTCATTACATTAATGCATATACCTATTAACCTCCCATCTAGGGAAGAAAGCAGCCGAGCAGCATTGGAGGGGCCTGGGATCACCATGTATGTAAAACCTTCTTTTTAAAATCATTTTTGCAAACACAGGTTCATGTTACTCAATTGTGTGCATGTCTGCCTCCCTCAGCGTTACTGGGATAGCTGCTCCGCAGCTTCCTTCAGCTTGGACACACAGAGAAATCCTTGTCTGGATCTGGTGGAGAGCAGACCAGAAGGTCACCAGAGTGGGGTAAGCTTTTCATTCTTCATTTGTACCACCCAAAGGGTCCCATGAGCCCTTGAGAAGACCCAAATCCTCTTCCAGAAATGCCCATTTCCACCAAATAACAGATTACAACAATAATCTGCCATCTTTTCTGGACTGTGACTTACCAAAATGGTTTTCATGGTGATAATCAATTTTACTGTTATAGCTATTATTTCTTCACTCATTTTGTAATTGTGAGCATGCTGATAAATGGATTGGACAGTTACTTAATTTCACGTTGGGGCCCATAAATATCCCTCGCTGGAATGTTATTTGGCAGCTTTGGCAGCAATATTCAGTCACTGTTAACAGGTACCTCAAGCCCCTTGTCCATATGTCAGAAAGTCCTGGCTGTGCTGGATGCTCACAGCTGAGCAAGACCAACCAGGGAACACGACTGAGATCTTGTATCTCCATAGACCTCTTTGTCCATTGAAAACCCAAGTACATCTCCCTTATGGTTTGATCAAAACCTCCGCGGGCTGCTTGCTGTCACCAAAGAGGATTACATGGAGCAGAGCTGGAGCAAAACCCACCTTAGCAGGAGAGAAGGTGCACCTGCATGGGGCTGGCTCGCAGCCTTGTTCCGACATCCTCCAGTGGAGAGGTTCATGCTGTAACTTCAGGAGCAGGAGACACCTGAGCAGTCACCATAAATTACCTTTAGTAAAGGGAAGGACAGGAACTTTGCAGCTGCGATTCACTCCCTGAAGATGTTCAAGATAGGTCAGAGTCATGCCCTTAGGGCCTCTTTCCATTGACTAAAAGGGCACCTAAGGCAGTCAGGCCGAGGTGGGGAAATTTAGGTGAGGTGAGTCCCAGAAACAAGCCCTTTGAGCACAGTGATTAATGTCAACAGCTGCAGCCCATTCCTCATTTTGAGATCGGTCCCTTCCTGCACTAGCTGCTCAGGGCTGGGGACATGGTGTAAACCCGACCTCAACCTTGACTTGTGCAGATCCACTGCAGTGCTGGATTCTGAAGCTGCATGGTTGAGGATCTCTGTCCTTACCACATGGTTATTGAAGATCTTCAGCTCTGGAGGGCTGAAGATGCATGCCAGAAAAGGGCAGTGTTAAGAGGAGGAGGACCCATCTCCAGCTGGGTACACATCCCCAGCAGCTTCTGGCAGCCACCACCAACACACTTGTTCATCTGCCCTCAGAGGATGAACACACTTTGTGGCTGGGGAAGACCATGCCATCACCTGATCTAGATTCTTGCCTAATAAAAGCCCTATTTTGGTGCATGTAATCCCTTAATGATTCTTCCCTTGGGGCAACTTGTTGAATTGGGTCCAGCTCATAGCTATTATTTTCCAGTCAAACCCCGTTTCTAGTAATTTGAGGTAGCTGCTAACACCTTTGTTTATATCACCTTTGACAGTAGATGCAGGAAAGTGGACTTTATGTGCTTGTTCTTTGACCAGTATGAGCTTAACCTTTTTTACTACTTTTTTCCAGAAAACTAAACAAATTAAATAAGCCACCACTTGGGTTAGTGTTTGCCTCTCTGCTTTTACCTAGGATGGCAGGTTTGATTTTCCAGGGTGCTACAAGTACCAGAATTAAGTGCAATGCCAGTTTGTTTTTTTCTTTTTTCTTTTACCATAACTTTTATTATTGTGAAGAAAGAAGAGTCAGAGTTTCTATTCTTCTTGCTGAAATAAGAAAATACTCATTTCATTGCCAGAGGTGCCTTGTAATGTCTTTTTAGGTGTCTTCAGTAAGTCTCCTTGGCTCCTGTAAGTTAAAGAAAATGTACAAGCTGCCACTTTTATGCTTTCTGGGAGAGGGGAAGGGATATTGATAGAGACTTTGCTATTAAATTTTGTCTTTCACTGCCTTATGGGAACTTGAAGCATATTCACTGTAAAATGTGGGTTGCTTTAGTACTTCACTCCCACTGATGCTGCCTTCCCTCCCTCCTGTAAATAAAAAAGTAGAAAATCCAGTAACCCTGTCGTAACCTAGTGTTTAATGATGGCTCAGGCACAGTTAATTTTACCGTTGGCCAATAAATATATAAATATATCAACCTATCTGAATGCAGAGGAGGCCTGTCAAACTTCAGCCTCATTGGCTAAACACCTGAAGGGGAAAAATGACTTGAAAGAACTCAATTCAAAAAATCCTTTAGGCCACACTGTTGCATCTTGCAAGCCAGTAAAGATGTAGACAGCTATGAAGAGAAAGACATCAATAAATAATCAGGGGTCTTAGACTTTTAAATGGGAATCTGAGCATGGCAACCCAAAGGTAAATTGAATCTTTTCCCCATCTTCCTAGCAGGTGCTCATGCCTGTGTAAGCTATAAAACTTTGCTCATTGTAAATGTAGCTTGCCCTTTCGACAGGCATTTTTACATGGAAATGGAAAGTCTTAGCTTGAGACCGCTCAAAGACATCTTTGCCTGCAGCAACTTCTGTTTTATATTTTGTAAAGGCTTTTTTTTCTTCACCTTTTCTTTTCCTCTCTCCCTTTGCCGAGGGATATCTGAATCCTACTTAAACATTTTTCTGTGGTAAACAGCTTAAAAGAAGCGAGTTGTGCAACATGCAGCCAGCCAGGGGGAAGGACCCTTGCCACAACAGCATTGAAGGTGAGATCAGCTGGGGCAATCGGTGATGAAAGGGGCTTTATTTATTTTTCATTTCCCCTCCTGACAAAACTGCAGCACATGCTAAGCCTGCCCAGAGACGCTTATCTGAAAGATGTTGTAAGCCTGTCTCACCAGTTAATTGGTGTTTATAAACCATTCAGATGCACCATTAGTGCCCTGGGTAGGCAGCACAGCTTTGGCTGTAAAACAGAACAGACGTCTGTCCTTACTCATCCTCTTCCTCCACAGACTGTCAGGAGAACAAGGCTGCTTTGCCCTTGGTTTACCCATAACTACAACATGATAACTATAATATTATATGGTGTAAAGAAACAATGCTCTTTTGGCTGCCAATGTTTGGAGGAAGTGCCTTTGCGAGCTCTGGTTGCTTTGCCTGGCTCATGATGCAGAGTCGGACCACAATAGGCTGGGAGACAGGGCACGACCGTCCCTCATCCTAACCCTTCCAGTTCTGATAAAGAGTCACCTGATATATGCATGGGTCTATTAAAACCTCAACTGAAGCCAGAGCTACAAGGCAGTGTGGAAACTGCGCCCCTCCCACTCCTCACACCAGTTATCTCAACTGAGTGTTAACTCTGAAGCCTAATGTTATATTTCTGAGGATGAGCTCACTGTTTTGCAGCAAAAAGTTTTCCTGCAGTGTGGGGAGGCACTGAGATTAAGGTTACATCATAAACGAAATACAAAGTAATCTCATGTCAATTCCCAATTTACAAGGCAAAAACTTGATCTTTCACAGTAAAAGGCCAAATATGAATTTTAAATAAGTGGGTTTCCCTATGCCACAATGAGAGCTTATAGCCTGTAATTATATGCTGTTATTCCTCTCATCTTTATTACCAAAGAAATCTGCATTTATTCCTTGACCACAAGGGTCTGTCAGCTAGTGCTGACTCTTCCTCACATGCTGACCTGATGAGAAAGAGGAGCACCAGTTCAGAAATATTACTGGAGGGCAGACCCCCCTTTCACCCACAGAAGGACTTTGTATGTGTTGAGAGAAACCTGTCCTATAAGATTAGGGAAGATGCTCTGCTCAAAGCCTTTACTAAGGTTCAAACACAAATCTGAACACTGCTGAATTCAAGGGGTGGCTTGAGTTTGCTGTTTTGACTTATTTTGGACTAGATCCCACCCTGTTTAGACCAAAACCAAATCCATAAATTTCCCAAGTTCAGAATGATCTGAATCCTCTTTTAACACTGGATATTTTAACTGACTATTTGCTTTTTGTCTGCTTTCAGCATCTGATAAGTCTGGTATCCTTCAAAAGACCTGTCCTGGAGGAGAGGACTGGGTAAGAAGGAAAGAAGCCACCTCCTCTGCCCACCTCAGCACCGCAAGCTCAAACATTCCACACAGCTCCTCTGGGAAACTCCTTGATGCAGACTGTTTCTTACAGTGCGATAAGGTATTGCAGAAAAACATGGAAGTAAAAATCCCTTGTGGGCTCCTAGATGAAGTTACTGTTACCAGACATCAGCTCTGATTCAGAGAGTCTTCAGCCATGAACTGTTGAAGGCAGTGAAGGTAGGCTGAGTACCACAACACACTTATCCTTTTCTTATATCCTTTCCTATGGGGCTGTTGCTGGCCACCATTGGAGTCAAGATTTTGGACCAAGAGGGGCTTTTGTATACAGTATGATGTTATCATGCTTGCATGTAGGTACCCACAGAAGTTCAAAGATTCAAGCTTGATAGACTTTCCTTGTCTACTTCTGATATATTACCTCAATACAAGTTGCCTGAAGAGTCAGGCAGCAAACCACAAACCCAACCATTACGTTTCTCCAGGCCTCCCTTTCCCATCCCTGACCTTCTCCTTTTTTTGTAATGACCCGCTCACATCCGATACAGGCTTGGCTTGGGACTCCACAGGTGTTAAGTCTCCAAGCCAGCAACAAGCAGCAGGAATAGATGAATGTTTAAAAAACAACGATCCTATTTTCATGCAAATGTCCTTAGAGATAACAAAGAAATGAAGAGCAATATCCAGTATATTGGAGGAGCAAGCAGAACTGTTTCTAAGTAGACTGTTTTTCAAAGTTTTCCATTAGGCGCCCGCTCCTTAAATACTCTCTGCGCACAGAGCTCTTGCCCACCTGAGGAGGCAGCCTGATCCATATGCATGGCGCATCTCCTAGCAAGAGATGCAATCTGCAGATCTGCATCTCATTTGCACTTGCTGTGGTCCGGCAAGGAGGCAGTGCTGGGCGAAAACATGCCGCGGATTGTTCATGAGTATCAAATGGAACAAAATACCTTTGGAATAAAGCGAGCCAGATTGAGAGCCAGCAAAACAAGGACACAGTTGAGGCCAAAAGTGGCAGTTTGTCATTTCCTCCATCAGCCCATGAAGCTTTACAGAGTTTTTTTCCCCCCTTTGCTTTGAGATTATTCCCCCTGAAAGCAGCTCCAAAAGCAGATATACACAGGGGGGTGAGCGCTGCCTTAGCCATATTGCAGGAAAGATGAAGCCTCTGCTAGGCTGCCCAAGACTGTGAAAGGGGTTTATGCAACTGAATCACCATGCAAGCAGCTAAATATTTGTAGTCTGGCAACAGTGCAGGCTGTCAAATCAGCTTTATAAGGCCTTAGTCCATGTGGACTGCCAAGCTCACTGTATCCCAGAAGGTTTTGGGCATTACAGCAGTCCTCATGGGGCTGACTGTCTGGGGCCATGTGTGCAGAGACACATGGGTTCAGCCATTGGCCTAGCAAGAGAAAAATCAGATTATTCCATATGCTTTCAGTTGCTTTGGTCTCTTGAAGTGTCTTGGTTTCACAGACTTGAAGCACCCACTATGTCCCCTGAAATGCTGCACACAGATGCAGCGGTCAGAGGTGCCCATGGGTCGTTATGAATCACTTCTGTCACTAATAAGTCCCTAACACAGGCAGCAGGTAAGTCCTTGGAACTGAAGGAACTTCACCCATGAACCACTGCACATTTTTTTGTGCAGTGATAACAATAAAAAGGTCCTTCAATTCTGCATCAAAGTTGCTGTTTGTGGCCTTTTGACCAGAAACTGTGTTTACCATAAAGGTTTCACTGATGCATATTTATTTGCGTCATTGCAAATCACTCCCTTCCCCAAGGGCAGGACAGCTGTAGTTCCCCACATTGGCCTTGTTTTGAGAGAGGACATCACTGCTCTCCTATCCTTTTTTTCCTTCCATTTTTTATATATAAAAGACACTGACTTGGGAGTTTTGACATCAATGTGATTGAAGTGACCAGGGGTATTGTCCTCATTTACACTCTTGGCACTGGAGGGTCAGAACATGGCACAGGGCAAAAAGAAACAGAGAGAAGGGACTTCTCTAGTCCAAAGGAATTTTCTTAATTGCATCCTGAAAGCATCCCTACAGGCTCCTATTTGCGTCTGCAGCAAACAAATATCTGTGAATGCAGCCAGCAGACCTGCATTTCTCAAAGGTGCTGGATGCTGTAGGGAATTGCAGCCGGCCCTTGGGCCCCAGCAAATTTTGACTGCATCAGAAGGCCTAAAGAGCTCTTTCAGCTCCCCTTGAAACTCCTGCTGAGACTGTTTCAGAGCAGAATCACCATGCCATTTGCTCACGCATCTTCCCCAGTCTGCATTTTGCACAGCAAGAGGCAAGGACTATTCCCCAGTTCTGAGTGTGAAACCTCAAGGGCTATGAGATAATTTTCAATGTAAATGTGACCTCATCACGATTGCTCACATTAAGGATCACTGTACTTTGCAAGTCATCCTAATAAATTCACTTATCTGCCTGAGGAGGAGAGAGTCATACATCCTGAAGAGCAGTCACAAATCTGGTCTTTGACATTTGCCTTCGCAGAGTCCGGGAAAATCCTTCTGCCCATCATGTGTGTTCAGCCTTGGAACGCAATGTTGTGAGATAATTTTAGACAGAGACTATTAGAAGTAACTAAGGAACTAATCTATGTGAACTAAGTCATGTATATTAAAGCAATGCCCAAATCAGGCTATAAACCAAAATGTCAGAAACCACTTTTTGGAAGTAGCTGTTCCTTGATTCATGAGGACAGGAACGTATCTCTTGCCAACTGAAGTTTGATGGTGACTTCTCCCTTGCTGTGGGAAATGGGTTTTTCATGGGATTTCTGTTGCCTTCTCCAGTACCAGCTGCATGCACGGCTGCTGTGTGAGCAGGGAACGCCCTTTCCCAGTTCAGGTTCGTATCCCTGGGATACTGCTGACCCACTGGAGGTGACTATCCGATCTGGATTTCTGGCGACTGAATAATTCAAAAGCAATTTATCTGCATTTTCAGGCGCGTTCAGGGCAGTCACTCTGCAATTATTTATAGCTCATATAGTATGGTACTGGGGCAGACCCACTCCTCGTTCCACTTACTTGGTTGATGAGTCTCAAAATCTCAGAAGAATCATAAATTCCAGAGACAAATAATCATGCATTAGAAAAAAAAAAGATCAATGCAATCACTGTTTGTTATTTGCCATTCACTGTTTTATCTAATTTTACTTATACAGGCACCCAGTGATATTCCAGTTACACTACCATATTTTGGGGACGGGTTATGTACTGTAAACTCTGAGCAATTCATACCTGACTGACTGGAGCAAAATCTGTTTCCAGGCATTTTCAGGTGAAAATTTATCAGAGAAACAGAATCCTATGAATCAGCATTAAGTAATGAACAGTGAAAAAGGGCAAATATATCAGACCTGCTGTGAATGAAAAGTAATTGCCAACACCAGCATCAGCCAAGTTTTAACTACTTTTAACCAGGTTTTTGATCCGGACTTTGGAGAAAATAATGGTGTTCTTTCTTTTGATGTCTCCATTCCTGGATCAGGCTCTTTTTACTGCAAAGTTTTCCTCTCCAGCACAACTTGGCATGCAGTGTATGTTCTGCACAAAGCGCTTAAAAAAGAAAGTAATTTAGCTGTTTTACTTTTCTGCCTAGTGGGAGCTCTGTTCAGCGCTCAGAAATGTATGCAAGTGTGTGACTAATGTACAGCAAAAAGACTCAGGATGGAGCCACTTTATTCATTGTTTGTTATTGTTCTTTGTTGCTCAGTGTTTTGTAAATCCCCCTGGTTATGGAGACGTTTTTATTAGAGAATACATTTTTGAAAATGGGGTTCCGCAAAAATGAAATTTCAGAGGTGTGTGTCTCAGCATTGATTTTTCTATTTGTAATAACACACTATAGCATATCTTGTTTTATATCAAGAGGATAAAATGTCCCTAACACAGTGATCTCCATTCTGTGGTAATGGATAAAGCCTGTTTATGAGATGTCATTTATTCCACAATAGACAGTAAATAAAAGCCATTTCAAGCTTCGGTTAAATCAAAGCTTGTTCGGGATTTCAGCAGATTTGCAAATTACCTTTGGGACCATTTTCAGTTTCAGTTGTTTTCCCACATGCTATCCATGTTTTACTATAAATACTACTTCTTGCTTGCTCGCTCTCTGTCTCGCACCAAACCCTTGGATTGTAGAGTGATTTGTAAAGACAAGCAGATAAAGTAAATACACAGCACTGTATTAAAATTTCTTTCCTGTCAATATAACAGAAATAAAACTATGAGTTTTGATAGCAGACTGAAAACCAAAGAAGTGGACTCTGGACACAGATCTCTGGGAAGTCCAGAGATCTTTGTGAGATCTTATAAAGGCACCAAAAGAGACACAGCAGAAACACAGGGTTTTGTAAAAAAAAAAAAAATCTACTAAAAACTGCCTCATACCAGCCACTTTGGCTTTGGCATTTACTACTAACACTGGACATAGTCATAAGAGGGTGCTGGGACCATTTGTCCCTTTCTTGCTCTGTTTTGTAGATGGAAGAGTTAACATCAGCATACAAAGAATGAAGGGTCCTTGACCTCTGAACTCAGAAACTACCTCACTGGCCTGAAGTCATCACACAAAAAAATGGAATTTAATCAGAATATCACACATATGCTACTTTACAAAGACTGAGACAAGGACAGCAAGTCTTCTAATACGCAGTGAAGCAATTTTGGTAATTTTGGGGAGTTCTGCTTTCTTAAGAAAAATGCTCTACCTCTGAAGAAATGCAGTTTTGGGTCAACCAAAACTTTTTGGAAATTTATTGTAGTAATTTTGGAAATTCATTGTAGTGCTCTCACCTAATTGGAAAGAATCAAAATGGTTCACACCATAGTGTTTGAAACAAAAAGGCTTCATCTGTTCTCCAGTAAGTTCACAGTGGGTATAAATGAGCATATAGGAGGATAGATGACTTACAGCCCCTTAGTTAGGGTGTGGATCTCTTGACTTCAGATGCCATCTCCACCTATACTTTTACTTTGTTTTTCTTAGAAAATCTTCCAAAGAAGAGAAACATTTTGTTTGAGTCTTTGAAATGTCCCACTTGCCCTAAAAACCCATCATTTCCAAGCCACTGAATACTCTGAAACATTCAGGATAAGATTTATACTGCCAGAAATTAATTCTTTCCTTGTAATAGTGGAGTCAAAAATAGGTTATTCACAAAAATATCTCTATGAATTATTTTGTTCCTTGAAGCTATTTCTTGTTAGTTATTCCTGCATTCATTTTACAGCCGCCTTTTAAAATTGTGGTGGCTGTCAGTAAAGGGACAAGTGACACTATTTTAGTCAACAACAGTTTTCAGGAGGCAAAACGACTGAGCACAAGTAGGTACCAGGCAAGCTCTATTTAAGACCTCAGTTGGACAGTGGCACTGATTTCAGCTCTGCCCACTTCCAGCTGCTGAGATTTGGAGGCACAGTCTTTACTGTAGTCTTCAGAGATGCCCGTCCTGACCGGTGCTGAATTTTAGTCCAAACGTGTTGGAATTGCATTCAGAAGGACAAACCTATTTTGAACTCTGTAACCACTAGAGAAACCATATTGCCATAGGAAAGCAAGCCAGATTCCCTTCTAGCTGATATCCTGCTGAGAAAGAGTGACATAAAACCATTAACTCAAGTAACTCAACCTTGGAGAGAAAACTCAGACCCACCACTCTATATGCAATAACGTGAATGCCATGTTGTGGTTGAGGAAAGCAAGAAAAAGGAGCTCCCATCCTCCCTGCAGGACACTGCATTGCAGGATCAGCAATTAGACAGACAGTTTCAATGCCTGTTTGGCATTGGTATGGTATTTTTAAAAGTGACCCTGTGTTGTCCTAACAGTTGTCCTCTGTGTCTTGGGTGCCTTTAATCCAGAAACTCCAAAAGGGAAGAACTGAATTGATCACCACAAAAATAGTTAACAAGGTCTTCAGGCTACTTAGAACTGTATTTCAAAACATTTTCCCGGCTTCTGGATTTGAAGAAGCATGATGTTCTGTTCTTTATCTGGACTTTGATGAAAATTCATGGGGAACAGGCAGAGAAGTTTATTTCAAAGGCCTTCCTTTGACGATACTCAGGAAGAGTCTTTGAAATCCTCATGATGATATGTGCTTATATTATAGACTCTGGAACATAGTAGTAAACTGGTAGGGAGCCAGGCAAGTTTCCAATGGAAAACCTTCTTGTGTTTCAGTGGAATTTCACTGAAAATGAACTTGTTCTCTCAGAAATATTTCTGCTTAGAAGAATTAGGGATTTTTTTTAATTGTTGCCGGGAAATTTCCAGACCCCTTCTGATGGGGATAGCTTTGAGCAGAATCCTTCTGATAGTCCCCCGACTGGTGCTTTTTGAGAGGTTTCAAATTTTCATGAGAATCCTAATTTTCATTCTATTTCCAAACAAACTGATTTGAAGTGCCATAACATCCCAGGTGATGGAAAGGGCACAAGGCTCACACAGCTCCAATGGTCAATGTCATTCAAAACATCTCTGTACTTGTGCAACCTCTAATGCGCAAGTGGCTTCTATAGGACCACTGATGTTCCCAAAATTATATCACTTACCTGTTTTGCTGGAGCAGGACTCAGGCCAGGGTCTCTCTGCCTGAAAGGAGTCATGTGTTTCCAGTAGACAATTGCCAGACATTCATGGAAATGTTTGCTGTTTCCCCCAAGAACGTTGCAGCAGGTCCACCTGGATGTTGGGCCAAGAACAGTTTTTTGATCATTGGTTGCTCTTTTCTAATATTTTAAAGATGTCAGTTGTCCAGTCAGGGAGCAAATGTGACATCTGGGTAGCTGCTCACACACAGAGGTATTATTTCATAGAGAACTCATTAAAAAAATTGATCATTTGATCTCTTGATATTTCTAACAAAATGATTTATATTGCAAAATTTAACTAGGTATAGCAGACATCCACATTATGCATTACATGAGGATTACACTAACTCTCAATGTTGCTCTGATACAGAGAAGCACTCTGGAGAAAGATTTAAAAAAGCAGTTCTGGATATGGCACCAGCATACTGAATGTAGGACTTTTTAATTTCTTTACAGTTTTGCCTGAAAGTACTGTTACAGTTAAAGTTGTGTCAGCACTTTCATTAGAAACCTAGTTTTGATTTATAACACCAGCTACAAAACATTTGCTGCTGGCTGAAATTCAGTGCAAGGTCTCTGGCCAGGGGAAACATTTTAAACATTTTTTGAAAGCTTGTTTGAAACAAGTTCTATTATACCGATGTTACACAGAAGCTTTCCTTAGATTTTTACTAGGTGAAACTAGATTTTTTTTTTAAATGAACAGAAACAAAGGGGTATTTTGAGAGATCACCTGATTTTTTAAGTTATATCTTTAGACATATTAAAATATTCCCCTAGAAATTTGTTTTTTTCTACCAGAAACCCCAGGACTTACATTAAGAAGTAAGTAAGGCTTACCAAAACTAACCAACATTTAAAGAACATCATCAGTGAACACACATTTTGGTGCAAGTGTTCCCAGCCCATTTCACCACACTCTGTTAGGTTAATGTGCATTTAAAGCACTTTACGAAACTGCTCAGCGACTCAGCTATTACTACTTTATTAGCTGGGCATTAGCAAACCCTAGCAGCATCCGTGGTACACACTGTTGTTTAGATTAATTTAGCACTGGTGAGCGGTTGTTTAGGTTAATTTAGCACTGGCATCAGGCTGACAGTGGCAGGGACTATTCATCACCTGGACGGTTACGACACAGCAGCTGCCTCATCCCACAGCCACTGCCTGGAGGCACCACACTGAGCAACAAGAGCGTAACTCAACCCCGTGTCCATCCAGCCACCAGCCCCTCAGCGAGGGATACCAACATGGACAGCAATTAAACTATTCCTGCTGCAGATGGTCACCAGAAATGCCCCCCCCCCAAATGACCACTGGGAAGTCCTGCAGGCTTCCAATAGAGCAGTGGCAGAGCCAGCGTTGACCCTGAAGTGGAAGTCACCGTAACCTACTGCAGCTTCTGCTATCAATCCATGCCATCCCTGCTGGTGGGGGTCTGGTACTAGGAATGTCCCACTGCCTATGGAATTATTTAAGTTACGTTCTGGTATTATTTTCTAACCAAAAGGGGGCCATCTATATTTCAGATGTCTGCTTTCCTAAACATCCTTCATCTAGGTGACCTAATGGTGCATACAACAGAGGCCGTAGAGGACCTGTGAGATTTTGGGATTAAGTCTGTTTCTTCTCTCCTCATCCAGTCTTTTTCTCCCATGCTGACCCTCCAAAGCAATGCAAGTGTCATCTAGCACAAACAGAAATCCTGTGTTTGGTGCACACCCATATTTGGAAATTTAATGCTAAGTATTACACAGCTAATTAAAGAAGAGGGACATCCCCAGGCATGGGAACTTGGTCACTACGCTTCAGACTGTCAGAACGGACCTTGACCCTGTTTTGGCCAAGCAACTAGTTCTCAGCCAATTTCCAGGCATGACTTGAGACTTAGGGTGGTCCAGAGATCCCTCCAAGCAAGTATTTTGGACAGGGAAGCCCTGCTTTGGATGATGAGATCAACAGCATGGATGCAGGCCATACCATGCCAGCTGGCTGCAGTGCCAGCAAGCAGCCCTGGCCATGTTTAACTTATTATATGGTCATTTATTAAACACTGGAGATTCTGGATCAAGAAATATGAGCATGCTTCCATGTCCACCAGATTCTGGCCCCTCTGTCCTGACACACCACAGAAGATGAACCTACCCTGGGGCAAATAGCTTCATGTTATTATCTAGACAGTGCAATTTTTGGGACAGGTACTATATCTTACAGGGAGTATATACTGCATCTGGCACAAAGGTACACTAATCTCAGCTGGAAAGTAGAGATGTTATAATAGCACAGGAGTAAATTAGCAGCCAAAGTATTTTTTGCAAAAGCTACAGAATAAGTATAAATACTCTTCAAGACGTAATGACAAGTTTACTGTCCTGTCTACCAACATTCCCCACTCAAGTCAAGGTGCAGAAAATGAATAAAAATTTGGAGGAGAAGATAAAGAGGCAAATTTGAGCCCACCATCCTCAGGGTGCCTGGGGGTTCCATGGGGCAGGGGAAGGTGCTG
The DNA here is from genome assembly GCA_020745775.1 of Theristicus caerulescens. NCBI lineage: Eukaryota > Metazoa > Chordata > Aves > Pelecaniformes > Threskiornithidae > Theristicus > Theristicus caerulescens. Next base: position 4,093,528 of record CM036583.1, on the reverse strand, counting down.
GGAGCCCCGAGGGAGATCTGGGTGCCCCACAGACGGTGAACTGGGTCCTGTCGAAGCTGAGGCCACCTGGCTCTGGCACCAAGGCTCAGCGTGAGGATGACTGGAGCAGCAGCTCCATAAGGTGTGGGGAGACAGCAACCTTCTCCTCTTCCCTGTAGGAACACCCCACTGCCCATCCCCACAGCCAGGCACACCCGAGGGGTCCAGCGCTGCCCCACCATGCACAGACAAACAAAACACATCCAACTTCCCTGGCACGGCTGTACTATTGGGGCCTTTTTAATGCCACAGCTCATGTAAATAAAAACCTTTTACTGTGAATCTTAATTAAAGGAATGATTGTTTCTGGCCATCACTTGAAAGGCAAATGTTTTAATTGGTTCTGATGTCTTTTCCTGTGAAAGCTTTTTTCCCAGAAGCCATACATCCCAGGGAGATTGCTTTCCCTTGCTGGCTGTCCTGTAAGGGTCCAGCAGCGGCAGGGAGAGGAGCTGGTTTAAAGGGCTATCAAGTGAAACGCACACATGAGTTAAAGAGCAGGAGCCGTTTAAGATCCCAAAGTGTCATTAGCAGTAACATGTCACATAAAATGAGGTGCAGATTTCCATTTTCATTTGAACTTCAGGTGTTTAGTAATCCAGAAGCTTTATTTAAGGACTGACCTTTAACCTGGCCTGTCATTCCAATTGCAAGGAGTTGATGGCCACTGGGAATCAATGGGCAGCATGAAGGTCACTTCCTAAAAAAACTGTGGCTATCAATGTGTCAGTTCCAATGAAGTATTATAACAAAGCAGGCAAAGAGCCTATCTGGGTCTACGAGGCACCAGCTCACTCTCAGACTGCCTCTCTCCCTGTCTTCAGCTATTTTGTAAAGACAAATAGAAATAAGCTGCTATTTAATGATATGTGTTTCTGAAGGCATATGGTGTTTTCAGTTCTGGGGGGGGCACGAGTAGGGGTTAGAAATCCAACACTCACTGATCCGGATGCCAGCAGAAATCCCCTTATTCCTCCACACCAAGCACTGCAGCAGAGCCTGTCATAGAGCCACCGGTCCAGTGAGACCTGGGCAACCCCTTCTGGCATGGCCATGCAATGCCATGGCCATGCAAACAGTTCCTTCTTGGTGGCATCCAGGGTTGAACTCAAATCCCCAGGCAGGATCTGTCTGTTTGCAGCATCTCCAAGGTGGACATGAAGACCACCCTTGTGCATGAGAGAGGAAGGAGCACGGTGAGAACTGGCAGGGGAGCACACGTGTGCATGGGGACGGGGCAGGAGGAGCAATGTGTTGGGATGGTGTTCGGATCACACTGAGCTCAGCACGCTTCCCTGGGCCTGAAGAGGAGAAATACACACCAAAGTTATGGTCAGCCTGACCTGATAACACTGCTGTGATTAAAATGCACATTTACTGAAACAAGGATTTGCTTTGGAGGTTGGCACAGAGGTTCACATTTGTGTCCTGGCCAAAATCTGTGGTGTCTGTGCAGGGAATCCTGTTTGTAATAATGTAAAAACTGGGTTATTTTGATTTGTACTGAAATCTAAGAATTTTAAGCTTTTAGGAGCAGATGCCCAGGGTAAGTCAGACCCCACTCCTGCTGTGTGCAAAAGGCATTGGATGGCCACTACCTTTAGGCTCTGGCATGGGGAAGAGGAGGGACTAAACTACATGTGTCTATCATGAAGCTCAAATGAGGTCCCACCATGAGACCTGGTAAACCAAATCACAGCCAAGGGACAAGAGAGCAATCAGGAGCTCGTGGGATGGACACTGCAGATTGCCCCAGCACACACACCATCCTGCCCCATCCCAGTGCCACGCGGAGGGGAGATGTAGCCCCTCTCCACCTGCTGACTGCTCCTGGACTGGTGAAGGTTTTAAATTGTAGAGTCAAGGATGAGCATCAGCGTTCGTCAAAATCTCTCAAAAGTCTGCAAGGTCTTTGTGCTGGGTTTTAAGCTTGCAGACCTCTTCAGCAATCTGTCTCTGGGGGCTGGGAAAGTCGCCTATAGGAAAATTCCTTGAAAAGTCTTTTGGAAACCTTTATAATCATTAATAATTACAGTAATTTATTATCAGCCTTTTTGTACTCTAACAAAGCTCGCAAGATCTTCCCCATCAATTTGTAACAGTTCTGAGGGATAAACCCATTCCCTGGAAATCCTGTAGAATACAATTTTAATTTAAATCTCTTTTCCAGTCATAGGACCTGTAAAGAAAACATCTTTTTATTGTTGTGCTTAGTGCTTGTATATTAAATACCCGTTTAGATCACTGAGTGTGCAGACCCTCTGTACAAAATGAATGTGAAGTCTATACCTGTCTGTGATATGCATATGAAACTCCGTAAAAGGTCAACTTAGCAGAAATTAATGAATCACTGAACAAATTCAAAGTTTCAATTTTGAATTAAAAAACGAGAAACATGACAAAAAATCACAACGGAAGGTTTGGATTTTATGTAACAACATATAGATTTAAATTGGAACAGGATCAGAGAAAGACTGTTAGAGCATTTCCTCCATGAAGATAACAAACCCTGCACAAAAGTGAAAAAAATATAATACACTAATATCATAAACAGGCAACGCATTTTGCTAAAAATGTGGTTGATATAAGGCATTAGTGTCCAGCTTAAACACACAGATAACGCAGAGTTCAAATACACATGGGGTCCACTTACCTGTGATTTTGGGCCTGATCCTGCACTCCATCAGTCTCTGAGTGCTTCAGTCACTGAAGAAAGGCATAGAGTCTCTTTAGGAATTTAAATAGGTGAGTCAGATCACGTATGGAGATAATCTGCCAATATATGATTTATTATTCTCAACACTTTCTTTTAAACTCCCGTATTTCCTCTTATTTGCATTCTTTGTATTCTGTTATTATGGAAAACAAAAAAGTATTTATCATGCAAAGGGGCTGTTTCAGAGCTTTCTACACATACCTATCAGACTGCTAGTTATAAATGATCATGTTTAATATTATTAAATGGATTTTAAAATTTATTTATTTCCATGTCTTGCCCCTCATTTGCAGATTGAAATATTGGATACTAAACACAAAGGTGAACATATCCTTTCTGCAAACAAACAAAAAAAGCACAATTCCTACCCCTGGTACCAAAGTCAAGCTAAATTCAGGTTTTGGTGATCCCCAAATAAATCAAGATTAACATCTCAGTTTCAGTGGAATTATATGGAGTGGGGCATATTCCACACAAGGTCCTGTGCATTTATTTAATTTGCCTTTTTTTCCAGCTCCCATCATGTTAAAGGGTCTAGACCACCTTCACCTTAGGTAGACTTTGCCTAATTTACACGGTGACAGTTTTCTCTGTGCACACAACAATAACAAAACCACTAACTACAGAGCAAATAAACCATATGGGAGGGGAAAGTCCTGTGTGCTGAGGATGCTGCTACACCAAAGAATCAAGATGTTCCGGGCTGCTTATTGTTATGATTTTTTTTCTTTCAGAGCTGGAGATCCCCTAGCAAAGACCTGGAAGCAGCCTGAGTTTCCATGCAATAAAGCAGCAGTGAGAAAAGCTCAGAGTAATTAAGTGGCTGACGCACAGAAGAAGCCGTTACAAAGATTTGACTAAATTGCCCATTCATTAGTAGCGCGGCATGGAAGGAGAATTACAAATAGACAATAGAGCCTGCAGTAATTCAATCTAACCTTGTACTTACAGAAAACAATGAGATAATGAACAGAAAAATTACCAGGCACATATTGCATTTTGTTGAAGGGAAGAAGAGGAGGGGGGGCGTTGGGTTGGGATTGGGGGGATGGAGGGATGGAAGTGGGGGGTGCTGGTGAGAGCGGCCTGGCACATGTAACACTAATGGCATCGCTCAAGCTGAGCAAACGTTTCTCCAACACAATCATAGTTCTCAGTCTAAGGGCCTCTGGGGAGCTGAGATGAGGCTAGATCGTGAACAAAAAAATGTAATTTATAAGGCGTCTGTGGACTGGAATTTATCATCGGATCCGCTCGCCGCCGCTCAATTGATATGTAGTTGATTTCAAACAACACCCCCCAGGCACCCACAGGGAACATTTTTTAGATTTTACGCTTGGATATATCTGTTTAACTCACCATTTACCAAAACAACGGCTGATGACAGCACAAACAAGTCACTCTGGAAAAAAAAAATACACACACATACACACACACGCGCACGCTCCCCTACATAGGACTGAACTGTGAGCTTTAGGGCTTTGCTGGGGGTACGAGGAGGGAGAAAGCAGAGACAGAGGCTGAGCTTGGGGTGTATTTTGCAGGGAAGACACGGATGAATCATCCACCCAATTTTTAAGCCTATGTTGGAGCTCCCCACTGGTCTTTTTCGCATTTGTTTCCCCAGGCAAGCATCGCACGGGGTCTATCCCCTGGAGCAGACGTTGGGGCTGATGGCTCTGGGAGGCGGCTGTGGGATGAGGTGGCCCTGGGGTGCGGGTTCAATGCGAGGTTTACAAAGCACAGCAAAGGGTGTACGTAGTGTTCCTTGCCTCAATGGCCAGATGTCCCAACATCACGGTCCTGCTCATTCCTGAAGTGTTCCTGAGGTCTTCCTGGCACCAGGGAGAGGAACTGGGGTGCATTGGTGGGAGCATGGAGAAGAAAAGTTATTATCCCTGTATTTCAATGCCACCAGAGATTCAAAACCAGCATCCTCATTGTATAAGGGATCTCATTGCCTGAGTTAATAAAGTACTGCTACTTCCCATCTTGCAAAAGAACTTTTGAAATTCCCACAGATGAATTTTACTATGAATAACAAGAAATCTCCCCTGACTGAGCTGGTTCATATAATAAGTTTCTGTTTTACTCTCCAAGGGAGGAAAACCAATGCTGACCTTAAACTATTTTTTGCAGTTCCCTCCCAGCATTGCTTGGAAGCCCTGGACTCAAGCCCTCTATGGTGCCAGGTGCTGTACAGACACACAGCCTGGAGGTGACCCTGCCCCACAGAGCTCACAGGGAAACCAAAAAAAGGAATTTTAAGAAAAGTAGGTTTTTTGGAGGTGTCTGAAAGTTATGTCATGCCACACCACAAGAAGTTCACAACAATATGTTACCTTCTTCAGGATGCTCATTAATCAATATTCAAAATAAGTACCTCAATAAGGTAAAGAACTGGTGTCAACTGGAGATGGCATTTGGCTGCTCTACTGGGATAATTACTGAGCATGGAAGAGCCTCTCCAGGGGCCACAGGCCACATGTGAAGTGTTACTGTTGTTATGGGGCAGGTCTTCCTGCTGATGTCCTGTTCTTGTACACCACCAACATGGAGCAAACCTGTCATCTCTGGAGAAGTTTTGGGGGTGCCCCGGTGACAACTGTGAACTGCTGCCTGGTAAGGCATGGTGCAAGGGCTGGATGTCCACCAGGGGTGAGGATCAGTTGGAAGGAATCAGAGGTGATGCAGGGTAGGAAGGAGCTGGGGTGGGAGGATGTGGGACCCAGTTGGGATAGATCCACCAGCTGTCCAACATGGATGTACCTATAGCACAGGAGCAGAGCCACCAAGTGGCTCAGCAGCACCCAGCCACTGGCCTGTTAGTCATCACCCAAGTGCAGTAAAACCAAAGATCATTAAATAAAAGAATTGCTTCTTGAAAGGCCACAGAATAAACACTAAAGCCCAAATCCACAAAGTCAGTATCTTGTCTGTATACATTTATTTCCCACTTACTTCTGGTTTCCTTCATGACACCAGTTGGCTTCAAGAGAGCTCTGCCATTTTCACCAGGCAGTGAATTAGCCCCTCTTTGCTAGGTGGAAAATAGGTCTTCTTGATCCACGTAAAGGTATGGGCCATGTTGGATCAGTTGCAAAAATTCTTTCAAATAATCAAACCCAAGAACTGTTACACAGCTCCTTACTACAGGTTGTAAATGACAGCAATTTCACCTAAGCACTTTGTCACCTAAGACGCTTTCTCCACACTCCTTGAAATGTATTTTACAAAATATTTTCTGACTTATAGAAAATCTTTCCCTCCATACTGAAAAGCGTGTGAAAGGGAAATGCCGACGTATTCAGTGCAAGAGCCCTTTACAACCAATGGCTGCAGAGGCAATTAATATTCTCTTACTACACAAAGGCTTTCTAATACTAAAGGCAACAAATGATTGCACAGGGGCTGAAGGATTGTGGTTAGAGCTGCATAAAATGGTTTGGAATAAACATTACCCATTGCAAATATTGTGTAACTTAATGAGCCAGACATGAGCTTTCAGTAGGAAAAGTAAAAGACCCAACATATCAAGCTTAGAAACACTGCCTTGGGTTTGCTTTGTTTTTTGCCTCCCTTCGAAGTGATACATTTGCAAATTATGTTTGTTAATAGGTTTTGTTGTGCTCTAAAAGGAAGTAGGATCATGGCTGGATTTAGGGCAGCACGGTCTATCCTGTCTCTGAAGCTGGAGCTTGCAGGATTTGCTGAAGTTTGTGTCATCTGAAATCACTGGGTCTGAACACTGGGGAACTCTGGGTTGTTGTTCCCAGATAAATGTACACAACACACCCAGCCTAAACTCCCTCCTCAGAGGCATGGTAGGGTATGGTGTCAAAACTTCACTTCTGGGTTTAACCTTCAGAGTCAAAGATCAATGCTAGCTCTCAGTTAATGCAATAAAAAGTGCATGATTTAGTGTAAAAATGGAAGAATAGCCAGTGAATTTACCCAGTAAATTGACTAACCAGTAAACAGATTTGTACTATACATAATTTTCAGAGAAACTTCATAGTAGTAACTTCTATGTTGTCACAGTCTAACCTGATTTCTTAAGGAAGCCTCTGTTACCTTACTATCCATGTATGTGTGTCTCCAACTGAGTGTTTCCCTGATACATTTTTAATTGTATTTCTTTGTGTCATCCAAAATTGATAATAAGATAGAAATCTCCAAGATTGCCCAGTCTTTACAAATTACATCAACATAAGCAGGCTGAGAGCACACACCTTCTGAAAATGGGAAGGCTGAAATTCATATCTTAGAGGACCTCAAGAGACCCAACACGAGAGACCTTACAAATTCCTCCAAATACAGAAAACCTTTTAGCTGAGTGTAACTATCCCTCTTAGATACCAAAGCCTGACAGTCACAGGACACAAATCCACAAACCACCACATTTCATCAGTTCTGGTGCCAATGAGATAGTTGCTGTTAATCATCTTCAGAAGACACAGGAGAAGACCAACTTGACTCTAACCAGAGAGATTTCAGATTTAAAGATGAGGAAAGTCCAAGTTCACCAGTGATGAAGAAGCAGTTGTTATAGTTTCAAATGTTCACTTTTAATGTGTTGAAAGCGTCACGCTAAAATTGTGCTAGACAAAACCCCATAAAAAACCACTCTGGACAATGCAAGGCAACCATCTGCAGACATATGGTGCTAGAGCTTGCAAGCTCATGTGGGGTGTTGGGATGCTGGGGTACCCCTGTTACATCTCCTACTGCTGACGGGACACAAGCAGATCTGGCAGGACATGTACAGTCTTGCTTTTGTTCTCACTAATGACTTGCATTGATTTTTTGGCCCACAAAGAAACTTAGTGCTTACCCAGGACAACCAAAATCAGATCTGAACATAGGTCACCACATTGGCCCAAGTCTACTGACCTTTATCAGAGGATCACTGGGATGTCCTGTACCAGTTCCTGCCTGTGGTGACCTTTTCACCATGAGATTTCAACTGTGGGATCATCAGAGTGGACATGGTTTAGTTGTGGAATTGGCCATGTCAGGTTAACAGTTGGATTCAATGACCTTAAGGGTCTTTTCAAACCTAAATGATTCTATGATTCTATGACTTCAGCAAATCTTTTTTATGGGGGGTATAATGCCTTTGCTATGGACATCACCTGAGTTGGGGTTCAGATCACCTCTCTCCACTGACCCTGATCTGGAGTTAGGAGATAAAATGGCTTTTGTTATGACTTTCCCCTCCAAGTGAAGTAAATGGAAGTGCAGCGTTATGTCAGCCATGGCATGCCAGCAGCGCAACTATTTTCACTGTGGCAAAATGCCTTTTTTCTTTCCTCCTGGATTGCACAGTTCCTTTGACAAGGAAGGGTAAAGACCCTCAAGGGTTCTCAGAGAACATCAATATGTTTTGTATTTAATGTGCTGGCTCGGTTACAGCAAATTAAGGAGAGTGGGCCCGGTACAAGATAATGCAGCCTGCAGTTCCTCACTCCCTAGCCGAGTGGTATACACTGAAAATGATACTCCAGTGTGGAGAAATACTGCACATTACATCCCCCTGCAGTAACAGAAGAGACATTAGGCAAAGCCCTGACTCTTAATGGTACACATCAGGAAAACATCTGAGCTTGGGCCTTCAATCACAAACGCTGCAGGATTTAAAAATGAATAAACTTCACATTGTGATTCTCTTATTTATCCTTTATGCAAATTGTCCCTGGGAGGACACATTATGTTCGCTGCATGGCACGGCGCAGACCCACATTAAAGCATGGAGGGCCACTCTTATGTAATGCGCAATCCTCCCGGCCCTTTCGTGCAGTTTGTGGTGCAAAGAGAAACAAACACACAAACAAAAAAACAGCCTCAACCCCCAAACCTAGAAATATATTCCCCGTTGACTGCTGAAAATATCCCAATATTAAGCAAAGAAGCAGCGCAGAAAAATCCTGTTCTCTTTTCCTGGTTATTGGTCTGTGACAGGAGGAGATGGCAAGACTGGAAAAAACTCTTTGTAAATTAAAAATATATAAACAAGAGAAGCAAATATTCTAAAATCCTACTTCTCTACAAGGTAGCAGAGAAGTTTGCTTAGACAAATATAATGCATTAATTCACATGGCCACAATCCCTTAAAGCCAGCGCGTTAGCTAACCTTTCTGTTATTAGCTCGCTCTTCTCAATGGGACAGAGACACAATAGCATTGATCGACATTATTTTTCCTGGGCAAAATCTCTTGCCCCCTTCAAGCTTTTCATTATTAGCACAAATCTTTCACAGTGTCCTTGAACAAGCATTTGCAAGATGACTGGATGGCAGAGAAGCAAACAGCCCTACACGTGAAAAAGGAACGGGAAGAGAGTTCAGGGACTTGGCCACAAAATTAACTGCTTCAAAAGACACAGGGAAGACCTGTTAAGTAGAGCTCCAAGGGCAGACTACCAGGTGGGTCAAAACACCATAATCACAAATCCATCCTCTTTAACATTATCTGAGCAATTTCCTGATATGCCTCCTGCCTACCCAGGCTACAGCAGAGCAAGTGAGGGGTCCTGCACTTAAAGTCATCTCTGTGCTATGTTATTATGGCTGGCAAATAATCCACGCCGCACAAACCTGTCGTGTCAATGAGAATATACATCAGCTATGGTCTATCCCTCTGTAAGAGCTTCTTCTGAATGCAAGGATCTCATTCAGCCCGTTCTTCTCCATCCAAGTCACACCCCAAGCAGATGCTTGGAGAGAAGGGGTGTATAATGTAGATAGCAGGCAGCGGGCATGGGTATTGTGTCCCACCTCTGTGCATGCGGACTTTTGCTCCTGGTCAGACTGTAGGGCACGTGTGTCTCTTGGACATGCTCTTCCTCTCATCCTCAACCTCTTTTGTCATGTCTCCAGTAGTAAAAACTGGTATCAAAGGCCAAATTACTGTATCCTATATGATAAATTAGAGTGAATACCAGAAGTGGTGGAGGCCAGCTCCCAACATGTCCCTGTACCCCCGTTTTGATCTTCCTTCATTACTAACAGCAAGAGCTGCCAACTGCATGGACGTGAAGCCAGTTCCCAGTTATGCATATGCTTCCATGAAATCACTGCCCATGTCATCAGTTTACAGCTCCACTGGCATTGCTCTCAGAAGTGAGAGCCTTTTCTGCAACCCTCCACTGCAAATTTAGAAAGTAGATATTTGTCATTCCTTTAGTGGAAAGTAGGATTTTTATGTTTGGACAACCAGGAATCTAGATAACGAAAAATCAGCCAAATAATGAGATGCTGTGGTTCAACATGTGGTTTTATAGAAACAGTCTTCCAAAAAAACTCCTCTGCTCTTTGATGAGACTGCTTAATGGGTTGATGAAGGTAATTGCAGAGATTAGATGAGAGTTTAGCAAAATATTTGACTTTTCAATACAACATTAGCTAAACAAGCCGTGCCATAAGTAGCCTGGAAAACAGTTTCTGGAATCCCACTTTCCCCGATTAGGATATTTCTAATTTTGCTCTTCTGCACAGATTCTTTGGAGCATTTTCAGCTCTACCTGAATATTTTAACAAAACTTGTAGGAACCAGTGGCTGAAGGAGAGCAACAGATTCAAAAGCTTTTCTAGCAGGATGAGTGGTTCATTTGCAAAAGTCTCATTTCCTTAGGAATCCAGGCTAAAAACATCACAGAACATTAATAGATCCAATCCAATAAATAGAAAAACATTTCTGTTCTATCTCAGAACTATGTCTGGTTGGGGACTGGAAACTCAGCTAGACAGACCCTTGGTCTGAGCCAGTATGGCTATTCTTAAATTATGGAAAATAATGTAAGAGTCTTAATTTTGCAGGTAGCAGCAACCCGGGGGACATTGCAAGGACCAAATGAAAAGGGCTACCAGATTTTCCTCTGGCCTGGTACGATATTTGCTGTTGCCTGTTGTGAAGAGAAAGTGGTCAGAAATACAAATGGCTAAAGAGAAAACAAAAGTAAGGATAAATTGCCAGGAAAAATATAGAAGAACAGAGACTGGACTATATCTTTGCCAATCATTACCTGCCATCAGGTTAAAGAAAAAATATGCCATCCTTTCACAGTAATATTTTAAAATAGGTTGCTTAAGGAAATGAGGCTGATGATAACGTCTGAAGCTGTTAAACAATTTCAACCAAATATGACAGAAGGTTTACAATCACAAATATATCAAATATATCAGATATATTAAGTTCTGTAAATTTTCTGGGGGGAAAAAAACAGTCAAAAATAAAGAGGAGCATTAAATTATGTTTTTGTTCTCCTGGAAGAAAGGCCCAAGATGAGCTCAACCATATTATTAGACACAGAAGGGAAACATTAGGAATGCAAGGTTTGGGAAAACACATTTCAGAAGTCCTGCTGCTCAAGAACCAGGATAAGTGCAACCCAAGAAATCACAAATAAAAATGAAAATTTTTCATCAAATGTTGTTTCTAGCAATATGGAGCCTACACAGCTTGAGAGCTGTTCATATAAAATATAAAAAACTAACAATATTTGATAGAAGATAAGGGCCTGGTTTTTGAAATTCACTGAATGGAGAGTGATCTCAAAAAACGTTTCATGGCATTCTTAATTTTTGGATGGTACTCAGGCATCTGAAGCGACTTAAATGAAAGTGGTGGGCAGCAGTGCAGCAATTCCCCAGCAAGGGCTGGATTCCCTGAACTTGGGCTGTATCGCCTACCTGCCCAGCGTGATGTAAATTTTGGAAGTGCAAAGGAGCTGAGTGGTTCCTCAGGCATGACAAATTTTGTGCTCTTCTTCCCGCTTACAAAGTGTTCCTAGGTTACAAGTTTCTCCAGTGTATTTGTGAATCAGAATTAGCTGCCGATGTGTTTTGCACTTTATAATTTAAAAAAAAAAAATCCAAATTGTCCTTATTTGTCACGCCTGGCTTCCTTAAATCACACTGGATGCTCAAAGTCTGCCTGAGCTCCAGGGGAGACAGATGAGCTCATGGAAGGGAGGTAATTTGCACAGAGCAACTGTATTTAGCTCAGATTGCACAAAAAATGGAAATTTTGGGGAGCTGGGAGAGAGTTCAGAGGAAGCATCACATATACTGAATTAGCCTTAATATGCATTGATATTTTATAGATGAAAGGTGGACTCAAACCCATTGACCTGTGCTTTCCATAGCTCTCTGCTGTGGTGGGAAGCAGTGCAGGAGAGGGCTGCACATGGTAGATATCAGCACCACTTGTCTGGATCTGGCAGACTTGCCCTCCCTCCACTGGTGGACATTTTTGCTTCACCCAGCTGTCATTGTGCAAAAAGCGTAACTGCTGGCTTTTCTTCGTGGGACTCTTCATAATTTCTTTAGTAATTTTAATCCCATTTTGGATACTTTGTATGCCATTTTTCTGTTATAGTCTGTCCCCTAGCAAAAATCAAGCATTTTCCATGCTATGGGAAATTTGGTTTTGTCTTAGAAGAGGCAGAAGGAAAAACAAGGAGTCACAACTGAATCTCCAAAACATTTTCCATTCCCATGAGACTTCTGACATACACTGGCAAGGAAGCATAGCTAGGAAATACCGTAGCTGCTCACTTTTCTGCTAACAGTCTCCAAACAGTCCAATACCATAGCGTAGCTCCAGGGCAGCACCTTCTCCTCCAAGACTACTCTTCTGCTGATGATACTGACCCCTCTGGGCTCAAGAAGAGAATCCGAGGTGCTGGGAGGGTCCCATGAGATAGTTCAGGCACCTGAAGATCTGGTGGCATTTCTGCGCTGACCCACAGGTAGTGTCTTGCTCTGCAAGATGTGGAAGAGACTGCTTGCTGCACAGGGATAAATTCCTTCTCCAAGGTTAAGGTGACTCTGCAGCACAGTTTTCATTGTATAATCCAGAGTAATTGTCTCCCACACCTGAAGGGACAAAGCAAAGGCTCTTTTACCACTGTACACCCCATCAACACATGCCTTTCCGAAGGACAAGACTCTCACTTGGCACCCACAGGTGACAAACACCTCCTTTAGGGTCCTCTCTCGTCCTTCTCTGGGGACACACAACACAGCATCAGCCACCATCTCCCTTTCCTCCAGAGAGCCTGCTGGAGGCATGCCCTTTATAGCCTTTCCCCCATTTACCTGCAAGCTTTGCAGCAGTGTGCAGGATGAGATTAACAAAGAAACCTACAAGTATTTTTTTTTCCTTAATAGGATGTTTGAAAAGGTATTTTTTTTCCAAGATTATGGGGGGGGGAAAAATGAGTCTGGGCAAATACTGTGATAAGAACATAGCTGAAATGCAAAAATGCTGAGAGGATCAGACATTTTGAACAGTAAGTGTTCTGCAACAATGTGATCTCACAATTAAAAAAAAGTATTTTGGATGAGTTGCCAGAAGTCCTATAACCTAGGAGAAAAGTAAGTATGCATGACATCTTAGTCAGCACCTCCTAAACAAGTGTTGACACTAATCACCCCACAGACACCCTTCCTCCGTGCCCAGAAAGCTCTCTGAGAGCCTCCAGCCAGAAGGAGATGCAGAAACAGCCTTGATAGCAGCCCAATGCCAAGTGTGCCCATAAGAACTTTTATCTTACTCCTGAATGACTTCATGGGCAATACAGTTGCTTGCTCCTAAGTAGATAATGGGAGTAATTTAGCCTGCAGTTAATCCAGTAAAAATTTCCTTTAAAACATCTGGGGAGAAAAGAAAACCTCATTCATTTTTAAGTGAAACCTAAAATAACCATTTTTCCCCCCTTTTTATTTTAATTTCACAAAATGATGTCTTTACTTTGGTTTTGCATCTACAGAGTAGTACTTTCTGCAGTGTCCTCACAAGGATTAGTAAGACAATCTCCTGTCTGTTCCTGGTGGCTTTGTGTACTTGGATGGCTCTGAGTTGTCTGTAATTTAATTATACCTATAAGCAAAGTCTTGAGTGCTGGGTAGAAGGTACAAATGTCTTCTGGGTAATGCTGGACCTGAGCCCTGGTGTTTGCAGGGAGGATGATAGGACCTGTATTGGGTTAAACCCATTCTAAACACAGGTCATTCCTATAAGTAGCAAATGTGATTTTAGGGGAACACCGTGCCCATCCTACTTGATGCCTCAGGTTCCTACCAAGCCAACAGGAGCTCATCCCCTTGCCCTGCTCACATCCAGGGGTTTGTATAGTCGGTAATGAAGAAGAAATCCTTCCCTGGCGACGTCAGTGAGACAGGCTGTTTGCTGGTCTCTTGGAGACATCGCGGTGCTGCATTTTTGTGAGCAATGCTTTTAGTAGTCAAACATTACAGAGCTCCCTCTGGTTGGCTTTTGATTCCCATTTAAGAACAAGCCACTCTGGCAAATGGTCCTATTGACCCATCCAAATGTTTCACTTACTCCGTCCTGCTTAGATAAAGTCCCAGAAATGTTCTGTGAAGTAATAGTTGCATGGTAAATATTTAACAAAAGGAACGCCTCTGGCCTTCCTCATGCTCTCCATATATTCAAGACGACTGCAATGCTTTATTTTGGGAATGGAAAGTCTGTTCTTCTGCCCATCTCCTTTTCCCTTTTCAAATTCCTGTTATGAACTAGCTTGCCCTTCTTATGGGACCATTAATGATTTACTCTTGCAGACTGCTGAGTCAAAGCTGGTACATAGAGGGCTGTAGATGTGAAGGCCAGTCATGCAATTTAGCTATCACCTTTTAGCTAAATGGAGCCTTGTTCTTTTAACAAACTGCTTCATGAATGGAGAAGCTAATGCTGCTCCAGTAAAACCATTTCCCATCCTTTTTGGTTTTGCTTGTTTCATTTTAGTGGATTGAGTGAGCCAGTGATGTTGGACTCAAGTTTTCTTCAGACTTGATTCTGAAATGCGGCTGTCACTCACAGCTGAGGTGCAATTATTGTGGGATATAACCAGAAATTCTGAACCTGAATGAAGCATGTGTGTGGAGAAGTCACTGAATGGGAGATGCTTTAGCAAAGTTATCCAGGAGTAGATGCAGGCTGAGAGTAACCACCTGGGCTGTAGTAAGCGAAGGTATGAATATAAATCCCATGCTGGTGAGATGTACAAAGTAGGCAAGCAGCAATTCTCTGTACCTTGATGCAAAGGATGCCAAGAAGTCCCCAAGCTCCAGAGCTGACCTAAGGACAGCTTATGGCCTCTTAACTTGTCATTATTACGCAAATGTTTATTTGTTCCAGGTTTTAGCTGATAAAACAGTCTGTCAGTAAAAAGACATCAATGGGCCAAAGGAGTGAGTAAAATAGGAATTGAGAGGTTGTTACTTTTTCCATGACCTGTAGGCTGTCTCCAAGCAGCCTGAATTATGAGACAGGTCCTGAACAAGTTCTGAGTGACATCTCTTACCCTGGAAAATTATCCCCTTCTGCTTCGGGTCCCTGCTAAGTAATTTCTCTACTTGTGGCTATGCTGCTAAGGACATAAAGCAGCAAAAAGAAAGTAGAAAGAAGCATTTGGGTATTGGGCTTCTCTGGTCAAAAATGCCCACTCTGACACTTGGACTAGTACTTTAATTTGGAGAGAGCATCTGGACCGCAAGCAGAGTCCCAACAGCCAGGAGTCTGCGCTACACAGAATGCCTCATTCTCCAAAACCATTTATCCCTCCCCCTCCACCCATCATTAGCCAGAGAAGATAGGCTCCGTCTACGTGGTTGACTTGCTAAAGTACCCATTGTGCCTAAACCTGCCAGTATCCATGATGTACGACTCACAGACGAGTATGCAAACACATTGGCAGAGAGACTTGGTCTTCGTAGCAAACAGTGTGTTGCTAAGACAAGGCAGATGCTCCCTGGAGCATAGGATGCTCCAGCCAAGGCAGCAACAACGAAACGGGGTTATTGCCTAATCCCGCGATTAGCACGCGGCTCCAACCAGCGTTGTCCGGCCGCAGCCCAAGCCCTCATTTGTTTCAAGTTGTTTCAGGCGGGTTGTTGTGTTGGAAAGCTTTCGATTAGATTTCTCCAGCCAGCCTGGCGCTCTTATGGGAAACAGTGGGAGATCATTCCATGCATGGGAAAGTGTCTTTGCTCAGGGCAAAATGTGCTGGTTGGTGAACCGAGCTGCATTGCCTTTGTGTCAGGATGATTTGAGGGCAATGTTGAAGCTTTAACAATGCAGAAAATAAATTCATATCTCTCTGTGCGTCTTCCTGTGCACACACTTGTGAAAGGGGGAACTGCCAAACTTGAAACACAGAGGAGCAGGGGAGGTTTTATACAAAACTTCTGTCTGGGTGGAGAAGCGTGATTGCTCTAACCCTCAGAGATGAGGCAGAGAGAACAGGGCATCCCTGTACCAGAGGCCACCATGCACCAGTAGTTTTAACAGAAATGGGAAAAAAAAATCACTTCTTTGTTGGCAGGGAGCAAAAATGCACAGCCTGAACCGTTGCTCAGCAGGAACAGGGGAGGGAGGAGCAGCCCTCTGCAAATGGTACAGGGATAACAGCAGGTCCAGCCCTCCCTATCCACCACAGAAGCATCACTGGGCACTGTGGCCCCTCAGCTCAGTGGCTTGGTGAGGACCAACCTTGGGGGGTAGTCAGCAAGGACCCCACAAGATCTCCCAATGACTGCTTTTAGGAAACTGCCATGACTTCTTTATCTACATCCTCAGCATCATCAGGAAGTCGCTGAGGACCACGGTGCTGCCTGCATCCATTTTGGGGGGTGATAGAAATGGGACCAAACCCTTGTTGGTGACTTTTAGTGACAAAAACAGGGCCAGAAGGTGGGGTACAGAGCTCACTCTCATGTTAGAAGACTGGAGAGGGAAGAGGGCACTGGTGTGAACACAAGCCATACTGCACCGCTTGCTCTGTGGGCTGGGGAGCAAGTGTGGCCCACTTTACTTACTGGTAAAGACACAGCCATAAACCTCAGTGATGCTAAAATGATTTACACCCCCTGTCTATGTGGTCTCCAGCCCTGGACTATAAGAATCTCCTGAGTACATGGTCAAGTTTTCCTTCCTTCCTTCTTTTTTTAACTTTTTTTTTTAAACCTAAAGTGAATGTCCTCTGTAATGATTTTTTTTTTTTTAATATCCTAGTTGAGTGGTATGGGGAGAAACAGGGGGAGGGGTGCCTGTGTTTTTCCTTCAGTATGAGCTCCTAATTCCCATCCATGCTAATGGGACTGGCACGCATGCATCAAGGGGAGAAGAGACCCCTGAGGGTTCACAAAATATGCAGATGACTGGTTTTTAATGAATGCAAAATGTAAAACAAAAGAAGTATCACAGTCAAGCTGCTCATGCATAATAAAGTCACAGTGAAAAGGGAGCAAATAAATAGAAAAGTCTTCTTGGCTATAACCATCCTTAATATGCAATGGACAATTGGGAACAGCAGGCCTTCCGAAGCCCACATCATCAAATAGCAAATACATTTTGGCAACATGAAACCATCTACGGCAGCATTTCTCAAGCTCCGTCCCACCAAGTTATAGGAAAAATATTCAGGCCTCTCCTGATGTACATTTTTTAGGGGAAGCAGGGAGGTCTCCCCGAGGAGGCTGGAGAGCTCTGGCAGGATATTACAGCAGGGCGGTGGAGTCAAAACCTGCAGAGAGGGGTGGATGCTCATCTTGCCTTGTTTTGGGAGGGGTTTCACCGGGAGTTCATCGAGGCAGAGCCGCAGACAGAGCAGTCATGCTCCGGGGCAGGATGAAGCGAGGGACTTGTCCCACCAAAGTCAATGTAATTTGTTCACTTGCTAATTTGATGACATTCTGGGCAGCAGACTTAATTAGACATAATTTGAGAAGTCCAGCACGGGAAGCTGCTCAGAAGGATGCTGCTCCCTCCTCCTCCTCCCCTGAACAAGCACATCCCCTCCTTAGCATCTCTTTGCACCACACAAGATCCCTTCTGAAATGGGACTTCATGTCCCTGTTGCAACTAAACACACACCTCCATGCTAGCAGCATTATTCAGCCAGGTCCAGAAATCCAGGTCATGCCTCCCCCTCTTTTTGTGACAGCCTCCAGTCGCTGGATCCTCATTTACCAATTTGACCTGCTTTCTCTACTGGTACAACCCCAAATACAAAGTCCTGCTCAACCTGAAACCCAGCTGGGACAATTTGCTCTTCAGTCTTCTTATAGCAGCTGTATCCAAGCATGGGAACATCCCTGTCTTTGGGCTTAGCTTTGGCTTTTTAGAGGAATGTGAATTTTTTTTAAATCGAGGTCCTGACTCAGATGAGACTGCTAGAGGTTCAATATGTGTTCAGGTCTGCTCTGCAATTTGTCTTGCCCCTAACTTGAGGGACTGCCTAAAAAAACTTTTCTCAAAAGCTTACTAGGGAGCATCAAATGCTCAGGTGGGGGGTAACATGACCAAACCCCTCTACAGTAATAGCACTTATCTCATAATGAAAGTATTGGTGAAAACACAAGGAAGGCGTATCACACCAAAATACAGTACTGCAGAGCTGTACTTAGTAAACCTTAAAATAAAAAATGAAACCCTAAAATAAAACCCCTGATAAAACAGTTTTCAGCACTTAGAAAAATCAGAGAAATGATAATATCTGTGCTCCGTACCAGGCAACTAGGGGAGAGATTAAAGAGAACACATGTATAAATGTCATTAGCATGCTAGCAGTGATATAAAAAAACCTCCAACTTTTAAAATAAATGAGCTGCTACAAAATAAACTACCTTACGACAAAATGTACGTAGGGGATATACAAAGTAAATTAAAAAACAGATTAAAGCAACATCTGTATATTAACATCGTCATAAAACAGCATAGTAGTAATAGCAGTGGCATGCAAAGGTATTATAAAATTATAATCTATCCAAGATGTTATGTCATCTTAATGAAACTGTACAGCCAATACATCTCAAGTATTATTCCTTTATGGTTCAAAAACATCCTTTGCTGCAGCTATGCAGAATCAGGCCAACATCAGTCCTGGTGCAAGGGTCATGCCTGCTCGCAGGCTTGCACAAGTGGTACCCAACGGTCAGCACAGCCCACTAGTGCAATGATCTGCCTTCAACGCACTTTTTTGCCTTTACAAATCCTATTTTGCCCTTTTCTTTTTCTCCTAATTTGGGAAACAGAGCATGAAAACATCTATTTGTCTCTGAGTTTGCATCAGGACTTGCCTGCGAGGCATGCAGGACGGCAGCAAAGTCCCACTCCACAGGTGACTTCTGGAGGGAAGTTGGGCACAGTTTCCATCTCTTGGCAGAAATGTTTTTTCCACTGTTCCATATTCTGACATACCCTCCCACTGATGTCAGTGAGCTGAAGACTCATGTCCATTGGTAAAATCTCATGATTCATAGACTTTTCTGTCCCTTTCCTTGCCTCTCCCTGCTCTCTCTGTAAAGAGCTACAGAGTCATCAATTTTTGCTTTACAAAATTTTCACCACCACTTGTTGGTAAAGTCTGTTTCTCAGCATTTCCATGACATCCAAATGAACACTCAGTGATCTCATGAAATTGTCTTTCCTCAAAAACCTGCATAGATTTTGAAAGAATTGTGCTGCTTTCTTGGTGGGATTTGCTAGCCCAGGTTTCCTACCATTTCACTGAAAAACTAAGCAGACCTCTGCAACATTGAGTTGAGGGTTGCCTGGGGCAAGGGGGCTGAAAGTTTTGCCCTTGACCTGGTTCTCCTTGAACCTTGGTTGTTACACAAGGACCATGTCAGACTGAAGAGGCCTTCACCTTTTCTTCCTTCCCTGATTAGAGCTTGGTACAATAAAAATATTGGGTTTCCCTTTTTGAGGGGAGGTCCCCACAGGAAGAGGAGATGGAAAACATAGCATGGCATAAATGGAAATCCCTGATTGCCAGGGAGGAAGCATGGGCAGACTGAGCCTATCTGCACATGACTGGCTTCGTCCCCCTATGGGAAACAAACTTGCCTGGATTCATCCCACCTAAAAGGAGGTGCTTACAGGAGACAGCTCGCTTTGGAGTGTGGTTGCCCCATCTCCATTTCTCCTTGACAGAGGCAGACCTGCAAAGAGCAGCTCAGTCTCCCCAAGCTCAGTGTTGCCCTGAAGTCTTCCACCAAGTGCCTTGAGTCTTTCACCAAGTGCCTAACAATAATGGAATTTATTGGCACAGATTGATGAATACACCTAAAAACCTCAGCATTTCCATTTACTTAACACTTATCACCAGCTTAAAGCCACCTACAAGTTGCCATGGGAGAGTTATGGACACTTACCTGTTTCTGTCATTTACCAGCTGAAGCATTGAAAGAAGTTCATGTGAGTTCAAAAGAGCCCAGAAAAAATTACAGAAGAAAAATACACCAAGACCTACTGAATACCAAGTCTGGACCTGTGGCAAGGGAGGTCCCAGAGCCAAAGGGTTTGGGAGGCTGGGAGAGTATCCTGGGGAGGAATTTCTGCGTGTTCACCCTGTTCCTATATCCTCCCCAAGGCATTGAGTGTTGGCCACTGTTGGATAGCGGTCTGGATTAATCTTTATTCTGTTCTCTTTTGTTCTTGTGCTACACCCTTACAAGCAGCACAGCTAGCCAGCGAGACAGCAAAACACGCTCATTCTGCACTTGCAACTTCCCATTAATTTTCCATTACACAATGCTATGGCAGTAGAGGGCTAAAAATGTCTCGCTGGATTAGGACTAAAATCTCATAGATATTATTAGCATCACATAGCACAAGAGTCTACTTTTGCTGCTATCACTAACTTAGCACATTAATGACTTATGTAGCAAGGCTAATGCTATAAGAATTATGCAATATATATCATAATTGCTGAAGCAACTGTGCAAGGCTAATGAGAAAGCGGAGAGCCTGCCTATGTGATACGAGGATGGAAAATCCTGATACCATGTGCCTACTAGTCTTTACTAGTGCCTTGTTTCCTTTCCTTTCTCTCTTGCTCCCGGAGAAAGGGCTGGAGGAAGGGGAGTGAGCAAAAAAATGGCACAGCAGTAGGTGGGAGAACAGGGTTATATATCTACTGGAAATGCACTTCTGCATGGGTCTCGCTTGCAGCTAATTCTCCCTAAGATGTTACCTGTAAAAGTGGGCAGAGGTGGGACAAAGGCTCTGTCTTTGAGAAAACGTGGTCTGGTTTCACCTGTTGCCCTGTAGTCCTCTGTTGGCATAGGGAAGATCCTCCTTGGCTGTGTTTGGCTCAGCAACCATCTGGAGCATCTAAGGTGGACGTAGAAGAGCTGGGGAGGGACAACAGTCCCATGAGGCTCTCCAAAAGCCATGAGTGATGGGGCAGGGCTCATGCCCAGCTCACGCATCGAGTTTAGCTGCTAAACCCGCTTCTGCTTGTGACAATGTATTGAACCCACCTGGATGCCATTGCTGCAAACTTGGCGAGGAGCGGAGTCGTGGCAATCCACACCGACAACGGGAAGATCCTCACCACAGCAGGTTGCAGATGTTTGTCTTTGGCAGGCAGCTGAGCAGACAATCTCAGGCAGGCTGCTGTTTGCATTAGGTATGGAAAGTTGATAAGCAAAGCACTACCCATTTAACAAGAGGATTTGAATCCAGGATGTCTCCTCTTGACTAAAAGGGTGGTGGTGAGTAAACCTTGCAGATGGTTATAACTTGGCTCACTCCTGTTCTGCCCTGTGGTGGTGCCTGCTAAAAAAGTACATTTCCAAAGCCTCAACAATGTGACTGTTGTTACTACCAGGCAAGAGAAACTCGGAGAAACCACCTCTCTCAAGCACAAACCCAAGCTCACAACACCAGCGCAGGGGAAGCACCCCGTTGGTGAGCTCAATCACTCCACCACCTCCTGCATCCGCTCTTCCCGCCTCTGCAAAGATGTGCACGGCCACGCGGCACATCCCAGCCTCATCCCAACATCAGCTCGTGCAACCCAGAGCCGTATGGCCACCTCTGTTATAAGACCTGCTGTGTGTGAGAACCACAGGTATATTTTTGTGTAGCTCCCTGCTGATCAAAGGACATATTGAGAGCTAACCCAGCCCAGCTCTGGCTTTAACCGCTGAGCCGTGCCCTGCTCGTACTCCATCCGCTGTGGGCTTTGTGACTGTCTCTGAAGCAAATCTCTCTGCTGGTCTCTCTGTTTTGTTGGTGTTTTGGTGGTTTGTTTGTATTTTAATGCAATACGTCAAGTGAAATGCAGAAGTTTTAATAAAAGAGGAACGATCATTCAGTGGATTTCACTGCAGTGGGAAGAAACCAAAAAGGAGGGGTAAAAAATGGGAACATTCACAGCTTATGGCAAGGGAAATGAAATATTTAATAAGCAAAACACTGTATGTGCAAGGAAGGCTCCCCCAGCCCCCTGCTTTCTTCCTTGGCAGAAATTAAACAACTTTTACACACCACGTAGTCTTCAGTACAGTATGCTAATGATGTCCCTGATGCCCTCTTCATCTGATCAAACTTAATTGTCTGTGTCAGGCTGCCAATTAACAAAAGGATCTCCTAGAGTACCAACTTCCAGAGCTACCTTAAAGGTTAATTGAATCATGTAAGCCCAAAGCTCTGGCGGACTCAACTTCAGGATCCTATTCTAACCAGGGGTCTGTAGGGGTAACAAATAAAGGAAAAGTTTAATTGCTAAAGCAGCCAAATCTAACAGTTGCATTAGGAAAGAAATGATCTTTCACAGCTCTCCCTCCCCCTTTTTTTTTTCCAAAGCTTTGAAATAATCTTGGGCTTTTTATATATTTCAGAGAGTTTCTAGATTTCACTAGCAGGGGGTAAATAGGAAGAACCAAATTTTGCTCTTCGATGCTTATGCAAACTGGGTCAAAGAAGATACTCAGGTAAATCCAAAAGTGCTTTACTTTGGTAAATCCAAAAATTCTTTTATTCACCCACTGTTTTCGGAAACATTCCCCTACCAAATGCAGCAGTGGGTGGAGTGTCACAACACAAGAGCTGTGGGAATATGGAAGCAACAAGCACTGCCATCGCTCAAGGCATCAAAAGCCAGCTAAAAGGTATCCCTATTTCCTCTCCACCTCCCTCGTTTTCCAAGATATTAATTATTACCCATTTCTGATGGTTTCCCACTTTTTTGATAAACACATTTTTAAAGCGCCTGTCTTGCCATGAAAAAGTGTTATGGCTATTTCAAAGAGGGTGAACTGAAAAACAGAGTACCCATAGGAAGTATTCAATAAAAAAAAAATACTATGACTAAGATATAGCCTGGGTTGCGAGTAGGGACTCTGAAATCATAGGCTGGAGCTGGGGTCCCCAGTTCTTTTGGGAATATTTACTTTTGGGAGAAATTCTGCCATGTTTGGACCAAGTGTGGCATCACCCCTGTTTGCCTTGGTACCCCAGAGCTGGTGTTTGAGCCTGGGGGACCCCAGGCATCTTGTTTGTCTGGTTCCAAAGGCCAATGAATAGCCCTTTGGGGCCTAAAAGTGTACAAACCCACGATACAAGTGGTGAGAAATAAAGGAAATTCTAGTATTTTGGAGAGTCTGAAGGGTGTTGGTTACAAGGAAATATGAAAAAAATGAAAACAGGCTGGCAAAGCTGTGCCCAAACTGCAATACCAGGGATGAGACAAAGAGGGGGCTGGTGAAGAGGGTACCTGAGCTGAGTGTGATTTCAAATTAACTCCATGAGTATGTAAACAGTCTGAAGACCAAGCAGAAAAAGGCATCGCTAAAGGGGTAAGAAATAATAAGTTAAATAATATATAAAAAAAAAAAAACAACTTGCCAGCAGGATTTTATGAAGGCAACTGATGACAGTGTTTGGCCAAGTTGGCTTCCCTGGCATCCTGCTAACCCGCTGGGCCACACAATCATAGAATTGTTAAGGTTGGAAAAGACCCTTAAGATCATCAGGTCCAACCGTTAACCCAGCACTGCCAAGCCCACCACTAAACCATGTCCTCAAGCACCACATCTACCTGTCTTTTAAATACCTCCAGGGATGGGGACTCAACCCATGCCCTGGGCAGCCTGTGCCAATGCTTGACAACCCTCATGGGTCTCCGCATGCTTCTCCCATCTTCACCCCAGAAGTGCAGGAAAGTGGCTGGTACCCTTTTCCATAGCTGAAAAACTGAGGTGTAGAAGATGGCAGTGCCAGGAGCAACAGAGGTGTGATGGGACAGGGCTGGGGAGCCATGTGCCCGCCCACCATCCCTCCACCCATCTCATGTGAGGGGCTGGTTTCACTGCTCCCCATGTGGAGGGGTGACCTGGGAAGGGATGCAAGGATGCTCATAGACCATGCTGCCCAACAGCTCAGAGAGGGGCAGTTTCCTACAACTGCTCTGGGGCAATTCCCCCACTTCCCCAAAAATAGCTCAGCAGGTTGGCACATCTGGGCCATACCCCAGATGTGCCAAATGTCCCTTCATGTCCTGAACCATGGGTGAGTTAAGTCAAGTAAAATCCACTGCATCCACCAGCAAAAAAATGCACTGCTCAGGAGGAGCAGACAAAATACCATAGCCAAGAGCTTAGGAATGCATTTTGATCTGCAAAGTCTAGGAAAAAAGGGCTGTAAAACTAACAGAGCTAACTCATATTATACCCGTGGATAATACGATCCTGGCAGCATTTATCCAGAATTTATTCCCAAACTTCTTTTATTTGCAGTTTGACCTCTCCATCCATTTTTCATTTAAATATATATCACTTTAATAGTCGAGGCTTGGTAAATGTTTCCCTTCCTTAAATATTATGCTCCTCTTACAGTGTAACACTGCCTTTTCGCTCTTAAAGAAATAAACTAAAAATCACTGCCTTCCTCCCATTCTCCTGTTTTGTCTTTTCCAAGGGTACTCTGGCAGCTCTTGCGCTCTCTTGCAAGAGCTCTCTCCCCTCCCACAGCTGCGCATCCCGATGATGTTGGTGGTTTGCACTTAACTGACATTGTCTGCATGTGAGCAAACAGAAGCAGACACGACCGCCCCTCTAACAAACTCCTACAAACTGATCTATTATCAACGGCAGGGGCCTGCTGTATCGCTGGCGGGCACAGTAATTAATTTCCATGCATATCATTGCCAGGATCGCTTACTGATCCAGGGAGCAAGATCAGAGATGTCACACCATAAATTGAGTCAGAGCCTTCACCTCTGTGTTCAGCGTGCAATTTTACACGCGCTTGACAAAGTAACAAACAGGGGGTAAAAAAGGCAGCAGTTCCCCAGGGTGATGGACGGGGGGAATTGGCCCAATAAATTGTTCCCTGTAAAAAGCAATGTTTTCCTCATTAAAAGGCAGTGAATTCTCTATTGCTTTTCATTAGTTGTGGCCTTGCTAGACGTGAGGTTTAATTGGCAGTGTGTTTACAGGACGCCGGCCCCAGAGGTGAAGGAGACAAAGAGGCTGAAAAGAGATTCTTATTTATTAAGGAGAGGTGACAGGCAGCCGCTTAATAAGTTTTTGTGTGGGTCCTGGAAGAAGTTGCACCATGAAGAATGGCTGTGCAGGTGTAACCCCTTCTGTGCCATTGCTTCATCCATTTTTACCATCAGAATTTGAAGTCTACATCCTTCCCCTTCTTGCAAGGATAATAAAATAAATAATACTTTTTTAAAAATAATAAGAAAATAATATAATAATAAAAGTAAACTTGCATTGGTTTTAAAGGCCCTGGTTGACCACTCTGCTCGCAGATTCTTTTGAAATACTGAAGCATCCTTCCCCTGCTTGGTGTTGATAAGAGAGGATGTATTGGGATTACCCTGCTGCTTCTTATTCACAGGAGGGTACAGATGCAGGGTCAGTCCCTCTGCACCCCAGTGAAGTGGGAGAAGCCAAGGGAAATGGAAAAATATCCATGTGCAGAAGGACAGGCCTTTTGCAACTGTCCTCTATGGGCAGCAGCATCTGCAAAAAGGCCTTCAGCACCCAGCAGTGGCACAAAACCAGCAATATTAAAAAAAAAAAAAAATCACGTATAGGAGTGCAAGGATTAAATTAACTCACATAGAAAATGCAAAAAGCAAGGTGCTTTCTAAAAGGAGAACAGAGGCATGACGAGGAGAGAAGAGGTTCTGCCCATTGACGTCCAGCAGAACTGGTTTTAGCTACAGATCTGAGCTGAATGGAAGAAAAAGGCTATGACTTGGCAAGCAATGTTATCTGTGACACTTTTCCCACCAAAAAGATACATCCATCCTTGAAAATTATACATAAAATGAAACAAATCCACCTTTTTGGCAAATTCCAACTGTCTGTCTACCTATAAAAATACAAGACTGGAATTTTGTAGCGATTAAACACATGACAAATGTAAAAAAAATGTACAAAAAAATGTCAAGTGCCACAAGTTCTTGAAAAAAGTAGATGAGAGCATCTTTCTGTCTAAAGGAGCTTGAATGTTACATGAATGTTCTTGAATGTTCTCAGGCCCTGGCACAGGCTGCCCAGGGAAGTGGTTGAGTCCCCATCCCCGGAGGTATTTAAAAGACGGGTAGATGCAGTGCTTGAGGACATGGTTTAGTGGCGGACTTGGCGGTGGTAGGTTAACAGTTGGACCTGATGATCTTAAGGGTCTTTTCCAACCTTAACAATTCTATGATTCTATGATTCTATTTCATCTCAATTTATCAAGCAGAGAAACCCCTAAGTTTAATATAAAGTGTGTTTTGAATTCCATCGCTTGTCACCCAAGATTTTTTTGTCTTGCCTTTTAACAAGCATGTGTAGAAGTGCATCTCTTCAGCACATCTTCTTCTGTGCTTTGAACTATCTCCCCCAAAGAAAAGGATTTATCAGGGTCTGCCTGGAAGCTTGTAGATGAAGAGCATCACATAAATCATTTCACTCTGTTAACATGAGTCTTTCCTTCTGATCATTGGATGGGACATGAAAAGAGGTGGATAGGCCATGAAATGAGGTGGATGGGCTGGGGCAGTGGTACAGACTGTGCTGTGCTGGCAAATCCAGCTTGCAGAGCAATTTGGGGTCCCCTCCCTGAGGTAACAAATGGAGCGGCTCAGTTTCTGGGTGCTAACTAAGGTTATAGATGCTTTATGTAACTTAGGGAAGCAAACTGCAAATAACATCTCCAAACAATATTGCAAATCAATGCTCCAACACTTATTCCCATTTTATATTTGTCTCTAATCAAAATATTTGAGAGCAATACGGCCATCCTGGCACTCCGTATCTTGTTGCGCTTACAAGAAATACTGGTGGAACGGGAGCCTTAAAATTAAGTAGCATGGAGTGTCCAGTAATTAATTTGATTTTTACATCCATTCTTTATTTAATGAAACTTTAAAACTACGTTAGAAGCTGGAATTGAGCAGTGTAGCATGAAAATGAACTGGCCAGGTTCCAAGTGAGGCAGGAATTAGCATAATGTTAAATATTGAGGATCGTCCTTATCACTGAGCTTGAGAGGGGGAGATCTGATGGAGGGAGAGGCCATCCACATGCCTGTCACCGTATACAGATATCAAGGCACAGTGCTGTGCCATGCAAAAAGACCATCTCTGCTCCAGTCCCGCCAGAATAGAAGGGAGAGAAGGAAGCAAAGACCAGGGCTTTGACCAGAGCTTGGGAGGAGACTGGTATCTGGATGGGAAGGCTGGAGCACTGACTGGTTCTGCACTGGGGATCATCACACCTGCACTTTGCTCTTCATGATTCGTGTTGCATTTGTGCCTCCACGAGATGCTGTAATGGTCCCACTCCCCAGGATCAAATTGTTTAAACTGTATTTGAGGGGGATACCTGTAAGAGCTGGAATGAATCGTTTCCTCCTCTAATCCCTGTATTCACAGTCTTTCCCTTTGCTCCATCTGCTACATTCAGGTGAGCTAACTCGATAGCAGCATTGCTCCTGTGATTCCCATCATCCTACAGTTGTTTTGGCAGTACAACTTCTTCATGCTGAAGTCTGGGAGTTGAGGGACTGGTTTTCCATGTAGCAATGCAAAAAAAATCCAGAAAATCCGGACCTTCAGAATAATTTTAAATCCACAGAAATTCAGGCTAAACAGCAGCCAAATATTTCTTTCCCTTCATGCTTTTCAGCCTACGTACCAGTTCCTTAGACAATCTGTGCAACTTCACCGCCATCTAAGACTATCTGGATGAAGTTCTGCAATGGTCAAGAAAATGAATTTTATCCCCTGAGTTCAGTGGGGTGGCCGCCATCTCCGCAAGCTCAAACCACATCTGCCACAACCTCTTTCTCTAGTCTTCTCCATTTCTCTTTCAATGAAGTGCAGTGAGAAGAGACTAAATGATGGGAAAAGTCAGTTTGGATCTGAGCAGAAAATACATAAAAATTGGAACTGTTTTACTTGGGTAAAAAGCAGCCTAAGGAAAGCTGACAAAATCATGTACCTTCAGTGGTGACTGGCAGATTGGACAAACCAAACCCAAGCATTTTTTGAGCAACACATTTCTGCTGTCTCTAGGAAAAAACTCAGATCAGGATGCATTTCAGTCCCTAAACAGAGATTTGGGGCTTGAAGGAAATGAAAAATGACTCTGCAGTACAATAAGTAGTTCCTGAGCAAGGAACTTAGAAACACCCAAATTCAAACTTGAGGAACTTTTGCTAAATTATGCCATCAGGGTATCCTGATTTGGTGGCAATGAAAGGAATGGCTGGGAAGCAGGGTTGGATCTGTGCAGAACTGTCCTTGGGAGTTATAACCCCCAGCCTTTCAAACCATCGATCCCAGCTTTGATTCAATGACTGGAAAGGGATGCAGCAAAACTGTTTATCATTCACAGATGCCATCCCCCAAGAAAGACATGATGGCTCACACTCATGTGCAGGATAAGGAGCTGGAGGGTTTAGGGATGCCCATGTTCAAGTGTCCACAGTGACAGTGCAGGAGACAAATATTTTTGCAAGAAAAACAGGACTTACAATAATAATATAACATTTTATCAATTTCTCCTAGAGTTTGTGTTGTTTCTTTAAGGTAACTCTACGGGATCACTTCCCAGTTCTCTGATACTTTGTGTGTTCCTGCTCTGCATCTTTTTGGGGTATCGTCTTCTTCTCCATTTCTTACCAGATGTGAATGTCTTTTGGGCATGATTTGGTCTGGTTATTGCTGCTGCTGTTTGCTGATAGAGTACCTGGTCCTGAGAAGTTGGGTGTTGTCAGGTTTGGAGCCAAGGAGACACTGGTGCTAATACACCGCACTTGGATACTCTCTGATGTGTTGGTTCATGGACACCCTCAGTTTCAGGCTCTGGTCCCTCTGCCTTGGGGTTACCCACAAACAGCAGACAGTCACCAGCCCGTCGATGGGCTACCCCCTGCCAGAACCTGCTGCCTAACTGGCACTTGGGACTGTGCCTGTCCACCACTGATGCCTCTGCCACAGTCAAGCCCAAGACTCAAGGATGAAGGAACATCTTCATGTAAAAAGCATAGCCCCCAGAGCACAAGGCAGGGGCACTGTGATTGCACTTGGTGGTGGGGTTGTCTCATCTGGCAGGGCTGGCTCAATTGCCCCATGCCTCGTGGCTGGCCTGGCAGGTCTCAGGGCTGTGTTTCCCTCTCCTCTTGCTGAGCATGACTGCCAGAGCCACCCAGGGATGCTCCCCAGCACAGGTACCACTAAGGAAACCTTGTTTCTGCATTTCTTGTGATCAAAAATGGGGGCTACACAGCCCTGCGGTAACATACTCTCTCTCTTGTCCCACCTTCCTTCAATAACATTGCTTCTTCACTTCTTGATTACATTGAATTCCTGGCCCTAAATTTCAGAACTTCACAAGCTTCTGCCATTAAATCTGCTCATGTTACACTGCTGTGCTTTAAAAGGCCAAAAGCAGCTGAAAGTCTGAAATTTAGGGCCAGGAATTCAATGTAATCTTCAGCTTGTGAAGACATTCCTACGTATGGCTTTCCAAAGAGACTGCACAGTGAGTCCCAGCCCAGCAAGAGATGACCTGTGGATGGGAAAGCCATGAATAGGACCTAATCGCATGCAGTCCGGTTCTGTGCCATGCAGTACATGCCATGTACTAGCATGAGTACGCGTGTACTGGCTACATGTCTATGATGGTCCACCACAAGCCCAGTCTAACCCCCATGATTACAGTCCCATTGCCCACCCTGCTCATGCTGAAGCCAGCAGCAGCACATTTCTGCTGTTTGGATCCAGACGTTGGGTTTCCTACTCCAATTTGTAAGAATAAAACCTTAAGGTATTGAGTACATAAAACGGGCCTCACAAGCCATTACTGCAGCATGCCCAACTTTTATGCAGACTTTTTTCATACTGAACAGCCATTAATGTTAATGTTAATGGGTGTTACACTCCAAGAGCAGCAGCAAAGGCCCTGAGGAATGGCAACCTTTATAGCACTGCTGCTTTCTTTACAGAGCGTGGCCTGGCTTAAGGTTATCAAAAAACTCTTCAGGCCTTTCTAATTGCAGTGAGTGGGTTTCAAAGCCAACAGGAAAAACATTCGTTGTCAGATGGGCAACGCTCATATTATTGCACTGTCTCAAAGTCTGATGCACATTGCAGTATGTAACAGGTAGTGAAGTGGAAATCTGGCACGTGAAAATCCATCAGTCATTGAGAAGATTGTTTCTTGTGCACACCTGGATGGAACCCCTGATGGACATAGAATCATAGAATCATAGAATCATTAAGGTTGGAAAAGACCCTTAAGATCATCAAGTCCAACCATAAACCTAGTGCTGCCAAGCCCACCACTAAACCACGTCCATAAGCACCACATCTCCCCATCTTTTAAATCCCCCCAGGGATGGGGACTCAGCCCCTGCCCTGGGCAGCCTGTGCCAGGGCCTGACCACTCTTTCAGTGAAGAAGTTTTTCCTAATGTCTAACCTAAACTTCCCCTGGCGCAGCTTGAGGCTGTTTCCTCTCTTCCTGTCACTTGTTACTTGGGAGAAGAGACCGACCCCAACATCTTGTGGACCCTGAGACCGACATCTTGTGGACCTTTCTTATAGACACCTTGATGCCGACTTAAAAAGAGACTTTTATGGGCTTCTTGAATAACTAGAGTGTTTTCTCCCACCAGCAGCACGGTTGTTTATTGTTGGCTGATGCATGGGAGCCCAATTAAATACATGACAGCTCCAGTGCTGGATGCACGTGGCAGTGGTGACAGCATATAAAATGCTTTTCTGAATTATTTCTCCCAACACAAGGGGCTGGTTATTTCCCCTCCATTCTTGCCCACTGCCCAGTGTTTGCTGCTCCACTTAGGTGATCTGTTCTCCAGATCTTCACACTGATTTTAGGTTTGACCTAATGGAGTGATAGAGGAGAGCAGGATGGTTCCTGGATCTGCACTTGAGCACCTTCGCTGGTGCTTTTGCAATAAGCTGACCCTGGGGCAGAGCCTCAGAGCAGCTTTCCAACAAAACGTGGCTCCACAGCACACCCAGGCATCACCTTGCAAAACATCCCAGGGCTGCACCCAGCCTGAGTGCATGAAAGCAAAGCCCACCAGCATCACCAAGATCTTCCATTGCCCCTTTTATTCCCTTTTATTCATGGGATGTTCATTAACTGAATTAGGAGCAAAGTAAAGGTACTGCTGCCTGTGCACAGCCCTACCTGCTTGGTGGTGTACCCAGTGGTGTACATTGGTGTTTTCCTTGGGAGATCTTAATAATCCAAAGGATAATCTGTATTTACAGCTGGGGAATAGGGAATTGCTGTCATCTCCCACGACCACCCAGCACAGCCAGGACCAAGCCGAGGAGAAGTTGCTGTTGCCCATGGGTCACAGAGGAGAGCAGAAAGTCCCACCAGAGACTTAAGAGGGAAATAAACAGGTCCTTTTTATAGCATTTACCAAACTGTCCCAACATTTACCAAAATATCCCAAGCATCAGCCAAAGGGGCTCCAGCAAGGACAGCCCAGATCGGGATGAGGGAGGCCGGGATTCGACCACAGGCTCCATCTCGGGGCTTTGCCAAGGACATCTCCTTTGTGGCTAATCCTGGGTGAATGAAGTTAAAACTTTTCCACATCAAAGGAAGAATATCCAGTGCTTAATACTAAGATGCTGAGGGATTCCTTGGCATCCAGGGAAATACCGTTTTTTTTTTTTTTTTTAAATCAAGAGAGAAAACTATCTGGTGTCCCCGCCCCCATCTCTGCATGGACCCATTAACGTTTAAGGACCTTTCTTTTTTAACAAAAGTTTTAACACAACAAGCACTAGGATGGCTCTACACTGCCACCAGTAATGAAAGTCAGGCTTGCCAGCCGGGAAGGCGGTTTAACCCCTTGGTGACACCTCGCCTTTTAATTCCCTTTGAATAGGCCTGATACAGTTTTGATGGAAAACGCATGCGGTGCATGGTTCAGAAGGCTACAGAATTGAGAGCTATTAAATACTAAAAAGACAAGGTGAGAAACAATTTGCAAAATCTCCTCTTTTTATAGACTGCAGCTATTGAGAAAAATTGAGTAAATTCCCCAGCTACCAAGACTGCAGTCTGTTTCAAGATTCCATCAATTTTTTACGGTACAATCAATATTTATGAATCCCCAAAGAAATGTTGCAAAGAGAAACATGGTGAAACATTTTCCATGCAGTTGCAAAGATGTAACACGGGGACCTAAATAACTTTTAAAATAATCTCAATGACAATCAAAGTGCCTTACATAGCCAATATGGTTTAATGTCAGTGTTTATATTAGCTCTCTTCTAAAGAATAGATGGAAAAGAGAAAAAAAGTAAGGAAAATGTTTGCAGTTTAATCTCTCCTAAAGAAGACATTTTGCTATAATAAGTATTCTGTAATTTGGTGCTTAAAAATTCAAAGGAAGTGTTATATTGAAAGTTCTTTGATTTTTTTATGCATTAAAAATATTCACCATCATGCAAGCAATGGATTTTTCAGTCAGCTGGAAAAAAAAAAAGATTTCTATAAAAACTAGGCAAACAAATCCACATTCCTTTAATGGCTACTTTAGGTTTAATATCTAAACTTATTTAAATAACTCTGAACCCTCCTGCTGAGAAATATTGAAAGTAATGGATTCCTTTGTGTGTAATCTCCATTTACATGTAGAGTTTAATTTCCCTCTGGGCTGAACCTGTGTAAAACTTGCCTTGAAATGTCCCTCTGTAAAAATGCAATGTTTAGGGGGATGCTTTTTATTTTATTTAAAATTTATTTTGCACATTAAAAGCAAACAGTCAACTCGCCTACGAGCTGCCAAAATGGTGACAGTGGTGTGAATTTGAAAATCAGGGAAAGGTCAGTCTGCACCCAGATGCCCTGAAGTCCACCCAAAAGCTATCTCAGCCCTGCTGTGCTCATCACACCAGTGAAACAGGTCTCTCCAGTGATGCTGGTACCTCCGACCCCGCTGTGTAGTGGAAGCAGGAGGCACAGTTTCGCTATGATTTTTCTCCAAGGAAGTCAGACAGAGTTTGCTTTTTGGGTGGAGCGATTATAAATTTTAAGCTTCTCCCTTGATATTTGGGTATCCTTTGGCTCCTTCCCTCACCTCAGTCTTGTCCCACCTGGCACCGTGCAAATTTTAGCTGCAAATGATCTGTTGTGCACATTTTTTGATCACCATCATCTCTTTTATTTTTCTTTTTCTTCTCTTTTTTTAACTCCGAGGACACAATGCTAGGAGAGGTCCGTGTTAATGAAACAGTAACTCAAAACATTTAATTACCTAAAACAAAGTCTTAGATTCAATGTTAATATTTTATTTTTAAACATTAGTGAGGGCTAAAGAAGTAAGGAAATCTGATGAATTTGCAAAACAAATAAGTGAAGCTCATTTCCCCAAATTCATCAGGCAAGTTGCAGTCCCAGCTATTTATAAGTCTAGTTAAGTGTTGTTCCCTTGCGAGGTGTCTTTTTTCCCCTCCCCTCCCATACTTACTGAGGTGTCTCAGTAATTCAGCCTCTTACCTAGATATCTCATCCGGGGGAATCTCGGTAGGAAGATCTGATATCTGATCTGTTTCTATATTTAATGGAATATTTCATCATGGGGGAATATTTTATTGAAGCTTCTCCCCTGAAATTGTATTTTTTTTTTTTTACAGTGAGCTACATTCAAAATAGCAATATTTTAAAACATGTTTTTGCTGGAAATAGAAAAAAAATTTTTTCTCTTCTTCCAGGAGGATTAAGCAGGATCTGCCATAGGGAGAGGGTGGGGCAGCAGGAAAAAGGGCTTGTCCTCAGAAAACTTTGGAACATTATTTAATTATAAGAAAAAAACCCCCCAAACCTCTGAAATAAAGGTACCTGAAGGTGGGGATGATGAGGGGAAATATCCACAGCAGGGTGACCCATGGGTGCTGCACCACAATGGAGATGGGGACACCCTGGCCGTCTGCACTCTCTTCTGATAAACACCAGAAAGAGTTAAAAGATCAAATGCTCTTCAACCCCACACAGCTCTCCAGTTATAAAATATATATTTTTTAAAACGCCACCCCTGCTGGGACAAAAAATATAACAATAACGCTGCAGACTGATTTTGTGGCAGAAGCCTCCCTCTCCACCCAGGCATCCAGGGACGACTTGGCCAATGTTTAATGAGTTTACAATGTTACGTATCTCTTTATCTTTTAATCCATTTAATCAA
This sequence comes from Theristicus caerulescens, assembly GCA_020745775.1. Taxonomy (NCBI): domain Eukaryota; kingdom Metazoa; phylum Chordata; class Aves; order Pelecaniformes; family Threskiornithidae; genus Theristicus; species Theristicus caerulescens. The sequence continues at coordinate 4,059,272 of CM036583.1, read as the reverse complement.
CAAAATTTCAAACAAATAAAAAAAAAAGATGAAACAACAACAACAACAAAAAACAATGCCCCCAATTTGTGTTTTGTTTGACTGCGAGTAATATTCATGTCTGCATGAGGATGGCATGTAATTAACATGTCATAATCAAAATGACTAAGTTTGACACATTATAATCACTGCATGGAGATTATAGCATAGCCACAGGCGATCTGCGCAGCCTATCTTAATATCATTTGCATAATGAAAGCATGGTGGCAGTAATAGCTTTTTTCTCTTGTTATCATAATTTCACCCAGGGCTGCAAAGGGCTTTGGTACTGTCAGATGTTGCCTGTTAAAAGTCATTGTGAGTTGAAGACTCCGGTCCAAGTGACCTAAGTATTTCTGTGTCAGCAACCGCCGTGTGACTGCATGAAAATACAGGGAGATGGTGGTTTTTCTTCTGTGATTTCCCAGAAAACGTGGGCACAGCCTTCCTTTCGGGGTCCTGATGGAGGACCCGTTTCTTACCTGCACAACTGGACTGCATTTTCTGAGCAACCTCCAAATTTCCCTTGCATTGGGAATAACAAGGCACGCTGACGCAGCACCTTCCCTGAAACATCCACAGAGGGTGGATTGATGGTGATGCTCCAGCCTCAGAGCAGCCACCCACAGAGGACACTGGTGGCAGTGCTTCGCTCTTAGCCACCCACCTGGAACAGAGGGACCATGTCCAAGCAGCTCATCTGGTTCAGGCCACCGACCGCGGCTCTCCAAAGTGATCCCAGGCTGGAAGGCGATCGCTCACCCTCAACAGAGAGTGGCATGTGCTCTGGTGACCTGTATGGTGAACCAGTGGTCACTGTTGCAAGCTCCTTAGCTGTTTTCTATCTGGTGCTATGAGATCAGCGCTGCTTCCAAAATCAGAGAAATGTCTGCAAACTCTGGGGAAGAAAAAAAAAAAAAAGGCTGTGAATTGACACCAGGTCTCTCAGAGCTGCTCAGATCGATGCCCTGTGTCTCCCAAGCTGAAAGCAGAGCCATGTGGCCTGAAGGGCTGGTAAGGAGCAACCTGCTATCCCTTTGCATGCAAAATGGATGGCACAGTGCAAAGAGCTGTTCTGTAAACCACAGTCCCACTTTTGACTCAAGTGGCTGCAGAACACATCTTGGCAGCTCAAAGGGTCCCATCATGGGAAGGGAATATCCCAGCAGCTCCCAAACTTTGTCCATCCCCCAGAATCATGGAATGGTTTGGGTTGGAAGGAACCTTTAAAGGCCATCTAGTCCAACCTCTCTGCAATGAACAGGGGCATCTTCAACGTGATCAGGTTGTCCAGAGCCCCATCCAACCTGACCTTGAATGTTTGCAGGGATGGGGTATCTACCACCTCTCAGGGCAACTAGACCCAGCCAATGCCCACAATGCCTCTCCTGCTGGGCCAAACCAAACTCCGAAGAACAAACACCCAATACAGGGATGCATATGAGCTGGACCTTGATCTGGACATGAACCTTGTGCTTCCAGTTTTACCTTTGCTCTAAGTAACGCTTGTAGAGTTTGGTATTTTTTCAGGAGTTCACTCATACCAGTAATTCCATATTTGGTAACTCACAATATCGGGCTTTTCTATCATTTCTATATTGTTCCAGCCAGTATACAATCCAATCACATTAACACACAATAATCCTCCGGCAGACATTACACCATTAGGAATTACAAATTTATCTTACACTAAAGAGCGTTGCAGTAGCTTGTGTAACATAAACATACCTAATCCTCCCAGATACACTCAGGAAAGTTCCTGCAGAATTTGGAAAAGATGAGAGCCGACGAACTATGTTATTTGTATAGTGTCCTAGTGGCTGGATAAAATAGTGTCATATATACAGAATTATCTAAAATTATTTTAGCATGGTGTGCTAAAGTGATTATGTTAAGTTAGGTTTTGGTAATAAGCTCAAGTTGTTTGCTGGGATCCTAGCAGAGATATTATGTTGGCTCTTTTTATTTAAGTGGAATTTTTATCATATCCATGTACAAAGAACGAATGTGCTTTGTGAGGTAATTTTTAAATTGCAATGGTATCAGTTAAAAGATCATCAGTTTTCCCTAATCTGAAATTACCCAACCAGGTCTGTCCGTACTAAACCTATTTGTCCTTTAAAATACCAGCCTTGAGCATTCACCCAGCTAAAAAGACAGGACATGCAACATTTCCTAAATATTAAGAGAAACAATATAACTCCAAGACCAGCAAAGTGAATTACAAAATAAAATGTCCTTCATGGAAAAATCTGCCAGCAGCTCCTTTTCCAGTATTTGCCCTGTGTGATCAGTTCAGGCTGGTTACCACCTTCCAATTCTTATATCAGAGGTTGCAACCTGGCCCCATGCTTTCTGATGCCCGTTCAGGTGTCTGAGGGCTCTGTATGTTCATGTCAAAGCAGCAGGACCCAGGATAAAGCCTCGTTTTTCTGTGCAAGTCATACAGCTGCCAGCAGTAGCTGCCATGGGACAATAGTGAGATGCACTGAGGGATGTACAAGAGCTGCTGCCTGTCCCCAGACTTGCAGCACCTTGATGCCTGCAAGGAATATATATTTCCTTGTGGTCAAGTATCCACATGGCATCATCCCAGCTCATTAGGTGAGGGCCCCAAATGGGAGTTTTCCCAGCTGACAAATCAGGAACATAATGGCTTTCGAGAGTGAATAATGCATCTTCTAAAGTAACAAGGGTCCTTCCAGAATAGGCTCAGCGGGCAACTTGGTGATACACCTGTGGGACTTCAGGCTATTATAATCCAAAACTGCTTCTGCTCCAGTTGTGGCCACTTCACGACTAATTGCTAAAGAGTAAAGACCCTCGAAATGGTCCCCCATATCATGGATCCCCTTGTTAAACCTGCAGTGTCCTAGAAAGACCCATTCATCTTTATCTAGCCACTGCTTTTTCCAAATAAAGCATCTCTTGAATGACAGAAATACAAATTCTCATGTCAATCACACGTTTGTCAGTGACATCTAACACAGAGGAATGCCAGCCTATGTCTGGCGTCCTGCTAATTTCTGCTATTTACAGCGTATTTCTATCCTGCTGATGTCTGGGACCTTTACACATAGATTATAAAATATATATCTTCTCCCATAAAGGGACCAAGGAGCTGTTTCCAGCCTAATTCAGAATCTTTTCGTGTAGCAGACTCAGCGACTGTGCCCCAACAGATATTATTTATATGACAAAAGCACCCAGAGATCCTGACTGAATTGCATTCAACTCCGAAGCCCTGTCTCATAAGAGGGAATTCATGCTCCAGAAAACTCATATTTTAAACCAACAAAGCTCTGAGATGGAAAGCAGCTGAGCCAAGCTCATAGGCTGGTATTAGAGAAAGTACCAGGGCCTGGACAGAGCAGGAGGCTACCAGGCATCCAGGCCCATACCCTACACTTTTCAGCCAGACATCATCTCATAGAAAGGGTCGATGAAAAGTGTCATGTTGCCTCTGGAATTAGGATCATCCCAGTCCTCTGCTGAAAATACTGTGCTGTTTTCCCTTCTGGGTTGTCCTGTTCCCATACCCCATTAACAGCAGTAGGCTCAGGGACCAGTGCCTTGCAATGCACATCCCGTGCTGAACGCACAGAGGTTTCACCGAGAAGGATGCCTGGACTCTGAAAACCCCTCATAGGATTGAGACATGGTGAGTGAGGGTCTCATCACCCGTTTGGCTTCTCGCGACAGAAACGGCGGTGTGCTGTGCGCCCTCCCAGGGCGGCCGCCTACCGCTATCGCTGCAACGGCTTCTTAAATTCCCGTTCTTAAGTCGGACTAAAGTCAAAGCCCATCTCGCTGTCATAATTCCAGTAGTTCATGTGTCTTCTAATCACATGTTTTATGGTTAGCAAAAATGCCCCATGGGAGCTGATTAAAGGTTTATGAGAACCAAGAAAATCTGATAGGATTTGGTTTGAATCCGACCAGTTTTTTAAGTTTCCTATCCATAAGCTTTTAAGTACTTACAAGCCATTATTTCTGTCTTTGATGCAGTAGGGTGGTTGTTTTTCCTTTTTTTTTTCCTTTTTTTTTTTTTTTTTTTCCAGTGGGAGGGGGGAAAGAAAAGCAACATAAATCTCAGAGCAGAGATTTTTAAAAATGATTATCAGATTTGGGTAAGATTTATCTTCCTCTTTAAAAAAAGCTTTTCACAATCACAATATAAATGCATTAGCACAAAAGCAGTCTAAACTCACATTCAGAAAGACACAGCCCTCTGATATGGGGCTTCTTTAGTGGAAAGTACCTGGAACATGAAAGCAGCTTAACTCTTTGTGTCCTGGGTCTTCACCCAGACCTTGCCTTGGTTATAGCCAGAGATACTGAAAATGTAATATTTCAAGCCCCATGAAGTTGCCTCAGTGGAATGTCTTTGCTTGTCTATACCAAGGGTTTGCAATGCAGCAGTTGCACCAGTTGCTGGTGCCCGTGAAGCTGGGACGTTTTCCAAGCCAGTTTCTTCTTTCCAGTAGCATAGCACAAGGGTTTTCTTTCCTTTTGATGGGAAATGTGGAAACACCACTGTTTCAGCCTGTCACTGCAGTTGACCAGCGCAACTAGCTCCCAACCAAAGTTGGTTGGCAAATATTAATTCAGAGACATTGGCCCTCCACCAAACCCTTTTTTCTTTTTCTTTTTTTGCTTTCTTCTTTCTTTCCTTCTCTCAGTAGGACTTCATATAGTCTATGGGTCTTGCTGTACGTGACGGATTACTTATTTTCCTTGACCGTCTTCGGTGCTTCCCTTCTCATAACAATGAAACACATTTGGTTCCTTCCAACCGAAATCATTCTGTAATATTAAAGCCATCTATAGGAGGCAGACTGCATGAGCCAGGAGGCACTGAGTTGGACAGCTGACCGATTCACAGCAGTAATGTGGGGGTCAGGACACCTTAGTTCTGCATCCAAGCTCTTCTCTGAGCAGTTTGAAGTGAGCTTCATTTTATTTCACCTCATTTATTCACCTACAGAAGAAGGGGTAAGAGTGCTTAGCTAATAATACTGGTGAATAAAAAGACATTACAGCTGCCGAAGTGGCAGAATCCAAATTCACCTATATTATACCTATTTTATATGTTTCAGTGCATGGTAGGTATAAAGGCTTGCTGGCTAGTTCTGCTGTCACCAACCTCAACTGCCATCAAGAGCAGCTTCATGCAGCTTAGCATTGGAAGCAGCCCACAAAAATCATCAGGCACCAAAAGTCTCAACTGAAAAGTGTTTTGACACAAAGTAGATGGTTGCAGGAGCAATATCTAATGCCAAGGACATGATGAAGGGACAAACACCTGCATAAATTTTCAAAAGCCTTTCTCAGGGTCTGCAAAACTCTCCCTCAATCAGGAACTGTTAATTTGATGTCAGTTATTAAAGCCAGGTTTCTAGTGGGCATCTAGCAGGTCTTCATGAAGAACAGCAATCTCTGGTCCCATAAATTCCTTTTTTTCCCCATAAAATGTTTACTTCCATCCTGATAATCCTGCAGCACAGTCGTCGAACTTCCACTTGTGCTGCTGCAGAGGAGGGCCACGACACTGCCTAGATGCTCTCCTTCCCCCTCCATCAGCTGGGAGGGAAGGTTTAAAATGCATAGCAAAAATCAGAGAGGAAAAATATTTACTCATTTGACTAACACTTATTTGCACCCAAAAAAACCCTAATCCATGAACAAAAAAAGTGCTTAAGAAAAAACATAAGACAATGGTCTCACAGGTGCACCTGGAAACATGCATTTCTGCAAAACATGGTCTTACCATCCCTTGGTGTGTACCACTGCTCCCAGGATCCTGTTCGTGTGTACAGATGTTTTGGGAATGGCAGCACCAAAGGAAGAGGCTGGGTTCAATCCACGCCATTCCGAGCATCGATGATACAGAAATATTTAAACTGATGCACGCTCTATCCTGGCATTCAACAGAGCGCGATGCTAACTTCTGGAAAACAGAAGAGCCCCAGGGCAGGCTAATAACAGCACTACTTAAGAATGTAAGACAATTATTACCTCCAACTGTGAAGGAGTCTGAGTAATTAAAAAGGGTTCTTTATTTTGATTAAAAAAGATTCCTTTCAGTCTGTTTGAATCTTTAGTAAAAGCCCTGAACGATATTTTTAGATGCCAGAAAATAGACTCTGCAATTGATGTAAGATGCATAAGAAACTCATTTGAAAAATTCTCGTATTATCATCATATTGTCCAAAATCAATTAATTTCTCATTCTTTCACCCACATCACTTCCTGGAGACAATGCAGGTCTAACCGAAAGCTTCCGAAACCTTCTTTGGATTAACAGAAACCCAAAATTAATTGGGTTTAATTACTATAAATTTCCTTCCCAATAAAATCTCAAGAATTTCCAATCATGCTGATTTATTTGAGTAATTAGAAAGCCATTCACAGATGTCACACTGTTAGGTAGTGTGGATAATGCGGGGTTTGCTTAACTGGATCCTGAGACCACAGCGCTGTGAAGAATGACAACTAAAAAAACTCCAATAAAAAGCCGGAGATTAAGGGAAGGCGAATGACACAACCTGAGGCTGTGCAGGCAATGCCAGCGGCTTCCCGCGGGAAAGTCCCTACCCTCCACCGTGCCACCCTATGTCTGCTCTCCAAAATAACTTGCTCTGGTCCTTGCATTTTGCACCAGCAGGTCTTGAGGGGCTTTGCAACCATCCCTGTTTTACAGAGGAGGAACCCGAGGCTCCTACAGATGAGGGGTCTAAACCAGGGTCACCCCAGAGGATGGTATCAAAGCTAAAAGAAAAGATGCACTTAAGTTTGCAAAATTCTCAGGGGGTCAGGCAGGTCCTACTTCTCCACAAGGGAAGGTGGTGCAGACCCACCAGACCCCGTGTCCCCATGGGCTCATTATCTCATGAACCTGTAGAACAAATGGGACAGTGTTTTCTTGCAAAGGTATTTTGCAAAGCAGGTGCTCTGTGTCTGTGCCGAGGTGGAAATCATCCCACCTACCTTCAGACACCAATGATTGTGCTGCTGAGAGCTGGACCAATCCCTCTGTCCATTTGGTGGAGAAAAACAGATTCATAGGGGTGACTTTTCTGACTTCATACTAGTCCTTGTTTTTTCTGTGGAAAGGCTGAAGGATCTGGGTGAGTCTGGAAGAGACCCTTAATTTGGTTTTTCTTCCCACCTCTTCTCAGCAAAGCAAACCCTCTGCTCAGCTGGCAGCGGGTTTTTCCTTGGGAGAGAAAAGTCCCTGAGTTTTCTTGATTTTCCTTTGTAAGAGTTCTGGGAGTTTCAGGAATTTAAAAACTTGGGGAGAATAACACAGATTTCAGGTTCTCCTTACCTCCAAGCAAGGAGACCGATATAACACACCCTCCCACAAATGGAACACACTTGATTTAATTAGAAAGGTCATTCACTGATTAGTAAATGAAAAGAAAGCATGTCAGGGTCACCAAACTTTAATTTGGTGCCGTAAATATAAATAGTGGTTTATAAGAGGGGAAGAGCATATTTTTAAAGACTCAGTTGTGAGCTGAATCTAACAGCTTATATCTGAGCCTTGACAGTGAATTCCCTCCTCCCCCCTCCAAATTATCTTGGGTTTATACATGCCAGTATTTGACTAATAACATAATATTTAAATACCACAGTAATCTTAGCACCATAATCCTGATACTCACAGGTTATCTTAAATAAGGGTCAGCTGAAGAACATAGTGTTGTTCAAGCCCCCTGGGCTGTCAGACATCCTCAGCCATAAGAAAATCATCTTTACTTTTGGCCTGAGCCTTTAATGGCTCTGAAAGCTGCTGCTTTTGTCTAAATACATACATCGTGCAGCAGTTTAGGAAATAGGTGAAAAGGCTTTAATGGAGAGATTAGTGCGAGATATTGTGAAGCTGCAACTAGGTCGTAAGAGATTTCAGAGGTCAGGAAATTTTACAGGGCTTAAGTATTTTGTAATGTAGTTTAGTTTGCCCCTGGACCAGGACATAATGGATGCTTCAAAACTTGATTTGCATTGATTAAAAATAACCAGGCTACTACTCTGGGCTCAGAGTCACTTGACAAACTCCATCATGGACCAGCAACTGCTCTGCTTTCTGCAATCATTTTAATGGGTTGGGGTCAGGTGGGGCAGAAAAGGCATTTCTTCCCAAATAAAGGCCACCAAAGTCAATGAATCAGAAAATCAGACAGTTAACAAAACCAGAAGCTTTTTGTCCCTGTTGTATAGTCATAGTCTTCTTAGCCTTTGGTCGGATGGATTAGGGAACATCTCATTAAATAATTATATACCAACCATTTAAATAAGGTATTCATGGTGAAAGGAGGGGTTTAAGTGCAGAATGAGCCTTCCGTGTAAAATCAATGCTGTTAAACTCCATTACACTAGCTTTCCTCCATGCCTAAGTAACCACCTTTGCAATACCCAGCAGAGCATAAACAGTGACCCCAACCGGCACCAGCAACAACCAGGAAAAGAGAGAAGTCATCTTTCAGATGAAGCATTCTTGGAGAGTTATTTAAAAATGAATCCCTCAAAGACATAAGGTCTCTGTCCCCTCCACTGAGAGCTGGTCTTTACTCCTCTGCCCACTTTGCCTATTTTCTACTCTCCCACGTTTGTATAATTTGGCAGAGACTTGAGGGAAGGCAACAGAGATGCACCAATATGGGTGAACATGAAATCAATGAGCGTTAAGTCAGTGAGAAGCCACTGAAGTCAATCAACACCACAGATGCTGACAGCTCTGTGCATCCCTACTGTCTGAAATGACACCTTGGTGCAAATTTATTTGGGTATACAGAGCATGTGGATCATCAATAATCCATGCTCAATGCCTGAGAAAAGTTATTGTGAAATTTGAGGGGAAACTTAAGCTGTGCTCATAGACAATAATAATAGCACCTCTCAGAGTCTCATTCATGTCCAAAATTGGGTCTAACTTTGGAGTAGTTTCTCAATAATTTATCTATGAAAAACTATAGATTTGATCCAAAAAAGATAATCCTTTGCAACCAAAACTTGTAATGAGTCATGGTCAATCTGGAAGAAGACTCAATACTGGAAAAGCAGCCTTGAGCCCCTCAGAGGAATGTATTTCATGCACCAAGGAGATGCTGATCCTGGACTACTGAGTACACCCCCCAGCTTTAAAACAGATGAGATGCAAAAATTGACTGAGATTCAAAAATGTGCCATGGACAATTTGAGACTGGAGAAAACTTTGAACAGAGAGCAAGAGCTCCATGCATTTAGCATATCAAAAGGTGAATTATTGCCCTCCATCACGAGACCAAGAACCTGCCCTTCTCAGGGAGAAAGTACAAGGTACTAGGCAAGATCTGCAAGGACAGGCACAACAAAAACCCACGGCTGGAAATGAAAGCCAGGAAAATTGCAGCATGGCATTAGAAAACATTGGTAATTCTAAAATTAATTAACCATGCATCAAGTAATAGCAGTGTACCAGGAGATATAGTGGATTCCCCATTGATAGATGTCTTCCAGCCAAAAGCATAGTTGCTTCTCTGGAAGATATACTTCAAACAGACACAAATTCTTGGCTCAATCAAGGGGGTCACTGGACCAAGATACAGAGCAAGCCAGACTGGCTGATCCATTCTGGCCTTCATAAATCTCTGATAATCTTCCACAGGGACTTGCCCTGGGATGCAAAAGATACAAAGACCAGGGTCAAAGTGTTGGGTCAGCCATGTACATCTTTGTCCAAGACTTCTCTCCCTCCTCTCAGCTGAGCAAAAGCAATGGAAGCGGTAGCCATCAAGCTGAAGGGCAGTTTGGTTAAAAACACTGATAATGCACTTCCAGTTCTTTCTTCGGAAGATCATGCGGTTTCTCAATGTGTGAGGCCAAAAAAGATGTGTGGCCCAGTGCACTCTTGACAAAAGCATAGATTCACTGAAGCTTACAATTAATATTTAATACCAACAAGTCTTCTGTGATGCTGTGCGGATGTAAATAAGTGGAGAGAACGTGATATTTACCCCACTATAAAACATTCATGAGAGCTAAGCTATTTACAAAAGCTAAATACGACACTGTATTTACTGTAGGTCACCTCCTAGGGTTAGAGATGAAAAGTTTTTGGTCTAATGGAAAGTAACATAATACACCATAATAACACAACCACTGTCTCGTCTGCAAAGAAATATCTCCTGGCTCCTTCTTTCTATTGCAATTACAGGTGGGTAAAGCCACTACAGGGGGAAAAAAATAATAATTAAAAAAAAAACAAAAGGAAAGGGTGCCTTAAGGAGACTTGATACCTTGGGCTTGTTTTACTGTGTGCTCTCCTTGCTCATTGTCAAACATTGTCATGTTCATACAGGAATTCAGGTCAGTAGACAGGTACGTGAGATGACTTCACTTTAATTGAAGTTACACTACCCCAGGGTTGCAAATTAAATATCAAAGTGTGTTGAGGTGATCTGGGGCTTTCCTTCTACTCCAGTGTAATTCAAATTCCCCATGAAAATGTTCCCTTGTATATACCAAAATCTGCAATCCATATAGATGGTTAAATGGGATTGTCAAAACTTAAAATGCCAATACACTGGGAGTGAATTCATTGACGCAAGTCTTACAGCATTAGGCTCAGGATTTATAGACCAGAATAGTTAGGAATTCATTTCCACAAACTAACACCCACAGCAGACCCCCCACCAGCCAGCTGCACTATTTGCTATAAGTCTCAGAAATCACCAAAGAATTGTCAAAGCCAAAGCAGAGTCCTGATTTAGGAAGCTTTTGGGTGAAGTTGTATTATAAGGACTAACAAAAAAATTGCTTAAAAAGACACATTTATCTCAGAAGTCTGGCTTTTTGCTTGGTTTGACATCCAAAAGCAAGCTGAAAAGATGATGTGAGTAATTTCTAAGGTGATAGGCACTTTTGGTGGAGCAGCGATAAATGAAAAAACGCAAGGAAGCTTCAGTCTTTGGTGCATATGAAAAGAGAATATGTGTTATTGTGAGCAAATTAGAAATGGGTCAATGCCACCTACCTCTGTTTACCCCTTACCTGAGTATTTTCCAGTTGATGACTTAGAGATAGCAGTCTTCAGCCCTTTGAAATTTTTCCAGGGAAGACAAAATTAGGTTGGGTTGTTTGTTTACCATGAATTTAACAGATATGAAAATGATAGATAGGGTCAAACCTAAAAATAATAGAATAGTTCAGTTGGAAGGGACCTGCAATGATCATCTAATCCAACTGCCTACCAAGTCAAGTTTGGACTTCAAAGATAACTGCCTTGTACCTTAGAGAGAATTTTGAGAAAACAGTCATTAAAAATGGAAATAGTAGCTAACATCTCCCCTTCTCCTCACCTGCAGAAAACCTCCAAGTAAAATGGGACCCCCAGTGCACATTTGCCAATCCCCCTTTCCCTACAAACCCCTTCCCCACAGCTGCCCCAAGGCGTGTTGCTCCAATGGACAGCAGCATCCCAATGTTGCTCTAGATACCAGCAAGCAGTGCCTTCTCTTACAGCTCCTGTGTGAGACCCTGCAGCCTTTCCGCCTCCTCCATCTCCAGTAGACTGAACCTCAGCAGCTGAAAGGGAAGTACACACTGATGCTAATGTGACACAAGCAAAGGGTCCATGTTCTCAAAAACCCCACAATCTTCCATCCACGTCAACAAGCTTGAAGTGCTTGTAATTTTGGTGATCTAGGAGCTAGTGACTTGCCCAAGGTGACTCCACCTAGTCAGTGACAGAACCCCAGAGTGCTCTCCTTGTCCAGTAATTAAGCTTTGCTTCCTATACAACCATCTATAGATCAAACCATTGTTGGAACCAGTGACAAGATAATGAATCGAGACAGTGGTCTTTAACTAAGGCCTGAGATCTATCTCTGGGGGATTCTCTTGGGAGTAAATCTTACTACTAATATGCTCAGTGTGCATACTTCAGGACAGATGATCTATCACTGTGCCATGCAAACCCTTTGTGATATCTACTTATTGAATTCCCACAGGGACAGACAAAGTTTCAGTGTGATTAATGAAAAAGAATCAGTAAAAATAGGGAGGTCTGCACAGTTTCAGAATTATTTAAGATAAGATAGCTCACCCCATCCCCTCAAAATTTTCCACAAATATTGGATGACTACCCTTCATACCTGGCATTTGGTGCTTCTTAAAGCATGGGCAGAGGGAGATGCTGTGCTGAGAGGCCAACAGGACAACACCCACTATTAACCTCCTTTGAAGCCCAAAGGTGGTGTGATTTTGGACTCAGCTTCAAGTTTGGTGACATTTGGGACCACTGGCAACGTGGTACAGGAGCTTTAGGTAGTCTTGATGCTTGAACATCTCATCCACCCCACAATGATGGAGGTCAGCTGGATGAAGTCTCAGTGGATCTCAACATATTTGCCAGTCAAAAGAGGTTGGACAGTCTCCCTTGACCAAACTGCAAAGAGGGTGGGAATGAGGTGCCCAAACACAGGTATCCAGTGCAGTTGCCATAAAGCTAGTCAAAACATCTCTAAGGGGATGACAGATTGAAGATATGACCTCCAGGAGACACGTCTTGTACAGCAGCTGGTGATCATGTTGGGTGCATTGAGGCATCTCAGATGTGAGTGAACACCTGGGTTTCCACTCACCTGGGTTTTCATTCAATTCCAGGCCCTGCAGATTGTAGTCCAATCATCGCCCACACAAGTGTGATGACTGGGACAAACTGGGGGGACTCCTGAGCCACAGAATCGGTGGTGTTTACCTTTGAGAAGCCCATGCCAGAGGAAATAACTCCCTGATGAGATCCACCCTGCAAGTATAAGGGGGGAAAAACATATTCCCAGGGAAACTGTAATGCCTGTTGCTCATAGTTTCATCTCCTTTCTACACAAACAGTCCCTAAAACAAAGATCTTGGTTTCCAAAAATGACCAGTGAAACTCTGGCTACCTGAATTAGAGGGGGGGAATAGGGGGGCCTATGGTGCCTACCTAAAAAGCAGAGTGGTCTAAAAGTTTGTTGTTAGAAGATGTTTCCAAGGAGCAATGCACTTCTGGCAGTACTGAAGAGTTTCTCATGTCTATACCGATTGCAACAAGATTTTTTTACAAAGAAATTGAAAAACTTTTTAGATTATTGAAGTGTCTTATTTCAATTATTTTCCAAACATTTTCATTTCATCTTGAGACAAACTTTATTTCATGTCATCTTTTCAGTAGGGAAAAAAACCCCTAATTTAAATTTAGGGGTTTTTTCAATGAAATAGTTGTCAGACTGACTTTCTCCTAGGATCTAATTTCAAAAAGGTACCAAAATATTGGCTTTTCATGCAAATTTGGTAAAATGTGAATTTTGAAACCTTGAAGTTTTTAACAAAATGAAAAAAAATCTTTTCTCCAACCTGCTTTACACACAAAGCATCTCCCCAAAACTGAGATGCTCAAAAACATAGTCATTAGAAATTCTTTTCCCAAGACCCTGTTTTTTAATCTCATTCCTCCCCATTTATTGTTGTTCTCTCAAAAGCTGCTCTGAAGCACATTTCCTTTTGCATCACTTTTCCCTACATTTCCAGCTGTAGTTTAGGAGGATTCAACCACAGAAAAACACCGTCGCTCTCATCACTTACACACTTTATTTGGGAATATTCAGAGTACAAGTTATTCACAAGAAAGGAGAAATGACCCCAAATGGAGTGGAGGAAATGTTTGGCCATAAGATTTTTGAAATTCTTCTAATGCCAACTGAGGGAGTTTCTCTAATTACAAATTTCTCTGTCAGCCACACAAAAGTGATGCTTCTTGCTTATGTGAAGGGAATTAATGGGATGCTGGTGAGGGTTTGTTCAGCACCTGCTCTGGTTGTGGACAGCCTTCACCTGGGAGCAGCCCCTAAGCTGGTATTTCCGCAAATGAACCCTGGTCAAGTTGTGGAGACACATGAGCAAGGTGGTGTGGCATCTTGTGCTTAAAGATAATTTGTGAAGAGATAATGATAAATGCACCAAAATTGGTTGCAGAGTGTGAAGGTGGGTGAAGTGCTCCACAGCCCAGAGGACCAGCCCGCCAGCTGGGGCTCTCCTGCCATGTGCAGCCTGCAGAGATGATGTGCAGGATTTACTCTCACTGCTTTTCTCTTCTTCATCTTAACCACTCTGCAACACACTCTGATGCTCTGCTACATCCCGTGGGAGGGAAGATTTCTCCATTTATCCTGTCCATCATCACCATTAGGTTCACAACTACCAAGTTTCCCATGCAATGAAACGTCATCAGAGGAGACAGGACGGAAGAGAAGATGCCCCAAATTCTAGTTCCACCCTCAAGATACAGACAAATCTTATTTTTATCTTTCCATTCCCATCTTACTTCGTTTACTACCCTGTACAAAGATGAAAAGGAAAGCCACCGCCTTTAAAAGGCTGACGACTAGAGCTATGACATTATGAAATTGATAATGCAAAAAATGTTTAAATATCCTCCCTGCAGAGCTGTGCTGAGTAAGTCAGGTAATCACTAAGGGGTGCACAACCATTTTATGGGTCATCAAGTGATAAAGCTAATATGCTGCTTAAACTCCCCGGGAGAGAGGTCTCATTTGGTTGCATCAGGCCATTACACAGGGCTGTAAAAAATGCAATTGTTTGATTTGCCTAAATACAGGTGAGATGTAATAAAACCCCTTATTTGCCATCCCTTGCTGTGTTATGGCAATCTCAAAGCAGGGACTGACCTTTTTATTTGTCTATGAAGCACTGTTCTTACCTATAGTACCATAGAAATAAAACTTAAGTATGTGTATGCATACACATAATCTATTAACGGTATGGCATGGGGGAATAAAAAACAAGAGGTCTTTTCAAGATGAGGCCACGCAGATCAGGAAACATGATTTCCTCGAGTTCACACCAGTATCTTCAGGCCTGGGGGAAAGGAGGGAAGAGGATAGAGAAGGGCGGCGCGCTCTTGGTTAAAAGGGGAACGGATCCGAGCATCCCGAACACCAGAGCAAAAAGGTCAAAGAGTGAGAAATAAAAGCATTCACCAGTGCAGTGGGGGAGAAAGAGAAAAAGAGAAGGACCCCGAGAGCATTACATCTTGATCAAGGAATGACTGATAATATTCCAGTGCACCATCTTTCAGGCCCCTCGTTTGATGACAAAGCACGGCCAACATCCCACATCCATTATCCGCTTCCCTCCCCGAGGCAAGCGCATCAATAACGCTCCCTCTGCCTCTCGATGCCGCGTCCCCCCGTCTGCGCCGCGGCCGCTGCTGAGGGCTGGTGGGCATTTCCATACAGCCCGCGCGCATCATTACAGCCCACCAATCTTTCACCGCTCGCGCAGCGGATCCTGCTGCTACACAGGAGCTGCGGTTTTAACCAGTTCCTCTCCTTCGGGGATGCTCCATCCATCCCAGGAGCGTTGCAAAAAGAGCACAGGGGCTGCTCTTTTATCATATAAGGTCCATCTCTCTTCCCTTTACACTTGATTACAGGTGGTGAAAAACCACCTGGCATTTTGGCACAACCACCTTTTTTGGGGGGTTGTTTTGTTTTTTCTTCTCCCCACCTTTTAATTAACAAACACCCTCATCCCACCTACTTCATCCAAGAGGGCGAACAGTTTGAATTTGAATGTGAACATCTTCAGACATCTGTTGCCATAATTTGGCTGGATTAACAGTCTAGTTTGTTCAACCATCTGCTGCTCTCCCAGAGCAGAGTTGGCTCTTGGCACACACAGTCCCGTCAGCCCTCCAGCCCACACCAAGGTGGGAATGGCCTTGTCCATGCTTCAGTTTCCTCCCAAAAATGAGCAATGGGCTCTGATACCCTCAGAAGTCAGGGTCAGGTCTGAACGCCTCACCTACCCACTCTGGGTGAAGACATACTGGTTCAGCTCAGGAGGGAGATGAGCTGGCCACACCACTGGGACCGTGGTGTTGATCTTCTTGACAGCATTTTGGAGGGGTGCCCGAGCCTGCAAGCACCAACAGTGGGAATTATTTTAAAAAATTATGGACCTTCCCTGAAGCTGCAGGTGGAGAGAGCTGCAACTGAGGTGTTGTTGGTGTGGTGGAGACAAGATAGACACCAAGCAAGGGGACCAGATTTGGAAGATGCGTTGGTCAAGCCTCTGACTAGCACAAGGTTAAAAAGATCTGAAGCAGACTCAGTTACCTGCCTGGTTTCTCAGCAGCCTTGAGTGACTCCTGGAAGTTGCTTCTGCATCTGTATTTTGTATTTATTCAGGCCAAAAAGGTGCAGCTTCAGGTGTGGTGAACATCAATATGGAGAGAGAAGCTACCTGGCTGGAGCTGTAACAGAGGCAGCTCTTCCACCTCTGCCATGCCCAGTCCAAAACCAATTTGCCCGTACAAACTGGAGCTGGCAGCAATTCCCTTTCTCCCTCTGCTGAAGTCAACCCACCGCCTGACTGCTCCGCCTGTTCATCACGGGTGACCCAACAAGACGGCTGGTGGTGGAAAGCAGACCACACCTAAGAAAAGCAGCAGAGAGCTTTTCTTCAAATTACTGGCTCAAATCCCAGCAGGATCAGTGGTGGGTTTGAAACTAGATCAGTTAAGTTCCGGGCAGCTTCGTGAGCTGCAGGAAAAGATGACTCAGGTTCAAGTCCTTTGAAAATGAAATCTCAGCAAATCAGGAAAATTTCTGTCTCACACAGAGTCTCTCATTCATTCCTGGGATAAATGGATGCGATTCCAGGTAAATCAGCTGGTAATACCTGTAATGAACCTTTGATAGTGTTACAAAATAAATAGGGATTTTTTAGAGTTGAAGCATCCACTGTAACAAGAAAAAGAAAAAGTTCCTAAAAACATTCCAGACCCACCAGGGGGGTTTATTGCTCTAGAAGGAACAAAGGTGAGCTCAGCCCATTCCTCTTGCTTTCCCGATCACGGGTTTGCACTGCCTAAATGCCACGATCAGAGTCAGGACTCAGCTGTCACACCACCAGCTTTACAGACACCAAATCTTTCCCCTCTGGCAGGAAAAGATAAGATATGTGGGACCAAAACCTGTGTTTAACACAGAGGGGTGAGGGCCAGGCAGTCTCCAACCTGTCGCCTGCTCCAGGACAGGCTAGGAGGGAAAGGTCAGCTCCATCAAAGCAACCAGCAAAGTAAGCCAGTTAATAGAAAACCTGTTTCTAATTGCTTGCTGTATTATAGCTACACCTTCAACCACCTGAGACCACCAGGAACCCATTCAAAGCCTTGCTTCCTAGCTTACACATAAGCCTTTCATGTTTTATTATAATCCTGCCGATTTTTGCTTTCATTTATGTGCGGGAGAAAATGGCTTCTTTGCTAACCTCAACACACAAGGGGACTTTTTTTAGCCTTATTTCCACATACATTGCTTCCAGAAACCCCCAGCAGATCCCCTTTGGATTCCTACAGTCTGATGCTCAGTGCACAAACGGCTGTGTGTAACACGCTGCCAGCATGCTCGGGAGCAGGTTTTTCATCCTTTCTTGCTCTGTGTTCATGTGGGCAATGAAACGACGCCAGTGCTCTTCACATTTTGGTTGTGCTATTTTTAAATGCAGCCTATTGTTTAAGTCCCCTGCCTTCTCGAATGCAACAGCTACCAAGGCATGGAGGAGGTCCTCCAAGGAGCTCCACGAGAGCTCCCCGCACCAGCAGCTCTTACCGCGGCCTCTCACTCATGCCCAAATCCATGCAACTTCATATGACACCATGTGTGTGCATCCCATCCCAGCCTCATCCAGGGTCCCCATGAAGTGACACAAGCGATGGGTCAGGAAAAGGTTGGGATGCAAAGCATAGGGAGCAACCAGAGCCAGGCCCAGTGTTCCTCTCCCGACTCAGCCACACAACATTTCAGCTCTTGCCCATCAGACAATGACCTTGGGGTTTCAACTCCTGCGGGAAGCACCACGAGCTGGCTGTGCTCTCCTCCACTCCCCCAGGATCCCAACATCTGGGCTACCAAAAAGCCCCATATTTCTTTGGTGGGATGACAGGTCCTGGCCAAGCGTGGGAAGGAATTGCATTCCCTCCCCAGACCAGATCCCTGGCACTGACACCTCTCCTCTGCCTGATTCACCTTTCCCTTGACAGCCTACACCTCTGACAGCTAATTCCTCATCACCAACTATTAATATTTCATAACAGCAGTCAGCACTGGGAAGCCACCATGACGGCTGCTTCAGAATCGCAGGCGGACCATCGGGATAGCCTGATCACTAGATGGATTAGGGTCGCTCCGGCATCACAGGGCATTTTTTTGGCATGGCTCAAGGTTACGGCACGGGGCAGCCACCGGCAGCAGCGCCTTGCCCTGAGTTTTCAGGCAGATGTGGTGAGAATGCACAGAATTACAGCCAAACCCAGCCACACTCAGCACTTAATCCTGGCTCAGCTAAGCCCCAGCCACCTTGTCTCTGCTTTTTTTTTTTTTTTGGTTTTTTTTTTTCTTTTCCCTGTTATTTAAATGATTTTGAGCAAGAAAGTAGGCCATGAAAAAGGGGGTAGCATTGTTTTAATAATTAGCAATTATGATCGCTGCAATATTAATTGCATATTTCCATAGCAAACACCCCCCTGGAGGGGAAAAGTGAGCGGTGGTTAGAGACCGCCGAAGCCTAAAACTGGAATTCCTGGGAACAGGGAGGGGAAAAAAAGGGAGAGAGAGAATGAACTTCTTACATTCAAGTAAATTACTACAGGGATTCCTTAGAAACCTTTAATTAGCCCTGCTCTGCTGTCACATTGATTGGTCTGAAACTCATCAATTATTCAATGGCAGCGGCTCTCTCTCTCTTTTCCCCCCCTTCTTTTCATTCTTTAGGTGGAGGAGCCTGTTCTTAACCTGCTGGGGCGTTTCTGTTTCCATGCCATCAAGCCACGGGCCAGGAAACTCAGCTCGATTTCCAACCTCCAGCCCAAACCCTACGGGGACGCAGTCTGATCTTCATGCCGGAGGATCCAGGTCCCGTGCCCTTGCCTTGCCGGGGTTGTCTCTCCCTGACAGGGCTGGGACGGTTCAGGGGTAGCCCATGCTGGCTTTTAGGGATACCTCAATGGCCCTGGATGCTTTCCAGCTTGGGTAATTACACACCAACCTCCAAAAGTGGGGCTTTTAAGGGGACAAGGTGCTCCTCGCGCCTGGCATCCCTGCAAAGTGGCTGTCACCAGAGGGAAAGAAGGTGTCACGGCTCGTCCCGAGTGAGGGCTGCATTTCCATGCAAAGCCACTTTGGGGAAAGCAAGAAAAGAAGATCCAGCAGACAACCCTCATCAACTCTGGCAAGAAGATGGGGCTGACCTGGATATGTAATTAATTTCTCCCCAGCCAAATTTGGCGCAGGAACTTTAGTTATGCATGCAAGGTGCTATTTGAAAGTTATTATTTCCACCGCTGGTTTGTGGCTGGGAATCAGTGATATCCATCCCAAATTGCCCACTTTGTCCAAAAAGCCACAGTTTCCACATGTTCATTTTCCAAACGAGGTACAGCCCTTCTTAGCTGTCCCCTCTCACACCAGCACTGTCCCAGCACCACCTTGCTGGGCTGATTTATCCCACCAACCCAGGAGCAAACCCCTTGCTCGTACCTGTTGTTTGGCTACCGAAGACACCCTGGACCTTGTCCTCCCAGCAGCAGTGAGCCACGGTGGTGGCTCGGCCGCGGTGCTGGAGCATCGCAGATGGAGATGAACTGCAATGATCCAAATTCATCCCTGGCTGCCTTGCACTATTTAAACTGTTAGGAGAACAGCTTTGCTCCCCATGTGTGTACACATATTAGCCTGTATATTTTTCGATCCCACTTATCCCCGGGAATTTACTCTAAAGCTGGCTTTTGGAGACCCCTACGTATGATGCAGCTTCACAGACTGCATGGCCACGCTTTGCGATTCAGCGATGCCGGCTCCCACACGGCACAGAGGAGCAGCCGAATCTCAGCAAGCGCCTGCTCACGTTAGTGCTTAGGAAAGAGAGGAACTTGCTGGGAATACAGGGCACAAACCTGGGCGGGCTTATGTTCTTCAGGCTTTGGTCTAAATCGCAAGCCTTTCCTTGAATTTGTAACTTTGAAAAATTCTGGTTAGGTATGCAAAATTTGTTGATTCCAAATATTTTTTTTTCCTTTAATAGATGATATTTTAATTTTATAATGTTGGAAAAACACCCCACTTTTTAATGGATGAAATGGAGCTGTGAGGTTTTTGCTTTTCCCAGGCTGAATGTAATTTTCCTGTTCCCGCTTCTCCCCACACAACCATCTTTAGACTCAGAGGAAGATAAAATACAAGATAAAGGACTTCAGGGGAAGAAAAATCGTAGAGGAAAACACAAAATTCAAAGCCTTGACTCTGTGGGCAGCTCTAAAGGGTGCTGGAGGAGAAGTGGGTTGGGCAGCACTGCGGGCTGGCACATAGGCAGTTCTCTTGGGCTGAGCAGACCCTGGTCCCCATATTTGCCACAGCAGTGGAAAAATTGAAGCCATTTTCATGACGAAGTGCCCAGAATTACTTTTCAAATGGTTACTCACCTAATTGAATGCAAACCATTATCACAAACGGCGATGACTGGCTTTTCAGAGAAATGAACTTGACTGCAAAGGGAGTTTGTGTTTTCCCCTATCTAAAACAAAACTCTGAAGAGACCTAAATATTATTGAGATGAGGCAGAAAATTGGCAGCTAGCTTTTCCACACTCAAAAAACTCAGTTTTCAATGAAAATCCCTTTGTTTCAGGGAATCCCAGCCACCTCCCGTGCCTTTTTGTAGTGCTATGGTCCCATTTTTCTCACCTTCTTGAGGAAAACCTGGCAGAGCTGCACAAACTGCCCTGGAAAATGGCTTGTCCAGAAAAGAGCTCTCACCTTTTAATGGAAATGGGCTTGGAAGGGTGAGGATGACTTTAGGATAATTTATCAAGAATTAACCTAAAAGTGGATGCATGCCATGTGAGAGAAAAATAAAAATGCCAATTCTGGATGAACCCTCCAAGCACAGTGCATCTGTGCTGGTACCCCAGAAAAAAGCCATATTTAAACCAATGGGAAGAGAAAATCAGGTCAGCAAAACCCCCTTTTCAGAGGTGCAGGTGCAGATTAGAGCCACTCCAGTGCCCATCCTGCCCAGGGCACCGTGTGTCCTCCCCACTGACCATCCACTATCCCATGGATCAAGCTGAACTGTTATCCCTTATTTTCTGACCCCTGCAGAGTTTTTTTGGAGAAAAATAATTTGTCCAACACATAAGCAAAGTTCTTTCTTTTTTTCTCTTAAAGTTAAGAACATTTATTTTAGATTAAAGGAATGTTTAATTTGACCCTGATTGCTTTATTTATATTCATTTTTTTATCAAGACAGCAGCGGGGGCAAGGGCTTCACATTTTCAAATTAATTTTAGATACTCTCAAAATACTATTATGAAATGTAAATATCCCATTTAGACTAACTTATAATGATGCTTCAACTTTGAATTTTTTGGGACACATTTCCCCCCCCCCCTGACAAAATATGTTTAATTTTATGCCATTTTGTGGTGGTTTTGTTTACCCCAAAGTCCATCTTTTGACATGGGAATGATTTGTCTTCTCCCCCACCCCAGCTTTCAATCCCCTCTAATACACTCCATAGTTTCCTTTCAGTGAAGCTTGTTTCAAAATTTGCTATTTAAAACAAAGAGAGGAATGAGTAATTCACGTTGGCAACAAAAAATAAACAAAAATTTGAAATTTAGGACATTATCCAAAAATAGGACTTTTGGTACCTCAGAGGAGCCCATCCCCAAGCAACGTGGATGTGCGTGGACACCCTGGGAAGGTTGGGATGGTCCCACTGGGTACCTCAAGGTTCCCCTGATCCTACTCTCACGTTCAGGGATAGCTGCAGAGAAGTCACTGCTGCATACAGGCAAAATAAAAAAAATCCAAACCAAACAAAACCTGAACCCCTTGCCCCAAGAGGGGGATAAGAAATGATCTATTGACTATGAATTTCATTTATCTTACCACCTTCCTCGGTTTGAGCAGTTGCAACAGCGTCGCTTGCGATGCGTGTACACATATTAGCCTGTGTATTTCCCATTCTACTTATCCCCAGGAATTTATTCTAAAGCTTGCTTTTGGAAACCCATAAGTAGGACATAATTCGGAGGATTTGATGTTCTGGTCAATGTTTTGTCAAATAGTTATTCTGCAAGCCCTGATGTTGTGGAGAAAAATGTCCTTAAAAAAAAAAATATATATAATTTTAGTTGCATTATATATATGTAAAAATCAGATCCATACAAAACAAACATCCAGAAACACACAGGACATTTGGTTTGCCTATCTATGCCAGACAAACACTTTGAGCCTATTTTAGGGTAAAATAGGCACAAATGTGTTCCCTTGTTCGAGACAGCTCTTCGAGCTCATGCCGGGCACAACTGTGCCACCCAGAATTGGCAGAAATGCTGCCAGTTAGGAACTTTTTTATTATGGATAATAATTTCTATCCCTCTATTGGAGAGCTGTAGCCCACATGCTCATCTCTTCACCTGCTGTGGCTGGTGGGACATAGGAATTCTTCTGTATCCTATGGTAAAACCCAATATATTACTATTAAATGCCCTGAGAAATATTCTTACTACAAGTTTTTGGAAAACAACTGGATTATCTTCTCTACTTTTGAGGGGAGGAGGAGGAAAAAGGTGGCAGCTCTTTCCTGGCTTTCCATGTCCCACCATCCCCATCTGCCCTCTGAAAGCAAGGGAAGGGGAAGAAAAATTGAAAATAATACTTTTTCTTCATTTTTCAAATTTTGTTTCCCTTTTTAATTTCAGTAACAGGTGGGAAGCATTGCTGTTTTCTGTGGATAAAGAGGAGGGTGCTCGATTTCTATCAAAGTCATGATACTACGTGAGAATTGACCAGATAATTGATTAAAAAGGTTACCCAAAACCATACTTTCCTCTTGACCAAAAAAACCCCCAAAGCTCTAAGGTGTCTTAAGGACAAGTTGTAGTTTCAAGGAAAATATTTAATTGGATTTTTATAGGATATATTTAAAGGCATTTGCTTCAAATGCAGTTTTGTCCTTGCTGTTAAATTTCCTGGCTTAAAAAAAAAAAAGTCAGAATTTTACATTTTTTTTCTCCCTTTTCATAATTTTTAGAAACTTGTACTTTCAGTATAAACTTTTTTCTATTTCTCCATGAAATATATGCTGGGGGTCCCCAGGGTGATGCTGAGGGGGAAAATGAGGTATCTCGAGCCTCTCTGGCAGCTGCCTGCCTCTGCCTGCTGGGATGCTGTGAAACTCCAGGGGGGCACCACCACTTGCTTTGCTGGATCTTGTCCTCGATACAAACCCAAAGCCGTGCTCTTGCTGCAGGTCAGCTAATCCCGAGTTAAAAAAAAAACCAAACAACTTTATACATGGGAATGGCAGCAGGCAAGCCGGCCCTACAGCTGTAGGGTAGAAATAGACCGCTGATAAATTAGTTTCACGCACTGGGGAAGGTAAAGCTCTTTAAATCCTTACCCCTCACAAGAGAGGAGGGTAAGAATTTAATTGTTGCTATTTTTTTTTTAAATTTATTGCTAATTGTTTTTAATCCCCTGATCAGGCCACCATTGATCCCAACACTTTCCAGCAGCATCACTAAAAGGTAGCCCCTTCCCAGGAATATAAGTTTATACCTTGACTGCACCAAGGAAGGATTGCACAGGCTACGGACCCACAAAACTTGCTCAAAGGCATTTAGGAAGCTGGGAAAAGGGCTGAAAGTGAAAATCGTCTTCTCAGCCCCCAAGGACACCTTTTTTCCTCGGGATCAGCCTTGATGCCACAGCCTTGTGCCGCAAAGTAAGAGGGCAGGGACCGAAACTCCACCTGCCTTGCAATTTTTTTCCCTCCGCTGGTGGGTTTAAGGCTGGATTTCTACAATATGTGAGAAAAGGCTTTTTCTGTTTTTTTTTTTCTTTTTTTCTTTTTTTTTTCCCCTTTTTTTTTTTTCACTTCTCTCCCTATAACTAAGGCAAACACACGTGCTCGCACCCCTGCCTTTAAGAGAGTGCTGGTTACTTCGCCCCTCTCTTTCCCCCCGCCCCCCCAAATTTCAAGGAGAACATACAGCTCATGAAAATTTAATGCCATATGTAACAAAGCAAAATGAATATTTAATTGGGGCTTTTATGTGAAACCAGATAACAAAACCGGTTACACACAGGAAAAAAAAATTAAGCCCCTCTAATGTTTGATAAAAACTGGTACTGAAGCAGTTAAGCTATTGGCAACAAGCGGCTCCTAATAAACACTCAGCTAATTCTGTAGGAAAAGCACTAATTAGAAAAGCAATAATAATCGGTGTAATTGCTCTAAATTACCCTCCTCACAGAGAAGTGTGTTTGGATACTGAAACGCAGCTGCTCCTGCTCCATCCAGGCGCTCGCAGCCAAGGATGCTCCGCTTTTCTCTGCTGCCCTCTCCAGGCCCAGGAAGGTGGAAGAGCTGTCACCTCCCACATTCCAGGGAAAGGTAGAGGAAATCCTGCACCCTGGGCACCCTTGAGTGTCCCAAACTGCCTGGGATCAGCCTGGGATCCCTGGTAGCATCACCTGGATGTCTCTGGCTCTGGAAAACACAGTGTTGGGCTCCAGAGCTGGGATTGGGGTGGCTGAGGAGGTGCAAGGAGGGTTGGTAGGTCCCTCTGGACATGCAACTGCCTATTTATCTGCCCAAACAGAAAATATAGAGCTTAGTGGTTTGGACACATTAGACAGGCCAGTGTTGCTTTTACGTTGCTTATAGCATTGTAAGTCTACATGCTGAAACAGTCCAGGGGCTTGGAGCAAGAGCTAGAGAGCAGCATTGCTCCTTGGGGCTTGCCACCCTCTCCCCACGTCTCCTCAACAAGGGGACACACGGACATGCAGAAGAACAGAAGCGATGAAACCCACAGCTCTTAGACACCAAACACAGTGGAGAAGCCAGAGCTCAGCTCTAGATGCAAGACCAGGAATATTAACTCCTCTCTGATGCATGCAGTGCCCAGAGCATAGACGCATGAAAGGGCGTGCGAGGACCGGATTGGCCCTTCCTCTGCAAGGGCTTTGCAGTGTTTTATTTTAAACCTCATGGTTAGGAAGATGAGGACACTGAAGATGCTGTGTTTTTCATGGTTCAGATTCAGTTAGATTTTGGACATTAGGAGCCCCCAAATGCTGCCTCATGCTGTATACAGAGCACTGAAATTATTAGCTTAACAATGCTCTTTTGCATGATACTTTTGATTATTGGCAAATTTGTTTACACTAACTTGAGTAATAAGGAACAGAATAACAAACTTCCACTGATTGCATGTCTGTACCAGCCAGTGAGGTTGCACTAGGGTTGATAACCAGTGTTTTCAGGGCAGTAAATTACCTCCCCATGCAGTAAGAAGTTAGAAGACAAGATCAGAGTAACTGGAGAAGGCCAGCATACAACTGGGAGTTTTGCCCAACCTCACTGGTTTCCCCCAGCTGTGAGGCTGAGCTCTTCCTTCACCAAAAAAGCTAAATTAGCTGCAGACCAAGAAGCCCTGCAGTTAGTTACCAACCTACAGGCCTGCACAAGTCAAAACCATCCTTGGCTTGGTGCTTTGGTGACATGGGTGCTTTGAAGACAAATAATCCCATCAGCATCCTATAGTGCCTCCTCCCTGGTCTCACCTGCTTTAACAGCACAGATTAATTTAATCCAACAATACTTAAACTGTAACCCAGTTACATGCAACTATTAGCCGATAAAATAGAAATCTTCACTTCTTTGAGAGTTCTGCGACCTTTGCCTGGGAGCTTTGCCTTTCTTGGTGCCAGGTTGGTGACTACGAGACCAGAATACCTCGCTCCCGGGTGACCACGGCACAGCTTCCAGGTAGGGTTAGCCACAACCAGCCCAAAGCCGAATTCTTGCTCATCCGTGCCAGTCTGGCCAGCATCTGGGAAAACAGCCCTGAAAATTTATTCTCTACTAGTTGTGGTCTAAATATGCATTTTACACTCCAAAGGCCACACATCATACTGTGCTTTCATGCACGCTTCGCTCATATTGCACAGACCTTACCGGCAGCAGAGTTTGGCCTCTATTATACAAAGTTAATTTTTTAACGCTGCATTATTTTATGGTCTGATCACCTTTCCCAAATAAATCTACATCAGCTCTGCATGCTGCAAAGTCCTCAACAAATAAAAAGGTGGGTGGATGTCCTCGGGGCTGGCGTTTTCCAGGCTGGTGGCAGGGATGGCGTGGCAAAGTCCCAGCCATCACAGCTGAAATGGTCATCGAGTTCCCTTTTGGAGCTTGAATCTACAGATGGCAGACACACAAGGACAACTCCAAAATGTTTTGCAAAACTGGCCCCAAATGGCATGATATCTTGATTCACTTCACTTCCAGCAGCTCCCACGGCTGTAGAAGACATGGTCTTTTTTTAAATTTAATTTCATTGATCTTGATGGAATCATTACAGAGGAAATTATTCCACGAACAAAAGGGATCAGATGCTGTCGTCAAATTTTCTCTTTAAGCAGAAGAGAAATGCAGAAACCTAAAGCAGTGCCTTGGAGAGTCAAACCCCTCCTGAGCTCAGTTTAATCCCCTTACTTCGGTGATGCTACTCATGCTGCACCGCAGCCTCAGAAAGCGGACAGTCAACGCTCCAAGTTTCCCTGTGTAATTACATTTAAATCCTCGTTGCTTCCATGCATGCTTCACTGTTATTTATATTGGTTTAACGATCCATTAAACAAATACTGTACTTTGGGTAGTGCTACTTTGCTTATGAACAGTTACAGTTTCTCCAGCGTTCAGCAGTGCTAACCACAAGGAAGAGCACTATGCTGCAGAGCTGGCTTGAAGTAAGAGCTTGGGGCTTTTGGTGGTGTGGGAAAGGGCTTTTAGCAATATTAATGTAACCCTTTCTGGTTTTGTGTATTAAAAAAAAATATTTTGAGGACATTCAGAAGGGGTTTTTTTTGTTTATTTAAAAAGAACTTTCTGTAGGGACCCAAATTAATTGCAACCTGGTCATACTCAATAGTGATTCCTACCTGGTAGGATTTACTCAACTGGAGCCCAATCCTGCAAATGCTTCCAGAATTTTGGTGCTGCAGGCAGGCTTCAGGCAATGAAGCACATCCCATGAGCTGACCTTACCTTCCTCATTGCAGACACTGTGTGTCCAGCCATGCACATTGAAGCACATCCCATGATGACCATGTGTTTGGCCAAGAAGGGAAAACGTGGCTCTGGCCCCTGTGGTGAGCAGCCTGGCTCTCAGCTGTCCTCAGCCCTGGGATGGCCATGGGGTGGGAAGGAGCCCACAAATACCCTCCCGGAAAACTGGAGCTGCACTGGGACCTTGGGAATGGGGAGCAACAGGTTTACCCAAAGAGGGTCTTTGCAGGCAAGAGACACAAGGAAGGAAATCCCAATGCAAGGGAAGACATGGGATTTGGGCCACTACTCTTCAAAGGCAGATTTCAGCTAGATCAGCAATGGGATGTATCAGGCACAGAGGCACTGTGCAAGTCCATCACTTCAGCCCAGGATTAATTTAATTTTTTTTTTATTTTTATTTTTAAATGGCCTCAGTTGGGCAGTTGAGCTTATTTTATCCTTTCAGTTTGCTGCATGCATTAGGTGAGCCCCAGCCCAAGGGAGAAGGGTGAAAAGGAACCACAAGGTAGAGGTGGGCAGAGACCAGCCCATGGTGAGGAGGTGGACAGGGAGGATTTGGGCACATCAGAGGGACCTGGCAGCATTCAGGGCTGTGAGACCCCATGAGTGCTGGCAACAGCTGAGGTCTGCAGGATCGGGGGGATGGTTTTGTGTTCCACCTAATTAGAGTGGCTGGATCCACCCGAAACACATGCCAGCTCTTTCATGAGCCCATTCACCCTTTACTCCTTTCCAAAGTGGTCTCTTGTGTCTTAAGACCTGCCTCATTGTGTTTGGTCTGGCAGAGTGGAAAATTTAATTTTAAACTAATTAGTTCCTAAGTTGCCGAATATCCTCAAATTACCGGGCATCACCTTTCCCAAAGGGGCAGAACAACATAACTCACCTGTATCCAACATTTGACACTGCTGGAGTCAAGAGCACAGAAACAAAGGATCCCCAATTGCTTATTGTCTTGGCTCAAAGGTCAAGAGTCGTTTATGACAAAGCTCTAATTAATAGTTTATTACCCGTAACTGACCATAGTCTCTTTTGTTAACATTTAATATTATTAGCTAAAGGTTTGCTTTGAATGCAGAATAAGATTGTCTTTGAAATCAGCTTGTCCGGCTTTCCTTGGTCTTCAAACAAGGCTGCCCTCCAGCCCGTTGCTGCCGCGTTCCCTGAGCATAGGCCTATTGGTGTCAGCGGCTTTTCACCTGATACCAAATCATTGACGTGCTGTTGCTCTGATTACTTGGTCACTGAAAGGTCACATGGATATAAATACTGTTTTCCAATTATTCTCATAAATGGACCAGTAATCATGCAAAGACCAGCCAGGTCTTTAAAGCTAACAACAGCAGCAATCACCATCCACATTTAGTATTCCAAGTTCATATAACATCTGGGTCACTCTACCAGCATGCAATAGTTTTCAAAAGATTATGTTGGGGTTTTTTCCTTCAGTCCCTTGAAAGGCACCAAAAGGAGAGCCCAGGCATTGGGGTGTGGACACAGCACCTGCCTTTGGGATGACAGCAAGCCTCCACCCCATGGTTGGTTTTGGAAGAGGCTTTGGGTGGAAGTGGTGCCCTGTTTTCATGGCACTAGCCCAAAGCATCTTCTCTCCTGGCTGGTGACCTGACCTGATAGCAATGGTGGGGACACCCTAAGGGGATTTGGGGAGGGAGGGGCAGGAGGGGCTTCGCACTGAGCAGAGTGGCGCCCAGTGGGTGCTTTTTACCTTCCTTATGTCTCCACACAGTCATTTAAGTACTTATTTAAAGCACTTACAGATGAACATTATATATAACAGGTTGGTGGAGATGCTGACGATTCCCATTTGAGACCTCCTGCCATCATCACAGCATGTTGTGTGAGGAGTCGGATGGGAAGGGGCTGGGCACAGCAGGCTTGGGGGACAGCCCTTGCCCCAGAGACCTTTCCTAAATGCTAAAAAAGCTCCGACCTCCCCATTGCTGCCTTGATGTCATTTCCGTACATAGGATCTGTACAGGACAAGAGGAGAGAAAAGTTATTCTAAGCAAAAAAATTATCACCCTCCTTTTTCATGTAACTTCATCTCACTTCTTGCCACAGTATCTATTTTCTTAGTGTCAAATATGCCACAAGGTCCCAGTGACAACACTGATCACTGCAGATGTACAGCAGATTTTCCCATTTGCTGACAATTAAAAAAGATAATGTAACTGGGGGTATAATAGCAAAAAGTGTTAATAAATTTAGGAGTTAAATTGGCAGTCAAACTATTTTTAAACTGGAGCATTTAAAAGTATATTTTTCCCCAACAGAATTAAATTCAAAATAAAAAAATATTTTGAATACGAAGAGCTATTTTGCTTTGAGAGTGTTCCTTTGAGATATTCCCTGAAGCTTTCCTTAATCCCCCTCCTGTGACTCAAGCAGTTTGGCACAACAGATGCTAAAAATCAAAGAACTGGGGTTATTCATCAATAAGACCTTCATTTAAGAAAGTTACCCCAGGTTTCCTTTAATGCAACATGCTGTGGATGGCTGCATTTCCATGGCACATGGGAAGATACACGTCCCTGCCCATTTTGGCAAGCTCTGGGAAGATGCTGGTGGTACGGACAGAAAATGCCATTTGTGCTATGCAGAAAGGTGCTTGCTCCAAATGGTGGTCACTGGTGGGTCTCATCCCTTTCCCTGAGTTGTGCTTTGGTACCAAGACTTCTCCTGCTGTTGATGACTACTGTCCCTTGTAAAACAGCTCCCCAGTTTTGCTTCAGGAGCTCTCACACTTGAACACCCCATAGTAAGCTCCCAAATTCCCCATTACATCCATCCATGTCCCATTCTCACTTTCCTCCTGACACCTCCGGCCACCGCCAGAAGTAGCGTCCATGGCTGAAGGGACCGCGACCGGATCCAGCACCACTCACAGGGGCAACGATGGACACCCAGCCTGCAGCCATACCATCACAGCCCTTGCCACCTGGTTTTTGGAGATGCTGCCATGTGGAAGAAGCAATTCTCCAAGCACGCTGGGCACTTCATGCTGCTCATCACATCATGGCATCCCCAAAAGTGGTACCCTAACTCTGTGTGGCCTTTTCCTCTCCAGGAGGGCACAGAGATGCTGTTGGCGAGCTCTCCCTGGGGACAGGGAATATCGTCTTTCACCTGGGGAAAGACACGTCACCAAACCACACTCTGTATTTCAGAACTGACAGCCAGGCTGGCCACCACTCACCCATTCCCCGTTCTCTGCTGCCATCAGGTGGATGTTTGATTTTATTCAAGTTAACGCTGCAAAATCCCAGAGTGTTTTCCCTGGGTTTAACCATCTTAGAATCATAGAAGCGTTTAGGCTGGAAAGGAGCTTTAAGATCATCAAGTCCAACTGTTAACCCAGCACTGCCAAGGCCACCACTAAACCATGTCCCTAAGCACCACATCTCCCCGGCTTTTAAATCCCTCCAGGGATGGGGACTCAACCACTTCCCTGGGCAGCCTGTGCCAGGCCCTGACAGCCCTTTCAGCGAAGAAATTTTTCCTAATATCCAACCTAAACCTGCCCTGGCGCAACTTGGGTCACAGGTGGTGTTCCCCAGGGCTCAGTATTGGGACCGGTCCTGCTTAATATCTTTATCGACGATCTGGATGAGGGGATTGAGTGCACCCTCAGTCAGTTTGCAGAGGACACCAAGTTGAGCAGGAGCGTTGATCTGCTGGAGGGCAGGGAGGCTCTGCAGAGGGACCTGGCCAGGCTGGGTCGATGGGCACAGGCCACTGTGTGAGGGGCAACAAGGCTGAGGGCCGGGTCCTGCCCTTGGGGCACAACAACCCCAGGCACCGCTGCAGGCGTGGGGAGGAGCGGCTGGGAGCTGCCCGGCGGGAAAGGACCTGGGGTGGTGGGCGACAGCGGCTGAACATGAGCCAGCAGTGTGCCCAGGTGGCCAAGAGGGCCAATGGCATCCTGGCTTGTATCAGGAACGGTGTGGCCAGCAGGAGCAGGGCAGGGATCGTCCCCCCGTGCTGGGCACTGGTGAGGCCGCCCCTGGAATCCTGTGCTCAGCGCTGGGCCCCTCACCCCCAGAAGGAGCTGGAGGGGCTGGAGCGTGGGCAGAGCAGGGCAGCGAGGCTGGGGAAGGGGCTGGAGCACAAGGGTGGGGAGGGGCGGCTGGGGGAGCTGGGGGTGCTCAGCCTGGAGAAGAGGAGGCTGAGGGGAGCCCTCATCGCTCTCTGCAACTGCCTGAAAGGAGGCTGGAGCCGGGGGGGTGGTCGGTCTCTTCTCCCCAGGAACAAGCGATGGGACGAGAGGAAACGGCCTCAAGTTGTGCCGTGGGAGATTTAGGTTAGATATTAGGAAAAATGTCTTCACGGAGAGAGTGGTCAGGCCCTGGCACAGGCTGCCCAGGGAAATGGTGCAATAACAGTCCCTGGAAGTATTCAAAAAACGTGTGGATGTGGTGCTTAGGGACATGGTTTAGAGGTGGACCAGGCAGTTAGGTTAACAGGTTGGACTTGATGATCTCGGAGGTCCTTTCCAACCTTAACGATTCTATGATTCTATGACTGGGCACAGGCAGTAGATTCCCTGGCTTTTGGTAATCCGTATTTTCCCCCTTCCAGGAACAAAGTGATTTTGGACACCATAGAGAGCTGGCAAGACCCAACAGGCAGCACTGTTAGGTCTTGGTCTTGTCTCTAAGTCTGGATCCAACCCCACCTAGGAGACTGGCATTATCTATTGCTCCCCTTAGCCAGCATCTCCCTTGCAAATCCCACCCCAGGAGAGGCAAGATTTTAAGCAGTGGCAGGATTTAGCACTAGCACCCACCTTGGCATGACCCCAGGGCCAGGAGATTTCCTTGCACACATTTCTTCAGGAGTCAGTAGTCTCCAGCATGGATGCCCAAGACAACACAGGGCAGGGTTCGTGTTAAGCAGGGAACCACAGCGTTTTGGAGATCTTCTGGAGCTGAATGCACTGGAAGTGAAGCTGCTGGCAGAGAAAGAAAAGCAATGCACATCTTAATTTCCCACCCAGCTTTGCCCAGATAATCATCCAGCAGACAAAAGCTGCCATAGACAAGGTTCGCTCCTATCTAATACCAGAAATGCATCTTCTTCGCAACACGCCCTCCCACGTGACTTCTGAGGATTGCTTCAAACTGCAGCATTTGGAAAGCTTTTTGGCACTGTTTTGCACTTCCAGTGGAAAGCAGTAGCTAATTTGAAAGGTGTAAATCACTATTTTCCATGCCACAGCAGCAGCACCAAAAGCCCAGAGTATTATTTCAGTACTGAAATTTGGACAGATAGCATGCTTGTGCAGAAAATCTTTGGTACTGTGATGGAGGAGTCAACCAACGTGATACTGCTGAGACCCAGGGTGCTGCCAAGATGTTCAGTGCTGATGCAGTATGATGTGAAGTGTCACCTATAACCCAGGCCAATGGGTTATTTTTGTACAGTAGTTAGCCACAACGATGCCAACGCGTTCACTAACCTTGCACAGGGCTATACAAAAGAGGTGCAAGATATGCTGCTTCCCCATCACCACTGAGCATCCACCTCTGGTGCTTTTTTCCTGGGTCTTCCATTGCAGGGGAAGTCCCCAGTGAGAGTTTTCCCACTGATTGGATCTGCTCTCGCCAGGCTGCACGCTTGCTCCCTGGCTGGCCCATAGATACTGGTTCACCAGTGGTAGACCAAACAGAAGAGGAATATCAAGCTCACTTTGCAGCAGGGTAGTGATGTGGATCTTCCTTCTAGGTGGCCCTAGAAGATCCTACAAGGCTGAGTATCCTCTGTTGAATGTGACCTAAAACTGATGAGTAGGTTCAGAAGGCCATGGGAGGGTAGAACCCAGACTGACAACAGCACAGGCACAGATGTGTAAATTGAAAAACCACAGGAGATGTTTTCAAGTTAGGCAGAAAAAGCACAAAGCAGCAAATCAGGATATTGAAGAAGATATCTTATTTTTTCCCCAGTAGATTTTGATCATCTACGAGTTGTGAAGCACTTCTCTTCCCATCTTGGTGGAAAGAGGAGGTAGGGAAGCAAAGTGACCACAGTGCAGGAGCCAGCACCACTTCTTGAAGCACCAGCATCTGTTGAGCCACAAGCAGAGTGTGGCAAAGGTAACAGGAGAGATAAAGAGAGAAGCAGCCACAGAAGCTGGCTCCTACTTTCCGGGTATACAAAGCGCTCGTGGCCTGAAAGTCCTCTGTCAGCTCCTATTTTATCTCTGCCCCTAAAGTAAATAGGACGCTCAGGCATTGACAAAAGACTATCAGCAGAAAGCAAGGTTAAAAAAGCAATAATTCAGCCAGTTAACTGCCATCGTTGTTCCTTCCTATCTCTGCATTCTTGATAAACAAATTCATAACAAGATTTTACTGCTCCGTTCCCTGGAGCAGTCTATTAGTCTGTCGTTCAACATGCACTACCAGTCGAAGCCGAGCTCCCACAATACAATATCCCTTAAGATGATCTCCTTTGCATTCACTATGATGTAATTATGCTAATTATCCAGCCAGCTTTAATATCCTCATATTTTCCAGGAGGTTTATGATCAAACCTGTTCCTTTAATTTACTTTCTCTGCCATTGGAGCCAGGGTGTTTTGATGCACTCTGCCACACGTACATCTCTCTGCGGGCTGTTACAGCTTGTCAAGGCCACGGGGAGCTTAGACATAACTTTGTCCCAGCTGACAAGAATTTTAAAAATCACTTCTCCTAACTAGCATTTAGCCAATGTTTGATGGCTTCTCCCATCTATAACATTATGCCGATAATGCCGGTGCATTTCAAGGTTTCATCTTTTTTTTTTGCAGTGTAGTACATTTCCCAAGAAACCTTCACATATTTACCCTGCCACTTGCAATGAAAGCCCTGCCTGTTAGATTAACATTTATCCCTGAAAAAACCCAGCCCCACAACCTAGAAATTTTGGAGGCCAGATCCTAGTATGAAACTGATGCGTATTATAAAACCGATGCAACATCTAAGAAGCCGGCCTTTCAATGTCTGGAATGAATTGCTTTAAGTAATACATATGAAAAATATCATTTGACATAAAAATCTCATTACCTTCCCAGCAGCCTGAAATACAGCATGGTTCAAACCCTACCAGAGTGGATGATAGAAAGTCCTTCTCGTTCAATGAGTATTAGCTTATTTAGGGATATTTTCTTTCATGTTTATAAAGTTTCAGTGCAAAAGCTCTGCAGAATATGGTTTTGCTAGCTTTTTCATTTCAAGTTTTGCTGTATACTTTCTTTTTAAAAAATAAAATAAAATCTGAATTTTCATGGCTTGGGGCTACCACAAATTTTTCTCCCCATTAAATGTGATTTAAATACCAAGAACAGTTGGCCATAATCATAATAAAATAACCAAACATGACCCAGATCCCTTTTACAGAGGGTTTTTTGGTGTGCATCATTTCCATAAATTCCTGGTGTGTGTGGTGGCTTTTAGTACTTTGTAATTTGAAAGCATTTTCTCAAACTATTTCCTGGTGGTTTTTTCCCCCTCCCTTACTGTTTAGCTGAATTGCCTCACATCATTACGTGAGAAAAATTATGTTCTTTGTAATATTTTATAGATTTATTCAGGGACTGTCAGAGGGTTTGTGTCGCAAGATCTGTGTCTCCTTGCAACAGCCCCAGTGCAGCTCTGGAGACATGGAAATGGTGTGGTGACTTCTGCAGAGCTTGAACCAGCGCCAGAGCTACCCACAACTCCGTGCATGGATGGGTGAAGGTCCATCACACCTCTTTCATTTTCCTCTCTCACACAGAAACACAACTCCAGAAGACTCCACGTGAGCAGGTGGGAAGACACTAACCAGCACGCACGTCCCCTGTGTACAGTTATTTCACCCACATTGGTTCTTTTCTCCAAGTGACAATCCCAACCTAATCCCAGCAATTTCCCTACACCATTAATTCAAAGGGCAGAGGGTCAGTCCTCCACACCAAACGCAACCACGAAGCTGCTCAGCCCAACATTGCATCTGCTGTCAAGGCTTCAGAGATGAGATGTCGCTTGGAGAGAGATGGAAGATGACCCATGATGCATGAAAGAGCACCTCAGCTCCTTCAACTTGAATGAGAAGAACCTGGTAGCTGAGCCTGGCAGTGGAGGTACCTCGGCAACATGGCAGCAAGCCTCAATGCACCCTCCTCGCCTTTGCTTGGAATTGCCAAATTCTTACCTTGCAGCAACAGTTGCCAGTGACCCACCAGAACAACCTTCAAATGGGAGAACTTTGTGACATGAAGGGTGTGAAAAAGAGAGACGTAGAGGTGTGAGGCTTGGGGAAGGAAAAAAGATTAATCTCTTGGCTGAATTAGACACAGTCTTAGAGAAAAATGCGGGTAGACTCTGAAGGAACACTCTTCCCTTGACAGCTAAGCTGTGTCAGCCATGAGGAGTCAGGTTTCCCCTGTCCTCCCACCACAGGCTAAGAAAGCAGATGAAGGAAACAAATGCCCAACCCACAACCAGGCATGAGGACAGAATGGATCTTAACAGAGGCCAAGGGGAAACCCAGGCTGCTGGCTCCACCAAGTATCCCAAAATAGTCAGAAGCTGTAACACGGAGAGGGGGAGATTCAATCAGCTGCTCCTAGGAGACCTCTCTTCCCTAACTCTGACCTCTGCTACTACAGGGGACGAGGAGGTAGTGAGCAAGGAGACCTGTAGGGCATCCCTGTTGAGAAGCAGCATTGTAGAGTTGCGATGAATCAAGCCAGCAAGTCTCTGTCTCAGGAGGTCAGGGAACAGCCCAGATGGACTTCAGGGACCTCAACGTTTTTTACCAGACTGTGATACGAAGACTGCCTCCAACCTGCCTCAGTGAATAGAATCATCAGAGCATCACCCTGTCTTCCTCAGAGCTTCAGAGAGAAATAGCAAAGCTCAGGAGATTAACTCCAGGAGAGTTCAGCCATGCAATCTGAAATACCTGAGAAAGACCCTGGGCATGAACCTACTCAAGAGCAGAAGCATCAACATTTCCCCGTCATATGGGAAATAAGCAGGCTGGGGTTTTTTACATTGGGCTAACCCCACATCACATGCCCTTGAAATAATTTCAAAATAGATCTCCTGCCTGGGGGGGGAAAAGCAAAACTCTACTCAGTTCATCTCCTAGAGCGTTCAAGGACAAGCAGGAGGGGAGCTGCTGAGACAAGCAAATCCTGTTGTCTTTACACCAAACCCACAGGGAAATCGGGACTGCCTGACAGAGGAAAAGGTAATCTTTTTGATATAGCGAACAGTGGTTGACAGACCAGAAAGCTTTGCATGAATGCCTTTTAAAACAGCCCAGAGCTTTAGGGCATGAATGTGAAATTTCTGTGTCTACCAGGACTATACCAAGGCTATTGAAGTTGCCTGTATGAGCTACTCCAACCAGAAAAGATGGTGTTTGCTAACAGTAACCTGGGGAGGAAGACAGGCTTTTGTTCCCAGCCACCGAATGAGTCTTGCCACAGCACGAACGGTGACCAGGTTGTTGTGGGAAAGTCTGGCAGGAGAGTAAAGAGAATGCAGCTTCATCTGGGAACACCCGAAGCAAAGCTTATGTATGAAACCTCATGCGAAGAACAAAGACCGTGTGCCCAAGAGCGATAGACACCGTGGTGGTTGGCTGGAACGTCAGCTGCAGAATCACGTTTAGCATAGTGGAAAGCTTGCCCATAGGAAGTCAGGGTTGCCTTGCTAGGGAGTCACAAGATGCTCTAACAAACTCCATGCTCACGAATAAGACATGATTCGAATCAAGCTTGGCACCTACCTGAGACCACAAGGTCTTACCTGCAACCACTGTAGGACATCTTCAAAACATGTTTTTGCAGCCTTTTCCAGATTCCAGCTGTCCTAGGCTTTGTGAGACCTAGGGTTTTGCACAAACCATCTGGAGAGGGGAAAATGACACCTCTCAGTGACGCAGATCAAGAGTTGCTTCCCCCAGTTGTAAAATAATGAGGCTGGGGAGTTAAATAACAGCATAGCACAGACAAATTTTGGAAGAAAAGACAGTCCTTTTGTTAGGAGGTAGGAAGAGAAGTGAAAACCATGAAGGGGCTTAAAAGTGGCCTGAATTTATATAACAGCTTTGAGAAAGGGAAATGCTCACATCCAAACAGAAGTTATTGTGCCGTATATAACAACAGCTGGAGGAGCTTTAGAACTGAATGCCCACCCTATGTGGAGAGAGCCAGATCAGTTTCATATTACATGGGAAAGGAAAATTCAAAGTGAGAAATATCCAGTTGAAGACTTGTCAGAAAAATTTAATTTTGAAATAGCTGGAGACACATGGTGTGACATAAGCTCAGGGAGGTTCCCTGGCTGAACAGATGACCAGGGGACCAACTTGTCTGCTCTGCTTTTATTCAACAGTCCCATGTAATCAACACTTTTCCATGTAACATTTCATCTCTGTCAAAAGTGCCTGGCTTTTTTTTTTTTTTTAATCCAAAGCTAATGAAATTTGGTGGCTTCTTTTGTGTAGATTGAAAACTGTCAACTAGCACTGTTCAACAAAGGCTTTCTTGATACTTTAAGTTCCTTAAAACACTGTAATCAACACAGGTACCCCCTCTGTTTTGTTTTTTGTTTAAGAGTAGGAATTTTCAAAGGATTGAGTTATTCTCAGTGCAACACTAAAGCCAAGGTGCTAACTTGCTTTTGTTCTTTCAAACTTCCTCACTCCTACAAGGAAGAGGTTATATTTAAAACCCTGCTAGCCATGAAACAGCATGTGTCACTGGCCATTCTCACCCACCTTCTCTGTGAGGTGAAAAGTGCACAGATTGTTTATCAGATCGCTTTGGAAACATGCATTGGGGTGATGCCTAAGGTCAAATGAGCTTGTCTTACATAAGGAATCAAGGTCAGTGAAGGTCCTCAGGCCTTGTGCAAAGTACCTTTATCTTTACAATGAGCAAGGACGGCTTGTAGTAGTGTCACATCTGCAAATTCCAAGGCTACTAACAACAAAAATAGTCAATCAACTGATGTACAACTAGTTTCATAAATATCAACACCCGTTTCTCGTTATTTTGCCTCTTTGAAGAAGATACTTTCCTATTTCAGCTGGTCAGAAGGCCAACCCCATCTTGAGTTACAGTCTGGTCACAGTACCTCCACCACTGCCTCATCAACTAAGGACAAGAGAGCCACCCTGATGGGTCTCATTGGGCTGAAATGAGACCAATCCCACAAGCCAAAGGAAGGGGGACACAAAACAAAACACATCTCTGTAGTCATATACAAGTCACTTCAAAGTTTCCATGACTCAGAGCTATGGGCTGCCAACGGTGGCATCCTGTCAAAAAAATATTGTGGCTTAGTAAAATCAGCCTGAGGCTGGAAGGCAAGATGATATGGGTTTTAATGCTGGCTCTGCTGCAGCGTCATCGGGTAACAGCAACCAAAAAATTCCCCAGCAGTTTAAACTTATTTGAAAGTATGTAGGGTTGACACACACAAGAAGTACCTGAGCACTCCAGCAAAACAAGGGCATAAAATACTACCCACTGACTGTACTTATCTGCTTTCCATCTTTGCATATATGCCGTTCATCATACTCATACCCTTGGCACTCCTCCACACAAACTTTTAACAGATCATTTTCCCCCCTACTCCTCCATAGTTGTGGAGGTTTGACGCCTGCGTTGAGAGAACCTGATGCCTCTGCTGTATAAAACAACCCATGCAAGCACCTTTTAAGGGCGTGAGGCTGAGAAAGAAATCTTCTTTTCTTTTTTTTAACTTATGAAATTATGATCATGTTACCTCTATCATATGCAATATCAGTATTTCATTCCTTTTTAATCTTCACACTTAATTAGTTCTTTTCTGTGGAAAAGAGGCTCTGAGGGACTTGGCTTGTGATAGAGCTGACATTGCCTTGACCACATGGATAATAAGAACACAACATACAAAAAAGATCCCAGACTGCTCAGTGAAAGGCCAGGTTTTATCAATGCCAGCTAGAGCACAGGACATGTAAGAATATCAAAAGAGGAGGAATAGCTCCTGTAGAGCTCAAAAGGCACATCTTAAAAATCTTTAGTTTTGGAATTAGCTCAGTCATGGCTGGGGAAAAGTCTCATAGCCAGAGCTCCATGGCTGCAGACATGCCAATATTAGCCTGAATTTTGGGTTGAACTGGAACTGCCACTTAAATATCCCATGACACGGGAAGAAGTCCACCAATTCCTCCCTGCTCCCCCGTTGTTTTAATCCAGCTACTTGTTCTCTTAACTAGATGCCTTTCAACGACTGGGCCTAATATTAAAGACATGCAAATGCATTTCAATACCTAGCTAACTCAGTAAGCTGGCTTTTGACAGGGTTCTAGCAAATTTAGTCTCTGCAAGCACACTGGAGCTCCTCAAGCCAGCATCTGAACCACAGTCAAAAAAGTCAGTTAATCCATTGCCATCTGTCTTTATTTTGTTATCCAACCAGTTGGACATAACAGTCCCAGCATTAGCAATTAGTGTGGCCAGTGCTACCTACTGCAGTGCTAATTAACAGCACATTAGTTCTTCTAAATGTATCCAGATCTTTTGACAGCACCAGACACAGGGGGGAAGGCAGGAGGAGAGCATCTTTGCTTACCTTGGGTCAGAGATTCAACTTCCCCAAATCCTGGTCGTCCTCCCAGTGTCATGAAAAATCATTCTTTCTGCTCATTTACGTGTCTCAGCTCCCAGAGCACATCCAGGGGAAGCAGTGGGTACAAACAGATCCCCACAACTTCACCGTCGCCTTTTGGTTCCCTAACAAAGACAACGCTCAAGGATTTTGACTCCAAATAGCGTCTGCTCAAGTGTAAACTGGCCACAGCTCTACTGACAGCAGGTAGAGCTCAGAGAGAACACACAAATTATAGTCATTATCATGTAATTATGGTATTACTACAGCAGCAGCAAAGCCTCCTGTTAGTCCCCCTTGATTTCAACTAGATGATCAGAAATAAGGTCCGAGAGGGTACGTGTGAACACACACACGAGAAATGGGACTACGGAGCTTTAGCTTGTGCCCTTGGGATGGCACCAAGGTCAGAACTGCCTTCCCAGATGCACCAAGTTCACTTCTTACATCACACAAAATTAATAATTCAACTGATGTTTGACCTGTTTTCAAGTGTCTTCACTGGAGACAGGACACCTTTGCCATACTGTTTGTCAGCCAAACAAAACTACACAGAACAGTGCCTGTTGACACAAACAACTAAAAATATAATACACATTTGTCATCAAGTGTTCTACACTTGAAATTAAGCCTCTTTGAGCTTAACTTCAACTAGGCTTCAGTCCATCAGCCAGGCAAGTTTCAACCCTGTGCTCTCAATCCAAACACAATTAAAATATTTAGACTGTTGCTTGCACACTAATTCCTTTCCTACCTCCCTCCCTTTTAAAATAGATAACTTTGAAGCTGTTTTTTCCTCCCTCCTTCTAATACAACATCCTGCTGTTGGCAAATAAGCATTTTGGAAAAAATCCTCTTTAATATTCTTCCTCGGGGCCTCAGAAGAGCATAGTGTTTTCTCCACATTTAACAAGCACGTCTGCTGATTGTCATGCAAAAATCCACTAACTTGGGATTTCAGCGTTTTTAGAACAAAATCAGGACACAAGGAGCTTTGCTGCAGAGTTTCAGTAAGTTAGACTCTCTGCCAAGTCCCTAAAAAAAAAAAAAAATCCCCCCTCCCCAAAACCCACACCACCACCTTCACTCCACATGATGAGATGTACTATTTGCTGAAGAGCACCTGAACACTCCCAAGGACTGTCCGAGCATTCTCATTAAAGAAAAACCAAAATTGTCTTCTCCAAAAATCAAAATTCATGTAGATATTGCAGCAAACCTCTTCCCACAGAGGTTGTGGGGTTTTTATTACTATTTATTTATTCACAAGACTGCTTCTCCTTGTGGTCAGGTAAGAGTCTTCCATCCAGTGCCAGGCTGCAGAACAAGTTGTGTCAGTTCTTCACTCTTAAGCTCAAGTTGCTTCTCAAGGGACTACACTGAGTCTTAGCTTTGACAAGAGAGATGCAGAACTAATCTGTGCTCCCCTCAGCCCAATTTCCATTAAGCCTGCTCCTGTGCTCCAACAACGCTTTCAGTGCTGTAACAAAAGGAAAACTAATTTTATGATCTTTAACTGGCAGATACAGATCAAGAGTGTTCAGATAACTGGTAAGGGTGCTTTTGTGACCACGTATCACTGCTGAAGCTGAGCATCAGCCACTCTTTTCATTTTTTTTCAGCCTCACCACTTTTCCTGTTCTACCAAACCTCAGTATTTCTCAGCCCTGGCTCTTTGCCCATTTTCATTTCATACGCTGCACAAACCTCAAAGTCTGAGTACATTATGAAGATATTTTCCCTCACATCAGTACTAACATCAGCGTTGCTAATACCTGTGGTTTTTCCTCCCATTGGACTCTTATGCTTCTGAAGCTGTAAAAGAAAAGATAGTGTACTTGTCTAGAAGGGGATTATTGTTCGTAAATTAATGTTATCATTTCCAAGGCTTAACTACAAGAAAAGGAGAGAGGGTTTATGTTGGCGTATGAATGCACACCTCAGTGCTGTACATGCAACTCTTCTGTAGACCAGGATCCTGTTAGGTATATCCACTCTGGAGATGGATGCTCTCCAGAGCAAGCACAGTCCCTCCCAGCCCACAGCCTGCCTCAGCGCTCGACACTCCTCCCATAGACTTCTGAGACTGCTTAGCTCCTCAGATGCATGACAGTCCTCATCCAAAAGAGGACCAATTTCATTGGTTCCCCACTACAAATCTAGTTTTTTCCAGATCCTCCTCTACCGAAGCCAATGCTCTTTGCTATTCAGCAGACCGCTTACAAAAACACACGGCAACTAATTCTGAAGTCCTTTCTCCATCTTAGACAGCAGCCTGGGTGGTGAACATTCATTCAGCCTGCAAGTGGACTCTGTTGAGCTCTTATCCATCTACACTGGCAGCAGAGACAAGCCAAGCTTCACCTGCCTTCGCTAGCTTTGCAACCAGGAAGCAGGGTACAGATGCACAGCATGGCTCCGGTCTGTAAGAAATTTCACTGGGACCTCTACCTGAGCTAACATCCCCTCCGACAGCGCACAGTCCTTCTCCACGTGGCATTACTCAGATTTCCACTGGCTCACAAACCACGGCACTGCCTGCCCCACTGTTTCGTGGAAAGATAAACTTTGCTCTTCTCAGAGCTGCAGTACAGTCAAGTCTTGCTCCTCTCCTGGGAAGCCCGCCTCCGCTGCCTGAAGCTTTTTTTTTAACCACAGCCTCCATCAGTGATTCCACAGGAAAAAAATACACCAACACCCAGCTGTGAAAGCCCTGGGGAGCCCATGCTGCATAACCCCCACCCAAATCTCACATCTTTTTCTCAGCTTCGCTTTGTGAATCCTGCAGATCAACTCCTTAAGGACACGCAAGACAAACAGAAGAGACGGGACTTCTGAAGCGTTTCTAAACTCATTATGCTTCAGTTTTATTTCAAAGTAATTAATGAATCTAGACAACCTAAGCTTACCTTAATAGTATACTATGCCCTGTCCGACTGTTTTGTATCTCTGAAGAGTTTGGAGCATGTGACAATTAATTCTGTGAAGTCTGCAATTCCCTGGTCCGGAGTATGGCTCTACAGCTTGACCTGCCTCTACTCCAACCTCCTTGTAAACCAGCTGCATGCTTGAGGCTCCAGCCTCCCCATCTTATTACTCCTTGATCAAAGGTGACCAACGGCCTCGACAGCTCCTCGCAAAGATTAAATAAGAACTGATGGACAGCACCCACCCCTTTACCCAGAGATAAACTGCAACTGCTGGCAACCTAAGTTTAATGATTTTCTGTGCTTGGTGCCACAACTGTTGTTCTTGGAATTCTACTTCAAAATGAAAAGGGGAGTAAGAAAGACTTTAAAGCAAAGACAGGCTTTAAAATCAAATGGAATTTGCAGCCTCAGGTACACATTGCTCATAAGCTCAATTAATTCATGAGGCATACATATATTTTTTATACCTTACTACAGCTTTAGATGAGCAAATAGCTAGATGCTGTTAACACAGAAAAATCCAAGAGTGACAGAAGCTTTGTTTCAGCTTCCACTGTTGCAAATTAAAAGAAAAAACAGTTGGGCTGGAGCATGTATGTCCATTGCCACTTTGGATCCTATTCCAAAGGGAACAGAGCAAGCAACTGGGCTTGACTGAACCCATTCTGACTAGATCTTCTACGTGGGGGAAAAGGATCAAGAGCATCGAGGTCTGACATCTTTACATATCCATTATTTGTCATTCATTTTTCTTCCGCCAACTAACTAGATTTAATCCTGATTACAGTTAATGAAACAACAGCTAATGTAACATCAAAGGCTGTTCTCAGCTTTGAAGCCTCGATTCTAGCTTTCGTAGCT
The DNA here is from genome assembly GCA_020745775.1 of Theristicus caerulescens. NCBI lineage: Eukaryota > Metazoa > Chordata > Aves > Pelecaniformes > Threskiornithidae > Theristicus > Theristicus caerulescens. The sequence goes on along the minus strand of CM036583.1, from coordinate 4,015,608 downwards.
GTGACAATCTAGCACTAGACACTTACTCCACGAACTGCGCTTTCCCAAGAGAAGAAACAGCAACCTCACTTGGAGAATTTTTTTCAGAAGGGAGATGGAAAAGAGGACCAACATGACTGAAGGTTATTTTTAAATGGCCTCCTTTAATACAGTTTATGATGGTTATTTACTAGCCAAGATTAAGTGGTCAGGAAAACACACATTTCATTACTATTTTCTTAATAGTAATAAACTTTCAGACCACCTGCAATTTAATTCCCTAAGCAGGTCCCTCTTGAAGTACTGGCATGTTACTTGTGATATGTGTAATTCCTCTAACGAAGACAGCACCTCACTGACACTTCAGAGCTAGTATTGAAGCTTCACTGTCCCCAAAATTAGGTTATAGTCAAACTTGTTTTGGTAAAAGGAACACTGCTTCGTACTCAAGTAAAACACTGTGTGGGTGGAGTATAGTGAAATCCTGTATTTCACAATATTTTAACTCAAAACCCAGCTGCAGTAAAATTTCAGTTTGCAATGCTAAAAAAAGCTGTAACCACAACGAAGTATGACAAGTTTGAAGGTTAAAACAAAACACTTACAGTTCACTGTGCCAACAATTCAGAGCTGCAGATGATTATCAAACCCCCAAACGTCACACCCTCCCACTTCAACATGAAAAGTCAAGTTGGACACATAAAATTAAAAAGCTTAGTGAAGTACGGTAGTTGTGATTTCTAGTTTTTACTGTGGAAATTAGCTCAAAGCTATTATTCCTAAACATCTAAGCTGACTACTTTGATAGCACCCAAGAACTTCTCAAGGCAGGTATTTATACATACTCTATGCATTTCTATCAGGTACCTCAGCCAACAGCCTAGGCTCTCTACCAGAGAGCAATTCAGAGCCCCAAATTCAGATTTCACCTCTCCCTGCTGATTATACAGGGAGTCTGAAGTTAAACTATTTACACCGTCTACCTGCGATCAGTCTCAAGGAGGTTAAGTCCTGAATAAGAACAAGAAAGCACCACAGCTCTCACCGTGTTCTAGATTTGTATAACAGCACCAGGAAGCCCAAGGACTCCATGCAAGATGCTAAAGTAACAGCAGACAATTTCTGTTGCAAAGCTTACCCACCCTGATAGGAAACACGCACAAAGGAAGGGGGAAAGACACAGGCGTGATGCTCTACTACCAATTCTCCCAGTTTAAAGGTGCAAGACTCCAAACATTTGACATTGTTCTCAAAGCCCCAGCCCTGGAAGAACTTCTACATGCAATTGGGTTTTTCTTTGGAGGGAGGAGGGTTCTGAAGTGTCAGCTCAGTGCATCCAAGCTGCTGAAAGGCAACTCAAAAAATAATTTTTAGGCCTGGGTGTTTACATCAACTACCTGATTTTTGATGACTTGGCTTTGGCAGTACTATGAAAATCAAGCTCAGGCAGGGCTAGTGACAAGAGAGAGATCAGAACCCAGGCACGCGGTATCCCAGTCCAAACTTAAGGCAACAGTTACATACAGAGTTTTTCCAGCTTCGTTATACTGATAAGCAGCTGGCTAACCATACTTGAAGTATCTCCAGTTGAATACTCCCGGCTTGAGAAGTATTTTATTTAACAAAACGGCCTCATCAAAAAAAAATAGTTCACTTTTCATTTGTACTTTGGACATCAGTACTTTGACTGGCAGAAGAGAAGAAGGATGAAGCCACATTCCTTGCGTACCACAGGCATTCCACATTAAGATGCTTGAGCAGACACTGGTCAGATTTTGAGGAAGAGCAGAACAGCAGTGGGATAAGTCAGAAAGGCACTGGATTAAGAAACAGGAGTAGGTTAAAGTTACTCAAGAACTGCCAAAGGCCTTTAAATGAAATGTACGCAAGCAAACGTTTCAAATGCAGATAAGTTCCCTTGCTCCAGTAAGCTGTGGCTGAAGCAGTAACGGCAGGAGAGAGTATTTTAGTGGTACTAACAGAAGTCAAAAAAAGTGACTTCTACACAGACTGAGATGGCCTTGCACACAGGCAGCACCACAGGTCCACAGATATTGCCTGCAGTGTCCTTGTACGCTACTTGGAAGTACGCACCAAAAGGGGGTACAGTCAAGGTTATTACGATGTTCAAGGCAGAGCGAGCAATCTCGCCATAACTGAAAGAACACATACAGAAATCCACAGTAAGGAGACTGCAGAATTAGGTCACCCAACTGACTCAAGTTGCAACCTGCTCATAAATGCAATGGAGTCTTTCACCCAGACAAGTCGCTCTTATCTAACTGTTTCACAGGTGAAAGTAAACATCTGAGCTAGTAGGATGTAATTTGATTGTGACAGGAAAAAAGCAACTGCTTTAATAAACTTGATCTGGAGTAGAAGTCTGTATCATTAAACCCACACAGATCCAGAACCTCCACGACAGCTGTATGAGAAGCGATTTTAACATCTAAACTATACCCTTCCAGCCACAACATGCAGGACACTTGTGCCATTTATTTGGATTTGTTAGAATGATTCCTAACCTTCAACAGAAAATATATACAGTGATTAATTAAAAAAAAAAAAAAACAACCATCATGAGAATTAAAACTTTTATTAGTGTATTCACATATTAGGCAAATGCAACACGCATGAAGCTTATTTCTTAGGTTCACAAGTTCTACCAATACATTAGTCTACTGGTAAAACTAGCACAAACTGGTAACTGCTTTGCCAATTTTTTTAAAGGTGTCTGGCCCACTTTTTCACGGCTTGATTTTTGGTATTGCTTCTATGCCCTAGTCATTACGGCATAAAAATATCCATCACTATCATCAATTCAGTCAACTGATTAAAAGCTGTAACACTGGCCACATTTTTGTTCTCAAAGCTAAGTTATCACTAGCTGTACTTACAAAGTACAATACTAGTGTAATGGATGAAACAATGGGGAAAACAGACAAAGGCAATCCTGCTACTGCCACAATAACAAAAGAATGACAGACAGCTAGATCACAAGATTGTTAGTAAGATGTATATTTTTCAAGTCAGAATAACCCTTCTATACAGTTTCCCAACCCTTCCCCAACCCAGACTTATTTGTAGAATATATTTCAGAATATTTTTAATATGGTGCAGCTGTAGTGTCCAAGGGTTCACAATAACATGCACTGTCACGAAGAACCTAGAAGTCCTCCTTCGCTGGTCATACCTCAGCAACCACTATCCTAGAGGTTTTGCAGAAGCAACTACTTTTAATAACAAGGCCCATTATGACATAATGAATGCGTATGATCTGGTATGTAAGTAAGCTATACAAAGCCAATCAGATCAGAAATTTAAATTCTGTTACTGAAATATGTTAAGAAGCTGCATCTATTTAAAACCTATACGAAAGAGTCTAGTTTACCCTGGGAAAAGAGTTTTCAAGGTATTTGGCTCCAAAAACTAAAACCCATGATTTTTAGTGACATCTGTTTAATGAAAAAATACAGATGTAAGGGGTAAGCCAATAACCTCGTGTACTTAATCCAGTATCCAATGCTATGGTAAATTCTCATTCCATGAGAAACAACACCGATTTCAATGATTCAAGGTACAGAAGTCCCAAATTACATCAGTGCCAGCAATACTGCTGGCAACAGATGCATCAGCTTAGATGGGTAGGGAAAAGTAGACTCCTAGTGTGATGGATACTCGGAATTTATAATATGAATTCATTTTAGGCCCCATTAAGCATATAAAGTGTCTTAAGATTCCACAGATGAATCTCAAGACATTTCTTTCCCTTCCAACAGAGGGATTTTCTTTTTCTTTAAGAAGGCAGCAAAAAGTTAAGCTTTTCTACAAGGAAAGTCTGCTTGTTATGTTCAGGACAACTTGAAAACCTGCTTATATAAAAAAATATAAAAGAATAAAGGAGTAGAGTCTTGGAATTTTATGAGAGATTTGCCCCAATCAGAAAAACAAACAACTATTTATGGGAACTAAAATGTAGAACAGCACAATACTGTGATATTTGAGATCATGATGTATTACCTGTACATATACTTAGCTATTCATGTTATTGATAAACCATTAGGACACTCAATTATATACCCAATAAAAACACCATTAAGAGTCTTTAGAACTGTCCCTTCTTCTTTCTGAAGAAGGCGTTTCTATACACTAAATTTTCATCTAGTATCAGAGTATAGGAAACAGAATCCACAAGGTGCTTTAATTCATGAGACCTCAAGTGCTGTTTTTCTTTTTTTTTTTTTAAAAACCTTTTTGAATAGTAAACAGTTCATGGGGACCACACACAAATACTACGACAGACGAGCTGTTATATTAAGTCTGTTGACTGGACTCGATATTTAGCCCACTGGTAACGGAGGAAGGAGTTTTACGACATGCTGGAGCAGCGTACTGAAGGGGAGCCCATCTGAGTCAATACTTTGTCCAACCATTGTAGAGGTCCATTCAGATGAAGTTCAATCCAGCAAGGAGTGCTTGTTACTGTTTGCCGCCTAGAAAATAAAGAATAATAGCAAAGTCAGAAAGCAGCTTTGGCTGCCATAAACTTCTCCATCACATGATCAAATACATTTCCATCCATATCTACTACATAGAAAGATAAAAATCTGCAACCATTACCATAACTGTTGCTAAGATTTCTAGAGACAGTCTTTGAGAGGGAAAAAAAAAAGCAACAAAAAACCCCTCCAAAACACCCTGTAACTATAAAACACATCAATAATTACATGCTTGTCCATAATACATCGAGAATATTCTGCCCTGGAGAATAAGATAAGAACTGCAGCATTTGTTTCAAGTGCCACACCAAAAGCCTTACTTCTAAAAAGAAACTTAAGATAGTTCAACCAATGTGGTGTTCACATCACAGATAGCTGTGTGCAGCTGTATCTCAGCCTTCAAAGCATCTGCATCCATAACTGGGTTTGAATTTTTTAGACAACCACTGAGAAATACGAAATAGAAACACTTGGCTCTGCACTGTCAGCGTGGCCAAACAGCACAATATTATTGCAATCGCAAGGTCTGGGTTTTTTTGAGCAAATGATAAATGTATAGCAATGGACAAGATAAATGTATAAGGAAACTGCTAGATGTTGTCAGAAACAGTACGTCAAAACGCAGTGTGGTTATACTGTGCTAACTGATGCTATCTCAAAGGAACACCGAACTTCAGCTCTGATTTCCTGTAATCTTACACTTCTACATGTGTTTTGTACTGTAACATCCTCAAACAAACAATTTAAGTAAAAATTGTGTTTCCCTTGTCTTCTATATAAACTTGTCTAAATTTTCCACAACAGAAGCCCTTAATCAAACACCATACAGAAAGCCTCAGTAAAGCTGAAGGACGGACAACCATAAAAGCTTCATTCACTCTCCCGTATATCCTTGTTTCAGAGACCTGTTATTCAAAAATCTTCCTTCTCATCTCCAAAGTAAAGAGATCGGTATTGGACATACTCTGCCTGAGAAATCCTGTTATTTCACTGTACCCACTCCAGGCATGGGAGTTTTCCCAAACTAGACTGGCAGGACTACTGTTGCTAAGCCAGTTTTTCCTAGTAATTCTAGCTATCCCAAAGTCAAAGCAAGGAGGCATTAAGATTCAAAGGCAGCAGATTAGTCAGATACAAACCCAGCCCCTTCACTTTTACTGTTGGCAGTGCAACCCTTCGCTTTAAGGAAATCTGTTTATATAACCAGAGGAACTGAAAAGGCAGAAAGATTAAGCCAGTGAGAGATGGATTTCAAAAGCTGTCTGTGGTTTCATATTTTCTAGGAGAAGAAAGTGGCTGGGGTCTGTGCTCTCTCAGCACTCTAAAAGACATTGTTATCTTAGTCCCAAATGCCTATGCCAAAACAAAGTGATCCAATAAAAGAACAATCTAAACCACAGGAAATATAACTCCATTTAGTCTCAAATCCTCTCCCAAAGAAGGAAGTTCATTATTCCACTGCTGTCAACTCCCCTACAATGTGTTCCACAACACACTTCCTCAAAATTTTATAACTGGTTCTGTTCAACAGCCCTGGCTTTGCACTACACTGGCAAAAGTTGATAAAATAGTGACAGTCACTTTAGCAGCCATCTCAAAGCTAAAACTCAACCTCTTCTACCCATGGATTTCCAGTTCATTTATCACTAAGTCTCTTTGCTGTAATTACCTCTACTTAACTTTCTTCAGAAGATGATCCTAGCCCTGGATAGTTCCTGTGTTACCGTGAACACTTGATTGCCAATCTGAACTACCACCATCCTCAATTCAAGCCAACATGTATTGAGCAAAAAGCTATAAGCTACTTTGTCCACCAAGCTCACCCTATCTACACCTTTATGCACATATGCCATACGCCTAAAATGCCAGTAATGCTTTGGCTTTGCCGAAGCCTGTTCTACAAGAAATGTTTTTGACGTAATAATGAAGCATGGAAGTTTTAAGAAGAATGATGTGTTTTACCCTGCTTCCTGGTCTATTTTGACAATTCAGACTACATTCATTTAAATTCAAGGTTGTGTTTGCAGGAGCAACCTCTTCTTGCTTTAATCACAACTGCAGCATAATTTACAAGTTTTGTGCATCAATAATTTATTAGCACCATCTTAAACAGAGATGCAAAGAAACTAGTTCAGCATTATGTCAGTAATCAGTTTCTGTGCTGTTCTGGCAGTGTTTCCACTGGAGCCTTCTCAACCCTATCATCTCTGAAGGGTTTATAGACTACTAACAACCAACATTCTCCCTCCTTAGAAATAACTTTACCAAAAGCCTCCCCACTGTTTTAACCTAGCACTTACACTCCATTCACTTCAAGTTGTCTCCATGTGATCTGACTGATTAAGCCTTTCTTCTGTTCTGATTTGAATGTTGTATTTAATTATGCGTAAGTCTATACATATTCCTTTTGAGCCAAATCCAACAGTTCTTTAAACTTGAGCCAGATTCCTTCTTGTGTACCTCTTGCTAACAAAGAGGTACCAATTTATTCCATTACTTGAATTTCTCATTTCATCTAATTAGGCTTTTACAAAATTGGCTTCATTTAGCCGAGAAGCCTCCCCCACGTACTGATGCTGCTATTTACATGTATGTATTTCAAGAGCAGATGAAAGAATCAAAAACCCAGGATTTACAGTGGAACCTATATGTCATTATTCAACTTCAGAAATTATATAGATTTTAAAAAAATCATTATGTATTGCAATATGGTATTGGTATGTCAAGACTTCTATTCTTGCAGTGGAGAATTTCTAGAGAGGTTTACGGGATTTGTTTAAAACCACATCTCTAGCTCTCCAAAACAATGAAATCTTTAATACTGCTCAGTTAGAAGCCTTTTCTTCCCAAATTCCCATACTACTTTAAAAACAGGCACAGTCCTCAACTACAGTTCTTAGTTTGTGCTAATAGAGAATACAATTGGAACCTATTCAAAAGCAGATAAAAATCTATTTTTTTCCACTCAAAAACCTGTTTTTAGCAGTTTTACTACATAAACACAGTCATCTTACTCCTGCAAAGCTTTTTCCACTACAAGTTCCAAAATATTTGCCATCCCTTAAATGTGTGTTCTCCAGCTGTTTTATTCTGCAGAATGCACTCCAAGTGACTCCAATTTTTTCTGTCGGATACTGTCAGCTGCGTCCCGCACCACAACCTAATGAACTCATTATACTCCATATAGAACAAGACAGAGACCAAAACGACTGTACATCTAACAAACAGCAAATAATCTCATAGCACAAACTGTGAACTTCTAGATGTTGTGAGAGGTTTCACCACAATAAGCAAGCAAGCAGGACTGAGTGAGGAAACAGAACTTTGATGAAAATCCTTGCTCAACAGCTGACTTTGATGCAATACTAAAATCAGTTTACTGGTCTTTATGACTTAGGAGCTCCATCGCTGAGGGGGAGAAAAAGGAAAATACAGGTTCAACTTGCAGCCAGAATATCTACAACAGCAGTAAGAAGCCTGTCTGTATGGCTTTCAAGCCAGACAGACATAGTGTATTAGAGAAAGAAGAAAAATTATTAACTCTAAATCTAAAAGCAAAGGTTTTTTTCTTACCTGTACTCAGCTCCCCATCCTTTAACAAAACTCATTCTTATGGTACACATTCTAGTAAGCTGATAAACTGCTTCAAAACCCTGATTCACAGATTGAGCCAGAAGAGCAGCAAATTCTTGGTTATTAAAGATTTTTAGATTGCATCCTATAAAGAAAAATGTCAAAAGGGTAAAATCAATGAATACTTGCGTTTGCTACACAGAAGCCCGAAACTATGAAGAAACTCCTTCTAGGTATCAAAAAGAAAGCAAATGTCAGCCAGTGAATACATCCCCTAGATATTTTTGCGTGAGACCTTTGGTAGGCTACTAACCTGGTGGGATTTTGCACACAGTTGCGGGATGCCAGCCATATCTTTGATTACAGTTGGGGCTCTGAACAAAAATCGCGCTATCGCTTAGGCACTCAGCAAAAACTTCTCCACCAATGTAATAGAGACGGACTCCCCTTCCTGTAGCAAAATTCAAACTCTAGTTATGATATGACCCAAACAGATTAACAAACAAGGGAGTATTTTATTTCGGAAAAGGCGAAGGTTTTTCTTTACAACAGAAACATAAATCAATTATCTACAGGACCACACTGTTGGGCTAACATTTGTAGCAGGAGCAGAGCACAATTAACTTGCATTTTCCTCCCACAAATACACAATATTTGAAGGAGAAACAGAGTAATTTTTGGTCAAGAGTGAGACAGAATTTTCTAGCCATGTAACGGCTTGTAATCAAATCCAAGTTAGGAAGCAGTGTTCACTACCAAATAACTTTTTCACTTAAAAAAATACCAAAATTGAAATAAAAAGATTAGATTCAACCAAATTAAAACTTGTGCTAATATTAAAGTGTTGCATGTGAAGTGGCACAGGCCACTATGGCAAAAAAGGAAAACACAAGTATACCACTTCAACACTCTCCGCGTACATGCACCCACACTATTTCACAACCCACTGCATACCCCCTCTTTGTGCTACTTTGACAAAACTAAGAGGACTTCACTTAGCCCTATGACAAAAAAAATACCCATAAGAAATCCTATTGCTCAATTTTAAATTGTCATCTTGTTCTCTCTCTCTGTGTGGAAAAAAATCTGTATGGGTTATTTCTAGCACAAGTAAGAGAAGCAATGTACAATTGATCTCCCAAAGAAAACTATTTATAATTAACAGGTCCTTTAAAAGCAATAGCTGCTCTTCCCCTTTTTCCTTTAAAATTGTTTTTCAAACAAAATGTGAGCTGCTCTATTAAAAAGTGAGAGCTCCTTACATTTTTGCTTTTCCTTATCTTTGACCATTTTGATCAGTCAGCACAGGCATAGCCTGGGTTTCTGCACACCTAAAATTTTATTAGACAGGCATTTGGATTTGGCATAGAGGGAGTCAGAAGGTGCTACTAAAGAGGGTGAACTTTTTTACTAAACGTTAAAGCAAAAAAATCTCATGAATGTTGTTAAATAAAAGAATCCAGGGAAAAAAAAAAAGAAAAAAAGATGTAGTTTATTGAAGAACTTAAAGCCAAGATGCTGCACTGTGGAAAACAATATTCTTTACTAACCATTACAAGAAAATCTTGATCATGTCGAAACAGCGTGTTATCTCAATGGCAGCTTTTCCCACTTCAGAAAAGAATTCAAGAAGTACTACCAATGTCCATTCTGCATTTTATGAATTAGAATAAACTAAGCAACATGTTAATATTTTGTAATTAAAGCTTAAATTTCAATTACAAGCAACTCTGCACATAAATGCTACCCAGGGCAGAGTGGTCCAACGAGGAGCCTGAAAGCCAAAAACCTGCCCCTCGGGATGCTTTGGTGCGTCATCTTTTTCCAGAAGGCATAGAACAGCAATGTGAGCAACAGAAATCCCATACAGTTGAGTGGCTTCCTCCTGTGCTGCTCTCAGCCTGACAGCTGTGTGACTGCTGCTGCCACTGACTTAGTGACTACTGACTGAGGAAAGGCAGCTCCTTTTGGCTCCAGCCATCACAACATCTCTTCTCAATTGCACCTGGCTGTGGTAGAAGAAGCTACTACATCTCTCCCTGATTTCAGAAGTGTGGTGACCTCTGTGTCTTTCCACTTCTGTCCTTAGCAAGAGAGACCAAGCTCTCCTTGGCAAGCCTCGAGAGAGAAGTTCAATGGCTGGCTGCACAAGGGTGAGAAGATCTCAACACACGGATGTGCCCATCCTTACCTGGGTCATTCCAGATAACTTAATGGCTAAAATGAAATTAAACAGTTAAAAGATCAGAGACTTTTACCTATGTGCCGCCTTGTCATTTCCACCGTAGCATTTCTGTTTACGTTGGAAAGCAGACCTAGACAAAATCGTTCTGAATTTGATGGATCTGTAAAGCCATCTACAGTCAGGGAAGGCTGTGATGCATGGAAGGTTTCTCCCACTCTTTGATTCAATTCATAATATGCTATTGAGCACCAAAACGCAGGCTCCGAGTAAGTAACTGGTTGCAAGTCTAAAAAAAATTTTAGAAAACAAGCTTAACACAGAATTTGAGGCTGAAAAGAAATCTATCTGTCCTCCTATTTGTCTCTTCCAGAAACAACAGTGGTAGTCTCCTCAAACTACTCAAATTATATTTTGCTTGCTGTCATTTCTACCTACTCCAGTAAACAAAATGGAATTCAATATTCCACACAAGGGAAGAAGGAGGGGAAGAAGGGGTGATCTAATCTGACCACAGCTCATATAGTTCAGTACTCGCATTTTGGTCAGTAAAATGTAAGCTAATGTTGCTGTGAGTGCCAGATGTTGAGACATTTCTGTTGCCTTTCTATAACTTGCAAACATTTTGGCAACGTTAAAGAAAAGACTGAACTATCAAACACTGAACCACACAAAGGAAAAAAACGTTAATATGAAAATGATGTTCCCTTGCATTACACTATATCTTATATTGTCTCTTTATCTAAAGGCAGCTCTAAGCTCCTCTCCCCGACTAGAGCTCAGTATCTTCCCTGTGCATCTTCAGCTTTTCCTGCACGGCTTCCCCTTTTTACCTACCCTAATTACTTACTCAGCCTTCTGAACAGCATTTTCCTGTCACATCCATTCCTTAAACAAACCCAAGGGAATCTGATCTTCCTGAGGCATTTATACAGACACACAGCAATGGCACCTGATCAAAGCAGGTGGGCAACTCATGTGGGAGCAACAATTGTGTTGTGGTCACAGGTGAAACAGTACATGAGAAGAGAAGCAGAACACACATACAAGGGAGACAGCAAGTCTGGGCAGCACTACGGATAGGCTAATGTCCTTTAAACTATTTATTTTATAAATGCTATTCCTGCACACGCAACTATATTACTCTTTCTCTTTGCTAGAAGCTCAACAGTTAGAGAAATAGAGTAGTTATTAACAAGTTATTAACCCAGCCCTATTATGTTTATCATCAGGAAGCCAACCCAATGGTTTCCTCCTAATACAGCTCTTACTTTTTTAAAGTACATTTTCATTTTTCATGTAATTATATATATATAAAGAAGAGTCATCACACACAGAGAAACAATTGAAAGTATTTCCAGCTTACCCAAGCTATGATTAACTGGGGAGAGAGTACTAGGAGACAGCTCTGCCGGAGATCCTGTTGAAGCAATACAGATTGTTTCAGAGCAAATGATTCTTGTTATTTCAGATGGGTAGGTATAACCATTATCTAGATACAGTTTTACATTAAAATTCTTTGGAATAAGAAACCTCAGAAATCCTACAACCAGTTTTCCAGCATGTCACATGCTTATTCTGGGAACCTACTCCTCCTTGTAAAGACTCGATTAACGTCTTAGCCTTGCATGCCTTGCATTTGGCAGAGGTCTCACTTCATGCACACTCCATGAACATAACTTTATTTATGCACTTCTCCAGTGAGAAGGTAGTGACTTCTTCCCGAATTCAGTGAAAAAAAGCTAAGAAAAAGTGGACGAGACAGTCAAGATATTAACTCTCTATTCTCAAAGGAGAGGGTTTATCTCTAGAAAAGAACAAGCTGGATTTCCTCATTTGAGGAAATCATTCCTTCCTGCAAGGAGGAAGGAAAGAACTCAGAAAAACATGAACTCTCCAACACAATTTGTGCACCAGTAGGCAAAATACAGAGAGGCTTTGCACAGAAACATTCCTATAATGACTGCTGATGTCAGGCTTTTTTAATTAAGGTGCCTATTGTCACATAGTGGGAAAATATTGCAGTTCTTACAGAACTCGTGCAGTTGATTCCAATTAACTGAGAAAGGTTGCTAACATTAGCTTACCAAACACACACTGAAGTCTGCCAGCACATAGCAGGAGGTTCTTATCCAGCACATTAACTGTGCTTTGTCTATGTCTAAGGCCAACCAGATTATCCAGAAACTTTTTCATACAAAGGCACAAATGCTTTCAATAGAGCCTTCCATACAAGAATTAATTTGAAACATGGCAGAAGTGATATGGTTGTCAGAGTTAAGACACAGATTCTCAAAATGCAGCATTTCTCTAACTAGTTTAGGCCAAAGAGACATTTTGCTTCAACGAACCTGTTTCCAGAAGGTAAAGTTAGGGGTAAGTTGAAACCAGTCAACTATTAAAATCTACTTTAAGGCTTTCTGATGAAGACTTAACTAGACCTGTATGCTTTTGTTACGAAACAAATGGAAAGTACTTAATATGGCACAGAACGTTACAAAAGCATTCCCCTAAAAAAAATTACTTTGTTCACAAAAGATTGAACAAGCATTCTAAACAGAAAACACCAGGGTGTACAGAGCGCTATGACCATCACCGTTCGGGCTGAATTCATGCCACTATACAGAGGGATTGTAACTCGTAATCCCAAGTGTCATGGTTTAACCCCAGCCAGCAACGGAGCACCACACAGCCACTCACTCATTCCTCTCCCCGTGGGATGGGAGAGAGAATCGGAAGAGTAAAAGTGAGAAAACTCATGGGTTGAGACAAAGACAGTTAAATAATTGAAATCAAATAAAATCAAGTAGTAATATTAATAATAATACTAAAAGAATATACAATGCAATTTCTCACCACCCACTGACCAATGCCCACTCGGTCCCCAAGCAGCAGCCCCCCAAGCCAGCTTTCCCCCAGTTTACATACTGAGCATAATGTCGGAGAGTATGGAACAGCGCTTTGGCCAGTCCGGATCAGCTGTCCTGCCTGTGCACCCTACCAGCTTCTTGTGCATCTCCAGCCCTCTCAGTCAGTAGAGCACAAGAAGCTGAAAAGTCCTTGATTTAGTGTAAGCATTACTCAGTGACAACTAAAACATCAGTGAGTTATCAACATTATTCTCATACCAAATCCAAAACACAGCACTGTATCAGCTACTGGAAGAAAATTAACTCCATCCCAGCCGAAACCAGGACGCCAAGTCTTGAAAGTAGTGAAAAATAAATGTTACCTGTATCCATGCTTTGGTTCAACTGCTGGTCACTTGTTTCTCCATCTTCACTGATATATCCTGGAGGTGGTGTTTCTGTCAAAAAAAAATATTCACCTATTGGTTCAATGACTGGGGAAATTTGTAAGATTTAGCATTTGGGGTTTTTGTCCTCAGGTCTTCACAAGCTCCATGTGATACCTGAATACTGAATTAGAATTTCATTTTGCTGTCCCTTTTTCCTTCCAGTAGGACTTCAAACCCATTACCCGCCTTATTGTCTATGTAAAATGTATCATCTCTTGTATGCCAGTCAATTGCTCAAATAGGTTATATAATTAACATATAATCCTTGTTTGTTCCATTTAATACAAGATACTTTCACTACAATGAGTAACAATTTTGCAATTGTGATCAACAGCTTTCACATTTAGTAGAATTACAAATGAAAAAAACCATCTGGTGACTTCTACAAAAAAAAAAAAAAAAGTGAGCTGTCTTTATGTAGTATAACCATCAGATCAGATACCCTCCCACGCCTTACAGAAGTTGCTAGATTTAAAGGTTATTTTTCAGTTCAGTCCCCAAAGCCATTTTTCTTCAATGCCCAACAGCTGATTTCACTCATTAGTGACAACTATTTTATCTAACTAGTTACACTGCACAAGCTCTATTGATGATTATTATTACTTCCAAGTAATATTACATGATTATTATTACTTCCAAGCTCTATTCATCTACTCTTTTAACTAGCTTTCTATAAAGGTGGAGTTTTACAGACCAAAGTCAACTCAATAACAAGTCTGAAGCATTCTGATACTAGAAACTGTGTCTAATTCCACAGAAATATCTTCAAAACCCAGGAGAGTATGGTTGTTCCTTTTCTCCATTCGAAATGTATTTTGTAATCCAGATAATGAGTTAACCAACTGCCTTTCAGGAAATAATTTTCTTTGAACTGGGCAAATGTCTTTTCCTATATATTAAAGGCAAAACCTGGATGTCTTTAGTGAAAGTGTTTGAAGCTCACTATCTCTACAGTCACCTTAGAATTGTCTCTGAGACATCTGAGAGATTAAACACATTTAATTACATTATTACCAAACAGCAGAAATTTAAAGATAAAGCCTTTGCTTAAGAATTAAAATCAAATTATAACAAATATCAAGTCTGAGATTTACAGCAATATAGTTAAGATCAGAAGGAAGTCAGTGAGAGGAAACTAGATTAAGTCAGTTGATTAAATAAAAATGAACACAAAGAATTATGTCTTTGGTTCATTCTGTAAAACTAGTGTGCTAAATATAGATGTGACAAAATTTAAACGAGAATTTAAAAGGAAGATAAAGGGAAATCTGTACTAGCAAGAAGTACGATGACAAAAATCATACTTGTTTTGAATATTTTTATAGAATTCATTGTGATAAAGCGGACTACACCCATTTCCAAATCATTCATTATAGTTAAGCCCACAGCCATGGTAAAAGGTCAATAACCATTTCCAACCCAACTCAGGCCACCTGTTTCCAGTTGCTAATCTAGGCTTTTTGGCACAGGTTATTTTCCGTACCTAGTCTCTGTCTGAACAGAGATTTCCTCCACCTAGTACTATTAATAGTGTTTTAGAGTCAGAGGTTGAGCACCACCACAGCTGGAATGCCCAAGTGCGGCATTAAAAATTCTTAGCAGAGCTTGGATGCTGCCAGAAGATTGGACAAGGCAGCATCTGTAACCTGAAAGGGAACGTATGGCCCCAAAGGCACCTTCATGACCGCCATCTTCCCAGCTGTAGGTGAAATCAACCTCTCTGCAGACCAAGTACTGCGACGGTATTGCGGTGCAAAACTAGCCTGGTTGTTAGCCTGGCCGCTAAAGAAAACGGTTCTCTGAAGCAGGCTGTCTAGACACACAAGACTTATCAGAACCTAGCTAAGTATTCACGATTAAGTTAGCAAGGTCAAATAAAGTAAGATACCATGATATGAATACAACAGGAGGGTGTCAGTGACAAAGAGAACGAGGCAAGGTGTGGTTAGCTGCATAAACATTTGAATATCATGTGAATACCCGCAATCACCTTGAACAGACTTCCTGCAAGTAACTACCTAGAGTTGCTCTAGCTCATTTCCATAGCACTGGATTTTCAAACGGTGGCTTTCCAGTAAGTTGTTTGCAAATGCTATCAAAAGCCCTCAGACTGAGTCAAAAAGTATACGTAAGTTAAGAAAGCAACACCATCTTCTAGCACCTTAAATTGCTCTGTGAAGATCTGCTGTCCCTAGGTGGCAACAAATGTGGCACAAATCAAACAGATGAGATCAAATTAATTGAATTTTTTTTATGCCATTTGAATTCTTGGATACATTTAAAGAAAACACAAGCAACAGCCTGTTTAAGACATGTAGATAAAATTTGTACATTGCACATATTTGAGTTTCAAGGAATTCCTCTTATTCTTTGTGAGAGTCCAGATCTGAATTTTCAGCTTGTTTGTAACATAGTTGCATTAAACATTTATGAGAAAACTTCAGCTTTGCTTGGTTTTACACTCCAGGCAACTTCCTGAAGAGACAGGAAACAGGAAGTTGGGGCAGGAAACAAAGGTCACTGATTTTATGTTTCAGTAAGGGTACAGGCTTGCGGGTGCACTGTACCAGATTAGTCTTGGTATTTGTTTTGGGGTGGGGAAGAGGCAAATGGGGGAAGGAGGAATTCTTTAAGAGTTCAATATCGTTAGGTTGTTCTTTCGTACTAAAAAGACAAAGCCGTATGCACACAATAGTAACAAATACACAAAGCAGACCTTGATCGATTGGAAACTACAGATCAAAACACTTTTTAAGTTACTGTTTTGCAACTTAAAGTTTTCTCCACATGCTACACATAGTGAGATTGAGCAGCAGTTTGCTACTCAATCTCCAATACACAGCATTTTGGCAACCCCTGTATGTTTGTAAAACAGGCTTAAAGCATAAGGGGAAGGTCTACTTTGTACTCATTAGCATTTTGAATCTCAATTAAGCTATTGAAACCAAGTAAGCTATTGTGAAACCACAGCAATGTGGTTTCACACAGGATCGTGTTCTGCAAACAACAGTGTTCAGATATTTCCATTGGAATTAATACAGTAAATCAACTACATTTAATTTATTGGTGCATCTTTCAATTAATATGATCACTTAGGAGGATGAAATTGCCATCTTTGTTCCAGTGGCACAATGTTAACTATACTGTTTGCGGTGGGAGTTAAGAAAATACCTGGTATGTAATTGCTCTGTGGTTCAATTCCAGCTGGAAAGTTAGTGTTTTCAGGAATGGAATGGGTATAGTCATCGAGAGGCGGAAGCTCCGTTAGAATCTCAGTGTGCCGTGGCACTAGTACAGGAGGCAAGACTGGAAAAGCAAAATTCAAAGCATTAGTAAGACCCTCAAGATACACACTTCTGTGAACTAAAAGGAAAAAAAAATCTAAAACATCTAACAATTTTTTCAGATATTTTGAAATTTTCTGACTCTCAGTACTGCTAATACTGCAGTTGTACTGCTATCTACTGCAAGAAACAGGTTCCTGAGGTGCCTCTTCAGTAAGATTGTTCTACATTAGCAAAGGTAAGTCATCTCTACTCTCCTTCTCATGCCAGACCATACTTAGCCAGCTAGAAACTGCTAGTGGTACTGGAAGTGTTCATTGGGTTATTCAACACATTTGTAAAGTAAAGATTTTGCAGTATCTTTACTATTAAAACTTTCAGGGGATGGTATTCTCAAAAGCTGTATCTCTAATCATCTTGTACTTATGGCAAGAGAAAGCATCATCTTTCTCTACTTTTCACTTAAAACTTTATGCTGAACAAGTATGTACAGATGCTGCTATAGAAAGTCAGAAGCAGAAGCAGTCTTCCTACCTGGTGTCTCCACTCTCTGGTAGTGGTAAGGGTTTACACATACTTCATCCTTTTTAAGATTAAAAGCATATTCACAGTTTTCAATTGCTTTAAGTTCATGGTGACTGTGAAGATCTGGCCAGCGCCATAAACGACAGTAAATAACATGCGGTAATCCTTTACGATGAGATACCTGTAGACGGCCATCGAGAGATCTATATGGGAAAGATGTTGAGAAGCATTTACAGACTGCGTGCTGTCTCTTAATCGCTCAAGCAACAGTGTACACACATGGGATGGGTAGCTTATTTATTCTCAGAATTCAGCAGATTGACACTGTTAGTGACATTTATACTCTTGTTAAAAGGATTCAACTGCGATAAGAATGATGGTATCAAGCAGTGTCTTAACTTATTTTTGAGCTGCTCAAATTATTGCCAGTGAATTTAGAGTTCATGAAAAGCCACTTTACCTCCAACCAAGTATTTAGGGTGATTGCTTCATATACATTTTTTTAAATGCAGAAGACAGTTGTTAAAAAAAAAAAAAAAATCACACACTTAATAGTCCCTTCCGCTGCTAAACCTCAAGGCTTTACTGTGGCATAGATGCTTTATGGCTTTAAGCATAAGAATTCCCACAGGACTGCAAATAAGCCTATAAGCAGTCAGCTGCCCAAGTGATCCACATGGCAGTATAACTGTAATGCAAAAAGCATGAATGCACATCTTGTAAGGGCTGTACAGTTTATCTTCTGGACTTCATCTGCCTTGCTACCAGCTGAAAACGTTTTGCTAGTTTTAAGACAGACTGCATATGCTTACACAAATGCAGATGTTTATGATTGTTATGGGATGGGAGACAAACCTCAATACACAAATCAAGTAATGTGACATGAAAAAATAAAGACCCTATTTAGAATTTGCCCACCATTAACTACTGAAGAATTTACAAACAATTCTTTAGTAGCTCGTATCTGAGCCAATTAGCAAGATTTAACTGAAAGCTTGTGGCATACAAAGCAGTTTAAACACTTTGTAAGATTAGGTCTAAAGAATTAAGTATCTCAACTTTGTTAATATAAATACCAAATCACATTAGAGCTTGCATTTAACAAGTCTTCCCATTCTTTCAATGGCACTGGCGTGAAAAAGGAATATTCCAGAATTAGAGTTTCATTGGTCAAAACATCAGCTGAGAACACTTGGATTTCTACACTGGCAAGCAAATATTTTAAAATGCTGTACCATGAGAGGCCTAGGAAGCATTTTAGTCTATTTTACAGCTAAAGCATCCCATTACAGACCCTCCAAAGCCAATCCCTCCCACAAGATTTCTATGATGCGAGAGAGGGCAGAATATTCACCTGGTTTGTTCAGAGAAGCTGTAAAGGCCTGCTGTATCCCACTGATCTATCGTGTTTGGTGTACTCAGTCCCCAAATTTCAGAGCAAGTGCTGTGCATAAATTGAAAACAAAAACAAAAAATTGATATGAATATGGAACATGGTTATTCAAAACACCATGATGTCAAACATGGAAAAATGTACAGAATACTTCCTTTCACATAGAAGATAGAGCATTGTTAGACTTGCATTTAAACTGACATCTCATGCTATATTTTCTATATGAAGGAGGCTATCAAAATGGAACACGTGATTCAAGGTAAATGATAATGTTTTTAAAAGGTGAACAAGTTCTCTGGTTTTAAGTAGTCAATACAGTTGTAATGTTCCTTAAAACAGGCAAAACTTCCTCAGCCTAGCTCTTAACAAAATTCAATTTTAAAGGGTAGTTTCTGGATTGAGTTTTTTGTTTTTGTTTGTTTTTAAACATAAGCTTCCCTAAGACTTCAAACAAAGGCCATGTGCGTCTGAAACTGAATATCACAATCTAACTTTCAGGTACCACCACTTAAACATTAATCGCATTCTCCATGCACATACTAATTTGCTGCTTTTCCCAAAACAGGAAAATTCGGACTCTGAAGAAAAGCACGTTGTAGCTGATACTCCTCACTGTTTTCTGATTAAAAACCTAAATATTCTTTTCCACTGTATAGAAAACACAGAACGTTTAACACAGTTTTACAGTACAGTATTTTAAGTCTTAACTATAGAATAACAAAACTTTAATTGCTAAATCAAGCAGGAGGAAAGGAAAGACAACTATTTCTATACCAAACTGGTTCAATGACAAGATCACAACAGTAACGAAGAAGGAGCCTCCATTGGTAGGCATGAACTAAAAGCAGCAGCAGATTTAAGTAAAGCAAGAAAACACCATGGGCTTGTAAATGGGCAGCACGTTTTCAGAATCATAAATCAAGCTTGGCACTATCACAGAGTTGCTCTGTGACCACTGAGAACTGACAGTTAATTTTACATAAGTAACACACAACCAGACTTCCCACCTCAGAAATGAAGAGAATTTGGATGATGAGCAACTTACAACTCCAC
Organism: Theristicus caerulescens; assembly: GCA_020745775.1. NCBI lineage: Eukaryota > Metazoa > Chordata > Aves > Pelecaniformes > Threskiornithidae > Theristicus > Theristicus caerulescens. Next base: position 3,995,822 of record CM036583.1, on the reverse strand, counting down.
TCCCTAGTTACAAAGCCTGAAGTTTGACTGGCTGCTACATTACCTTTAAAGTTAATAGCCTCTGAAAAGTTGCGAACAGAAAGAAAAGAATCCAAGTTCACCAAACTCCTGGTTTTAAATACAGGCTTTGCTATTTAAATTTAAGCTACTAAGCTTACTGATACACTCACAAGTTTGGATTGAGTGTTCAAAGGAAGAAAAGTGAAGCAGGTATTTTTCTCACCCCTACACAGAGAAAATTCATTAGTGTTATGAAACAAAAGAGCAGACAGCACAGCGCTTTCTGGGCTGAAAACCACCTCAATTCCACAGTGACTTTAATAAAACTCAAGTGTGGGCTACTGACAAAGGGAACGAATGGTTCTCGTCCCCTCCTTGCCTTGTCCCTCATTTCTAATGCCATCCCAGGGAGGCTGAAATATCTGTGCAATTGAGCAGCAACCCAAATCAATGAACTGGCTATCTGAGCACAGGACATGTGGCTGAAAATTAATGTTTTGAGTTACTTTTCACCCAGATCAGTTCTTCTCTTCACTGTGGGGCTACACAAGCACTACAAAGGAGGAGCAAGAGTGTAATTTTGGGCAGCCTGTACTTATCACAAATAAAATTGTTGAATAAAATATGGCCTTAGACATTTTACTGATTAAGGGCACAAGTAAAACCTTGTACTAGATGACTTTGTCAAGTACAGAGCAGGAGAGCCACACATGAAGGCCCATTCTCTGGCACCCATCCAGCTGTTCAAAAGAACCAAGCGTCCTGAATGAGTTACATCCATCTCAGACACAGGCAGCATCAGAGTTATCCAGAAACAGTGGGCAAAAGAGCAATACTGACCATCACTGCATCAGTAGAGCCTGCAACCTCTCTTTTTCATATTCCTCCAGGATACTGGGCTGCCAGAAGCTGCGTAAGGATTGAAATAGTTGCCCTGAAGACACGCAGGTAGCCTGTGGGACACCAGGGAGCATCCCCACACTGTACTCTGTGTCCTTAAATATGCACTGCTACTGCTGGTAAGACAGATCATATGCACATTAAATTAGAAGAACAATCAGCAGACACAAAGCCTGCTGCATATTAATTGACACAGTCAGCTCTGACAGCTTCCTACCTTTGAGCAATGGATCCTTTACACAAAGAAGTGCTCCAAAGCTAATGCTGTCACACAGACTACACGTTCCCAAAATTGTGGAGTGCGTCACTGGTGTAAATGTGACATGCCACGCAGTTGCTACACAAGGCTTTTAAGACAGCACACGCAAAAGTAAAATTTTATAGCCCCTGACAAAACATGATGAAGAAGAACAGTATTTTATATTGCTAACCTCTTCTCTCTAAATATTGAAACTCTCAAAGCTGACAGCATATTCCGTAACTTATAGAAAGACAAATAGTATTCCCAAGTGACTGTGTGACAGAGCCATAGCTTGAAATGAAACTCAGGACACCATGGAGGGAGGGCAGGCCGGTAGGTACAGAAAAAGGGATCAGTTAGAGCAAAACCGCTCCAATATTCCAGCAGCTTACATGATATGCTGTCTTCCAGGATGTATGCCTGCTTAGAGCTGGGATTAATATCAGTGTTTTACTGGCTCATCTACACTAGGACTATACTCCAATTCCAATAATCCACAATCAAACACTGAAGAGCCTGCAGGAAATCATCCTGTATGATCAATAAAGTCAGCTCAACACAGCTTTTAATGTTCACTGGAAGAAACATCTGAGGAAATAAAGTGGTCTCCTCACTCTCCCACTCACATAAAAGATTGACTGCCTAAAAGATGCAAGAGCGTCCCCACCACCACGTCATCCAGACAGTAAACTAGTGTTCTTAATATTCACACACACGCACACCAAATCAGAATTAAATTCCTCACAACCATAAAAAGCATACTTCCATGAAAGGCCACAGTATGTTCATTCATACGCAAGCGATAGCGCGACGGGGCGCAGACACTCCTGCTCATCCCAGAAAGGTAGTGGCTGGAAAGAAGGCGACTGCATTCTGAAAGATGTTTAAACAACCACTAAAACCATCTAAAACAGAGACAGGAGGTACAGACTTTTTAGTACTACAGAATTACTGCCTCAGAATAAACAGGAGGCATTCTCTCCTAAACCTCCCTTTCTGAAGCGTCCCAAATTCCTTGTGATGTGAAGAATCCTTCTACGCCTTCGTCCATAAAGAATTTGGGAGAATCAAGGACTAACATCTGTACTCCTAAGTCTTGCCTGGAAACATTCCCAGGCCCTGGAACATGATCATGTATGCTAGAAAGCAGCTAGGACATTCCCCAGCGCTGGGCCGTGCCAATTACTGCTCTCCCACACAATTCCCAGGTTTCTGAGTCGCACACCATCAGGATCGCTCACACTGGGCAGTTCAGATGCAGCCACCCTGCCCTGGTAGCTAAGAGTTTAAGAGTATGGACGAGGCAGTCCTAAGCAAGTTGGCCACGGTGCCCGGGAACATTCCTGGGCACGTTTAATTTATTAGGAGGAAGGCAGCCAAGACACATCACCATTAGTAAGCAGACTGCCCTCAAACCGAAGCCTACAAGCACACTGCGGGCTTCATGTTTTACCGAACAGGGGTTTTTGGTTTTGAACTCACTGTATACTGCAGCACTGGTAAGCCATCATTGTTTCCAAAATATAATTTGGCTCCTGCATCCAAGCTGTACTTAAATCTTTCCTGTGGAGACAGCACTTAAATATACTCCAAAATACATGCTTAAAGCTAATATACTTCCTCCCACCAGAGTGGACACTTTCCTTCCAAGGAGCATTTTCATTGCTGTTCTCAAAACAATTTGTCTGTTGACAGAAACGAGGTCAACTATACCAAAGCTAATATTTTTATCTTTTCAACACTATCTTAGATTAGCAGATCACCATGTTCTGTGGCCTCTAGCACTCCCAGAGCAAGGTTGCTTGAATACTAGATTGCTGCTTTTGTAGACCCCACAAAATAAGTGAATTTATTATACAGGACTTCAGGGACATAAAACATCAAATTGTCTCAGTTTCCACTGTGTTTTGAAGTTCTAACAAAAGAAAACTATTTCTTGGAGAAAGGAGAAATGCTCAAAGGATACTTGCAAGGAATAACAACTACTCTTTGAGACCCAGGAATTTTTAGGGAAAAGTCAAAGTCTAGCATGCATCTGGTTAAGCTGCTACATGCTAAACCTGGGACAACTCAGTCCTGCAGTTCCTATCTCGGGACTGACCAGAGGACTGATGTGGTGAAGAAAGGGTCAGACAAGTTATTACTGGGTGGAATCAAAGCTGCTTCCATCAGAGCCTTTCCCTAAGTGGAAAGGGTTGCAAGAGCTGGCGTTTCAACCTGACTTTTCATCTGCTTATAAGGAGCAGCATCTCAGATGATATTGTACAATTCTGGCAAGAAGAATCTTTAATGTGGCTATCAGCATGCAACAGCACACAGTATGCCTTCACTTCTTCCATTTCATCATTTCCTTTAACAGGAAAGTCTGAGTTCCAAAAAACCCTACTCTGGGCAAGAAATTACCTAAACAGCAAAGAGCTGTAGCAATGCTTCACAATTTTGAGACAAAGTGCCAAAACTGCCTTTCTTTATTTAGTAAGACAGAAAATACTGACACACACAAGAAAAATGTGGACACAGGAAAAACTTAAATATCAAAGATAACCAAAAAGTATTTGTGTCGCCTAGTCTACATATCATGGATGATGCTCCCAATCAGCATCAACAGTGCAAACTATCTTAGTGGAATGATAGTATCTGTAAGTCTACTACAAAACTGGACTACCAAGTCTCTGTTCAAATACAGATGAATTATTGATCTGCCCACGAAGAATGAACATGGACAGATGTGGTTCGTGCCACACTCATAAGTAAGCAGTAAGATTGCTTGCTTTAATGTATTATACCACTATTGGAGGAATCAAAGTCCATATCAAACTCCATAATAACCAGATATGAACTACATGGGATGAAACAGTCTAAAGTAACACACTACAGTCAAATTCAAGAGTTCAAAAATACAGATGGAATCAACCTCAACTGGAACACACTGCCCAAAACCAGATTCTTGTATTTGCAGTATGATTAGGTGGCAAAGGACGCTGACCTATCTAGGTGAAAAAAGGAACAGGATAAGCCTGCACAGGATAAGATGAGCATTGCCAACCAGCATATTAATGTTAGTCTGTGACAGTACAACCTCATCTTAGTGAATACAGAAAGCCATTTGCATCCTGGCTTGTAGTGGCAGTAATTCTGAATTAGAAACTTCAGTAGTTGGAGATGCAGCTACACAGAACAATCCACAACCCCCTCACTGATGTCCCGGTGCCAATTAATAAAGCCACCTCAGGCTGGTACTCGACCTAGGCCGCTTAATTAGGCTCAGTTTCTCAGCATAGTTAAAAGCCAGATGTACTGATGTGTAGATCCAAGCAAGTATGTGCAAGTACTGTCCAAACCGTCATGACCACAGCGTCAAACAAGCTGGTGCCCACGCATGGTACTGCGCTGCCCACACTCCAAGGCACCCCTGTACTTTCCCCAAGTGCATGTGCAAAAGAGAAGATACAACCAGGGATAAAGGTGGTAGATCTTGTCAATAATACTCAGTTTTATAGAGATGCTGTTTTATTTGAGGCTATATTTGAAAGAACCCGAAGCCAGCAGTTTTAAACAATACACTATGTGCACCAAAGCTGTCACACACATGCTTCGGCTCGTATCTGTATATTACAGGTTGTTGCTACTATGAATTTGTTACCAGTTTTTACTGAGAGACAGAGTGAACAAAGCAACCATCCTACCACTAACACTATTTACAGTATTGGCAATACTGCATGCTGTAGGTAATTTTTGTACTAAATAAAGTGCTTGCAATAAGTACCTCAGATGAAAGTAGGCAGAACCACTTCAAAGATATTTACATATGAAGTACCAGAAACTCTATATAGAAGTTGTTAAATATTGTCACAATTCATACCTAACTACAATTCCACTTTCTTCTTCAAAGTCTTGCAAAGAAGTGGAACAGCTTTAAAGGAGCTAAAAGGCACAGAGTTCAGTTGACAGCCTCCTCTTTACCTGAAGTGGTAGCACTAGAAAGATGACAAATAAAACTTGAAATGCAAATTGCGTCATGCTAGTTAAAGTCCATATTATACAGGAATCATTACAGAATGGTCTTGGACATTTAACATACTTATTTGTTAAGTATTACACTGAACAACTAACATTTTTCCTGAATCTTTCATATCTTTCAGAATCTACAGCCACTAACAAGTTTACAAGTCCATGTTCAAGGCAATCTTCTCCATTTGTCCTTCTCCTGCATCTTATCATCATAAGCCTTTCTTCCACTGACTCTGATTTGTCTGTCCCTACATTTTCTGAGGCATTTGCAGTTCTGGAGCTGTGACTGAAATGAAAAATAATTTCAGTAAACTGTGATAGTGCCCCATTTATCTGTTTTAAAATGGGAGATGAGAATGAAAGTTACTTTTCAAATTCTAGAAGGATGTGAGACTGACACTTGTTTTCACTCAAAGACTAAACAAGAAAAATGCAACAACAGAAAAGATCATCATGTTTTCACTTGAACTAGAGAGGTTATTGCACCCACGCACGCAAACACCTTTATACCAGCCTAACATTTACAGGACTTACTACCTTGACTGAGATTTTGTCAAGGGTGCAGAAAAGAGGTGCAGAATTTGCTTCAAGAGCTATACCAAGCTCTACAAAATGGAGTTACAGCAGTAAGAAATGGTCACTAGATTTATGGAATTCCGTTTTCTCATAACAAATGGGCAAATGCCATTGCTTTAACATTGCTCATGGCTGCTTCTGTAAAATTTGCCTGAGAAAACAGGTTATAGTCTATAGATTGAAGATCTGTACCTTCCATACTAACTTTTTTAGTTTGTTTGTTTTAAATCTTGCTATGTAAGATCTTAGATCCAAGACGTTATACAGCAACATACTGAGCAGGAAACCAAGGTGGGAACACCACTATACTGACTTAGGCTCTGGTTCATCACTGGTGTAGCTGGATTGAAGTTGCACTCCTGTGAAGACACTGTCCAGTACTCCACTGATACTAACTTTGAGAAAAGGACTGACTGATAGATGAAAGAACAGAATCCTTCCTCTCATACCAGTTGTCTTCTTCCTGATGTTACTGGGATTTAAGAACCCATAAAGCTGGGAGGGAGATACACCAAACCTTTGGAACTAGCTCAGAGAGGGTCTCGAAGACAACAGTAACAGGAAAGACTGATTTGAAAGGCTTAGGTGTAGTCAGCAATTAAAAAAATTCATTGGCTTACATACAGTATTGTATTCAGCACAGACGACAGTTCCTACCAAATCTGCCTGATCATGGTTTTCTTAATTCTGGGTTTCAAATGAAAACATGTGTAGCTGCTTTTATATTCTCACTTGACAGTCCTTTCTATATACTGGCAATTAGCATTTCTCCCTACTACAGCCTAAAATGCCTATGTACCAGCCAGTAGCAATCCTAATTATACCACCTGTCAGCAAACAGCACCTCAGCTAGCTGTATAGCCAGTTGTCTGAATAAAAGCTTACTGTAAAATGTAGTTTGGCTGACCTAAGTGTCTCAACTACCGAAATGTATGTTGCTCGTGGTTTCTTTTCCCCATGCTGGGGGTGGCAGGGAAAAGGTTATTTGCACTATGCTCACTTAGAAAACATTAGAGATCTGCAATAACAATGCAAATGTTAAGTTACTTTCATGAGATTTCTACCCTACTCCTCTTTGAATCCTACGTCATTTTGCGTCCCTGCAGAACTGACCAATCTTTTTACTTGCATCTCCGTCATCCCATATTACAGTGACAAAATGTCATCTACTCACTTAAATGTACATAACCAGGCATGCACATTCATCAAATGGCATGACTCAAAGCTACAGCCGTTCATTCCTGCTTGTGAATGATGTAAAGTAACACAAAGGTCCTGATCTCATTTTCTTGCAACAGAAAATTTAAAGATTCAGTCACTCAGTAGGAAATAATGATTTTTCTTCTAAGCACCTGCTAGAGGGATGAGCTAATATCTTGATCAATGCCGAATAAAAAGCACAAGTGTGAATTCCTCTTAAAAATGATTTACACAGACCGCAGTGGCACTCATCCTTAAGAGGAGCTGGGTGAGATTGTTCCATGGAAACCACTCGGTGATAGACACTGGGGTAGAAAAGCAGACCCCTAGGAAAGTTCTGTTAAAGGGTAGTATTAGCAACCAGAGTACAAGGATATTTAGATATGTTATAAGTATGGGTGGGCATTTAGTTTGCTAACAGATTCTCCTGTTCTTCAAAGGAGAAACAGAGCCCGTTAAGTCTAGGAAAAGGATACAAAATAATGTCTAAAAGAGCCCTGGACTCCAGAAAAGAAAGCTCTTGCAGAACTGAAAGCACAGGTTTCTCTCTCAGAACAAACTCAACAAAACAATAGTAAAACTGGCAGCTGAGGGACTCAGCTCCCACAATTATGAGTGCTTCCCCAAGTGTCTCCAGCCCCTTAGATTTACTTTTATTTAAGCAACTGGTCTTATATACATAAGAAAAGCAGCCTTGTCTACCCTGTCCCCCAGAATCCAAAAGCAGACCTTTTTTTCTTCAAGCATATGCAACACAAAGATTACTTGCTCAGAACAGTAACTGTACCTTCTCTCCCTGTCTCCATCCTCTCCACACACACATTCAGGACGTACATCCAAGAAAGAAATGTTTATGTATGTGCATATTTAGTGGAATATAAACCAGGAACCATTATACAACTTCTCATAATCAGAACCCTTTTATGAATAAAGTTTACATAGAATTTTATACAATACATTCAAAACCATTACATCAAATACAAAACGCAGCATCTGAACAGAGGAAAAGGACTTAAGTAACCTTCCTTATAAATGGATGTATGCTAAAAAATTAACACATCAAAACAGCCAGAAAAGCAGGAGGCACAGGATGCAATTAACCTCTCTAACACTGTGGGAAAAGAAAAAAGCCATTGAACAACTCCCATTTACTTCAGCTTAAACTTTAAGGATGTCCACAGGGGACGCAAAAGTGGAACGTAAGGTACAAAAGATACTCTGTTATAGCCTAACATCTGAGCCTCCCATTGCTCATTTCAGGGCCAGTAGCTAGTTTCTTCCAGTTTTCCAGAGTGCCAGGGCAACAAGTCATCTTGATGAACAGTATATGCTTCTGTTGCCTTTTCTAAAGGCACACTTCTTCCTGGTCACATGTTCAATAAACTGCCTACAAAGGCAAAAATACGGATATAAGGCGGGCCTCTTCAAAGCACTCTATCCTCCTCCCTTCTCCCAAATCCTGACATGCCAGCCCAGTGCTGTCAGGCAAAATAAAGCAGCCAACAACAATCAGTGTTACCTTTATTTTTCTCTTGATGCTAGGAGATGCTGGAAGGATAGCACCTCAAAGTTCAAGAGCAATTTTTCCAGGATGCCATGGAAACCAAGCAGAAGTAAAATATTTATTTCTTTTCTTGTTGTCCATATGGTCGGTTCAGATGCAGATCCTATCAAGTCTTTACTCTCCGTTCAAAGTCAGGTGGAAGGCAGCCGGGAAACTTGTAAGCTTCTAAATGGCAAGGTCAAGCAGCGCAGAGATGGTGTTCAGGAGTGAGAAATGAAAGGCATGCAGTACAGCTCGGCCTCACTTCAGAGTCAGCAGGGAGCTGGCCACAAGTCTTATGCTAGAGAGACTGAAGATGGGGAGCGTGCAAAAGCAGCCTATGGAAATCATGAGCTAACAGCTTTGCTGGGAAACTTGCCCTGCAGTTCCCCACTCCCAACACCACAGCTTTCCACAGCTGCAATTCGTATCTCAGGAACTCTGAGGCAGTCTTACTGGAGATAAGATGAACCACAACACAGACTGACTCCCCCAGTCATATGTTCAAAAAAGCCATCAAAAACAGTGACTTCTAGATGCCCTGCATCTAGTGAGGATGACAGATGTACAACCGCATTCATGATGGCAGCTCCCCAGAGACTAACCAGGCTGGACAAAAAAAAAAAAAAAAAATCACATGGACCCACAAGCTCTGAGGACGTGCATGTTTGTACTTTAAGATGGCATTCTTGAAATGATAACTTGGAATTCCTACACTCCTTTCATTTGTTACACTAGTATATCCAATAAAGTTTTCTGATTGCTGTATTATTTTGCAGTTTCTCACAGTATCTTCAGAAATGTAAATACAGCACTTCAACTGAGATAGAACTTTGCAAGTTTGAAATTCCCATAGCTGAAAGTACCATGTTCATTAGTAATGTCTGAGTGAATTCATGCTGAAGGCAAGTTATCTGTATTTCATCTGAGAACATCACACCTGAGAATGTCTTTGGACTTTCTGACAAAAGCTTTCCAGAGAACACAAGACCACCACCTCCTGAAAGAAATGAAGGATCAAGATTCTTTTGGAGTAAAGGAAGCATAACCAGGAACACATGCTCCAAAAATGTCCATTTAGGAAAAGAATCAGAGCTCCGGGTAGCTAGTGAGATGTTGCACCACATCATATAGCAGGCAGCTATGAACCAAGTATGTTCAGCAACTCAGCCTAGCTGAGAAATCACCATCTGTCCTCCACTCTCATTATACCATGTCTATGAAAACAGTTGATCAAGCAATTCCTTTCTAATATTTAAATTACCACTGAAATGCTCCCAACTAAAGAGACAGATGACTAGCACGGTCTTCCAGACCGGGAACAGCGTCAAGCTGTTAAATACCTTTCTTTTACTTACAAGTTACATAAGGAATGAACAACCTAACAGATTAATCTCAGTGTCATTTCACACCACATGTGGTTACTTTTTCTTTTTTCTGTTTTGTATTAGTAAGCAATATCATGCAGTGGGTTAAGATGACACCTAATACAGTTTCACAGATTAACTTTCTGTATCATCCTTAATAGACGTAAAGAGAATCAGAAGTATCAAAGGACAAAGAATCTTTACAGGAAGACATATCCATCACGATACTGGCTGATCTATCCACAACAAATTGGTTTGTTAACAGCAGATAGTAATCTCATAGAAGATCATACTTTCAAAAGGCATAAACAGAGCTCAGCATGCACATTTCAGGACTAGCACCAGACAGACATTAAAAAATGACCTTTATCTCAAGTTCTCTAACCACCATTAGTCATAGTAGGTGTGGTGAAAGCTTTTCCCACAAGCTAGCAGGTACAGCTACCAAGGGCTAAGTCAAATAATTTTTCTCAAGTAGTCAGTCATCCTCCAAGTGGGTGAGCGGCTGATGCTACCGCATGAGTGGGCTGTTTTGCAACTGATGGACAGCTGAAAAAAGATATGACATTTCGATTAACCTTCTCAAACTAGTGGGTATTTGGGGTAGTGAGGGGGAGGGATTAGCTCTGCAAGACATTTATCTTGTCCACATTCCTTGAAAAATATGCTAACTTGGCAAAAAGATTACTCTGAGAACAACAGTTACAGGATCTTTTAATACCTCATTTAAAATTGAAGCTGCCCCTGGACAGCTTCCCCTATGAACTACACACCCATCTTGAGAAATGCAGGAAGGCAAATGAACACAGGACACATAATGTGAAGTGCTCAATGCAGGGAAGCCACTACCCCCAGAATGACCCCTGTTGCAGCCCAAGCCACGTATACCTAGCAGAAAATTGGTGAAACAGAGAATACATTGAACTTGACCCATGTCCAAACAAGGGACTATCTCTAAAGATGAGGGATATGAAAAGTCAAAAAACCATCAAGTATGATATAACCAAGGCATGCAGTGTTTCCTATAAGGTATTTCATAGAATCACAGAAAGGTTTGGGTTGGAAGGGATCACCTGGTTCCAACCCCCCTGCCATGGGCAGGGACACCTTTCACCAGACCAAGTTGGTCAAAGCCTCATCCAGCCTGGGCTTGGACACTGCCAGGCATGGGGCATCCACAGCTTCTCTGGGCAACCTGTGCCTGTGCCTCACCACCCTCATGGTGAAGAACTTCTTCCTTATATTTAATCTAAATCTTTCAGTTCAGTTTCTAACTCTTTCAGTTTAAAGCCATTAGCCCTTGTCCTATCACTATGGTCCCTTGTAAAAAGTCCCTCTCCAGCTTTCTTGTAGGCCCCTTTCAGGTACTGGAAGGCTGCAATAAGGTCTCTCTGGAGCCTTCTCTTCTCCAAATGAAGTTAAGGTTTGAGCCATAGAGGAAGCTCCCTCAAGCAACGTATGGGGGAAGAGAAAAGAATGGTACTTGTGCTGTGACTGTTATATCATTTTCATAAATATGCAAATACAAAAATTAAACCATACAATGATGTTACCATCAAAGAAGGGCAACAAGGCTGGTGAAGGGTGTGGAGCACAAGGCTGGAGAGGAGCATCTGAGGGAGCTGGGGGTGCTCAGCCTGGAGAAGAGGAGGCTGAGGGGAGCCCTCATCGCTCTCTGCAACTGCCTGAAAGGAGGCTGGAGCTGGGGGGGGGGTCGGTCTCTTCTCCCCAGGAACAAGCGATGGGACGAGAGGAAATGGCCTCAAGCTGCGCCAGGGCAGGGTTAGGTTGGATATTAGGAAAAACTTCTTCACCAAAAGGGCTGTCAGGCCCTGGCACAGGCTGCCCAGGGCAGGGGCTGAGTCCCCATCCCTGGAGGGATTTAAAAGCTGGGGAGATGTGGTGCTTAGGGACATGGTTTAGTGTTGGGCTTGGCAGTGTTAGGTTAATGGTTGTACATGTCTTAAAGGTCTTTTCCAACCTAAACAATTGTAGGATTCTATCACTTACAACAGTGCCCATATTTTATGAGAAATATTAAAGAAGATTCACAACTAGCAAGGAAGCCATAAAAAGGCTTGATGAGTTTCAGTGTTCAGATACAAGAAAGCAGTATTTTATTTTTAAAATGAACTTAGTGTGTTTGCTGAGCAAAATGTGCTTAGCAAAGGCAAAATCAAGAAAGCAACTCAATAGCCGAGGTGCCTAACTACAAGCCTCTGCTCTCCTCAGGTCCTCAACAGAATACAGGACCCGACATTTATTGGCAGAAAATCTGAGTGTGCAGGGGACACCCCTACAAGAAGAATCAAAATCTATTTCCAGAGCTTCGCTGCCTAGAGCTAGACAGAAAGGAAGCATTAAGATCACAGACAAGTCCTGAAGTCTTCGGCACCTTGCCCACGGTCCACACCCAGAACACGCATCTGAAGACGATGCCCACAAGCACTCTTGCCTCACATGTGATTGCTTAACAGTTAAAGCACTTTCCCAGGATATACAACAGTTTCTTTTCCTCACTCCACCTAACAGGAGTCAACCCTGATCTACCACCATCTGCCCTCTCCTGAGGTGGCAGTTGCCCTGCTCTCTCTCTGTCCTACCGCAGCCAAAAAGATGAGAGTTTCAAAGGCTTGAGGAACATAGGCATTCAAGTAAACGGTTATGTGGCTTCTCGCTGCAAGGCGAGCTGCTTAAATCCTTCTTGGAATGTCTGTGGTTATTGGCCAAAATGTTGAAGAGTTCCCACATGATGAACAAACATTCTGACACTGGGCTCCAGTAAAATGTCTCCCTATCACTGAACTTATCACTATTACAGCATTTTTAAAATGGCTGCCACCAGTGCAGCTTCCAACAGGCACAATCACTTTAGTAGGCCTTCTGTTCTCCTACTATATTCATTTAATTGAGACATATAGGGGACAGCAAAACACCGATTTTTGGTTACTACCTGTGCTTAGACAAGCCCTGAGTCTGCAACACAGATACAGGGAACACATGCAGAACATTAGACACTCAAAATTTAAATACAACGGAACTAAAAAGGTATTTTCATTATTAGCTTTGTGGAATTCATCAGAATGGACACACTTGAATTCCTCCCCTGATACAGCCCTTAAGTTTATATTCAAGTCTCTCCCACTATATCAGAAGGGGAGATTTATTACAGAAAGATGCAAAGACCTATCAGTAAGCTTTGGTGGTTGGATGCTGCACTGCTCTAAGCTTACACAAACACAGCAAGGTTCAGAAGTGGTTCTTGGAAAATGTAGTTGGAGTCCATGAAATTAACATTTGAGTTGTCCACTAAAGAAAAAAGACTTTTTCAACCAAACACCTAAGAGTCAAACACCATTTCAAACAGCTTTCCATGCCACAAAGCTGAAAGATTCCACATTCTTTGTTCAAAATTTCAAAACTACAGCATGAGTTAAATTTTTTTCAAATATCAACAGAGGAACTTGACTTGAAGCCTCCCACAAAACTAAGAGGAAGTGAAGAGCAGTTCTGGGATGTAGCTCACCAATTCAACTGAACAGTGACTTTGAAATTCTGCGTCTAAGCAAAACTCAGAGTTTGCTTCTTTTGCATCAGGTTTTTCTCTGTCCAATATCTAAGAAAAGATAACCCAAGCATCCAAAGAAATGGTCAGTTTACCTACAATTACACGCAAACATTCCAAATGAAAGCTTTCAATTCCTGACCTATTGAAACTTGCTTGTACATTTTGGAATAAAAAGCCACAATTTGGGGGATCTTTTCTGAACAAACGCTGAAGTCAGATTACTGTGCAGCACTTGTCCAAGGGGATTTCCCCAATCTCATTGTTCTTCTGCCAATTTTGAAGCATATGCAGCGAGATGTGAACTTACTCCAGCTCCCGATTGTTCTCTTGTATCCTGCCGGTCTGCTTCAAACAATGCAGCATGACAGAAGCCAACGAAAGCTGTTCATGATGATACTACAGCATTGTATACTGTAAGTTTTAGAAGTTTTCCACCAATCAGCACTGCAACCAAGTCAGAGTAAGTGAACAGAAACAAGCAGTAAACAAGACATGGGAAATTACTTTTATTAAATTAGCAGGTGTAGATTACAAGCAGGATTAAATCAGTAGGGAACCTGTTAACTAGCTATTTGTGTTCAAAGCTGCAGCAGTAAAAGAACTGCAGTATGTTGTTTATCCTATAAATTCTTCCTAGACTAACAGCCTGAGCTACACAATTGGGAAGTTTTTCCTGCAAAATTGCCCTGGTTGTCATAAAACATTCACATTAGTAAAAACAGCACTCAAGTGTTTTGTTACAGTACCAAGAAAATTAAATTGGCTGACTTCTACAAAAGAATATAATGAGGAGAGGAACCTTCGCCACACTGAATAGTTGGCCTGATATAAAGACACTAATTACCACTGTAAGCTATGGAATGGTTTAGCATTGACTTGGGCTGACTAAAGCCCCAATTCCTTTATTGGAGAAAAGTAAGTACTATTTATGAGATAATTTGGGGCTCAATATTGACAATAAAGCAGAGTAAACATATTTTTCTCCAGTGACCAACCTGTCTTCTTAATGGTAGCATGAAATGTCAGAAACAGATACTATTCTTTCTAGTGAGAGCTTCATACCAGGATCCACTGAGCAGGTAAATCGCTAAAGTAATCACAAGTAGCTATTTTTCAGTTGCTTAAAATTCAGCAGCCCCAGCATCAGTTGTTAACCTGCCAGACAATTAATGGCATATAAAAATCAAGCAAGCTTTAACAGTTATTTTTGATTCTGACTCTTCCTGCTTCTTACCGTTAAGGCAATCCTAATGAGGAGCAACAGTAACTTGAAGCTAAAAAACTTGCACAAATTCAACAACTTTCCACCCCTAAATTTGCTTTCCATATCACTGATACTCCAATGGGAATGCCTTAAACTTACACTCCCTAACTAAATAATTCAGCTTATACCAGGGAGGTGAAGAGGTGGCATTACCATATGCCTTACAAATATTCATCTCAATTTATAGACTGAAAAATGACAGCAAATTAAAAACCTGTAAGATTACCTGGGAAAAAGCAGCAAAGCCAAGGCTGGAATCCACATCCCCCAAGCCTTTATCCAGTGCTCCAGTTAGTATACAACATAGTCCCCAAAATTCAACAATTTTTCCTTGACTCGAGAGGCAAGCTCCCTTGAACTATGCAGCATTTTGTTATTGGCTAAGTATCTTGCACATTTATATTTTTACATGTTGACCTACCTCTAATGACATGCCAATACTTTCTGCTTGGCACACCAAGCCTGTAACAAATTATGTGGGTAAGTCACATGGCTTCCTGAATTGCACGAGCTTAAAACTGGCAGCCCTAAGTTTCTTTGTTTAATAATCTAAGACTTCCTTTTTCAGAATGAAATCAATATTATAAGATGCTGTAACCTGCACTGTGTCTACACTAAAGCTTAACCTTAGTTACAGCAATTCAGTCCTCAACATCAGCCACAGCTGTGCAACAAACCAAGTTAACAGTTATGTTTTAGTATTTTTAATAAAACCTCACTCAATTACAATCACTACTCTTAATTTCAATCAACACTGCATTAGAAGGCTAGAAAACTTAAGTCTTCAAATTCATCTTCTAAAGAATGAATTACCTACACTAGAGCAAGGCCCCAGCTGCTGTAATACGCACTGTCTAGGCAGTGCCCTACTGATGCATGTATATTCTTCTGTACACAGATATCAGGAATAGGGTCTTGCTGCTAAAGTAGCCATTCAAGTAGGAAGTGCTGGTAGAGGAAAAATATGCTATTAGAAAAAAAAGCATTATCTTATGCTTTTATTAATCCTGCATCCTACCCTACATATCAAATACACTGATGCTATGAATCCAACAGGAGAAAGCAAGCATAATTTAACTTGAGGCTGTAATTTTTAAGATAGTTTTGTAGTTCAAGGAAACACATAAGCGTAGATTTCAAACAGATGCAAGTTGTGTCACCGACACTGTCTTACTGATTGCTTACCTCAAGTTTAGAAATTAAATTCCATAGAAACTTGAAGTCAAACTTGATATATATGTCCATGCAACATCTAAGTGTGTTCTGCAACCTAGAATTTAAGCATGTCGTTTTACATATATTTAATTAGGGCCAGCGTCCTTCTTTCTACAACGACAGCATCCTAAACATTTGGAAACTATGAAGGGCTAGATCCATTTATTTTTGGGTGGGAGATGGTCTTGGAAAACCAGGTGCCAGCTTCTGCCACCCCAGCTCCGAGAAAGACCCCAAGGAAGTGCGCGCGATCTCTCAGAGCACTCTTGTTCTTTCTCTGCAGAATACAGCACTACAGAACATGGACCATGAAAGCTGTCATCATAAAATTATTGAAGGAAGCTCTCAACACAGATTAGAAGACACTGCAAAACGTCAGAAAAACACCGCCAAAGTCAACTGCTTTGCACTTGCCACTTTCAGCACCAACAGTTTCTCTTGCAGGATCATCTCCTCACATTTTGTGTTCAGGACTCTCTTCACTTGGCAAGCAGCTGCCTGGCGGTTTGCTAGGCCTGACTTTTGGGCTGCACAACACCATTTAGTAAGAGGAAGTCAGGAAGCTACACAGTAAGCCATTGGAGGAGTATGTACACACAGAGCAAGCTCTGAGATGAAGAGATGCCTCACAACAGGAACCCACTGCAAAGCACACCGTCATTCTGTCCTTACTGCCCTGCAGAGGCCAAAGCCTGGCACGACACACTTAGAAAGCACCAAGAACTTCCTTTAGTCTTTTACAGAGAACGTAGAGACAATATTCAAGTCCCACCATAATGATGGGACTGAGAAGAGCAAGCACAATTTGATCCTCCTGCTATACCTTTCCAGTGAACACATCCCAGGTCTTCACAGCACCAGCTATCACAAAGAGGATCAGGGGATTTTGAAGCTAATCTTGGCCAACACTCCCCAAAATCTCAGCCATCTCCTGCCATACTTCCAGGAAAGATCTCTTTGGCTTTGTTCTACAGCATTACTTTTATTGAAATTCCAACAAGAGAAAAGCAGAGGGGGCTCTGCTTCATCCTCCATAATCCTGTCATGAGAAAAAGGAGTCAGCTTATCAACAAACAATTTACAAGCATGCTCTTCCTGTAATCTCAGCAATAAAAATGGTGCTTTAGTGTATTCTGATGTACTGTCTTAAATATCTATACTTATTTTAGAATGCTTAAGATGTTCAACTATAGTCTTCAAACATTTATAGAACCAATTTACATCTAAGTGAATGCATCCAGACTGAAATACAGTATAAGGTTGAAAACTTGCGGGTAAGAATTAGAGACCAAGGCAACAAAGGGAACCTTGTGGTTGGTGTCTACAGGCTGCCCAATCAAGGGGAGCCTATTAATGAAGCCTTCTTATGCCAGCTCCAGGAGGCATTGTGTTTGCAGGTTCTCATCCTGCTGGGGGACTTCAACCACCCCGACATCTGCCAGCAAAGTAGCATGGCGAGCTGCAGGCAATCCAGGAGACTCCTGGAGAGCACTGAGGATAACTTCTTAAGCCAGGTAACAGACAGCCCTACCAGAGGGGATGCGATACCGGACCTATCGGTCACCAATGCAAGTGAGCTAATCGGTGATGGCAAGACTGGAGGCAGCCTGGGCTGCAGTGATCATGCACTGTTGGAGTTTGCAGTCCTGAGGGATATGGGTCAGTTGAAGAGTAATCAGGACCCTGAATTTTAAGAAAGCAAACTTTCAGCTGTTCAAGGAATTAGTCAATAGGACCCCATGGGAAACTGCCCTCAGGGACAAGGGAGCGGAACAGACCTGGCAGATCTTTAAGGACCCTTTCCACAGAGCACAAGAGCTCTTGATACCCAGTTGTAAGAAATCAGGCAAAGAAGGCAAGAGACAGGCATGGCTGAGTCAAGACCTGCTGGTCAAACTAAAGGGCAAGAAAGAAATGCAGTGGAAGCAGGGACAGGTATCCTGGGAAGAGTATATGGACGCTGCCTGGTTGTGTAGGGATGGGGTCAGGAAGGCCACAGTGTGGATGGAATGGGACTTGGCAAGGGAGTTGGCAAGGGTAGCAGTCAACGGCTTAATGTCCAGATGGAGATCAGTGACAAGTGGTGTCCCTCCGGGGTCCGTACTGGGGCCAGTGCTATTCAATATCTTCATCAGTGACACAGACAGCAGGATCGAGTGCATCCTCAGCAAGTTTGCAGATGACACCAAGCTGAGCCATGCAGTTGACACGCCTGAGGGATGGGATGGCATCCAGAGGGACCTGGACAGGCTGGAGAAGTGGGCCTGGGTGAACCTCATAAGGTTCAACAAGGCCAAGTGCAAGGTCCTGCATCTGGGTTGGGGCAACCACCGGTATCAGGACAGGCTGGGGGATGAAGGGATTGAGAGCAGCCCTGAGGAGAAGGGCTTGGGGGTACTGGTAGATGAAAAGCTGGACATGAGCCGGCAATGTGCTCTCACAGCCCAGAAAGCCACGCATCTCCTGGGCTGCATCCCCCGCAGCGTGGCCATGGGGCGAGGGAGGGGATTCTGCCCCTCTGCTCTGCTCGGGGGAGACCCCCCTGGAGCCCTGCGTCCAGCTCGGGGGTCCTCAGCACGGGAAGGACAGGGAGCTGTTGGAGCGGGGCCAGAGGAGGCCCCAGCAATGATCCAAGGGATGGAACAGCTCTGCTGGGAGGACAGGCTGAGAGAGCTGGGGGTGCTCAGCCTGGGGAAGAGAAGGCTGCGGGGAGACCTCAGTGCGGCCTTTCAGTGCTTAAAGGGGGCTTAGAAGAAAGATGGGGACAGACTTTTTAGCAGGGCCTGTTGTGAAGGCTTTAAACTACAAGAGGGGAGATTCAGACTGGATATAAGGGAGAAATGTTTTACGATGAGGGTGGTGAAAGAGTGGCACAGGTTGCCCAGAGAGGTGGTAGATGCCCCATCCCTGGAAACATCTAAGGCCAGGTTGGACGGGGCTCTGAGCAACCTGGTTGAGTTGAAGAAGTCTCTGCTCATGGCAGGGGGGTTGGACTAGATGGCCTTTGAAGGTCCCTTCCCACCCAAACTATGATTCTATATAGTTTGAGGATATTCTTTATACATAGCAATTCTCAATTTGTGAGCTATGATTAAGAATCAATGTCCATCCCCAACTTGAATAGCAAATTATCCCAGCTCCGCTACCAACTAACAGACAGCACCAAGTTCTGTTTCTGGGAAAACAGACTTCACCTCTGTCTGGATAGCAATGTTATTTTAGGATCTACTGTGCCAATGCAACTGCCTGCTGTTGTTCTCTTAGCTAACTCGCTCATAGCTTAGCAGCAGATGTTGAGCACTCTCATAAAAGAGTTTCCAGAGGAACCTTCTGACTCCCCCCCCCCCCCCCGTGTATTTGTTTAAATCACCCATCTCCTATGGATTTAACCTGAGAAGGAACAAAGGAATTTCTGTATTGCTATCCTCTGAAGTAACCTATTTTGGGGAAAGATCTTAAAGCTTGAAAACAATCTATTCTAGAAGCCATGTTAGCTTGACAACTCTGCTCTACGGGTGATCAAAAGCATCCCTAAAACTAGGTTACTGCATGCAGCTATGTAATCACTTACCTGACAAATATTCCCATGGAATTAAAAAAAAAAAAACATGCTAACTGGTAGCATAGGTTATATTCAAGGAGAACTGTGCCCTTTACACCTAAATTAGAAATTACTTTTTACTCAGTTATGTGAAGAAAAAAGCATCAAAATGTCATAAGATTTCTTTGCTCTGAAACAGCAGTTCCAAGTCAGTTGTTCCATCTTTAACCAGATCTTTTCTTTGCCTGGTTTACTTCTGCTGTTAACTCCTTTGTAGACACTTTGATCAGCACTAAAAGGTTCCATGTATGGAGGCTCATATTAACTAATGAAGAGAGCTAGCCTTCAGAAAACAATTTTAATACGTGCTGTTAGCTATGCCTAGGCTGCTTATCTTATCCATAGTGCTAACTCACAGCAGAGAATGAAGAAAGGGCTGCAGGACAAGCAAGAGAAGGAATAACACTAGCAAAATTCATTCTTTAGAGAATTTTGACTCTGTCAAATGGTCTTGCCTTCATGTGTGTAATGAACTTTCACCAGATTCTGCAGTTTTAAGTATCTGAATCCTTGTAGAATACATCAGAAATACAACAAAATTAAGAGGTAGTGCATTTATTTCCTGGACACTGTAAACAAGTGTAAGAAAAAGATGTCAAGTGTCAATACCATTAGTCACTTTAACATCAAGGCAGCCTTTTGGGCTCGGAAGAGACATGAAAAAGAAACTCCTGGATATATAGATTTTTGCTTCACAAAAAAAACCCCCAAACATTACAGCCTTCAGAATCAGTCAATACATACTAGCACATTTTTACTTTCTTAAGGAAAAAATATTAAAAAGGTATTCTGAACGCAATGCTTAAATACCACCACCATGCTATTTCCTCAGGAGAATCAGGCTGTGATTGGTTCCATGATGGCAGTTTAGAAAGTTACCAACCTGCACTACTGGCAGAAGTGAAAGATATGCAACAGGTATGGCTTTGAGATACTACTACTTTATCCTAACAAGCTCTAAGAAACAGCAGTGTTAGTGAAATTGGTCGGTAAGTAGCTCCTAATTTCAATGCCAACCAACCACTTCACTTGCAACCGTCTGCTTCGCATTCCCAACACTCCCTCACAATCTTCCATATTCCCAAAACCATGGAACCTATTGTAGGGTTTCTTCTTTGCCTCTGGATGGTATAAAAATGCAGAATTCATCTTGTATTTGAAGCAGAAGCCAGGTGCTTCAGAAGTCTAATTGTTGACTTAATTCCACAAATCAGCTACATTCTTAAAAAAACATTGGCAGGATTTAAGCCCCTCTCGCTGTCTCTCTCACTGAAGTCAGAGCTGGGAGGCTGCAGAAAACAAAGCAAAAATAGGCTTCTGGAAACCAGGAAACGTAGCACAGGGATACTATCCTCATGTTAAGCAAGAAGAGCAGAAGGCACATGTAAGACCACGTTTCCTACATACATATTGAACTGTTAAGCAAGAAAGAACACTTTTCAGATAATACCTTCTAAAACTCTAATGGCACAGCAGGCTGGAAAGCAAGGGCTTGACAGGAGTATCAGCCTTCTCTCTGTGCTGGAAGCAACTGCTGCATTTCGCCTAAGCGTCTAAAGCACTTGCATGGTACTAGCACTACAGCAAAGAATCTCTGAATTGGGATTTAAGGAAGTTGGTCTTAAAACCTTACTTCAGCCAGTAATCTGCCAGATCACTTTTCAATGTTCAACATTGCTTTTGCGCTGTAGTTTCCTCTTACATAAAGCAGTGATAAAATTTGCCTTGTCTGCAGAAACTCAGGACTTCCCATTAAAGCTAAGATGCAAGTGGTAAGTACTGTTCCACACACAGTATCAAAAGCAAGTTTACATAATAACTGTAATATATTTACTACTATTAATGTCAACAGAAATTTCATCTGTTCAAGAAGAAAGCTTGTTAAGTTATCAATCAGGAGGTTGTTTGATGCTGTGTCAAACCCTTCTACAGTACTGAGATGAGTACACAAACATCTGGAAAGAGAAAATAGAGGTATACTGTTATAGATGCATCTCTTAGCTGCCTCCTTTCCTCCCAACTACAAACAGCCTTTGTCAGGGCATGCATGAAAGCTATATTCACTATGCAAAGCTAAAATGAATAAAAGCTAGCGATGCTGAGACTGATGGGAGGCACCTACCTCTTCTTTATCCTCACACATATACTGGAAGAAAAAAAAGGTGCACCTATACATCGAGTGATCTCATAAACCTCAGTTCAGCATTGCATCACGTGGACCGTGTCAGCAGTAGAACAGGAAAGCTGCCAGCAAGGAGATGAGAGACAGTGGTGCTCTGCAGGTTCAACAACAGGTAAGCGAAAGCAGAATGCAAGATGGAATCTTCTGGGGAAGAGTGAATGGGTTACACCATGCAACAAACAAGGACTACAGATGTACCTGGGGAGTACTCCATATAGGCAGGTCATCTCCATTACTGCTCATCCTTCATATAAGATAAGGCCCTAATACAGTTGTCACATTACCCAAATGTTGGCCTTACTCTGGAAGCAGAATTCAACATGTGATACGGATGTATCCAGTTACAGCTCAGGAAGGACACAGTCAGTTCTGCATTAGTTTTCAGATATGTATGCTCTAAAGGAACATAAGACATCACGAAGGAGTCTAAACTCAGTGCTTCCCTTCCCCTAGTGGTTTTTTTTTTTAATTTTAAAAATACAGGAACTACGACAGCCCAGGTCGACGTTAACCCAAACCTACTCCAACTAAACTCTATTCTTAGTTGTACATTATCAGGCATTTTACAAAAGCAACCACATTTTGGTAAGTTTCATTTAAAAGAACCAAGAAGAAAGCACGAAGCATATCTATTATCTGATTTTTTAAGACAGAAAAAACACACAGCTGATCACACCAAAACACCGGGACACTGAAACTAGTGATTTGTGTTTCCCTGTTTTGGATGCCAATACTCTGTACTGTCACCACTGAAACGACTTTTTAAATAATGAAGACAGACTATGAATATGCTAGTTGACTACTTACTGCAATGGCATAGTTTGGTTTGTTAAAGGCTTGGATTTTAGCTATCACTTATTTCAAAAGAACAATCCATGCTAATAAGGAAGAAACTGTTCCATTAGAAGAAGACTTATATAAATGGATGCTCTGTTTCTTCACTGACTGCTTCTTGTGCCCCATTTGTGTCAAAACTGCAAAGGAGAGTATAAAGACAGGATCTTAAATTCTACCGAATTCATTACGTATTTTAGAAAAGTGAACTCGCGTGCCAACATTTAGTTTCAGGATATACAGGGATTATGCGATTAGAATCCCACTGGCTTGCTGGGAGGATTCAGCAAGATAACTACAAATTACTTAGAGGGCTAGTGTCAAAAGGACCTCTGTACTTATTTAGCCTCTGCTCTAGATTACTGACCCACTTATGAAGAGCTAAGCACCACTGCTGTGCGATGCCAACGCCCACTCCATCTGTTTGCTTCTGCTTTCTCAGAACCTTTATTAGTCTGCGTAAGAAGTTGTGTTAATTACCACATGAGCAGCTTTTGCATAGTACACACAGTATCAGCCTCACTTAGTGTGCAGTCACCTTGACAAACAGCGCAGAAACAGAACAATCCTAATTGCAACAGGATTACTGATGACATACAGTAAGTATATGCAGACTTCTGAAGAGGCAATTTAATTCAACTTTTGTCCGAGCTGCCCTCAGTTTTGAGAAAAGCTTGTAGGCATTTAGTTGGTTTAGGTTTCAATGATGAACAAGTATACTGGAGTTAACTACTGTATCAAACTCCCTGGAAATCTCCAAGGGGACCAGAAACTTGTGAAACCAAGCGTGAAACTTCTGCTGAGGGAATAAGGTAACAGTTGCAAACGGAAGCATCCCACAACACTTGTCAATATTGACATGGAGTTAAGCAGTATTAGTAATTAAATCTAAAGCTAGTTAAAAACCACACACAAAACCAAACACAAAAACCCTCCCCAAGCAGAACGATGGAAAGTTAGCCCAGCTGGCACATCAGAACTGCATCTCAACAGCTTAGCACCTCAAACTTCCTGCTGACTAGGAAGAAAGAAAAAGTTTCAAATTCAGCATTTTATTATTTACCCCTGCTGAGGTGCAGATCTTTAAGACATTCATTAAAGCGGGTCTCAAGCAGCAGTTTCATTAACTTACTAAATCCAAGAACACAAATCTCCAGAAGTCATTACAGTACTGAGCTGACATTTGTTCTTTCTTGGGAACCCAGACTACTGCTGTCAAAGTGAAATAATATCAACAGTCCAAAAGCCAACTATGAAACTCAAGAATTCTGTATAGCACTGCTGGCAACCCTGGTATCATCTCGTCTCTTAATACCAAAGCCATTTCTTAGTTTAAAATTAAACCTTGTATAATAGCCAACACCACTTGAAGAGCTCTCTAACTACCAGCTTACTCCTAAGGTAGTCAAGGAAAGTAAAATCTAGGTCCAGTCCTTTTTCCAGCTGACTGGAGGATAGATGAGAACAGTACATCAAGGCCCAGCAAGAACTGCTGGTCACAACATGGAGGCTATACAGAGTATAACAGAGCTTCATATTCTGTTTAAAAGAATTATTTACTATGACTACTTTAACACAAAAGCTCATGCAAGCAGGAGGAGATACTCAAATACAGACAACAAGTAGACTAGGAAAATGATATATTAGCATACTGTTTGTATCTTCTAACACCATCTGCAAAATTAAATCTAGACAATTATTCTTCCCAAGTAGCAGTATTTACTGCCCCAGGACCTCTGCAGGAGAGCTCTAGGAAGTCTCTCTAAGACTTTTAAAAGTTAGATACACGTTTTTTATCAAGTGCATGGCATACTTAGCTTCTGTTGTATGAAATGCCTTCCAATTAAGCACTTCGTCTCTGTCATGGTAAAGACTTGCTAAATACATAGAGTCATCTCATGTCAAGGCAAGAAATAATATATCCCTACAGGTTTCAATCTTACCCTACTGATATACACTAAGACAAGAAAGCTCTACTATTCTATTTCTGATTGTTTTACAGCTGGCAAAAGGAAGAAAGCAGAAGGGAAACCCAGGGAATTTTGGGACTGCTCTAGGTAAGAAAACACAAGCAGAGGGCAGCATTAGAAACAACTTTGTGAACAGAAAAGAGAGAACAGAGTTAAAGCAGTCATTCATTCAGAGCATACTCATGATTTTCCCAGAAAGCTGTGTCAAATCTAAAAGAGAATGCTAAAACCATTATCAGATAACACCTATAACACATTTGATATATGGAAATCATTACTGACACCAATCAAATCTAGCTTGTGTTATGATTAATACAAAATTTAAAAGTAGCTGGGATGAATGTGCTAATACAGAAGTTAAGGTCGTAAACAAGATGCAGTTTCTCTCCCCTAGAAATTATTTTAAGTGTCAAGGGGCTAAGTGCCCAGAATATTCCTGTGCCACCAGATCCTCTAACTTTTTCTCAGAAAAACAAACCTATGAAGTGATTTGATACTTATGTCGCACATAATGAGCTTACACATGCACCTTAGTGGGATTTCGGTACAATGTGAATCGAGAGTAGACTGCATTATACTTACAAACATAACCCTTGCCTCTCGCACAGCAGTTGCTATGAATTAAGTTGAGAAAGTCAAAGGGGTAGAATGCAAGTCGTTCACCAAAATGTATATACATATCAGGAGCAGAAGAGCAGTTCTAGAAATACTCCAAGTTATTAAATAAAAGGCACTTTCATTAACCAATAAAAAAATAATAATTACAGTAAATAAATTGGTTTTCAGACAACCTGCCTCCAAAGATAAAATTTCCCTTCAAAAGGGAGAATGGATGCAGCTTGTACAACTTAAATGAAACTAACATACAAAACTGAAAATTAGATGACTGAAGTGTTGACCAAGGAAAAACTAGTCTTTTTTTTTTTTTTTTTTTTAAAGTGGAAGTGTATGTTCAAGTATGCCCCTCCGATTACAGACAGGGTTATTAAATAAAAGCATAAGGCAGTGCTACAAACTAAGAGCTGTGCTAGGCACCACCAGAATACATACAAATGGGAATCTACGTAGTAATGAAAATTGAAATGTGAAGTTATTATTAGAAACTGTGACTTTACAAAGCATGTGATTCAGTTGTAAGCAAGCACTATGTAAAACCAAAATAGATTTTAAAGAATTTTTTAAGAATCAAAAGCATGCAACTGATTTTTTAGTCATTTGTTCACAGGATAGCGTAAATATCAATTTAGTCATTTCTTAAGTGGTTGCAACAATTTCAAACACAACAGCACTTACCTTGGTATCGTCACACATTTTGTATTGCAATTCTGAGTGGTAATTGCCTTCTCAAGCTCATCCAGCTGTCCTGTTTTCTTTAGCTTCTTGACCAAGCTTTTCACTGCTTTTTCACACCACTTTTCCTCCTGACCATTCTGCTCACCACCACCAGCCCCTCCAGAGCCACCAGCAGATTTTTTCCACCCCAGAAGTCTCTTCACAACTGGTGGAGTGAATGGCAATATGGATGACATGACTTGCACCAGACAGAACACTCAGCAAGCAATAAATTAGAGATTCCCGTCTGATCCCTAAAAACACAAACCAAAACAGACACATTAGCACTGAGGTTTCACGTGAAACAAATACCTTGCTTAGGACCTTTCATTACCAAATGCCATAGGACACTGCATCCCAAAACAAGTCAGACAGTAGTTTAGAAGTAGTCTGCATCATGGTTAGGTACTTCATCAATAAAGTTAAAATGCAAGTCTGCTGCAGACTCTTCAACAGTTAGTGCAGACTAAGGTTACTGTTGGATTGGACATTTAATTTTTCCTCAAGTCTTTCCTGGCTAAATTCAACTCCAGAAAATACAGAAGTTAACTTGAGTCTAGCTTTGCACCTAGGCTGGCTGGTTTTAGTAATTTATTAAAGTTTTCCACAAGTGATTGACAAATTGCATACACATATATGCATGTTCTGCCCATCTCCAAATTAATTTAGCAAGCAAAATTGTGTTTGGAATGTCATTTTGTCATTATGGCTTGACAGAAGTCTTCCAACAGCCAGCCATTTCACAAGCCTTTTCTCATGGTTTGTCATGTTTTAAATAACTACCAATTCTTGTTCCACTAGGGACACAAATTTGAAATTCACTCATAAGTTTGGTAATAAGCGTATTCCCATCTTTCAATCTAGAGTTCAATGGCCTACAGATAAGGAATCTTCTCAACTTGCAGTACTTAAAATCATCAAGTCTTTCAAAAATTCATTAAAGGATATTTAAAATCTTAGTTTGCAGGCACCTGAGTAGTAGAACTGTCTGTTTTCAATTCTGATAGCCTTTCATTCAGTATCAACTACCTGATCAGGATGTTTATATAAAATGAAATATTAGAGGGATGCTGAAACTTGGGCTATGTTTAGCATTCACTGCAATTTGCACTTCAAATAATTTAAAATCATTAAATCATCAAATCATTAAGTCATCAAATCATTTTAAATTATTTAAAAGAGAAATTTAGAAAAAACGTCTTGGTTTTGCAGCTTCTATTAGGCTAGTTTTCAGTATTAAAACATAAGCCCCAAAATGAACTGTATTATTTCAGACAGACAGCTGTTAGAAATTGCTTGAGGACATAACAGTGCTATGGATAGAAGTATGGCATTGAAGTCAAAAACCACCGTATTTCCAGGAAGCAAATGGGTATTTGAAATCCAGAAAGTTACCTTATTTCCAAGCTGTTAAGTTAGTTCAGTCAGCTGAAAATACCTTGTTTTAGCTAAGAGCTAACACTACCTTCAGGCTACTCGATTTGAGCTTTCAAGGCAGCTTACATGCCTCTCCATTCTGTACAGGTGCACGCCTCACTTCTATCCAAAATATACCAACTTCATCTTATTGAAATTTCCCATCTGCAAAACAGCATGGTTGATCTGGGATACTTCAGGATACAGTATCCATGGCTAATTTATGCCTTGTCACGTCTTTGCTGTTCCAGTGAGGACCAACAAGTCAACAAACACTAGGTTACATTCTACAGGTAACTTTAAATCATAACTTTTCAACTTCCACAAAACAGAACATTCAGTAGGAATGACATTTCGGTTTCAACTAAATTATACCCCCATACACCAGCTTCTGAGAGCATCTAAAAATACAACTGAAGCACGAATTGTAGTTTTCTGGGGTCAAGGAGACAGAGGTTCCAATTAACAGGGACTCAAGATTAACACTGGTAACTTTATGCAAGTGATTCAAAACAATCTATCCTAAATGAGAGAATCATAGAATGGTTTGGGTTGGAAGGGACCTTTAAAAATCATCTAGTCCAAACCCCCTGCCACGAGCAGGGACATCTTCAACTACATCAGGTTGCTCAGACCCCATCCAACCTGACCTTGAACGCTTCCAGGGATGGGGCATCCACAACTTCTCTGGGCAACCTGTGCCAGTGCTTCGCCACCCTCATTGTAAAATATTTCTTCCTTGTATCCAATCTAAATCTACTCCCCTTCAGCTTAAAACTGTTGCCCCATGTCGTGTCAGTAGAGGCCTTGTGTGAAAATTGAATGCTTTGACTTTTTACCAAGACTATAATATGAAAAGAACTTCTTTCAATAATGTCAAATCATTACAGAATCGTCCCCGTTATTTCAGACTGCAGGTTTTGCAGTGTGCAAAACCACTGCACTGGAGCCCTGGCTGCAACAAACACAAGAAAAAACAAATTCAATATCCAACACGGTCAAATTAAATACTGAATAGGACACTCAGGGTATAGTTTCACAGGGAGCCAACTTTGTGCCACAGGTCGTCCAGGTCTCCTTCCTTTCTCACCACCACCTCAGCACCTTTCCACAAAGACTCAGCTAGATAACCAAGTAAAAACTGATCAAGTGGGTTTTTTTGCTGAGTTACTTCTCTTTCAGGTTAAGAAGTTGCACCGGCTGACACACAGTACAGTAAGTACTCACGCTGATGTCAGGTGAGTTACAGGAATGGGGATGGAGGCCTTCAGCAGCAGTGTTAGCGTTGACTGCATCGCCGGAAATGCAACCCGGGCATGTACTTTAATTTAGATTATTTATTTTGGTGGCAAAGCCAAATTAAGCAATCTTACACCCTTTTCCACGTGTTCTGAACTGTTCACGGGCCTGGGAATGAAATATATTAGACCCCTAATCCAGTCTACTGGGTAGTTCCAGAGATGAAACGGGAAGCTTGCATGGCCACTGCTGTTTTAAGAAACACTCACACTATGTTTCTGAAACACGGAATGGCAGTAACTCTGAGCTTTTTAAAAAGACTTCAGTATCTGAGCAAGGCCAACATTAGATGCTTCAGAGGCATATGCAAGAAATTTAAAAAGGCCAAACCAAAGAGGATAGCCTCTTTTGCTTCAAAGATCACGTTTTAAACACTAGGAATTGATGGTATAATATCTGAACATTAAATTCAATGCTGACAGATGTAGGCAACCAAGTACCACTATCATTGCTTATCCACACACCAATTCTTCTCCCGTTTATGGAGCTCACTGACACACAATATACGTATTTTCTGTTCTTTACCTTCAAATTTGACACCTTTCAATGCCCCACAATACTCCTTTGATTGTCAGCCCTATAAAACACACACTTTAGTGGGGTCTCATTTACCAGCAAGGTAAATTGCCTATTCTTCCAGGCCCCCTAAACATTCTCAATGCTTTTATCTAATTTTTCAGCTTTGCAATATTCCTTGTGATGAGGTGTCCAATTTTGCAGTATTCTCTCTCTTAAGACATAACACTGATCTATATATCATTTTCTGTATTCTCTGGTGCTCTTTTTTTTAAAAAAAACTAATACTTGCCTTTCTGCTTCAAATGAGTGATTTAAGTCTTATAGCATGAAAGAATTTAGAAACCCCATACATTTCAGTTTTACTTTATAGTCGAACTCTCATACTATTTTGACATACTCAGAGGCAAAAAAAAAAAAAAATCTTTCTTTTCCCATTTCCAGAAGACTGTAAGCTCAGACCTAACTAATCAGAAATTTCCAGATATTATACTTAGTTTTAATCAGTTCCCTTACACATGCTCATCCAGCTTCTGTAGAAGCTGTCAGAAAGCACAGGTTGATCTGCTACCCCTGTGAAAATTAGCTTTAAAAAAAAAAATACAAAGGGATGCACTTAAAGACCCCTTTATTACAATGATTATTGCAGCTTAGCAGCTATTTAAAAAAACCACAACATACACCACAGCTGCAGACTGGGAGGCTTAAACTAACTTCTTCCTTCTAGCTATTGTTTTGCCATGTCAGGGATTTGCCAGGAGTATCAATAAGAATTTCACTAAGTTATTCCAGTAGTGGCCCCGTATCTTTCAAAGGCTGAGCAGAGAGAATGTGACACAAGTAGGACAGGACTTCATTCAGCTTAATACTTCAGTCGATTGTGATGAGTACTCATAGGAGAATATTTCAGCCAGCTTAATTTATGCGAAAGTGGCACTCTTCTCCAAGCCTAGACAAGGCACTGCAAAGTGGAAGGCATGGTTAGGTTGAATTCTGAGCAATTTCAATAAATGCAAATTATGCAAGGAAAAAGCAGCAATTAAGAAATGAATAAGAAATACCCTACTGGGTCAGAGGACTGGTGCATCTGGCCTAGTGCTCCATCTCCAAAGGTGGCAAAAAGACACGCTACTCAAGGAAAGCACATGAGCATGGCTGTTTTCTGTAGCCCATTCTCCTCACAGTTCTTCAGCACAGAATCATAGAATGGTTTGGGTGGGAAGGGACCTTCAAAGCCCATCCAGTCCATCCCCCCTGCAATGGGCACGGACATCTTCAACTGGATCAGGTTGCTCAGAGCCCCATCCAGCCTGGCCTTGAATGTTTCCAAGGACGGGGCATCTACCATCGCTCTGGGCAACCTGTTTCACTCTTTCACCACCCTCATTGTGAAAAATTTTTTCCTTGTGTTTAGTCTAAATCTACCCTCCTTGAGCTTAAAACCATCACCCCTTGTCCTGTCGCAGCAGGCCTTGCTAAAAAATCTGTCCCCATTTTTCTTCTAAGCCCCCTTTAAGCACTGAAAGGCCGCACTGAGGTCTCCCCACAGCCTCCTCTTCCCCAGGCTGAGCACCCCCAGCTCTCTCAGCCTGTCCTCCCAGCAGAGCTGTTCCACCCTCAGACCATTGCTGGGGCCTCCTCTGGCCCCGCTCCAACAGCTCCCTGTCCTTCCCGTGCTGAGGACCCCTGAGCTGGACGCAGGGCTCCAGGGGGGTCTCCCCTGAGCGGAGCAGAGGGGCAGAATCCCCTCCCTCGCCCCATGGCCACGCTGCGGGGGATGCAGCCCAGGAGATGCGTGGCTTTCTGGGCTGTGAGAGCACATTGCCGGCTCATGTCCAGCTTTTCGTCTACCACTACCCCCAAGTCCTTCTCCTCAGGGCTGCTCTCCATCCCTCCATCCCCCAGCCTGTCCTGATACCAGGGGTTGCCCCAACCCAGGTGCAGGACCTTGCACTTGGCCTTGTTGAACCTTATGAGGTTCACCCAGGCCCACTTCTCCAGCCTGTCCAGGTCCCTCTGGATGGCATCCCGTCCCTCAGGCGTGTCAACTGCACGGCTCAGCTTGGTGTCATCTGCAGACTTGCTGAGGATGCACTTGATCCTGCTGCATCTTAAACTGTTACAGCAGGAAATTAAAGGCTACGTTCCTACCTGTTCCCCTTAGCAGTCATTTATGAACTCGTCCACAAATTCATCTAACCACTTTTGAACCTGCCTCCACAACCTCTTGTGGCAGACAGCACCACTGTTTAACTGCCTGCTGTCTAAAGAAGTACTTTTAGCTGTTTTAATTTGATCTCTTTCTAGTGTCAGAAAGTGCCCCTTGTTCTACCACTGCAAGCTCTGCTGAAGAACTGTTTGTATTCATCTCGTCCACAAGCTTCATGATTCTGTACATTTGAATCACGTCCCTCACTCAAGCAGAGGACTATGAGCCTTTTGTCACAAAGAAAGTATCTGAACACAGCTCATGCAGTTTGGGAAGCTCCTCTGGACAGGTGCCAAGCCCGAAAGCTTTACTACTTCAATTAAATTACAAGTACTTGAAGACATTGCATAAGGACTGATCTAAGGACCACAGAAAAATTGTATCAGTCTATGGTTATCTTCTCACTTATCTTGTTGGTCATATTACCCTAAAGCTCTCAACATTATAATTAAAATTAAAAGTACAAAGACAGAAACCTACGTCTCAGGAGGAATTTGGAGATGGAAGGCAGACAGCACATGTCTGCTGCTGAACATCTGGCAGGAGCTCAAATAAAAATGAGGAGCCCTACATTTGCGCTGGGTTCTATCTGCATCCACCTAGACAGCCTCAGACACCATGTTTATCCCAATGGGTTTAAGAGTCAGTGCTGCAGCTCATTGTTGACCACCAAATCCCATTTCAATTCATTACCTGTAACTTTTGCCTTCAAACTGATACAATAGTATAAGAAGTTTTGATCTTTGTTCCTAAAGAATCGTTCTCTCATACAGTCACTGTTGACACTAGCCTCTTGCTAAAAACATTCCTCTAGTCTTTTTCCTTGTACACCTTCATCCACAAAAAGATATAAAATGCTTTTTTCCCCAAATGCACCCAGAAAACAATCTTTGCCAACACCACAAGAAACATTTCCACATTGCTAAAATGGCCACAGATTAAATACATGCTGAGTATGTAACATCGCTTCTTCCTTGTGATACAGTTTTTGTGATTTCCTCCCAATATACAGCCAACCATCTCAAAAAAAATGAGTACTTATTTACGGCATTTGCTTTTAAGGACCTTAAATGTGCTTTGCCATTGCTTATTCTCTGCACTGTCTCACCTATGCTCACTCTCTTCTACTGAGGCCCAACATCATAGCCCAAATCTGATCTTTTACCTTCTTGCGTACTATTCCCACTACAACACACCAACATACTGGGACTCTGTGAGCAACTGCAGGGAGATTTTCAAGACCCCTTTCTGAGCTCAACTGTAGTTGAACTACTTAGGGTCAAGGCAGCAGCGCGATACAGAGCAGAAAACGTCCACTATTTTATCCCTTTCCACATTCTCTGGATTGTGCCTTAAAACTGCAGCTTTGAATACTCAGGGAGTACTCTCTCTGTTGCCCAGAGAGGTATGAATGTGATTGCTGGAACATAGGGAGCACGTGCTGTTATTCCCAACAGATTAATACTGGAAAATTTACAAATTGCCTAACTTTGGTGGTATTTGTTTTATCTCTGCCCCGGTAGTGTATCTCTGCCTCCTGATGCACACAAGTTTCTATAGTTGGTCAAACACTGTCATAGTTGGCAACTTTTAAAGTCACAGTTTGAGTCATGTCTGCTATTACTCCATTCTACCGTGGTTCCCTGGAACAAGTATTAAATATTAAGCCCATGATCCCAGCAATAACTAAGCATAAAAGATGAAGAAAACCTTAAGGGCAGCATGCTAGCAGACTAAAATCTTCAAGGGAAATTTTCCTTTCCCGAGTATCTGGAACATACTATAAACACACTGGTGCTACCAAAAATATCAAGTGATTTCTGGCTAATTTATTCTAAAGCCTTATGCAACATATTTCATATCAGTCTGCTTATTCATCTTAAACTTGAAATAAAGAAATCTGATCTCTCCTGGTTTTACTAGAAGTATTCTAGCTTAGAGGAATTTCATTTGCGAGAGCTCTTCTGGAATAAAGAGGACAGAAGTTAAGCTCCTGAGGAAAGAAGATAGGGGAAAATAATTTGTGGCATTTGTGAGAGAGTCTACAAGTTCATTTCCTCCCTATTTTAGTCCCATTTTTGTGATTTTTCTAAAAGGCAATGTTTTTTTCATTATTCCTGGCGTTTGGACAAGATTCTTTATCAATTTCACCAAGTGCACAATGTTTCAGATCTTTTAGAAGAGGAGGGAATATCCACCCTTTCCCTCCACATGCATCCCTGTGATATTAGTGGCTTCAGAATAAGGTAACATTAATTGAAGCACGGTCTGTTTAAGGCAGTATCAAGACCTTACGTTAGGCTAAACAATACCGAGAGTTGAGGTTTTAAAGGGCATAGCTTATGCAGTACTGCATATGCCTCCTACGTTAAGCCAAAGTCATTAAGACTTAGAGAAACGATAAAACAAGTATTTCATCTTGCACTGAACAGAAGCAAAACAAAACTAATTTATGATCTGCTTCTGGATCCTTTACGCTGTGTTATTGCAAATAACAAGGAGACAGCTTATTCTCAGCGGCATCTGAGAAAGTTCTCCCCCGTGTTAATGATCTCAACTCGCAGGAAACCTGAATTCTGTATCAAGTTCAAACTAAAATCAAAGCCAGTCTTTTCCCTTTCAGATAGAACACACTCTAGCTAAAGCACTCAGTGGAACAGACTAGAGAAGACATTTCACTTCTGTTGCACCCACAACCCCTCCAAAAACAGCCTTTTGAGATTCCAGAAGGGCTAATTCTTTCTTCCCCTACAAGTGCATCTTGGAGACACCTGGTTTTGTCACACTGGAGAAGCTCAAACCTACTGCCACATGCATACTTTCCTGAAGAACAACCACACAAGAAAGTGAGATGGTGCACACCCTTCTCTCCTCATATTGAGGTCAGAGTCAGACAGCTTTGAGTACTCCCTTACTGGTTTTGGGGTGTTTGGGTTTTTTTTTGTTTTGGGGAAGATGGGTGCAGAGAGCTGGAGGAAGGGGAATCCAGCCTTACTGAGCAATGCCCCCAGATCCACCTCCCAGTTCAGCTTTGCAGCCAATTAGGCCAGCAATGGGGAGTGGCTCTAAAGAGCTGCCTCCCAAGGGGCTCCAGCTGGCCCGCTGCTCCATCTGGCCAGCTCACGGGCCAAAGCTCTGAGAAGTAAAGCCAAGGTCTTGGTTCAGCTTTGACACGAGCCAATGAAGTCTGAGGCAGGCTGCTTGTGATCTGGGGGGACAGAAGCAAAGAAAATCCTTCCTCTGGGTCAGCTTTAGAATGAGGATTTCGTAACATGCCTATATACAGAATCAATTTACACATTAATTTTTAAGTTTATTATGCTCTAGTATTGCAATACATCTTGAAACCCTGCATAACTGTATTATCTTTACACAGCTCATTGAAAACAGAATTACCCACCTACTTTGTAAGTAGACTTCTTTCCTCTCACTCATTTCATGAAGTTTGATTATGAATCAAATAAGAAAACTCATGTTTCTCATAGACAGAACTAAAATAAGCATGATCATGATATTATGAAAGCTTCAGAAGCTGGATTTTTCTTCCATTACTACGAATTACTGCAAATTACAGACAAATGTAATAATGAAAAGCTATATTGCTATTAGAAAATTAGCACACTATATTAACATATGCATTCATAGTACACTAAAATTGCATGCAACTGGAGACATGAGAAAGAAGAGATGTTAATTTTACTGACCTTTGATTAAACTACTAATAGGACCAATGTATTTTAGCAACGCTCCTAGAATTACAAAAGAGGAAGATTACCACAACTGCAGTCGGCCAATCCACCTGTCTCTGCAAAGCAGCAAACTTAGTACTAGGAACAGCCTCTCGGTATTGCTCCTTAAAACTAAAAGACCTTAATAGCCCCACAAAAGCACTGAATAAGCACTCCAAACCACAGCAGTTTAAGCCCTTCTCACCTCGTTTGTTTTGACTAAAATTTTCCATGTGTAACAAGCAAGTGTCAGTTTCATTATTTTAGAAAATAAATACTCCTGGGCTAAATTTGACAGGAATACTCACAGAACTGATTACCAGGTACCTAGGTACCTGTTTCAGTTTTTATCTGTATAGCTTAGCAGTTTCTTCACTTTGTTAAAACATAAATAATTGCATTTAACGATTAGTTAATGCAAGCTCACTTTCAAAACAGGCCTAACATAAACGTTCTTCAAACAGATCAGTCCCCCGCCACCCCCTTGATAAACAGAGTTCAGTCTGCACTGAAAGGTGTCTTATGTTAAGCTCGTATTGCTCCAGTGTAATTAAATCAAGCTTGAGCCCCAGACTAAACTGATAGGATACCCAGGAACTGCTCTCTCGCAGTCTCTTCTTGGTCTTGCTTCACACTATGGCTGTTGAACACACATAATCGTAATAAAACGTTATATGGAACGAAGCCTTACTGTTTGTAACACAGTTTCTCTACTGGAAGTGGAGAGCAATGTTTAGGAAGGTTTTCTGCAGTAGCCAATTTCTTCTAGCCCAGAGAGTATTGAACACAGGGCTGCCTGTACTCTCCACTCTATTACAAAAAACTAATCCCATCGCATGACCTGCAGCAATTCAGTTTAACAAATCAACAATTACAAATATTTTGGCAAAGTAAGCTTAGGTATTGTTTGCCTCTCGGCACAGTTCACAACCAGTTTGTGGCTTTATGATAAAAGTCATTAAATCCAATCTGAAAAGCAGAATTTACAGCTCACTTAGCAAGTCAGGCCCATAAATGGATGCTTTCAATTACAGGGCATTTACATGCACAATCATTAAGGCAGTGTTGAATGCATTTGAAAACTCTAGAATACTTTTTATAATAATTAAAACTTTGCCTACTGAGTTTTATATAAACAAAACTTAGGAATTCTCTTCGGTCTCATGCAGAGCTCAGATTCGTTGTTATCCAGAACCTACTGCAAAGCCTGTTCTCCCAGTACTTTTGTGGGAAAGGGATTAGAGAGATGGAAACAAGTTTTGTTTTTTAAAGTTGCTCTCAGCAGCAGAGACTTTTTTGAGCTCCAATAAACTCAATTATATCAACTGGTGCTCAACGCTTCTGAAAGATCAAGTGGAACAGGAAGATGGAGGAGGACCCAGGAGCACCTTTCATTTGGAGATTCTCTGTGTAATTCAAACTTATTTGATTTTGTTCATGAAACTAGCTTCTAGGTACAGGAAAAGAAAAGATCAGTTAAGAGACCAATTCTTTTAACCTCATTTTTTCAATTGTGTTCTTCTTTTTATCACCAAACAGAACCTCAGGAAAGTTGACAAATTATTCTCCAAGACTGTATTACACACACACAGCTTCTTCCAGAAAGAAAATTGGATTTTCAACCACTTTTGTTTGTTTTGGTGACTGTCAGCGTAGTCCAAGCCTGACCCACATAATGGCAGAACAACCACCAACTACCAGGTTACTCTATTAAACATCCCAATATATTATCGAATATGTGCTTAGGCTCATCTTTGAGTTAAGTTTAAACCACCTTAAATGAGACCCTCCCCTTCCTCTTTTTAAAGGCATTTGTAACTAATGCTATCTTTCATCATGATAGTGCTAAGCAAACGGGGAGAAGGGACTTCAAAAACCTCCCCTTTGCTTACATTCTCATTCCCCTCTAATTCACTAGACTTTGTCAATGTTAAAGTTTTAAAGCCATGCCTCAGAACAAACACATACACAAATAATCCACTCACTCACCATGCAAGCTCCAACACTGAGATAAAGCATAGGAAAGTCTAAACAGCAACCTTGTTCTGCTCGAGAAGCCTTTCGCCTGAACAAGAGGGATTCTTTTTTTTTTTTCAGTCTGGAGAACAGAGCAAAGACTAATCGGTCTCTCACTACACAGTCCAGCCCCCACAGAAATAATGTCATGAATCAGTCTGAAAGTACAGCTCTCCAGGCTAAGAGAGGAACACTTAAGAACAGACAAACCTGCTGTTATGTGCGGTCTCCTAATAAGCTGTCATTATAAACTTCTTGCTACAGATGGAATCTGGCTCGTTTATAACCATGAACTCCGATAACGTGAGCTCCACACGCAACGCACAGTGGTTGCAGCATTCGCTAGCAGCATTTTCAGAAATACTTGCTGGGTAAACCCGGGAAGCAAAACTTTTTCTTAATGCTATCTACTTGTTTGTAAAGTATTTGAAAAGAGCACAACACACGTGTTGGGTTTTTTTTTAGTCAAAAACTGTGACGGACAACCAAAAAGACTTGAGACTAGGCTGCAGCCTGAATCCCAGCTGTTCAGTTCAACAGCTCTCCAAGACTATCACAAGGGCTCTTCACGCACCCACTTTTTTCTCCTTCTTTTATTTCTCCAGAGTGAAGACTAAAAGACCACGCTGTGTCACACTTTTTCTCTTCCCCTCCACTTCCCACAAAAAAAAAAAAAAATTGCAACTAGGAACTCTAGGACTCTGCAGTAACATCAACTACTGTGACTTATCACAACACAACCTCTCCCATGTGCTTATCTAGGTAGATGAAACACTCCAATAGAGTATGTTTGTTTACATCTTACAATGCACAGATAGCTACAGCATTAAAACCAGTGCCGTGAGGAAAGCCACGAATCTCAATTCGCATGTACGGGTCTCATGTAGGCAGTGTGTATTTCACATCCATGGCTCAGGGAACAGACAAAAGGGCACTGGGCTGAAGCGGAGCCTGCAATCCTAAACGCTTCTTTACAACTCGCTCCTAACTTTCTCCACCACCCCGGCACGAAGTTTTGCACACCTGATCTCTGCAATAAAAAAAGACCGGGCAGAGAGGGAGGGGGAAAAGAAGAAGCAGCAGAACTTTATTGGTTTTTTTGCCCCCCCTCCCCTCGCCCCCCAACAGGCACGGGGGGGTGGCACAGGCCGGCCCTCCCCACCCCTCACCCCCCCGCCCCGGGGGCTATTCCAGCCTGCGGGCGGCGGGGGGTGACACCGACCCCCCCACACCCCCGCCCCGCTTCCCCTCACGCCGCCCCACCAGCGGCCGCCGGGACCCGCCCCCCCCCCCTCCCCGCCCTCTCCTCCCGCCGGGAGCGGCGGCAGCCCCCGCCCCAAGCCCCGGGCCGCCCGGGCCCACCGCCGCCCTCAGCGCCGGCCGCGTCCCACCACAACAAAGGGGGAGGAGGGCGTGGGGAGGCGCCCCCGTTCCCCGCCGGGACCAGGCCCGTTCCGTCCCCCCCCCCCAGCCCGCAGGCAGCCGGCGGCGCCCCCCCCTGCCCGAGCAGCGGCCGCCCGGTTCCCCCCCTCACCCGGCACGGCCGGGCCGCCCCGCCGAAACCACCCCGGGACCAACCTCTTCCTCGGCGAGCTGCGCGGCCGCCCTCCTCCCTCAGCGCTGCCTTCCCCTACGCGCCCGCCCCCCCCGCGCCCATTGGCTCCCGCCGCGCCCCGCCCACCGCCGGGAGGGGCGGGGAGGCGGCTCATTGGCTCCACTGCCCGTCACTTGTGAAACAGCGGGCGAGGATTGGGTTGTTGGCGCGGAGGCCCGGCTCGCGCCGCCGATTGGCGGATTGAGCAGCCAATCGAGTGCCGGCGGCGAAAAAAAAAAAAAAAATAAGGCGAGAGGAATTAAAAAAAAAAAAGACGCGAGGCGAAGGGAGACGGGGGCGGGTGGGCGGAGCTCCGTGCCCCGTGCGGCGGGGGCGGGCGGCGCTGCTCATTGGCCGCGCCGGCTGTCACTCTTCGCCTCACGCGCCCGCTAGGGGCGGTTGATCGAGCAAGGAGAGGGCGGTTTGAGTGACCCGCAGGCGCGCAGGCGCACCGGCGGCGTGAGCGAGCACCGCTGCCGGAATCTGTAACCTTCCGCGCCGGGCGCGGGTGGGAGCTGAGAAAAAGTAGTGCGCGCCTTCCCGCCAGAAGTTCCCTGAGGGGACACCCCCGGGCCGTCTGCCCTCGAGCGGCCGGTGAAGCCACGGCTAAATCGACGTTTAAATGTTCCTTAGGCAAGGGAGGGGGAAGCCGCTTCCCTCAGAGGGCCGGTGCGGGGTGGGAGCCATGGCGGCCCCTCAGGGCACGACGCCCCGCCGTCCCCACAGCGGCGGCCTGAGGGCGGCATGGCCCGGCACCCCCGGCCCCTCGCCAGGCCGCGTTTCCCTCAGCTCATCCCAAACCCAGATTTAAACTGCCGGAGGCTTTGTCTCCTGCGATCACCTGCGGCTTCAGGCTGGGACGGGCCCTGCGGGGCTGCTGCCATCCTGCCGGTTCCCGAGGTGTGACGCTGAGGTAAGGCCACCCCGAAGCCTGCCCGCACCAGCCTCGGGGCTGCCCCCTCATATTCAGTGGCTCTTCAGAGAGCGGTTTTTCCCTCATCTTGGTTTGTTGGTTTTTTTTTTAGTGACGGCCTGCAGTAGACTCTTGACAGCTTTAACCACCTGTGGTGTGGTAATGATGTAATATAACCGAATTCCTGCACCTAAGTAAATGCCCAGGCTCACCACAAGTAAATTAGAGCCTGTTGGCGGCCGGGGACCCACCAGCGTGCAAAACCCGTCGCTGCTTTGTCTACAGAGGTCCTTGCGGTGATGCCCGGCAGGTTCCCTGAAGCGTGAGTGGGAAACCACAAGATGGGAGTTTAATGGGGTTCATTTGGGGTTTCTTTGGATGAAAAAGTCTGTTCCTGCTTTGCTGTAAGCCTGTTGGAGATGCTCTGTTTTTTCGCTTCCACTTTTTGATACTTTTCCATATTCCCCCCTCCATATTCCCCCCTCCATATATCTCACCTGGAGGCCACTTCTCTTACACCTGAGGTCCCATCTCACCAGCGTAACAGCTTGCTTTCCAGAGGCACGCTCCTCTTCCAGACTGAAACGTTTTCTGCACTCGGTGACGTAGGTGTTGTGATTCAGCTTCTTGGGCACGTATCCCATCTCAACAAGCTTGGTATTCTCAGGAGCCAGGTGAGGCACCTCTCCCATCATTTAGCCCTTCTGACAGAATGATAGATGTGGACTTGCAGAAATCTCCCTCTTGCCTCGTCTGTGCTTGGATTTTCCCAGCTTGAAGCAGACAGGTAGCTTATTCAGTTGTCTGTTGTATTTTTTTCCCCCCAGTTCCATCAGTTTGATATTCAAGCCGGTCATGAAATAAGCACAACAGTAAAATGGAGAAGATACCCGCTGCAGACAATGCGGAGCTGCTAACAGATTACCATCATGTTTTTGAAAGATAAGGAGGTGTTCCAGGCATGTTGTACCTGGAAACAGATACAGGCTATTCAGCCAGCACAGCACTTGCTTTGTGGAGGTTTCGCTGCATTCAGAGAGAGTTTTTTTCTGTGAACAGCAAGTTAATTACGCTCAGTTTTTCTGTGGATTTGTGTCAGACATTCCCTTCACCTCTCCGCTGCAATAAATCCACAGCCCCCTCTCCAGTTATATCCCCGGGGCTAACTTCTGATACATCCAAAGCTCCCTTCTATGCCCCCAACCTCCTTTTACCAGCTTGCGGTCTGGGCACAGAGCAGCACATGCTATGGCTGGTTCAGGGCTATGCGTGTGCTGGCTGGCCAGCTGCCCACCGTTCCTCTACTGCCAAGGAAGCCAAACAGTGCTGATAAGGGCTGAGCTTTCTCTGCCTTTCTCCCGGGTGGAGCACTAACAAGGTTTTTGTTTTCTAATGCGGCCGATGTTTGCCATGAAACTTGACAGACCAACTTCCAAAAGCTCTGCGTCTCTTAGGTTTGGTTGAAATAAGTTGGAAGGTTGACAAGCTTATATTGGGGGACTCTGACAAAAAACCCAACATTTGCATAAACCTCCTTTCTTTAGAAAAGGAAGTGGCAAGCGGCAGGAGAAATAAAGCAAATGGAAGAAGGTGGCATTGGGGCTGCAAATCACAGAGCCCAGAAGTTACCTGGGAAGCATGCTTGCCTTGGAGAAGGCAGGCAAGATGTGCATCTGCAACTTAAACACCGCTCTCAAAAGAGTGCCCAGCCACACACCTGCAACTGCAGAAATAGTGCCTGATTTGGTAAAAACAAAGAAACAGCAAAACTCAATCCCCAATACCAAAGCTGGATACTGTTAACTAAACGGTGTAGCTCAGCACGTTTTGGACATTAGCGGTTGGGTACAGATGGTCGACAGTCCCACTTGGAATTTAAACTGCGTCGGAAGAGCATCAGCATCTCTTGCAAGGTGTGTTAACGTGTCAGAGGGATCAACATCCTCACAAACGGCGTTCTTGTACAGAG
Organism: Theristicus caerulescens; assembly: GCA_020745775.1. Lineage (NCBI taxonomy): Eukaryota > Metazoa > Chordata > Aves > Pelecaniformes > Threskiornithidae > Theristicus > Theristicus caerulescens. The sequence goes on along the minus strand of CM036583.1, from coordinate 3,954,358 downwards.
AGACAGAAACAGCACAGTGGTATTTCACAGTCACCTGTCTGCTAGAAAGAACAAGGGAAATAATCTAAGAACTAAAGAAAACATGATGAAACGGTAGCTGGCTGCACTACGCTACAGAGAATACATGTTGAATTCCCAAAGGCTGTGACCAAATCCTCAAAGAGGTAAAAGAAATACAACACCAATATCAGATAACTTCAAAGACGCATTTAGGATCTCTAAATGACCCAACACTATCGAATATCACTGCGTGAAGGTGGAGACAGGTGTGAAGTGCAGTGCCAGGAAGGCAGGGCTTGGAGGCAGAGCAGATCGTTTTTGTGTTGAGGTCATTATTACCAATATGTCAAAATGACCTGTTAAACTGACAAAAAAAAGAAGGAAGAGCTTCGAACAGAGTTGCGATACATAAAGATCAGCCAGCATGTTCAAGACAGGAAATAACGTATGACAAAAATAACCGTAAATCCATGGAGACCAACTGCTAAATGGTCCCAGATTTCTTAGCTCGTTCTGTTGAAGCACTAGCATATACTTCAATAAGTGCTTTGCCTCTTGCATCAGTGACTGCATTGGTGCTTCCCTGCGTACTGTAAATGCCATACAGGCATGTTATTTTCTCTCTAAACTTACGTGAAGGTAGCTTTCATCATCCACAAATAGGCAGATGATGCAAGAGAGAATGGCGCACAGAGGAGCTGGGTCTGGAAACTGTGAGAGGGACAGATTCCCTTTCACGCCGCATTACTTCATAGCCAAATGGTATGAAAGCAGCCTTTCCGTGTCATTGTAGGACTGCCTGCCACAGGGGCGAACACTGCAACACTTGCAAAAACTTCCCCCCGTCTAGGTAACAGCATGAAACAACTCCACTAGGATCGAGATTGTGTCTCCCGCAACCTCAGAGGGTTAAGTATGGGCTTAAACCACCTGTCCTTAAATCACGTGAGGTTTGTAAGCAGCTTCACACTGTATCACTTCTTGTGGCAGCACAAGGAGGGTTAAAGAGGACACCATGGCTATGCTTTTCCCACCACATAATGAGGAGCATGTCGGTTGATTTTCAAGACGACTAACTGCTGGCATACTGTCCAAACAGGCATTGCATTGAAGTGACTAGAGAAGAGCTTTAACATCATAAATGAAAAGGAAGCTATTGCATGAGGCATAAAAATCTCCAAAATAAATAGGAACTTCTACTCAGTCATACCGCCATATAGTAGATTAAATATGGGCAAAGGGCCAAGTACTCCTCAAACTTCAAAAAAAAAGCTGTGACTTATGGCTGGGAGTAGCAGCAAAATACATAAAAAGGCATTTCATATTTCTGCTCTTCTGTTTATCTTTTCAGTAATGAAATTTCTCTGAAATGTTGAAACTCAAATCTGTTCACTACCTCTTCTGAAATGCAGAAGTATGTTTCCAGCATTACATAAATCACTGTCGTTTCAGACTGGGCTGTTAGAAGATTTCAAAGCAAAGCAAAAAAAGAAGGAAAGTCCCACAGCGCAAAAACATTTGACAGCCCTTGATGCAAGCCTGCTGTGTCTGTCTTTATATCCTTGTCAAAGTGGACTTCAGAAATAGCTGGTATTCAAAATAATGTACTAAAAGCAAAGATCTGCATTTCTGACCCATCATAGTACAAACTGGTTGGTGTTTATGTTGTAAAGGACATTACATTTATCAGATGGAATGGAGTTAGACAGTAATCCTTAGATGTGACATCTGTAAGAAATTCATAACGCAATGAGAAGATCTATATATCTCTCATATTCCTCATTTACACTGTATAATTCTGATGAGTAAATGATTTAACTACCTTAACTTATCTTAATTCCTAGTGTCTATTTGCACATAAACCCAGTTGCCCTGAGTAACCAAGAGCAGAGTCAGTTGAGAGAGACAACTTCGACATAGTCAGGCAAACGCTTGAGTTTTGAATTCTTTTGAGGCTGCGTTAACTTGCTTTACTTTGTGCTGAAATGGATCGGGGGCTTTTGTACAATCAGGCAGTAAGACCTTGCTACAGGAAAATCCCGAAGGCCTGGATCCATCTGCAGAGCTCGGTAGCGCAGATGCCATCACGGGTGTTACACATAAGCTCGGTGAACTCGATTTCGTACTAGTCTCCTGGCTTCAAAGCCTCGGGTTTACGCCTAACTTTAGGTGTGGTCAGCCACCGGTAATCTCTTACACTGCTTGAACTCAAAACACTTCTTAATTATGCTTGGCTGGCCGGGGAGGTTGCAGTTAAGCAGACTGCGGAGCCTCCGAGATGGTTTTGCAGGACCTCCCTGGGGTCCAGCAGCACCTTGGTGCTCCCTCCCGAGACAAGGAGGGGCAGGGGCTCCCCATGTGAGCTCCCTGAGGACCCATTAGGACATACCCGCTCCACTCACTGCTAGCTATGGGACGTCCACTCTCAGTCGTCAATAGTCACTGAAACTGGCTTTTCTTTCCTCTGTTTTCCTGATTATTACAGGTTAGAAACGTTCCATGTTGTCAGCATATCTGCTTTTTCTCAGGTTACCCTCTGTCCTTTCTTATTATTCCAAATACTACGCCATTCATCTGCCTACATCCTTTATTTTGGATTAGTTGAAGTTGATTAGAAACACATTTATGCTAACCCCAAATAAGCCATCATTAAAGTGAAATAGCCTTGTTTACAAAGAGATTTACACAAGTTTATCTTTATTGGCTTAAATAAACAAGTGTAATTTGTGAGTAAGCCTAGGGGACAATAGCTTTGTTTCTGAATTAATGGTAGGCCCTGGTCCAGCAAGGACTTGTGTACATGTTTAAACCTATGCAGTGAATAAGCCAGCTGAAGGTAGTGGGATCAGTCACAGGAACAAAATTCAGCATAAATGCAAACCTTGGTATGATTAATTTTTCTATCCATCATCCTTATTTCCTTTTTCTGTTTGCTTTTTCCAGCAAGCTGAAATTAATTCATTACAATGAAATCTGCAAAATAAAAAAAATAGTTTGTACCTCCCTAGGAAGGATCAAAATAAACCAATTTATGCTGTGATCAGTTATTGCAATACAGTCTGTTTCTGTTTTACACTGTGTAAGATGCACTATGCTAATTAAGCATATGTTTGTATAGATTAGTCTCAATGAGATTTACCCCAGTTTTCTACACCATCTGTGCAAGATTGGTAGCCGAGTTGGAAGTGATCTCTGTGTATATTGTCTATATTAGTTGATGAAGTGTTTAGAATCCTTTGAGGTAAAAGTTTTCTTTATGTTATTATTGGTCTTGCAGGGCTTTAGTTACAGCTTTTTAACATTCTCTTTGTGCTTTCAAAAACTAGTGATTTATGACAATATAATTTTAAAAGTTATTGTTATTCTGATCAACAGAATAGATCAAGCAAGAATTCAAAGAACCTGAAAAATCCTTTCTTGCTTAATTTTATTTAGAGATACAAAACATGTATTACTGTTATGCAGGTGAAGCTATCACCGAATAGAAATGTTGCCATAACAAAAAATTAGGCTTTAAAAATATACTGGGACTTTATAATTACAAAACTGTCATGTTGTTTATTTCAGCTTTTGGCATTTATCATGATGAATAACTGATGCAAAAAATCTCTATCCTTCTAACACCGCTTGAAGCCAACCGATAGCTTTTTCTGTGTAACCCACAGGGAAGTCTGTGTTAGAGCCTCCATCCCTGGCACCCCGCATCACCAGGGAGGCAGGCTGATTTCTTCAACTGGGGTGACAGAAGAAGAAGCTCTCTGGACAGCCCTGGCGTGACACTGTGGACAGCCATCGTAGTTACAGAGGATGTTGGGAAGAACTCAAGGAGCCACCCCTGCCTCTGCCGTTTGATGTAAGAGTCAGCTGTTATTTGTCCTCTCCCAGCTTGGGATCAAGCTGGTGCAAGAAGCTGGTGCTGGGCACATGTCCTCTCTCAGCACAGCAAAATCTGCTCTCTGCAAAAGTAAGTTTTGCCCTGTTGTACTTAGAAAGTGCCTTTCTGGCAACACAGACCGCCAATATGTGGGAAGATACTGTCCTGACGCCATGTTCCATCTGCAGAATTTAATGCACTGAGAGGTTAAAAATCAACATTTAGTGGAGTCTTCGAATTTATGGCTGAGATGGACCGTTACAACCATCTACTCTTATGTTATTAATTTCAAAGGCCAAAAAATTTCCCCCACAGAATCCTTTTTCGAGCCCATAACCTTTGCAGCTCTGAGCTATTGCGTATCAGCCATGGAAAAGGCAGCTCAACAAACCTGCGGTGGAAGGGATCCACCAACTGCCTGGTAAGCTGGAGTGGTGAAAATGAGCACCTTTCTCCTTTATCTGTAAGGGATCTGTTTAGCTTCAACTTCATGCCATTAGATCTCATTATACCTTTCTCTTCGTTTTGTTTTGCTAGTATTTTGGTGAATGGAGCCAAATCCAGTTGGCGGCCGGTCACGAGTGGTGTTCCCCAGGGCTCAGTGTTGGGGCCGGTCCTGTTCAATATCTTTATCAATGATCTGGATGAGGGGATTGAGTGCACCCTCAGTCAGTTTGCAGAAGACACCAGGTTGGGTGGGAGCGTTGATCTGCTGGAGGGCAGGGAGGCCCTGCAGAGGGACCTGGCCAGGCCGGGTCGATGGGCACAGGCCACTGTGTGAGGGGCAACAAGGCTCAGGGCCGGGTCCTGCCCTTGGGGCACAACAACCCCAGGCACCGCTGCAGGCGTGGGGAGGAGCGGCTGGGAGCTGCCCGGCGGGAAAGGACCTGGGGTGGTGGGCGACAGCGGCTGAACATGAGCCAGCAGTGTGCCCAGGTGGCCAAGAGGGCCAGTGGCATCCTGGCTTGTATCAGGAACGGTGTGGCCAGCAGGAGCAGGGCAGGGATCGTCCCCCCGTGCTGGGCACTGGTGAGGCCGCCCCTCGAATCCTGTGCTCAGCGCTGGGCCCCTCACCCCCAGAAGGAGCTGGAGGGGCTGGAGCGTGGGCAGAGCAGGGCAGCGAGGCTGGGGAAGGGGCTGGAGCACAAGGGTGGGGAGGGGCGGCTGGGGGAGCTGGGGGTGCTCAGCCTGGAGAAGAGGAGGCTGAGGGGAGCCCTCATCGCTCTCTGCCACTGCCTGAAAGGAGGCTGGAGCCGGGGGGGTCGGTCTCTTCTCCCCAGGAACAAGCGATGGGACGAGAGGGAACGGCCTCAAGCTGCGCCAGGGCAGGGTTAGGTTGGGTATTGGGAAAAACTCCTTCCCCAAAGGGCTGTCAGGGCCTGGCACAGGCTGCCCAGGGCAGGGGCTGAGTCCCCATCCCTGGGGGGATTTAAAAGCCGGGGAGATGTGGTGCTTAGGGACATGGGTTAGTGGCGGACTTGGCAGTGCTGGGTTAACGGTTGGACTTGATGATCTTAAGGGTCTTTTCCAACCTTAACGATTCTGTGATTCTATGACTGATGTCTTTACACAGAAATCTTTATTGCATATAAGTATTTGGTGACTGGGAGTGAGTTGCACCTTGTTGTTTTTCTTAAATAAACAAACAAACTAAACTGAGTTTCTTTGGTCTTTCCCCACAAGGAAGTTTCCAAACTTCAGCGCTTATCCTGAATCCTCTTTACCTCTACAACTTCCTTTTTGAAGTATGGACACTGAAAGCATGAACAGTCCTGTAATACATTTACAGGGTTATACCACTTCTCTGCCTTTATTGAGTTGTCTTCTGCTTATGGATTCAAAGGCCCCATTTCTTCTGCTATGTAAAACCAGGAATATATGCTCGCAGTGTTTTCAACAGTGACCTGTAAATCCTTTTTAAAGTCACTGCTCTCCAAAATGCAGTCCCTGCTCTTAAAGTTGAGATGTGCAGCCTTGATTCCTTGAGACAGCTGTCTTAAAACCACCAATCTGAGTGACTACATTTACTGCACTGTGCAGATCGCTCTATACAAGTAATTTGTCAATATTTATGAAACATGGCAGTAGGAAAAGACTCCCAGCTTACAGCCACAGGCAAGAACAGCTTCTGATTTTTCAGACCTTAGCATTTACAGGTGAAGAAAGGTCAGACAATAATGAGATCTTAAATGCTTTAAGAGTAGTATTGCTAGTGAAAATGGCAATAGAAAGGTATGTCTTCTGATAGATGCAACCAAACAAAGTCTGAAACTGCAGTCTAGCTGAGTTAGCTTCTTCATGCAAGTTTGACACAACTGCAAGCAAATATATTACAGATCATATAGTTTTAAGCACCAGAGATAAGGAAAGCAGAGCGCATAGGCTGCAGACATCAGATTCAGAACTTAATCAGCCTGTTGGTATATGTCACAACAAGGAACGGGGCAAGAAAGAGCTACACAAGATGAAAGCATTAGAAAACATGGGAGATGCACGCCATGCACAAATAAATAGAAGCAGCAACTGAAATAGAAGCAGTGGTCTGCAAAGAGCAAGAAACAAATGAAAGAGGCTAATGTCCAGTAATAGTGTTGTGTGTGTTCATTCCAAGATAAATCTCTTTCCAAGTCTATACAAACAGTAATCTGCAGCAATTTGTAATCTACAGCAACTGAAGACAAACAGTAACGTCCCTGTCTTGTTCCCTATCCACTGGCTTGAAGATTAAAGCAAAAAAAAGCAATTTGCACCTCAAGCACTGGCAAGACGTGATATTAGAGATGTTCCAAGGACATTGTGTGTTCCTTTGCAAAATGAATGCAAGTGTCTTGCACGAACTTAAAAGCTAAATCTGATGGTAAGGATTTAAGGCAAGTTTTGGCAGTTATTTTTTGACTCAAGGACCCAGCTGCCCTCTGTGTGTCGTTCTGACCTTAACTGTCTTGAGTGTAACCATAGGCTTCTCCTTAGTGATAGATGTTTGTGCTTTTGCAAGACAAAGACTGATAATTTTGGCCCTGTGGAGCCCCAAGTGGTCCTGATGGGTGACTTTATCACAATACAAAGCCTTGAAGGACCTTGAATTGGGTGCAATTATTACTGTTGAATTTTGTGTATGAAGCTCAGCTTGCCTTTGGCCCACCAGTGAGAAAAAAGCCCTGTTAAGTTAAAGGAAACAGAAGAATCGTCTGGGAAGCCTTTTCCCAGGTGTATCTATAATTTAATCAGAATTGAAAACTTCTTGATTGAACTCAATAGCTCAGGGTTTGCGAGTGCTGCAACCAGAGCAAGACGGAGTTCAGGGCTGGCTGCTTACCCAGGTCCTGGGTCGGTTTTGCAATGCACCAAACTTGGCGTTACAGGTGACTACACTGTCTGGGGAGGGAGAGAGTTGGGGAATGTCAGTCTGAACTCCATCCACCCTTAAGAAACACAGCGGAGGCATGCCTCAAGCAGGCTTTGAGTCCAGGAATCATTCTGCCCAAGAAAAGTGCCTGGCACAAACCCTAATGACTCTGCTGATGGGCACTGGCAGCTACGATGCTCCATGTATGAATAGTCCTCTGCTGGAAATGCTTGGAGAAATGACAGCCAGCGTGCTTGGGCTTCTTTCTGATTACCCATTCCTGGCTGCTATCTTCTCATCCTTCAGCTGATGTTCCTGTTATTTCTCTAGTTGAACCAGAGGAAAAGCGTATGTAGCGTCTCACCTACCACGTGTCAGTGCTAGACAGCTGATTGTCAGCCTACCCGTGAAACTGTCTAGACGCAGTGATGTGCTGTCAAACGCACAAAGTTAACAAAATGATAGGGGAGAATATTTTCCCCGTGAATCCTCTTTCAGTCATCGTCTCGGAGGTTATTTGTGTCAGTGGCAGGTACAACATTTTCAGGCAAAGACATGGTTTGATTAATCAGCTCTACCTCTTTAAGATGTTCTAGGTTTTTTCCAAAGTCCATCCCTGACATCAGCTCAGGCTTACATAAATTGCCCAGGCACAAGCAATGCTGCAGTTACAGGTAGTTTGCACTTATTTAACAGGTAATGTCAGTAGATAATGGCCTCCTGCTGCTAGATAAAGCCAGAAGAAAAGCCATGACATTTTACACTTGGCATAAATTTAAAAATGAAGGCTAGTGGCTTGGAAAAACATCTATTTTGAAATGGATTATCAGCTTTTCTTAGGTTGCTTCTCAGCAAAAGGGTGAGGAGTGGAGAGGAGCAAGAGAATCATCCCAGCACCATTTACAGTTCCAGACAGATAAGCTTGTCGCCATGAAGGGATCCTGCTGTTCCCTTCTCCTGACTTTTTGCCCTTTTTTGAGCACGAGGACTTAACAGTGGCTGATGTGACTCAAATCTGTGACATGGCCCGATTACAGTCTCAGCCGGAAACATTGGCAAAGCCGTCAGGTCGCTCATAAAAGGCGTTACCTGAAAGATCTGCGTGCTCTGAGCCAGGAGCTGCATCGCATGGCCACTGTCTGGGGCAAGAACAAAGCCTAGAGAAGGGAGATCAGAGAAACGGGGCCAGCCACTCTGGCCATGCTGGTATACTTACCGTCCCAGAAAAGAATATTTGGAACATGGTTTTGCTCTATAATGTACACAAGAAAATGCGTTTGTGGGATTTACAGGCTAGATCTGTAGTGTCTTTTGAGGGGTGCCTTGAGGCTACCTCCAACACCGGCCCCTTATCCCTGCAGACAGATGGTTGGATGCACTTCACCAAATGTTAGAAGTTAGATGTCAAAGTCTAAGTTAGTCACCCTAAACTTTCTACAGTCATCGGGCAAAGAGGCCCGTCTAGAGGACAGCTCATCTGGCCTATTTTAGAGCTTGTTTTAGGGTGGGATGAATAACCCCCGGGAGTTCCTATTATTCTGCACTGACTGTAAAGGGAGCTTCTTAATTTTTAGATACCTCAGGATGCTTCAAATCTGCAAGCCTGGCCCCAGGCACCCAGCAGAGCATGTGTGGTCTAAACCCGACCATAGCAGTATTGTTGTCTCTTTCATACAGCATCGTGAGCACATCTGGTGCGGAGCAGCGCATGGTGTACGTACCATGCCAAGTGGCCACAGCCAGAGACGCCGGCTGGCGTGGAATGAGCAACACCCAGAGTATTAGACTTTCGGCTTTCAAAACAGGGCGGGCACATGAAAAACGTTGTTGCAAATGGTCCCTGGCCTGACCTAAATCCCAAACCATGCCCAAGACTTGTCTAGAGGAATGCAACTGGCCCAGGACCAAGCCTTTGCCAGGGACTCTGGCAGCTGAAGAGCATGGACAAGGGAACTGTGCGTGTTGGGCTTTCTCTGGGACTTCCCATCTGCATCTGCATGGTCCTGGGATCAGACTGAGCTGCCCCCAGGCTTCGGCATCCTGTCACGCTGCCAAGCAACCCTGATGTCCTTCTTAGAGCAACTTGGAACTATCTTTCAGCAGGTTAATGCATACCACGCAACAGGCTGGGGCACAGATTTTTATTTTTAAGTTTTATTTTACAAGTTGGGTAAAAAACCTTGCTGTTCCAAACATCCTCAGCACAGTTACAAGCTCAAACTTCAGTTCTCCAAAGGCAGACAGGTACATCGGCATGATAGACTGAAGAATTAAAATACAAATCTGTTGACTACCAGGATGTTTACCTGACACGTAAATCTCTGGTGTAACACTGTAGTGCCCAGCTGAGCTGGGAAAACTCTATGGCATGCTCAGGACAGGGTTTGGTTCAGGAGCTCTGGAATTCCCTTCCCTGCTGCTCTTGCACAACATCGCTACTTCCCACTTGTTGCCTTTGCCTCCTGCTCTTCATCCTACAAATTCCAGCTTTTTAAACTATTGTACAGTTATATTACAGCATGTTCAGGAAAAGAGAAGACTAAGGAACACTGGCTAAATTTTTTTACCCTATGATGTTTTATTTGTTTACATTTATGCAGCTTAATGTCTAGATGTCAGGTATGCTCCTATAGGATTGCATTGGGGTCCTGCAAGGGGATTTCAGATTCGCTTCTGCTTATATTCACGGTAGCCCCTATTTTGCTGCCCTTTGTGCCAGTGGACAGCGAGCTGTGTCTGCTAGCTTTGTCACTGACAAAGAGATGGAGGAGCTGGTGTGTGGTTGCAGGTTCTGTGTACCCCCTTTCACAAAGAGCCAGTAATTGTTAAATAAATTATATGCTTTAGTGTCCGCATGTTAATAACTCTAATCCTACCTCCAACTACCAGGTTTAGAAATGTGATTAGGGAGGATTATACCTCACCTAATACCTAATCACTTGTCTGTTCTTAGCTGGCCTTTTATTTCCACACACACAGAATAAGGGATCTAACCAAACATCTCGCATGCACGGAAAATACCAAGTGAGTTAAAAATCAGTTGAGTGAGAGCAGGTAACAGCTAGAAACCAGACGTGACTGAGCACTGAAACATTAACCAGTGTGGTTATGACTCTGGGCAGCACCCAACCACTCCCTTTGCACCCTGACCATTTAAACAGCTGAAAAACCAAAAGGGCTGGACCTAAATCTCCACTGGACTTTTTTTTTTTCAGATGAAAAGTGTTTTTCTTTTTTTCCATACAATTGTTGATTTTATTTTACTTTACATAGGAAAATATGGGTGCCTTTTCCAGCAATACTAATGGGCAGGTTAGTAAGTGCCACAGTTCAAGAGCTGCCTAAACACAGTCCCCCACAGCTGGTCTGTGAGTGCAAGACTTAGTTAACTCCTTGCTCCCTGTCTCAATGTGAGATTCAGTTGCTAGGATGTGGCGATGAACATGAAGTGACATCCTGCTATCCCAAAGTAGTCCATGGGTTGAACACCAGCGAGCAGAATCAGGGGGACATGATGCTTTTCCCTTGAGCGTGCAAACTGAAATCACCAGCTACTCCATCTTCTCTAGTGCTCTCCCAGTGTTAATTCACTTCTTCCCCTAATGATGATGAGGACAGACAGGCAGCACCTCGTGGAGTTCCCCAAGTACCTGTATCACCAAGGGAAATGGGTTTATATGAGAACCGGTAGGAACAGGGTCTGAAAATCCTCTTCCAAAAAATGAAGGACCAAGTCCTTCCCTCCCATAAATTGCCATAACTCTGCTGACACCATCACGGCCACTCCAGTTGACGAGCTGAGGCTTAGCTCCTATTTCTTGGAGCACCAGGTCCATCTGCTCCATCCTTCCTTTGCCACATCCACACACCCAGCAACAGCTCTCGAGCAGGCAAGGCCAAAGAGACCGAGCAACAGGGCACAGGGGTTAGATTTCATTACTGGTAGCAGCAATCCAAACAAGAAGGTTTGTCAAGTCTGTGTACAAGTTTGTTAAAGTTTAAAAAAAACAAACAACAACCACCACCAACCTCTTTAAAGTGGTTTCATGTTGTTGGCGTCTTTTGTTTCGATATAATTAATTATCATTTGCTTTGAAATTTGAAATTGCAACACCCTGCTGAGGTATGAAGTGTTTGGAACCTTGGGGAACCTGGGAGGAGTTGGTGGTATTGTTTTTTCTACAGTGTTTGCTACCAGGAAAATAGGGGACTATCTTTAGGGGAGAAGAAAGGAACAAATATTTGTCAGAGAACTGAAATTATGTCCCGAACATGAACATAGATGCAAATCAATCTTACAATGGAGAAATACCCAAGGATTTAGCAATTCTGGATTAGAAAGAGGATTTCAGCTGTGTACTTCAAATCTCTAATCTTGAGCGAGCAAGTAACCTAAATCCACCTAATAACAGTGAATGAAATTATAGCTTAGCTAAGTAATTATTCCCTTTTTTCCTTTGTATCATTCAGAATAGGTTTATCTTTCATTAACTTTCATTGGAGCATTATTTTACATTGCAATGATTTTAACTATCGAATATTAAATATCTGTTCTCTTGGTTGATCAAAAGCAAACTTGGTCTCTATTTTTAGTTTTCAGTGTTGAAAAACCTCACTGTGCAGCCTGGTGCTAATGTAACCCCAGCTGCTTCCATACCAGACCTTGGTTTGCGAATTTAGCATCTTGGCTACTTCAGAGGGTTCCAAGTGTGCACTAAGTCTTGAAGCATCTGGCTCAGATGGACACAGATGGGTTGTGGTGGAGCCTGTAGCCAGCCACCTTTATGATGGACACCCCAAAGTCTCCTCTAACGCTTTGCCCAGAGATGCTGTTAAAGCAGTTCTAGTGAGGCGGCACATGGGAAATCCATCTGAGGACTGAAGCGACACAATAAAAGCTAGGAGATGCTATGCTAGCGGTTAAGCACGAGACCAAGCTTGCTTATGCTTGGGTGTAAACTTACACTAAGCTCTGACATCATTAGAAGGAGGGGAATCAGGACATATCTTAAGATGGACCCAAAGTTCATGTGACCTGGCTGGACTTGGACCATATTTTTGGCCCTGAGCCCAGGCTGTACAAAGTGGCTGGACCAAAATTACGCACTTGGCTGTGAATGAATATGAAGTACCCGTTACCATACAAGATAACTGTAACTCCCAATTTTTACTCAGTACCTGCAGTAACTTCAGGGTTTTGTTGCAGCCCACCAGACAAGATGTCATGCAGCATGATGTGGCCGCCTTGTTGGCCGTTGGTGGCAGGGGCCGCAGCTCTGCCTCTCACTCAGTGCAGTCCTACCACACAGATAGGCTCAGCCCTTGCCCTCTTTCTTACATGAGCTTGAAGAGCCTCGGGTGGATGCAAGCAAGTGGAAGCCTTTGTGGACTTACTCTGTGGCTGAGCGGGCAGAGAGACGCAGCAACGGGGGAGAAACAGGTCTAAGCTTTGCTAAGGAACACATGAGCCTGAGTCAGTGTATACCAGAATGGAGTAAATGTAATGATTTGCCTCGTAAGTGATTTCAGGCTTGGGGAAGAAAAAAGAAATCCTGACACCAAGGAGTGGTGACTCAAGGGGTGTGCATGTAGCGTGATGCTTCCTATGGCCAGCGCCTGCTGGGGAATGTCCTCCCTACACCAAAATCTAACCTCATGGTAAGCTGGCACGCTCCTCCTCCTCCTACCCTGAAGCCTCTGTGTAAACCACAGTCTGCCGAGACAAGGCAAACAGGGATTTTTACCCTTTTGCCTGCGATAATCTATGCCTTCCCATGCTCTCCAATCTGATCCCTCCCCAGCTGTGGGCAGGGTGCAGACCTTGCTGCCCAGCTCCAGCACTAGCCTGGAGCCTACGGGAGCACAGTTATGTCAAACACTGCCCAGACCTTCCTCCAGTTTCCACATCTCCCAGCTGGCTCAAGAAGTTGTTGACCTACCATTTTCTAACCAATATGTAACCCAGTCTTGGCTGTTCATGTAGCCAAGGAGGGGTAATTATTGGGTTTGAGGACTAGAGTAAATGGGAGTTAAAAATACTGAAGAAAAAACTGAGGCAGGGAAGGAGAAGGGAAGGCAGACAGCATGGATGAGGTTAGCAGATTTGGGAGATGCACAATTAAAAGATTTTGGTGTTCTGGGCCTGATACATGCTCTTGCCTCACAGAGCTGCTTCACCAGCACAGCAGAGTATCCTCCTGAAGGAGGCAGTGCCTAGGTGTTTAAGTCTTCTCATCAACGTAAGTTTCAGGGCCATGTTGAGGACAACAAGAAAAGTTGAGGGCTAACACCCTTCAGCAGCTGATGAATGACCTCTCCTGTCCCAGAAGTTTCCAGCACAAGCTACAGACCATCTCAGCAGCTGTCTGACAACTCTCAACACCAAGCAAGGGGAAACGCTGCCTACTGTTCGGTCACTTCTGCCAGTGAAAATTACTCACCCAGCAGCCTCCACCTCCAGCAGTCCGGTTGTGAATGATCCACAGGTGTCTTTTTAGTTATCTATCAGACCATTTTTTTCCCTCCTCTCTGCCTCTGTGACAGCTGAAAATTCAACTGCTGGATGAATGCTGACCTGCAAATTGGAGGCAGGACAGGTGAAGAGGGGGAACAGGCTTGTGCCTTCCTTGCTTCTCCAAGGAAGGAAAGCAAGACCGGCAAGCTTGCACATTAAAAGAAAAATTAGAAAACAGTGAGATCCTTTTTTTCCCCGCCATTATTTGTATTTTGCCTCAGCTGTATCTTGTATGTGAAGATGCGTATTAGAAGCAGGGACGTTTGAGTTCATACTTCAGCCTTGACCAGAGCAAGGGCAACATGCACCAACGGACACAAGGGCCTGAGAGTCACTGGACTGGCATTACAGGAGCCACGCTTAGGGCAACTAGGGCAGTTCTTGATGAATCATTGCCAAATCAGGCAGCTGAATCCCACTTTAAGTGTCCACATCCAAAATCTAAGCCCTGAATATCTATTTTCAGCCACTGTTGATGTTTGTCGTCATCTGTCGGATTCTGGCCATATCACCCAAGTCGCTGCAATGGCATCATTTCCCCCTGCCACGTTCAGCCCTTGTCGTTTATCAAGCCTGGGTTTCATCTGCCATCCTGTGGCCTGCTCACTCCACACCACCAGTCCTCTGCTGCTTTTTGCATTCAGCGGCATTGTATTCCCTGCAAATGCCTGTCCACTTATTTTTCATGCTCTGAAGGGACTTCTGCATATGTTGAATGGTACAATGTCCAGCTGAGATCTGCTGGTGACCTCCCTTCAGACTGGACAACCACTCTGCAACTGGGATTTTTTAGAGCAACATTAGCTTCTGTGGAGGCACGATTAGGCCACAGAGATTTTTTTTTTTTTTCCCTCCCCCATAGTCTCCCTTTTCAACATGAGTTTGCCACCAGTCCTCTCCTCTGTAGAGCTGGTAACACCGGTGTCTCATGTAAAGGAGCTAGCATCACTCTATCAGGGCCTCTGCAAGGCAGAAGGATTTATAGACCTATTTCTCAGTTGATTAAAATAAAAGGATGTTTTTTCTCCCGAGACATAATAGTTTCCACTAAGAATGCCAGTGTCCCCCACAACTGTCCTTTCTTTGATTAGAGGAGAGCTATGAAAGGACATTGCTATTCAGTCTAACCATGTGTTTTACCTTCTCACTAATTGAAAACATCCCTGGTTTTCCTCTCATAAGCTGGCACGGGCTCCCATCCCAGCTTGTCTTTGAAGTTACAGTTACTGACTTTCGCTATCTTTCCCTCCCGCCCCCCTCATTTTGAAGTAAGAGATCATCCAAGGGACACCAGTGTATGCATGCTCGAGAGCCCTCCGGCTCTGCTCCAGAGCACGAGCAGGCAAGGCTGATGAACCAACATTCGTCCTCCTTCTCCAAGGCAAAGGCTTACAAAAACGTCTCTTTCCCAGCCTGGGAAGCAGGGCACGTGTCATCTGCAGAGCAGTGCAGGCTCTCAGAGGGGTGGGCAGGTAGCCGTGCCCACCCCAGGGGCAGAATAGGTCTTAACAACAGATCTGTCCTCTTAGGAAATATAGATACTGCAGAGATGAGGGATTTCCCGGGACACAAATCCTAATACTCATCAGGAGCCTACAGCCTGGGGGAAAGTCACTTTGGGAAAGAAACTGCCACTTTCTAGTGATGTTTGGGAGGTTGTTAGTCCATGTTCTTCAGGGTGTTTTTCTAAAACCATCTTTTCCAGCTCAACTAGAAGTTATGGGTTTGACATGTAACCCCTGTCTGAGCAGATGGAAAATTAGCTATCAAAGCTGTTTGTCAAAGCTCCCTCTTTAGTCAGTTGTATGTTTTATTCTGCCTTAGACATTTGTCGTAGGACAGGATGGGTTATTCCTTGGATACACCTCTCACCACTGCACACAAATGTAGCCTGGACGCCAACCCTATAGGTAGCCCAAGCCACCCTACACAGGGAAATTCTATGTTTTGTGTTACAGAAGAGTTGATCAGATGATCATAGTGACGGGAAAGTCATAAAACATCAGTCACACACAGGGGTTAAGGCTCAATCTCACTCCCTGGACATGGAAGGAAGCAAAATCAGTCCTTCAAATTTGAAGGTTCTGGGGAATTTATGACATAAATGATTCGTTGCCCTAGAGAAAGACATTCCCTTATCTACCTCATCTCTACTTTCCTGAGCAATAAATATGGCTGCAATTAATTCTGGTGCAGAAGAGCCAATAAAATGAATTATCTCCCATAAACCTTTCCTTCTGCATCCTATTTTAAGGGCAGTAACAAAAACTCATTGCTGGAAGCTTCTTTCAGACATACCACGATGAATTATGAAGACGCTGGAGGACAATATGCACAGGCAGATCCTCTTAGGCTTTGGTCCCGCACCAACAGAGACAACTGTAGCTCTGTCCTGTTGCCTTGACCAAGCTGAAGGCTTGCACAGCTGGATTTTGTCTCTCACATGGGCAGGACTGGTGCTTACATGTTCACAGTGCTTCAGGGACTCTCCCTCCCTCTATGCCTACATGTCCAAGGCAAAACTGCCCAGCTAGATCCTTTAACTTCCAGGAGATGAGCTCAAAATGCAAATTGCCCCAGCTGCATGGTCCCATGGCAGCCCCTTGGGCATGCAACCCAGAGCAAGTACACTGTACTCCTTCAGAGGGGTCCCAAGCTGAAGCAGAGGACAAGGTTGAGGTTGGGCAAAAGGACCTTTACTGAGGACTCTTCCTTTTGCCATAGCACCTAGATGCACTACCTGAAATCAGGGCTAGTTTTGTTGTCTACAGAGCATGGGATTCATCAACCCTAGCTTTAAATGGCTTAGTAAGGAGACCTGCACTTGAGCAAGAGACTCCAGGCTCCCTCTGGAGTCAGTGGAGGGCCACAGGCTCTTTGGGGCATGATCCATTTGTAGCATTTAAAGGAAGATAAGACAAACCATGCCCTAAAAATGCCAGTTTAATCTGCAGCGACTGCCTGGGGGTGCCACAGCAATGAGCTCAGATGCTCCAGCCCTGTTGTCAAACCAACCCAACACCGTGTGGCCAGATCGCAGAGTCCTTGTTTGCCGTAGGTGGACACAACGCAGCCCAGCTCATGCCAAAGTCTGGGCAGGGCGGAGAACTGAGCATAGATTTTACATGTCTTGGGTTACTGCATTATCAGAAAAACTTCTCCTTTCTGACCAGGTTTCCAAACCTGAAGCAAACAGAAAAAAAAAAAAAAAACACAACCCTGCTGGGGTCAGTTTCTACAAACTGCCCAAGTCCCTGAGCACAACCAGGCTTCGCTTAGTGGTATACAATGGCATTGCTGGGATTTTAAGTTTCTCCTAGTAATTAACAGTCCTGAAGCAGGCTGAGCTTTTTCCCTTGGATGCCACAGCAGCAGGAGCAAGGGCGGATATTGGAAGAAAAATGCTGAACAGCTGATGGGGGCTTTAAATACTAAAACGACTTTGGTCAGGGTACTGGTGTCGGGCACCTAAACTGGTTGCATTCTGGATATTATCAACCATGTTACCCATGACAACTGTGTTGGGAAAGAAATCAAGATTTGTGTTTAATCATTTAGTTGGAAATTTTGTCAGTAATAGGAAGAAAAGATTGGATGTCAGGTCAGTCCGGCATGTTCAGTGGTATTTATCCCTCCGTCAGGCCCCTCGTCCCGGCAAGCCCCTGACCTGCACTCATCCCATCTCACTTCATCCTCCTGAGCTAGCGCTGTGCTTGCTCTGTCTGCAGCTGGGAGGGAGAAATGAGCAACTCCCAAAGGGGTTTCTGCTCACTCAGAACTCAACATCTGTCCAGGAGGTGCCCCTGTGGCTTCTCCAGGACATCAGGAGACGAGACGGTGTCCCAACTTAGGCATTAACCTTGGGTGCGTGCAGTGAAGCAGGCTGAATTAAAGGCTTTGCCTATACTACCAGGTTAAGTCCCAGCTCAAACCCCCCTTCGGAGACCAAAGCACATCTCTGCCCACATAGACTCTCTGCTCAAGGGGCATCTTGCCATCCTGTGGCCTGCTCACTCTACACCACCAGTCCTCTGCTGCTTTTTGCATTCAGCTGCTCTGAAAAATAGGTATTCCCTGCAAATGCCTGTCCACCTGTTTTGCATGCTCTGAAGGGACTTTGCATATGTTGAATGGTACAATGTCCAGCTGAGATCTGCTGGTGACCTCCCTTCAGACTGGACAACCACTCTGCAACTGGGATTTTTTAGAGCAACATTAGCTTCTGTGGAGGCACGATTAGGCCACAGAGATTTTTTTTTTTTTCCCCCATAGTCTCCCTTTTTAACTTGAGTTTGCCACCAGTCCTCTCCTTTGTAGAGCTGGTAACACCGGTGTCTCATGTAAAGGAGCTAGCATCACTCTATCAGGGCCTCTGCAAGGCAGAAGGATTTATAGACCTATTTCTCAGTTGATTAAAATAAAAGCCCCCCAAAAAGCTTGGCAGAGAGGACCCGGGGCACCTTAGCTTATGCTTTGATCATTGACCCATACCCCAACAGAACAACCTGCCGCTGGCCCAGCCTGTGCACCACAAGGACATGCTGGGGTCAGGGTGCAGCTGAGTTAATGCACACAGCGTAGGGGGAAGCGTGGTGGTTGCTCTCAAAACCGCTCTCTGCCCCACAGTGCAGAGGACCTGGGACAGCAGAGGAGGTGGCTTTCTTTCCAAACCACATCCCTGCCATCCCCTCATCCCCTGTTTTTTTCTCCTTTCCAGGCTCTTTGCATGTCCAAAGAAGGGCAACGAGGTTGGTGAAGGGTCTAGAGAACAAGTCTTATGAGGAGCGGCTGAGGGAGCTGGGGTTGTTTAGTTTGGAGAAGAGGAGGCTGAGGGGAGACCTTATTGCTCTCTACAACTGCCTGAAAGGAGGTTGTAGCGAGGTGGGGGTCGGTCTCTTCATCCCAGTAACAAGTGATAGAACGAGAGGAAATGGCCTCAAGCTGCGCCAGGGAAAGTTTAGGTTGGATATTAGGAAAAACTTCTTCACTGAAAGAGTGGTCAGGCCCTGGCACAGGCTGCCCAGGGCAGGGGTTGAGTCCCCATCCCTGGAGGGATTTAAAAGATGGGTAGACATGATGCTTGAGGACATGGTTTAGTGGTGGCCTTGGCAGTGCTGGGTTAACGGTTGGACCTGATGATCTTAAGGGTCTTTTCCAACCTTAATGATTCTATGATTCTATGATTCTAACTCATACTGTCCCACCAGCTCCCTGACTGCCTTTTCTTACAGCTTCTTTGTCACCTCCTGCTTTCAGCTTTTGCAATTTTCATGCTTTTCAATGCTTGGAGTTGTTTCCCATGTCTTGGCCAATAGCGGACCCACACACAAGACCATCACTACGTGCATACGGGTTAAGGGCAGAGCAAGACTCATCTCTCCTTATAGTTAAATTTCCCCACCTCTGCCTGAGCAAGCTGCTTCCCAGTTGCAACAGGGATGAGCACGTACCTGCTCCCCTGGCACTGAAATTAGCTCCTAAATCCCTCCCTGCCCTTCTCCATTCGTAAATCCCACCGCATCCTTGGAGCGATTATGGCCGTAGCAGGGAAGCAGCATCCCAATCAATACAGCTAATACACGCTCTCACACCGGGCTGCCTCGTTGGCGCGCAGCAGAGTCTCAGATTAAGCAGTAATCCTTACCGCAGCCCGTAAAGATGGATAAAGTCATCATTTCCATTTTACAAATAGAGGAGCTAAGGCAGAAAGATTAGCTGCCTTCCCGCAAGGAGCCCAAATCTCAGTCCCAAACTGAAATTAAATGAGTTTCTCTCTAAGCAGGGAGATGGAGCAGGTTACAGCCTGGGCTGGGAATCACGGCGTGCCTGGGGTAGGCTGGTGGGAGAAGACACAAGATAGTTTATTAAATGTAACGGGAGGCCTCTAAACCTGGCTTAGGTCCCCGGCTTTGCTTGAGGCCAAGACTCTGATAAATTGACAGGTTTTTTTTTTTTTCAAGCCAAAAAGTTGCTTTTCAAACAGTCTGACTAACCTTCGGAATGAGGCAGGTATCCTCTCTCACCCGTACCTGGCTGAGCTGCCAAGGATGCAGGAGAAATCCCATTCACCCCATGGTGAGAGCTAAAGGAGGTGCAGATCCCACCATCCCCTTCCCTGGGGATCTAGGATTAATTCAGCAAAGCCTGACACCCCTTTTCAGTGCTTGGGGCTGAACCTGTGGAGCTTCAGCTGGTCGTGGCCCTCATTAGCCCTTCATCTGGCACATAACGAGCTGTTGGCACACCCACAGCCTCCTGCCTCTCTGCTCTGCTGATCCACACAGGGAATTTTGGCTTTAGAACCATGTAATATCCCACCCCGAGCATTTAAATGTGTCAGGCTCTTCAGTGGTGATGAGTGACAGCTTTGAATAGAGTTTATAGTGATGCTGGGTCTCCATGCAAAGGACCAGGTGGAGAGCGCGTGGCAGGAGGCTGATAAGCAAAGGGACAGCGCGTGAGAGGGGACAGTCGGGACACACATCCTCCTTTCTTGGTCACTGGAGAGCAACAGGCACTTTGAAAGTGCGGTTTATTTCACCCATTTCAGATGTTAACCTCAAGAGGGATTGCTCTGCCCTTGACTACAGGGGGAATGCAGACGGCAAGCTGAGACGTCGTCGTCGCTGCTGCGGGTGTCTGACCTAGATGAGCTGAATCCCATTCCTCCCTCCACCCCGTTGCTGCCACCCAGGCAGGAGATGCTCCCAATGTGCAGAAACACTGAGCACCTTCAGATTTCCAACGTGATATTTTTCTAAGCTTGTTGGTGTCTTGAAAATCCCTTTTCATAATAAATTTTGCACGTGCAACTTCCTGCCAACCTGTGCTAGAGAAACACATTGCAAAGGGTCAGTGGTGCCCTCCAACACCCCTCAACATTTTCCAGGTCCTTTTTTAGCTGCTTCACATCAGGGGCCCATGGCTGCTGTTGGGCATGGAGCCGCTTGCCCCGTGCCTTCCCATGCGGGCTCTCACACCTGCCGAGCATCCTTCCCTGACACCCGCATCTCTGGTCCCCAAGGCCTCTCTAAACCGTACCTGCTCCCACGTGCTCAGATGTCCCTTTTCCTGCCCCCCTGGATGGACCGAGCATATGGCCTGACATATGGGGCATTAACGCAACAGCCGGTGCGGGCTTCGGCGCAGTGGGTGCACGCATTTGCTGCAAAGAAGAAACCCACATGCATGACGTGACCATGTCCTGCGCTTTGGACATCCCTGCCAGATTAGGGGGGATGGTGACGGTGGCTGTGTCCCCTCCCCGCTGCTGTGTTTTACTCTGATGCCGCTTGTTAGGGCATCAGGAAGGGGGTTTTCTTCCTCATCGGCATCCAGAGTCATCCCCATGTTTCATTCTCCAGCGTTCTCGCCTGGTTTCTTCAGAGCATCACCGGGTGGGACATGGACATTTACCTCTGGTGTGGCAGCCTCCCACCCTTGGAAACAAACCTTTATGGCAGACACCTGCTAATGCAGAGCACGGTCCCCTGAACCAGCCGTGGCCGCGTGGGTCCCTGATGGCTCCTGCTGCTCTCACCAGCTCATCGTAGCATGGTCTCCAAAAAAGTCCTCTCTTGGTTACTTTCTTTTTCCCTCTTGCTCCAATTTTTTTTCTTACTGGTGATTTGCGCAGTGGCCCACTGTATCAGACGGGGGTGCTGGAGACAAGGAGATGAGGATGCATGGGGATGCTCCCTCCTAGCATTAAATTGAACAGATTGATGAAGCCATTGCCAAGGTTGCCCATTCCCCAAAGATGATTTACACCTGTGCAAGGACCATGTGTAGGGGGTAGGCTGGCAGTGCACGCTCCGATACCTGTGTGCTGCAAGGGAGCCACCAATAAATCTCTGTGCCTCTCCGTGCCTCAGTTTCCCCCCAAAAAGGAGAAATAATACTGTCTTTTACCTGAGATCTAGTGAGGATAGCAGCTAAACAGGTTAGACTCGATGATCTCAGAGGTCCTTTCCAACCTTCACAATTCTATGATTCTACGGTTCTATACACACGTTATATGTATGTAGGTCTGCAATATGTATTTACACATACGTGAGGGTTGGTTGTTGAATCTGCCTTGAAGCAGATACATGTATTATACAGCTCGGCTATTTCTGCTCCAGGGGAAAAGCATCCCTGGTGCTTGGAGCTACAATAACCTTTGTCATCGCTGAGCTGGTCAAACACAAAGGAGCAGGACACCAGCCAGCTGGATGAGGAGCACGTCTACGCGTGGGCTGCTGCTCCAGCAGTGGTGAATGCCCTCAGCTGCACCGTTTCCCCATGGGAGATCATCTTCCACCTCCTGCAGAGCCCCTGCTCGCTCTTCGCTTTCCTCGTCCAGCTCTTGTCTTCAAATTTCGGTGTGTCACAGCCTGGCTCCTGCATCCCTGCAGCAGCGCTCAGAGCAAATCACTGCTCGCCTTCGCTTCAGATCCAAGGACCACGTCTCAGAAAGGCTGTGAATGCTGGTGAGCTGCAAAGTACCTGGGGAGAACTTTGTGTTTCCAACTGATTTTTCAGTGATTCTCATCAAAACTTCCCAGCAACAGTGAGGGCCAGAAACATCTCATAAAAGCTGCTTAAATGACAACCCATGTTCTGAGAACTCAAAGGCAAAGCCTTAAATATTTCTTAAATGATGCAAAACTTCAGCTAATATTGCAGAAGTTGGTCCCACCGAGAAAACACTGTCCTGTTTACTATGGAAACTGAGTTAACAGCTACACCTTAAAGGCAGGCAGGTTTACAGCCATCGGTATAAGGATTTGCTGGAGGTTACCCGAGAGCAGAGGAGGGTTTTAGCTGACAGCCAGGGTCTGTCCTTAAAACCTCAACCCCTGCCTGGCCTGCACAAGCCAGCGCTTCTCGTGCTTTGAATCGCCTGCCTGCAAATTGGCTGCCTGAATTTAAGATGACCCCTGAGACTCGAGGCGCTGCATGAACTATTAGGAAGCCCGATCAGATTTGTGACATTTCAGTCGGTGTCTTCATGGCAGGAAGAAAGAAATAAAATAAAACTTCCAATTATAAAGGGGGGTTGTAGCTTGGCACTGCTGTTTGCCTTCTTCCTTGGTATTTGCATTTATGTTTTTTAGCCTCAATTCCTAAGGAAATGAGCTTTATACAATTGCATAAGATTTATATTTGTCCCCTCTACTCACCTGAACTGGGCAATATTGTTAGAGAGGAAGAGGGAAATATCAGCCGGGGCTGTGCTGGGCATCAGAGGGTCCGTTCCCGGCTCACCCTTGGGCTGCAGGGAATAACCTTCTCAAAATTAGGGTCCCCGTGAGGTCGCTGATGGTTGTGGGTGGGATCCCCAACCTCACTGGCCTAATTATTTTGTTGTGGTTAATTGGGGTGCAGAGAACTCTTAGAATTGTAGTATCATTTTGGTTGGAAAAGACCCTTAAGATCATCGAATCCAACCGTGAAACTCCATCTTGATGTGGTTGAGCTTTGTATTTCCTCCATCAGGTAGATGCGGCTGGCTATGAGGGGAGGCGATGGAGGATCGTGCAGGTCCTGGTGCAGCCGAGACCCCCAAAACACCTCCAGATGCAGGTACCGGACCACCAATGTCCCCAGCATCGTCCCGGTGGCAGAGCTGTCACCAGGCCACCACACGAGGGCAGTGCAAGTTTGAGCGTGCCAGGGAGCTGCAGAAAGCAGACGAGCAGAAATGGGGAGAAAAGCCCCAAATTGTGTTTATGTTGTTTGTTTTTTTTTTCTTTCTGCAGACAGGTTCCATGCTGGGGTATCGGACATCACCAGGGGTTGCTCCTCAGCCCAAGCACCCTTGTGGTGACAGCCCAGATGCCACATGAAGGGTCACCCTGGAGGGCCACCACGAGGTGGTCCATCACCCACCTCACCATCATTTGATGCTGTAACTTCTCCGGCCCCCAGCCCCACAGCAGCGTTAAGGATACACAAGCCACTCACTGCTTCAGGTAATAGTTTATTTTCTCCAGGGGTGTAAAATGTGCAGCAGGTACGTGTATAGGACTGCCGTTTTCTTAGCCAAGAGGAGTCGCAACCAAACAAGAGACCGAAACAAAGAAACCTAACAGTATCCTGCCCTACAGCAATTAGTGCAAGTCATCGGTTCAACACAGGCAAACAAGGCAAAAAAAGGCATTTCCAAGCCACAGGTATTTCTCTCCTGCCATCGGGGTGGCGGGGATCCCAGAGGTGGGGCTGGGAGGTGGGATGGGGCTGCGTTCGCTTGGGCTACACGGAGAGAGTAGGTGTATCTTCTGCAAGAAGGTTTTTTTTCTCATTTCTTCCCTTTATTTTTTTTGGCTCGGAAAGAAAGTCATATGTGGACCGAGGAGGTGCAGGCTGTCAGCGGTGCCAAAAGGCGATGGCAGACCCTAAAAACCCAACCATGGGCAACCTGCTGCAAAACACAGCATTTTCTTAAAATGAGATGGTTGGGGTCTCCCTTCATTTACTCTCTTATCCTAAAACTTTCCTCTGCAACCACACAAGCTTCCAGCTTCAGGGCACCAGAAGACTGTAAATAAAGCACTAATCCCCTCCAAAATGGGTGTGAAAATGCCTGGGATGGGGGTACGGCAGGTCCCACGGGGCTGCGGGCAGGGCAGGAGCGGAGCAGAGATGGGGCAGCATTTGCAGCCCCACTGGTGTCACTGGGAGTCCTGCTGAGGACTGCACATTCAGGTCTGAAGCATTTTAGGGGGGTATTTTAAAAAATTATTCACTTCTTTTTTCTGCAGGTGATTGCCAAATGGAAAAGCTTCTTGCTTCCCAAAGTGCAGGCTCTTTCTTTTCTCCTTTTTTTTTAAATTTTTTTTTGTATTTCATTTCTCCTGCACAACTGGAGGCTCTTGCACCGCTCGCCAAAGGGTTTTGAGCCAAGGGCAGAGAATTGCCCACCCAGCTCCATGCCTTTCGTACACAGGAGATGCTCCTTTTGCAGCAACACCTGCTGCAAGCAAATGCTGTGTGCGCAGCATCACCCCGGTGCCGTTTCCCCCACCGTGGTCTGGATGATCCAGCAGATAACAGCAGCTGTTCAGGAGCAAGAACGTAGCCATATGTTGCTGCTAACAAGCATTTACTGAAGCTGGTTTCTTTCTGTGATTCCCATGTGTCTGATTAGTGCACAGCTCCTCCAAGCAATTTTCAGATTTTTCACTCTCCCCTTGCAAATCTTTTTTTTTTTTTTTTTTG
The DNA here is from genome assembly GCA_020745775.1 of Theristicus caerulescens. Classification (NCBI taxonomy): domain Eukaryota; kingdom Metazoa; phylum Chordata; class Aves; order Pelecaniformes; family Threskiornithidae; genus Theristicus; species Theristicus caerulescens. The sequence continues at coordinate 3,929,422 of CM036583.1, read as the reverse complement.
GCATTATAAGCAAACCAGAATATGAGCATAAAATGGGGTTAAAAGCCACAAGATTTAAAAAAAAAAATTAAAATGTATTTAAAGAGCTAAAAAGCAATTCACTTAATTTCCATTTTGTATTTTTTTTGTGCTCAGAAACACACTGTTTATGTGCTGACCCTGCCATGGTCCTGCAGGCTCTGAGCACAGATGAGATGCTCAATGACTGCCTGCCCTGGGAGGGGGATTGATATTTCCATCTTCTCAAGTCACATTTTTGGACTGTGACTGCAGGTCCAGACCCCTGCCCGAGCACCTGATGCTGTGCAGCGCTCCTTGGGAGTGCGAGGGAAGGAAAATAACTGGTGGCTGTGAGAGCTTGGGGTGTTTTGCTGGGGTTGCAGTGGGGTGTAGGACCAACGAGCCCGAGTCCCTGGTCCCCTGGCTTGGAAGGACGGACTTGGGCCCTTATTTCCCATTGCATTCCCAGTGCTCATGGCACTCAGTCAAAACAGACAGGGAAGAAGTCAAGCTGACTGAGCTGGGAATGGTCGCTGGGCTGTGCCAGCATCCCACCCTCCTGGGAAAGGTTTTGCCAGGGACTGCCCCATCAGCTGAGCAGAGAGGAGGGAGCTGCGGTGATGGGAACATCCCTCCCCGTGGTTGACCTTATCTCACTGTAGCTACGGGAAAGGAAAGCAGTTGAGTCCAAGATAGTTTTTCCAAACCATGCTGGTAGGGAACAGATAGACAGGTGCCGTCGAGAGTGATTCATCCCACCCTTGGGAGGTCCAGCGTAGGTGGGGCGAATCACCCTCCAGCAGCACCTGCCTCCCTCCGGAGCCAGGACGGCTTCAGAGGAAGGCTGGAAATCATGTTGCAGGTTAGGACACCCAAAATTAAAGTGTCAACATGTAGATGTCTCAATGTGCACAGGGTGTCTGTTACTTCACTTGCAAATGGCTGGACAATGTGGGATAAGTCTCACCGTTCCTACTGGGAACCTATTTTCCAGGGTTTTGCACGTCTTTCAAAAATAACAAGGAAATTCTGCAACTCCTGAGCAGCAACACGAATTACAGGCTTCGCATTCGTGTCAGCTGTGTTCATAGAATCCAGTCTGAATCTCCCCTCTTTTAGTTTAAAACCATCACCCCTTGTCCTGTCGCAGCAGGCCCTACTAAAAAGTCTGTCCCCATCTTTCTTCTAAGCCCCCTTTCAGCACTGAAAGGCCGCACTGAGGTCTCCCTGCAGCCTCCTCTTCCCCAGGCTGAGCACCCCCAGCTCTCTCAGCCTGTCCTCCCAGCAGAGCTGTTCCACCCTCGGACCATTGCTGGGGCCTCCTCTGGCCCCGCTCCAACAGCTCCCTGTCCTTCCCGTGCTGAGGACCCCCGAGCTGGACGCAGGGCTCCAGGGGGGTCTCCCCCGAGCGGAGCAGAGGGGCAGAATCCCCTCCCTCGCCCCGCGGCCACGCTGCGGGGGATGCAGCCCAGTGCTCATCGGTACCTGCTGCAGTCAGGCCCTAGGAGAAGTGGTGAGAAGATGAACAAAAAGCCATCGCACTGTGAGCTGGGAGAGAGCCCCGTGTCCTTCCAGCCCAAGGCTCGTGCTCATCACGCCCGTCCGTCCCAGCTGGGGAAGGGGAGCAGAGCCCTGGGAAGGCACCTCCATGCTTAGCCGGGCTCCCACGTGGATACCTGTGGCCTGGAGTCACCGCACAACATCAAAACGGGAAGAAATAGGGTTTACTCTGGTCCTCCCTCCCTACCCCAAAACATGATCGCTGCCAGCACCTGGCTTCTTCCAACCCAACCCAGTGCAATGAGGGAAAATCAACCTTAACTCATTAATTGTCATCAGCATTGCAGTGCCAACAGCCCCCTCGGGCCGGAGCCCGTACCAGCTAGATGCTTAATTAGTGTGTGATTAATTTGGCTTTCCAAAAGGTGCCTTTGGAAAGCACCAAATTTGTGTGTCCAGCAACCATCCGTAGACCTGAGGCCATGGGGATGGCCACGCCGGCCCGAGGAGGGAGGCAGCTCAGCATCTGCAGCGGCTCAGCCTTCTCAGTGTGGCACAGGCAAGAGAACCAAGTCCTGCTAATAATTTAAAAGCATCAATTAATACAGTTTAATAAATACATAAAAGGATCGAGTCTCTTTTTTTCATCCACTTTCTAGCATCAATTAAAGTTAAGGGTGATTGTCCCGTGAGTAACTAAGGCAAATTTGTTTGTGTGTGTGTTTCTCTCTCCTTTTTTGTTTTGATTTTTTCCATTGTTTTGTACATAAAGCAATCACATAAAAATAGTTATAAATAGAAAAATTGCAAAGGTTTTTCCCCCCTAGACAAATAGGAAAAACAACCCAACCAACCCAACAAACAAATTGAGACAGAAAAACCACCTTGCTTCAAGTCCTTGTAGATTATACAGTACTCGGCATCTTTGGATACTTTACAATGACTCCAAATTGTAGACAAAAAAAACACCTGAAGTAACCAGTCATCTGCAAAACGTTGCTTGTGTAAGAAGTCGATATGGATTAAAAAAAAAAAAAGTTTGATGCAGTTTTAAGAAGTTGTTTTTTTTTTTTTCTTTTTCCCCCCACCCCCCTCCATCGACTTGTTGCACGCAGAGTCTTTGTGGATTTCTTTTTGGAGGAGGAAGTGAGCGTTGGGCAGTTCCTTGGGATCGTTCTGCTATGGATGGTCTCAGAGCAGAAGTCCTCCATGCCCTCCTGGGGGGCTGTGGATCCTGGACCCCTTGTGTCCCTGCCATGCTCTGGTGGGAAGACCCTCACCCAGCCACCGCTTCAAAGCGGCACCATCAATGGGCAAACCAAAAAATGAATGAACCTGCAGTCCTCTTGTTCCCTTTGATTCTGCTGAGGTTGAAAGGTAACAGTAAAAAGAGAAAGAAAAAGCCCTAATTTGCAACATCTATGTTTTTGAGAGCTGGTTTTGTGTAAAACCAGCTTCCCATGGCACCTGCTGCAAGCCATCTCAGTTGGTGGTGAAACTGGGGTCCCACCATGTCCGAGAGGAGCCATCAGAGGCAGGTGGCCATCAAAAGCCTTTATTCTCGAGAGCAGCTCATGTTTTTAGGGGCTGAAGGAGGCTAACAAAGCAATTCCAGCCAATCTGCCACTTTTCTGGCCTCAAAAGAAAGAGGGGTGGCCAGGCCAGGGTCTGCAGGGATGCTGGGGAGGACCCCAGACCTGGTGGCAACCTTCAGCTTGGACCACCCCATCATATATTACCACCTCATCTTTTGAACCAAAAAATGGCAAAGAAATAGTATTTCTACTTGCTTGCAAGTAGACAATCTCATCTGCAAGACATCTTTAGTGGACTTCTTTTCCAGAAAGATCCCTTGAGATGAGCAGCAGGGATATTTGCACACCAAATTTTTTCCCATCGACATTGCAGATTCAGGGACACTCAAGAGTTTTGTAAATTTTTGTCATCTATATATATATATATAGGAATTAGGGAGAATTAAGGACACAAATCCAGACATTTCAGAACGGTCAGCAGCGGTGAATTCTGACTCTTTGGTTTGAAATGACTTTTTCATTTCAAAATTCCCACATGGTTTATTTTTGCAAAGCAAGGGTTTAATAAAAGCTCAGGATCAAAACATTTCTGATCCTTCCAAAATTTTTCCTTCACCTTTTCAAGCAACTGAAGTTAAAATACTCAAAATAGGCTTTGGTTCTCCTTCTGAGATTTTTGAAATGGCCGAAGAACCAAAGTAAGATCCCCCTTTTCCACCCAGTTTTGCTCCTGGGTGATTTTTTTTTTTTTTTTTTTTTTTTTTTGTGATGAGTCCCAACTCATCCTGCACAGCAGGGCTTTCACCAGTCCTGCAAATCTGATATACTGCTGAGAAAGGCAACAGCCGGGATTCTCCCCCCTCCCCACGTGGCTGCTTGAGCCTCCCCTTTATCCCTTGTAGAATAAATTTTGTTGCCAGACATTGGAATTAAAAAAAAAAATAGTCCTTTTGACCAAAAGGGCCAAGGAATGTAACATATCAAAACCACGTCTGGACGGCTTGTTGGTATTCAGCAGACCCCACGGGTGGAAAATGGGGAACATCTCCCCCAGAAGAGCCATCTCATGGTGATGGTTGTGCCCTGGACTAAGGCAAGTGACATTTTTGGGAGCGTTGAAGAGAGCAGCAGTCCCAGCCTGGCCTTCCCGGATAGAGCCGTGAGCGGTGGGTGGCTGGATGGGGCAGTGAGTGCCCCATGGCCCCAAAGCCAAGTGCATCACAGAGTCTAAAGTGCCAGTGGCCATGGGGCGCAGCAGCCGCCCACCCACCCGCTCGCGCTTAGGATGGCCCCGTGCCCCAAGCCCTGTGTGGCAGGCCATAGGGGCAAGGGGACGAAGAGCTTCTTGGGAGCGAGACAATGCAAAAGGACAGGCGGGGACCCCGAGGGAGCCAGTTACCCTGTTGGGGAGGGAGTGGACCCATGGTGGGACCGGGCACGGGTTTAGTTGCTCGCCTCTGAGATGGGAGCCACGTGGCCGAGCCCCGCCAAGCCGCTGAAGCCCGTGCTCCAAGGATCAGGAAGAGGGAAGAAGGGTTGGGCAGCAAGGTTTTCATTATGGCCCAGGGCAAAGGCGAAGATGCCCGCGTTCCTCTCCATGTCCAGCTGGGCTCGCCTGAAGAGCTTCATCTGAGTTTCTTCAAACTGGCTCTCCAGCTCCTGCAGGCTGAAGGCGGTCTTGGCTCCACTCAAAAAGTGCTTGGGGCTGGGGCCAGGAAGGCACATGGCCGCGCCGCCGAGGTGGCCGCTCATCTCCTCCAACGTCGGTGGCATCACAAAGCTCTTCTCCACTGGTGGCCCGCTGGGAGCAAAGAGCAAACCGGCCGCCCTCCATGCCGCCGGCTTGCGTCCTCGCCGGGGCCGTGCGATCCGGCAGCTCTGGCGTTTGATGTGGCGATGGAGGTGGTCAGAGCGGGTGAAGCTCTTGTAGCAGAACTCGCATTGGTAGGGCCGGACGCCTGTATGGATGCGCATGTGGTTCTTCAGGTCGTAGTTGTGCACAAATTTGGCGTTGCAGTGGATGCACAGGTATGGCCGCTCCCCAGTGTGCTTCCGCATGTGGATTTTGAGCTTGTCCTGCCTGCAAAAGAAAAGGCGCTCGGTCAGGTGGTGTGGGCTGGAAGGGATGCAGTTGGGATTGCCCCTTGGATCAGGAGAGGGAAAGGTGACGGGAAGGTGGAGAGTTCATCCCGGGGCTTTCAGCCGCAGCACTGCCCCAGTGTATGGATGCTCTCGTAGGCTGGCGTTTGCATCCAACTCCTCCTTCCCTGGGCAACACTGCCTAAACATTGCACAGACCCAGCCCTCCATGTCAGGAGTTTGCAGCCCATCCCAGAGAGTCCAGAACAGCCTAAATTGGAGGAAAAAAATCCTCTGCAATAAAGCCGAAACACATATAGGAATATCTAAATAAGTACAGCTATATTCCTGCCTGCAGATAAGGAAGTTAGTTGAGCTTGTGCGGCAATGTTGCTTAAACAAAGTCCCTCTTGGAGCTGATTTTCCCTTCCTTTTATCCTTGCACTGACCACTGGGTGTCTCAGGAGCTTTCGTTTGAAGCGGGAGCATCGCACAGGGGGAAGCAGGCAGAGGTGCAGGCAGCGCCCAGGCGCTCTGCACCCCCTGTCCTTCCCAGCCATCCTCTCCAAGGCCAGGACGCGCACATCCAGCCTCACACATGTTTTGGAGAAGGTTTTGAAATACAGCAATGGGAGAGCATAATACCCATCCCAACAGCACTTATTTACAAATAATATTTTTTTATTTTTAAGGGGAACATGTAAAAGCAGCAAGAATATTTTATCAAGCTGGCAGTCCAACTACTATTTTTTTTTTCTCCAATGAATAAATGTTTCCTTCTGCCATCTACAAAAATCACAGCGAAGGCATATGATTATAAAAAGCAAAGCTGATTGATTGTAGCTGAGCTGAGCCAGGTGCGATGCCTAGGTTGCGTGAGCAGAGTTCAAGTAAGCAAACAGCAAAGTGGGAGAATTCCTATTGTTTTCTGAAATGCTTTCAGTATGATCCCTCCAAGACATTAGCAATGCGACTAAGAATACAGAGAATACATGGAGTCATGACCTTATTATCTATAAAATATGTAAGCATGCAAAAAAAAGCAAAGAACACCCAAAAAATCTATTTATGCTGGCAGGTCAAGCCCTCAAAACTTGCAAGGTGCTGCCTTTGCACTGATTTCTGCCACCCTGCCTGTGTGCACCTCGAAATAGTTTTTGGTGACATGACCGGCAGCACGCCGGTGTCGGCCATGCTGCAAGGAGTGCAGCCCCGGGATGGGCATCCCTACAAACCATTCCCTCGGGATCAAGGATGCAGAGAAGTATCCCTAGCAGGAGAGTCACTTCTTCACCAGATGATGCTTTACTGCTTTTGGGAAATGGGTCCCAGCCTGGTCCTGCATCTGCAGCGGCAGCGCAGGCAGTGGAGATGCTCCTTGCCTATACAGCGGTTGTAACGCTCTCACATGAAGTTTACAACTCATGCAAATTTTTAGGGAGACAAAAAAAAAAATCATCTCTTCGTCCCCATGCCAAGCCCAGGGCCAGATCCCAGCTTCCCATTCTGCAATTTTCAAAGCTGCTGTTATCCCAAGATTTTATTAAGGGTACACGTCCCCCAAAAGGGCTGAAATCAGTTCTCAGCAGCAGACAAAGCAGCGTGGAAAACTTCATCCCAAACGGATAATGTGCAGCAAAGTCGTAAGCAGATGAACGCAGGGGCTCGTAATGCTAAGGGTTGGGAAATGTTAATAAAAAGCAGAGCTACCAGCCCCACCTATAATATAATTTAAACCTATATATGTAATGTTTAACCTAGCAGGATCGCTTTTCCTAATAAACATGCAGCGTGCCAGGACTGTATAATGTAAATACAGGCAAAGCTTTTTTTTGCCCATCTCTGGCGGCAGACAGGGAGAAACTCAATCCTCCCTGCCCTGGCAGCATCTCCGTGGGATGGAGGAGAGCTTTTATGGCTCTACCTGGAGAAGCTCAGAGGTTGGGGGGGCTGAAATGCTCCGGTTGGGGTGAGGCACCCCGGGGAGGATGCGGCATGGGAAACACAGGCTTTGCGAGATGGGATCTCAGCTCACAGGCTCTGCGAAGGAGAACCACGCTCCGTGTGTGTGAATAACCTTAATGCAATTGCATTAGGAGAGCGATTAGGGCTCTGTGAGCTGTCACAACACAAATAATAGGAACAAATAATGTTAACCTTTCTGGCTGGAACAGTTTCTCCTTGAGCACTCTGGGGCTGTCTTGGTGAAAAAGCTGAAATATTTGGAGTTTTCTCCAGCGTTTTAGCAGGGTAAAACAGCAGACTAGAAGCTGAGCAGCCTTTGTTTAAGGAAAAAATTAATGAGCTATTAAATGAAGTCCTGCTTCCTGCGATCAGATGTCCCAGGGAGTCAGGAGTGGCAGATCCAGGTGCATGTGGGGTCCTTGCCGTGGGATGTGAAGGGCAAGGAATCTGATGGGGAGGGTGGGGGACTCCCCACCAGGAAAACATATTTTCTCTATTTCCCCCAGTAAATTTGCTCCTCCACGGTTCCTCAAGCGCAGAAGTAATGATTCATTCAGAAATCCCATCTGGGAACCTCTGCTTCCCTGCACCCTCATTCCCAGGGGACCCCAAGGGGGTCTGGGCTTGCACCTCCCCAGCAAAGGCACTGCTCACTGCCGTGGGTGCGAGTCCAATGCTTTCGGGAAGGATGAGATTCCCACCGAGAGCAAAACATGTAACACAAGTGGCAGCCTTCAGGGAATCCCGGCAGAAATCTCTTTCTACATCTCAGTCACTCCACTTAGCTTAAATACACTTTCCCCTAAAGGAGAGCTCTCACATTAGAGTAATGCTGAAAATGGCTAAAAACAAAAAACCCAAACAAAACCAAACAAACAGCTGTGTGATATTCACAATACTTTCAAATACATTTAAAAATAAATGTTTTCAAATTTCCACTTGGCTCAGGGTGTTAAAGAAGGAAAAAACCCTCCAGCCTTCAGCTCTGTGCAGGGTGACCCAAACGAACAGCTTCATTTTCGTGAGTGATGATGGGAGACTGCACCGTTGGATTAGTCCAAATTTTCTTTGTGATTATTTTCTTGGGTTAAAGTCCTCCTACCCCTATGCTTTGTATTTAGCAGCTGTTGAGCATATGGGGGGATGTAGGAGTGTTGGGTTTAACCTGCATTAGTAATGGGCCACACTGGACCATCTCTGCCTGGAGCTTTTAACCTCCAAGATGCTGATTTGACCTGCTTGGATTAGGGATCAGGATACGTGAATTCCCACCTGAGCCCTCCTACTAACCTTCGCAGTGACTGTGAGTCAGTACCAACATCTCTCCGTGCCTCAGTTTCCCCAAACGAAGCCAACGATGCTGCCCTTGCTTGTAAAGAATTTAGGGAGCCCTCTGGGAGGGCTCAGCTCTAGTATTGCCATCACGGGGAAGGTGTCGGTGATGGGTCAAGCCAAGCTATTTCCTCGTCAGCAATTAGCACCGGCAGCACCACACCCAGGAGAGCAATGGGGACGGCGGGATGGGGCTGTCCAGGTGGTCCCTCCAGCCCGGGATGCAGCCGCACTCACCGGGCTGAACCCATCCCACTCTTCCCAGCCTGTCCGGAGGTGACGACCGAGCACTAACCTGAGGATGCAGCACCAGCAGGAGCTGGATCCAAATTCCTGCAGGCAGGAATTAGCACCAGGCAGTGGCCTTTCCCCTGCAAATACCAGGGTGAGCCGGCTCACCTCGCGTACGCCCGCCCGAGGCACGATGCTTCCCGCATTATAATACGGTGTCTGCTGCGTTAATGGAGCGGAGCATGGAAATTTATTTTCAGGTCAAACCCTCATCATCTGCATAACTTCCACTCGAATATTATCACAGGGACGAGAGAAGAAAAGACAGGCTGAATGCGGGAGCACCCCAGGTGTCCGGCCATTGTCAGGAGCTCGCCTTTGCCTACTGTGAATATTATTTTCCTCTGGTTTGCTCGCCCCAGCCTAATAGAGCTCTCTCTCTCACACGCAGCCAGGAGCTGAAATACCATGCTCTTGTCAGAAAGCTTTATTATTATGGTAAAGATTGTACTCATTAGATATTAATTATAGCCAGCAAGAGCAGGTCCAGGAATCTATTTGTCTCTGCTCACCAATTAAATTTGCCCAGCTTTTCAGAGACGGGTTGCAAGCTGTAGCATTAGATTTGCGTAGCCCGCTCCGATTTATAACCATTGAGGGGTCTGCTGAGGTGAAGAGAGGTGCAAAGGCTGGGAATTGGTACCAGGGGTGGATCTGGCCAGTCATGCCTGCCTTGGAGCAGCCCATGCTGGGGCTGGTCTCACCTAACTTGAGATACCTAAAAGTTCGTGCCCTAATCTAAGCCCTGCACGTTGTCTTTGAGGTCAGGGATTGACCCCTGCTCATCCCCTTCCCTCATCTACCTCTCTGAAGGGGGCTGATCTCTTTCCACTGACCATGGAGGGAGTCGAGGTGCCAGGCTCTTGGGCAGCCAACGTTTGGGGTGATAAATCATAGAATCACTTAGGTTGGAAAAGACTTTTAAGATAATTGAGTCCAACCGTAAACCTAACGCTGCCAAGGCCACCACTAAACCGTGTCCCTAAGCACTACATCTCCCTGGCTTTTAAATACCTCCAGGGATGGTGACTCCAGCACTGCCCTGGGCAGCCTGTGCCAGGCCCTGACAGCCCTTTCAGTGAAGAAATTTTTCCCAATACCCAACCTAACCCTGCCCTGGCGCAGCTTGAGGCCGTTTCCTCTCGTCCCATCGCTTGTTCCTGGGGAGAAGAGACCAAGACCCACCTTGCTACTAACATATAATAATCAGGATGGCTCCAGCCTCAGAAAGCCCAGACACTGTCATGTCTAAACATGTGCAACTTGGTTGTGGTCTACACTGATGCCAAAATGTGCAAACCCAGACTAATTACATCCCGCAGCTAAATGGCCCTCCCAACTCAACGCATCTCCCAGCACATTAGAGATGAAGCCTCCTTGGCTGTTTGACCATCTGTTTTCCAGCTCCCTCTGGTCCAACTGTGGTGAACTATGGTGGGGTTGAAAATATCCTGTTACTTATTTCAGCTTTTGTCCAGCAAGCGGATGGATCCAGTGAGCTGTGGACATGATCCACAACCCACCAAAATCAGTAGGTTTGTTTTTTCCCTCCACCCTCCCTTCCTCTCTTTTTCTGAAGGGACAGAGATCATGCCCTGCTTTCTTTGCTACTTATTTTTGGGAAAAAGAGATGTGTAGATTAGGAATCAGCCGTGGGTCATGACGTGGCCCCTTCAACCACCCCCACCCCCCTGCACACAGCCACACATGGCAGAGGTAACCAATGCACACCTGGTAAAGCGGACTTCACAGATATTGCACATATACGGCTTCTCTCCCGTGTGGGTCCTCATGTGCCTGGGCAGCTTGCCAGCCCCCATGATGACTTTGTTACAGATGGGACATTGCTGGGACGCCTTGGGCTTTATCTTCCTCTCTTCCTCCAGGGGCCATGGGGGAAAAACTCCTCCAAACTGGGTAGCGCTTAGGAAATTGAGATAAGCGCTGTAGTCAGTCTCTGCCTTAATATGCCCTAAGGGAGCTGCTGGGGTGTTGGTAAACATGTCCTTGAAGAAGTCATTAGGGAAAGGAGGCGGAGGCAGGTCTTCCTTCTCCTCCTCTTCCTTGATCTTCCTCTTTTTGATCACCAGATCCAAGGGGCCATTTTCTACTTGTGGCTCCGTGAGCTGGGAGAAGGAGCTAAAATCACCGTTCCATAGATGGGGGAAGAAGCTAGGGGTGAAAGGAGAGAGAGCCGGCCTCCTTTCTGGGATGTTCGCCTTAGGGTACAAGTTTTCCCTTAGCAAGGACTCGATGGAGAAGTCTCGTATCACGCCCAGGTGTCCAGAGGAGTTATTGGCTGGGTAGTGATTTGGAAAGTCTTTAGGTGCTTCTGTATATGCTTCTTCGGTAAGATCAGACTTGGAAGGGCTTTGGTGACAGCTTACTTCTTGGACATCGGGTAGGTTCTCCTGATTGACAAAATCTTCCACTTCCTCCTCCTCCTCCTCCTCTTCCTCCTCATCTTCATCTTCATCTTCGTCATCATCTTCGTCCTCTTTGTCATCTTCCTCTTCGGCCTCTCTGTCAGGCTCCATGATTTCAAGGCATACATTGATAATGCACTGGATCTCCAGCATCTTGGCAGCGCTGAGGATGTGCTTGACATTTGAGGTGGTGATGGTGAGGGTTGAGGTGTAGGCAAACTCGAGGATGGCAGAAAGTGCTTCAGGCTTGACAAAGTCAATCTCGTAAACATAGGGCTGGTCAGTTAAAGTGCCGGTAGTGAAGAGTTTTTTGAAGTACTTGCTGCAGGCAGCAAGGACGGACCGATGGGTCCGGTACTCCTGGTCCTGCACAATAAGGATGACATCGCAGAGGAGACCGTCATGCCGCTGCTCATTTAAACCACACAGGACTTCACTGCTGTGGTTCGGGAATGGGATCCCGATAAGATCTTCAATGCCATTGGCCATATTCTCATTTAGTGCCCTAGGACAAAACATAGACAGTAGAGCATTAGCAGGGGATTCCCAATCAATAATGTTGAAACGACCCTGCCTTCTCTCGATGTCCTCCTCTCCCTTGCCTCACTTGGACCTCTGTAATCACCTCCTGCTTGCACTGCCCCAGTGCATCTCCATGTCACCTTTAACTCCTTCCAGGTCTCCTGTGATTTAACCTTTGCTTCCCTCCACATCTGTTAGTCTCCTTCTTTGTCTCCATCCTTCTCTTCTTGGTTCCCACCCTATTCACTTTTTCATAACCACCACAAGCTCCCTCTTCTCTTTCACATCCCTCCCCCAGGAACTTTGTGCAATGACTCCCTCCGCATCATGGTTCTTCCACATCCTCCCAAAGCCAACATCTTTCCAGGCACATGTTGGATTTGCCCTGCCAGGAGCTATATGGGGAAAGGGTGATGCTGTGTTGCTTCACACTGGCAAGAGCCAGCACCTACAGCACTTAAGCAAGACGAGCCAGGGAGCGCCCATCTCACCTATGCAAGTGTTTTTGGGACTGGTACCACTGGACATCCCAAATAGGAAGGACTGCTGGTCAAGGCTGTTTGCTGCAACAGAAGAGCAGTCCTTATGGGGCAGCAGGTCTCCACTTCTGTGTCCTCCTTCTACTTCATGCCTGGAAGCTATCCCATGTCACCTCAGCATGTGGACAACCCGCATAGGGATGTCTTCCCGAGGGATTTGGGAATGGGGGAGGCAAGCGAAGAGTTGTGTGTCATAGTGTACCTAAACGCTCAGGCAAAGACAACCAGGGAGCGAGGGCCTGGCTAGAGGCAGATGGCTGTCTGCTGTCTTCACCCATGAGCTGAGCTTGCTCCATTCCCAATCCTGTTTGGACTTGTAGCATGGTATCAAATGCCCTGTACATCTGGCAGACACCTTCCCCTGCTAGCGCAGCTCCAGCTTCAAAGGGAAATTCGGAAGCAAAAAGCCCACACCCAAAAGGAAAACCTGTTTTTTTTGCCATTTTTTTATCTGTAAGATGTTTCCTCTTTCACATGGCTCCAGCAGCCCTTCCACATGAGAAATCCCAGGAAAGGAGAGCAACTTCCTCCAGCAGGCAACGAATACATTAATCCCATCACACACAGAATACATCAAACAGCCAGAAAAACTTTGAATACGCTAACTCTTTGGAAACCCCCAGGACACAGAGCACGTGTTCATGCAGTGTCACCTCTACGAGCCCCGGCTCGTGGCCCCGCTGCAGGTAGACACTCAGTTCACAGCCAAGCGGTTCATCTCCGAGAGAGCCCAGGGTACATGTAAGTAAAACTGCAGCTCCACTCTGGCCCCTTTTGGAAGGCTGAGACCACCAGGCAGGTCCCCACTCCCACCCTCTGAATCTCTGGCAGGTTCCCAATCCCACCACATGCCACCTCCGCATCTCTCCTGGGATCCACCGCCACGTCCTGGGTGTCCTTCTCTGCTCAGTTTCTGGCCGTGCTGACTCCAAACCTCCTTCCCACCAGCTGTGGGGACCTGTTTTACCCCATGGTGAGGGGCTGGCTCCCAGCCTACCACCTGCTTCCAGCCCTCGGTGATGGACAAAGCCTGGTCTGATGGAGGTTGTCCAGGGAAACCCTTGCTTCACCTTGGCTAGCAAGCCAGTAACCTCTGGGGGAGGCTGGGGAGCCACAGACAGGATTAGACTCTGCAGCAAACGTTCCCATGGGAAGAGGAATGCCATCTCCTTTCTCCTCCCTCCGAAGGGTCAATCTGCAGCCGAGACCTTGCAGATATCTCCCACACACCTAATCAGTGCTGCCAAATACCCGCCGTGTGGGAGCCGGTGAGCGAAGGCCTTGGGAAGACGGTGCAACGTAGATGGAGCACACCCCGGGGAAGCGTTACAGACCACCAGCCTGGTGGGAGCAACGCCGGGAGGGGGACAAGCTGTCCCTGAGCTAGTGAAGCCTTGCAGGGGGCTGGCAGGCAGCCCCCGCCATGGGAAGCCCTCTCCAGCCACCTCCCCATGCCTAGAGCTGGGGAGAGGAACTGGGAATTGCACCCCTCCGAGCCCCCCTCAGCTCCAGCCACCGACATTTTCAGCCGAGGGAGGATGCTCCAGCCCCTCATCCCCTGGTGTGCCCATTAGCTCCATGCTAATTATGTCTGTTGTCTGAAACAAATTGATTCATTACAGTGTGCTGTGCTTAACCATGTTAACTAGCTACGCTCCTCTACCAGCCCGACCGGCTCCGTATCAAATCTTCCTTGAAAATCGCCGATAAATGAAAGTAAATCTGATGCATTCTTCAAGTGGACTGTAAGATAATAAATAACCCTGAGCTGGGGAGGAAGAGACAACTTCCTTTTTAGGGCTTTGTATCCTTAATTATAAGCATGAGCAATTAAATTTCTATTGCTGTATTTATCTTCTACTCATTTATTTTTGTTTGGAAGGAGCATTAGTGTTAAAGGAGCTCCTTACATGAATCTTCCTATGAATCTATTTTGATCTTTTATTGCCAGATCACCCTAAGTGCAAAAGATCAGAAAAGCAGAACATTAGACTACCCTGACAATTGTTTTTATAGAGGTTTTTTCCGGACACTAAACTCCCTCCTCCCTAATTTGTGGATTATTCACTTAGCAGCAAGGAAGCAAGAAAAAATGGAATTAGAAGATCATGGGGTATGTGATTATAAATTAAAATGATGTACAGCTCCCTTCGGTGGGAATGGACTCCTTTTCCTTTCTTTTCCCCTCCTCATCCTCTCGAGGTGCAGTTCTGTTAACCAAAGCACTTAGGCAAGCCGATAACTTTACAGGATGCTGGCAAAATTGAAGGTGATTCATGTCATTTAAATGGGGGGGGGGAGGAATCGAAACAGCCCATTCATTTGCATACATTTGCATTTTTTTAACTCGCAGGGTGGTTTGACAGCTCCGGAGCTCAGCGAGCCTGAGAAATGACCTTATGGTTCCCATGCCCCCGGGGACGTTGATGGCCACAGGCTGGAAGTGAGCTGAGGCTGATGTTTTCCTTCCTCCCCCTCCCTCCTCTCCCTCCTCCTGCGCTCCCCCCTTCCCCTCCCCAAGCCAAGGGTGGGGTCCTCAAGCATAACAGGCCTAAAAATAGCATCTGGTGGTGACAAATGTCACCAAGTGCATGCACACTCTGAACGGACTACATGGAGTTAAACAGAAAAATCCCATTTTATAATAGAAAATTACAGCATTGTTAAAATAAACTGGGGTGGGAGGGGGGAAAGGGCGGAGGGCACCTAAAATAAATGTATTCTGCAGATGATGTCTCGAAACATTGCATTTATGGGCATGCTTAAAACTCATTCATTACTTTCTTGCCATGAAAAGCCTCATTTATAAAAGAATGATCCTGGGAGATGTTATTCAGATGCAGGACCACTTCCCCCCGCGCTGCCCGCAGGCGCATGGCGAGTGCTGCCAGCTTAGGCACCTCAGGCTGCAACAGGAGAAAAGGGGGATTGGGGGGAGCTAAGCTCTGTCCCCTTTTTGGGTGAAAATCCTTCCATTTTTGGGAGGGATGGTGCTTCACCAGCTCGGGGTGGCGACCAGCACGATGGAGATACATAGGCAGATGTAGGCAGATGCAGGCAGGGGTCTCGGCCGTGATGCCGAGGTCTAACCTCACTGCCTGCCTGAACGTGGCTGATACAACCCAGACACAAGCCAGGGACTGCAGCAATATTACAAACCGCCTGCGATGTGCGCTCCCTGGGTGACCCAAAGCTCACCCAGGGCGCTCTGCTGCTCAAAAGCCCCTTCTGTGTTTTATTTTTATTTTTTGGTTGCTTTATTCTCACGTCTCCTTTTAACTTCAAGCCTCTTTCAGTATCATACAGCCTCTGAAAACCAATAATATAAAACTGAAATATCGGAGGGAGAGGCGAAAATGCTCATTTAGCATTGTGATAAGTAAAAAATAGAAGTATACTCAATAGATGATAGAGATATATCTGTAGAAAACAGATAAAGTGAACTAATATTGCCTATATTCATTTGTATGAGTGGAAATGGAGGACTGCCACAGCTGGGAGGAGCCCTGGGAAAGATGTGCCAGCCCCGAGGTGGGACGAGATCCTGCCCCTGTGTCTCAGTATTGCTCAAAGCCAGGAGCAGGAGACCTGTGACCTGTGAGGGCTCCTCATCAGCACTTCCCTCTCCCATCTCCTTCCTCATCTCCAGTGACAACGCCCTGCAAAGCCGGGCCCTTGGAGGAGATAAAGGCTGCCAGGAAGAGCCCAGGCTTGTGCAACACATGGCTCCTGGTTCAGGGCTACGGCAGGGCTGGCGATGTCCCCTTCCCATCCGCTCCATCCGTGGGGACAACGCTTCGCAACCTGAGTCTTAGCTGGGAGATGGCAATTTTGGCCTTTAATTGTATGCTGGCACATAGCATCATTACTATAACATGCAGCATTTTAACATTTTAACGTTTTAATATTTTTATATTCTAATATGTGTATATTTTAATATTTGTATATTTTTTATATTTCTATTTTTACATATTTATATACTAATATTTTTATATTTTTAGAATTTTATATTTGTATAGAGATTCTCAGAGCATTTTGTCTCAAAATATGCATTGCTTGGCCTTTTCTTTGCTATGATTTTCCCCACGGGAAGGAGCTGGCTCCTGACCACATTTCTTTTTGGTGTGCAAAGCGCTGGGCTCACCCCGGGAGTGCCACCCCGAAGATATGGGAGTACCGCAGGGAAAGCTGGGGAGCACAAAGCGGCTGCCTGGCCATGTCGTGCTCATTCTGCATTCAGTGCGACGGAGGAAGGAGCCTGAGGCTCTGGCTGATCTCTGCCTGCTACCAGTGTCAAAATGACATTTTTTCCAGGCAAAACAAATGGTGTTTCCAGTTCTTCCCTTCACCCAGCCTGTGCACAGAGCAGGGTTTGGGGTGCAAGCCTAGGGGCAAGGCTTGAGGTTAAGCATTCCTCCATGGCCCAGTCCTGCCACAGCATCCCTCACGCTCGGTCCCTGCAGGCAGAAAACCCCAGGAGGGATTTGAGCTCCACATCTGAAGCATGAGGCCATCCAGCAAAGCACCCCCGAGGTGGCTGGACATGTGTTTGGGGTGCTGAGCATCCCTGGCCACCCCAGCCTGCTGCCTGTGGCAGGAGAGGGAGTCATGGAATTGTAGAACAGTTTGGGATGGAAGGGACCTTTAAAGCACATCCAGTCCAACCCCCTGCCATGGGCAGGGACATCTTCAGCCAGATCAGGTTGCTCAGAGCCCCATCCAACCTGGCCTTGAATGCTTCCAGGGATGGGGCATCCACGGTGTCTCTGGGCAACCTCTGCCAGTGCTTCACCACCCTCAGCGTAAACAATTTTTTCCTTACATTTAGTCTGAATCGCCCTTCTTTAGGTTTAAAACCATCACCTCTTGCCCTATCACAACAGGCTCTACTAAAAAGTTTGTCCCCGTCTTTCTTCTAAGCCTTCTTTAAGTATTGAAAGGCCAGTATTGAATTAGCAGGAGGTCTCAACGGCTTTCCCCATCCCCATTTTACCACCAACTCCTTCCCTCCCCTGCCTGGGGCACTCAGCACCCCAAGGGACAGATGCTTTGGCTCTGCTGCTTTGCTTCTTGCTCCTCTTTCCTAATCCCAGCTCCAGGCTGCGGGAGCAGAGGCAGCACCCAGGGTGGGCTGGCTGCTCTCCCTCTGCATCTACCCATGGTCCCATGTATGTAGACCTGCCTGCTACATCCATCAACCCATAAATATATGCATTTTTTGTTTTTTTTTTTTCCCAGGTTTCTTTGTGCCTCATCATAATGAGGCAATTAAGATGTGCATGTGAGATTAGTCTAATCTGTCAAAATATTACAGCTACTTTCTATGGGATACGCTGACCAGTGATTGATAGCTTCTGCTTCTTAGCCGTGTTGTTATTTGGGGGTATAGGGATGCTGGGGCTCTTCTCCTGCATCCGCCAATTGCTCCATGACCTTGAGGAAGTCCCTTGTGCAAGTGTCCCTGGGTGAAGACATCCATGTTGACACCCCACCCAAAGCCATCCCCAAGGGGACGACACCGTTGCCTTGGCCAAGCGGTCAACTCCGATTTGGAAGACGTCTCTTCTTTCCTACCAAGAAGGAGTTGGGATCCCTAAAAGCCTATTTGAAAGGCAGGCAGAGAGGTGGTGGTTTTTTTAAATAAAAAAAAAGGAAGGTGTAAAACCCCAAAAAGGCAAATATTTCCTTAAGCACACCTCCCCTCTGAACATCTTGTCTCCAGAAGAACATGTTATTAAACCACCCACCCTAGTACCTAGCGTTTCTCCCCTCCGGCAGGAAGGTGGGGCAGAGAGCGCTCCTTGCCTTTCAATCACTTCCCTGCAAGATGCCTGAAACGATGAGGAAAACGCGGTGACACCAACCACTGCCTCCCTCGCAAGGAAAATCATGGGTTTTTTTAAAGGAGATGAGCCACTTTGCAGACCCAAAGGTGATGCTGTGGGAGGGAACCGGCTCACTAGCAATAGCACCAGGGGTTTACTGCCAGGCTGGGCACCTGCCCCAGCCTCTAATAACTAAGACCAGCCTTCCCCTTGGGAGCAGTCTTGCTTGGGGAGTACAGGGTTGAGCTGGGAAAGGTGGGGGTGTTTGGTTTTTAAGTGGTACGTAATAAGTTCATCCACCCAAAACTGAGAATCCCTCCTCAAAAAATCATGGATTTTGCTTAGATCTGGACAAAGCAGGCAAGGGCAGAGATGCCTTGATGAGGAAGGATGCAAAGAGGGTCACATTGGCCATGGGAGATGCTCGCTTGCAGCAAGGATGGGGACAAAGCCCTGTACGTGGCTGCAGAGGTGGCATCACCCCACATGGCTGCTGGCAAGGGAGCAGCTCCATAAATGGAGCAGGTCAGTACAATTTAAGAAGATGCTCCATAGGATGCCAGTGCCAAGGCTGCCTACAGTGGCCAGCCAGAGCTCCAGACACGCTGACACAGATGAAGACCTCCCACTGATTCTGGGAGGAGAGGGATGGCCAAGAAGCCCCAGGGGACAGCCCAACCCTTTTTGGCCAGCCTCCACAGAGCCAAGGATGCGTGAGATGGCTCCTACCTGCAGGAATTGCCCCGGAAGTCAAGCATGGTTTGATCACATAATTAAAGTGGTTATGCTTCAGGGATTGAGATCACACGGGTGACCTTCAGCCTGGTATTCCTCCATTACCTACTGAGCTTTTCAATATTAATAATAATCTCTGAACAAAATCCTTGGGCATACAAGGATTCATCCTTACCAACATCTGGCTGGCAAGTTGAGCCCGTGTCAACCATATATATTTACACATACTATATAAAACTGACTTTTTGGGGCTGGAACTATTAGTTTCCTATAAGCAGGCCATCAGAAAGCCATCCTCACCTCAAGTCATAGAATCACAGAATCACAGAATCATAGAATCATAGAATTGCTAAGGTTGGAAAAGACCCTTAAGATCAAGTCCAACCGTTAACCTATCACCGCCAAGTCCATCAGGGAATCCAAAATAAAAGGTGTTGGAGAACCACCTCCGGTGTCCAATGATCCCGACAATGACATTTTTAACCCCTTCTTCATTTTAGTGACAGCCACTCTTCCCAGTTTCCAAAATTCATACAGAAGTTTAGCCAGCCAAACGGACCTGCAGCACATCAATACTGGAGATCTGCTCTACTTCTCTGATACAACATCCCTTGGGAAGTACCACGAGGAGTATTTGCTTAAGAACATAAATAGTGATTACAGGTGCCACTCATTCGCTTGCTGAGGTGCGGAGGCACGAGCATCTCCGGTGCCCTTTGTGAATCCATCCTAGGTAATTTTTAAAAGCTAGTTATACACTGCAGCAAATATTATGCATCTCTCAACAAATCTATCCCTGAAGGTTAGCTCCAGCTACCGAAAGCCTACACCAGGCACCTTGCACTTCAACAACTTGTTTATGTACAGATACAATCTGGTGAAAATGCAAATTATGAATCAAATCCTCGCCCAGTAAGCTGAACAGTTGGGTGCTACTGGTTGTAATGGGAATTTGCCACTGCTCCATGACCACCAGGACCCAACCCCAGTCCATGGGGTATTTAAGTTAAAGCCACATTTCCTGGCCTCAGCTCCTCCATGACTTTGTTGCTTAAGTTGGCCCGTCCATTGGCACGTGATGATGAACAGGTCAAGCTCCTTTCCTCTCTCCCTCATCAGTCATCATGGCAGGTACCAGGTAGCCAAAAAGCCCCAGTGTCCCCTTAGATCTACCCCAAGGCCTCCCTCCCCACCCTGACCTGAACATCAATTTATAATGAGTTCCCAGACTCTGGTATGAAGTTTGGTGGATCAACACCTTGCCTCTGGGCAAGCCCACAGCGACCTGCCACCCAGCAGCTCTGCACACTGCAGGACTAATGCCAGGAAGATGCCATCACACCACCAAGTCCCATGGCTCTCCTATTTCCTTGACACCAGTTCTTGGACCCCAGATAAATGCAAGCAGGAGCTCTGGCAGGGGCAGAGTAGAGTTCAATGCCTCCTATAATTGAAGGGCCATGTTTTCACTTTGGTTTCTTCTTTCCGGCTTCTTTAAATTACCCAGCACGCTTCCCCAGTTTCAGAGTTTATATAAATGTCCAAAATCAGGAGCTTTGGGTCACTTCTGGGTGGCAGCTTGATTAAGTCTGAATGCTACATGACAAGTCCCATCTGATGTGCTGAGGAGGTTTTGGCAAAGGGGTAAATGGTCAAATAAACATAAACAATTAGTGGAGCTACATCGAAGGCTCAGCCTTGCTCCAGAGGTGTTTTGAGGGCTACATCTATGCACAAAGCAGGGGCAAATTAATTAACCACAGTGTCTAGGCAGGTACTGCAGGAGGGGGCTTTATAGGGTGGTCACATTTGACCCACCCAAGCAGCTCCTTGGAGGTCTGGAGCTTGAGAGGATGGTGCTCTGGACATCAGGTCCCTTCTGCTCCTCTCTGCTGTGGTTTCTGCAAGGCTGGAGGTGCTTAATATCCAGTTAGTTATGGGGCTTTTTCTTGGAAACCCTCAGAGGTCCCTCTCTGCATGACTCTGCGTTAGCCTTGATGCTCTCCTGGCTATTATCCAGCATTTAGGGACTTTTAAATGCGGTGTCACTGGTACAGCAAATGATCCTGGCTGAATATCTCCCCTCCCTATGTATCTATATCCACACATATACATACACGTTATACGCGTGTGTTTGTGTGCGCGTAGAACTCCCGTGGGAGGGGGAATATGTCAAACGAAACAGAAGAGTTTCCAGTCATCCTGTGCAACCACCCCACTCTCATGGAAACTCACTCATGCTTCAAGTGACGTGTCCCCCCTCCCACGCCATGTTCTGAAAAAAAAAAAAAAAAAAAAGAGGAGGGAAAAAAGAGAGCAAGAGGAAAATCCCCACCAGAGATGCGCCCACGCCGGAGCTGGGCTGGCTGAACACCAGGTTGCTGGTCCCTCCAGCATCTCTGACATGAGCTGGATGAGGGTCCATGAGGTACATGACATTGTTGGTGGCATTTCTGTCCATGTGTTTGCAGCTGCCCTCCTCCAACACCACCTTCCCCCTTGTGCAAGCTGCCCAGCCACTGCTATAGGGGGCTATATAGGATATAAATATATGGGATACATCCCTGCGGGTGCACAACATTACAACCCCAGGAGCCCATCAGTGGTGGGTACCTCCTTCCAGCACAGCCTTAAAAATAGCAAAAAAAGTTATTTCCTCCCATTCTGAGCTCTCCTGGGAGAGTAGGCAGGCCCCTTTGCTCCTTCTCGTTCTGCTTTTCTCTGGAGCCAGAAAAAGGAAAAGAAATTAAAAAAAGGCTCCTATTGAACGGCGCGCACACACTGGGTGGGTTTGCTTCCTGACAAAAAAAAAAAAAAAAAAAAAAACCACGGCGGAAAAATGTGCCCAGCTTAACCATGGAAAACTGGTTTGGCTGGCGTCCCTCCGGAGTGGACAGGATTGCGAGGGACTTGGACACGGATCCGGGTAAGGCTGTCACCAGCTTGCGCAAAAACACGGCTCCAAAATAAAATAAAATAAATTTCTGGGTGCTTCCAAAAAACAGGGGGCAAAGGATGGGGATCCAGCTCCCCCTTTTCTTCTCTCCCCTCGCCCCCAGAGAGAAAGCCACTGAAGGGAGGACTTTGGGAGTAAAAATAAAAGGGTCAGAGCGTTAGCACGTTAAATCAGAAGCAGATGTGTGCCTGCTCGCCAGCCTGAGTCACTGCGGGAGGGTGGGGAAGGGGGGGGGGGTTATCGCTATTTTGGTGCTGGGTGTGGGGTACAGAAAACAATGCAAGGAGAAGGCGGTGCAGTGTTTGAGCAGGCTTAATATCAGCTTGGGAGCAGGTACAGGCAGGCTCCAGAAGCAGTGGGGTGGGAGGCTCAGCTCCACGGCAGTGGCATTGGCAGCGGCCATGCTCCACCCCTTGCCCGGGCAGGGCTGATCCTCTGGACCCTCCCCAGGCTCCCCTGCAGCATCGCTGGGCAGCCCCAGTCATGCACATCCCTGTTTGAGGGAGTTTCTTGCTGGCCTCCGTCGCATCTCCCAGCATCATTCCTCCAGGAGGAGCACCCATCCCCATGCGTTGGCCAAGACGTGGCCAATGCCAGACCCACCATATGGCCAAGGCATCTGCAGCCTTGCACCAAGGCAGTGGCAGGAACCTCATCCTACCTCTCACAAGGACAACCTCAGGAGCTAGCACGTCTCTAAAACCCAGCTTGCTTTGGGCCAAGCCCCATAATGGAAGCTCCGCCTCACCTTTTGCCTCCCACCATGCCCTCCGCTGCTTACACTGTGTTGGCATTCATTAGGCTCACAGTCCCATGAGTATTTACGAGAGCGGTACGTCAGATTGGTCTATTTTCCTCCGGCATAACCCGAAATATTATTTTCCTGCTTGGCTCTCATGAGAGCCTTTGCAGCCTCATTCATTTTTAATTGCCATTTAAGTCCTGGAGCTCTAAGGACACGAGCTTCCTTGCTGCAGCCGGGCCAGAACAGCTCCCACGTAGACACAAAGTGACTTTTGGAGAGACGTGTTGATGGAGGGTGCCTCTGCAGAGCATCTTGCCCTGTGACAGCAATCTGGCCTGCAAAGACACAGCCCCTCCAGCAGCACCACCCCATCATCTATACCATGGGCAGAAGTCTAGCCCTGGCCTTGGACTGTACTGCCGCAGTCAACTCCAACACACGATGAAAATTCAAGTCTCTGCCTTCAGAGAAGGGACCAAATCCACCTAGTTTTTACCCATATGAATGTTTCCTCAGAGTCATATACAGCCCCAGCTCCATTGCAGAGGGGTGAATATTGCATCTCCCCATCCATCACTGACCCGAGGAGGAGCATCATGGATGCCCCATCCCTGTCAACATTCAAGGTCAGGTTGGACGAGGCTCTGAGCAACCTTATCTGGTTGAAGATGTCCTTGCTCATGGCAGGGGGTTGGACTAGATGGCCTTTAGAGGTCCCTTCCAACCCAAACCATTCTGTGATTCTATGATCATTTTTCTGCAAGCCAACACTTCTCTGAATCACACC
Source organism: Theristicus caerulescens (assembly GCA_020745775.1). Taxonomy (NCBI): domain Eukaryota; kingdom Metazoa; phylum Chordata; class Aves; order Pelecaniformes; family Threskiornithidae; genus Theristicus; species Theristicus caerulescens. The sequence continues at coordinate 3,906,185 of CM036583.1, read as the reverse complement.
TCCCCACCATGCTGAAACCCCAGCGAGGTGCATCACATCTCTAACTCTTGAGCTGGGTGTTTCTAGAGGAAATACTGCCGGGCTTCAGCAGAGGACACTCAGAGAAAGGGGGATGAGACTTTCATCCTGACTTCTGGTATGTAAACCAACCAACTAATGAGCTCTCTGAAGACCACAGGTAATATATGAGCATAACCTTACAGTGCGGCCCAAGCACCGAATATCCAGAGGCAACTCCCTATCTTCAGGGGACGATTTAATCCAGCTCTCAAGGTTACAGAGCAATTTAACTGAAGATCAGGGGTCAGATTCAGACCTCATTTGTATCTCAAATCCTTCTGTGCGTGAAGCCCCTGGTTTCTCTGCCAGCCTGCTAGAAAGCTAAACAGCAGCTGAGTCGTCAGCTCAGCCCTGATCCTGCAAAGCCTCACCCGCCTGAGCAATCTGTGTGATTTGGTGGGGCCCACCCATGCCCAGCTTGGTAAATATAGTCAAAGCTGGTGAGGATCAACAGAAAAAAACATCTGAACTCTCCCCAAGATATAACCTGGAAGAAGGAAAAGAAAAATATCTACTGCTGAGATGTTTCAGCTCAAACACATGGAAAAAAAAACCTGAAAATCAATAGGTTTAATTTTTCAACCAATGCTTCTGCAGGCAAGGAGGGGGTTTGTGGGATCGAGCCCCCAAGCAAGGCAAGTCCTATGTCCCAGCTGACTACACGCACACGCCAGCTCAGTCTGATTCGATTTAAGACAGCTGAGTTGTAAATGAGGCTTATAATGGAATTGGCAAATGACCCTTCAATACAGTATTGCAAACCGACAGCATTCAAAAATAACCCAGGCTTGAGTCAGGATTCAGCTCTTGGCTGGGTGTGAGTGCAGGATCAGGGGTGCATCATGCCATCGGCTATGAAAACAGCCCAAGCAAGCAGGGAAAAAACCCCAGCTTCTCCCCTCTTAGGGATTTTAGAGGGGTGACCCTTCAAAAAGAAAAAAAACAGGGAAAAGGAGGAGAAAATGCAGCCCTGCCATGTAAAGAGAGACAGTCTTGCCTGTTTGTTTTGGCCTATCCTGAACTCCAGGCAGTTTCCAACTGGAACCCAGAAATGCTGATGGTGTTTGGAGTCTGTCTGCATCGCTCCCATGACGTGAAGAGTCATTCAGGATGATGGGCTGGGATTTTTTTTTTTCCCTAACAACTATATTTACTGTTACATTTTGAACTCCCCATGCTGTCATTACAATGTCAGATGAAATTACATATGCGATAACCATAACATCAACGCACGCAAAAGTTCACAAAGGCTTTACAAGGAAACATTTTCAAGGGAAGCTGCTCACATGTCAGGACTCAAAGGGGATGTCCAAAGGAGTCTTTGAATTACAGGGCGCTGGCTACAGCCAGAACTTGGCCTTGCTGGAGCTGAACAGATGGATTTTACACTTTTTTCGGGCTTTGCCGGGTGAAGCGTATTCTTATGTATCCTGGCGTAACTATGGATTGACTCCAGGGATTTAACTGATGCTATTCTGGATTTGCACCAGTGCAAAGAGGATGAGGATGTTACAGTGGTCTGCAGGACAGTCTTGCAGACGGATCCAAATTGCACCGTCTTACAGTGAGCTTCTGTGCTGGTGCCACCATGAAGATGTTGGCATGGGATCTACAGCTAGTTCGTGACTTACAGAAAGAGCTGCATAGGCACAAGAGCTGGAACAGGGACAGCTAGTATAACCATTACAAAAGCATCTTATATCACCATGGCTGATTCCCTTTCACACAAAGGACTACATATGCCCCTATACAGCACTTGAAGACCGAGGAGAGATGTTCTCTCCTCATCCAAGATGTGCTGGAGGCATAGGAAAGGACCCCCAGCTTCTCATCCACTATCAGGCCAAAGGTAACTACTCCTCACAGCTCTGCCTTTGAAGTTGTTCTTATGAAAATCTCAGTTTCTGCTGGGGAAAAGCAGCAACCAGGTTTCTTCCAACTGCTACGGGCAGCTGGGTGAAGGGAACTTGGCTGGTGCTCCTGGAGGACGGTTCCAGCAGCACAGTGATAGAGGCAGGAACCTCCAGGAGAGAGGCATCATCTCCCATTGGCACAGCTGGATGTGTAAGGCAACATCTGTACAGCTGTGATTGCATCTGCTTAGGGGGAAACGGTACAAGTATAACTAGGCCAGTCTAGCTAAAGTATTACAACTTCCAGGCAAACCTATGGGATGTTACAGATCAACCTCGCGGTGCAGTGCGACATATCCATACCTACGGAGGTTTTGGCTCTCAGCTCCTAGACAGAGAGTATCTTACGGAGCAGCTGCTTCGCTCTTGCTATCTTACACAAAAAAAAGAAATGCAGACATCTAACACAACAGCAACTCCAAGTGTCTGTGTGTTGGAGAAGGGCATCGCACGTGCATGGGGAGCACAAGGCTGCTTCTGCATGCTCTCCCCAAGGTGCAGGTTTGATCCACCTCTTAAGCAAAGGACTGGAGGATGCTCTGTGCGTGCGTGTTTGGGAAATGTCCTGAAGAGCACCAGCAGAAATGTGGAATAACTCACACTATTTCAGGATGTACTTTTTGTCCTGGGTGGGAAAACGTCAGCATTTTACCCCACTTTCCCCATTGTTTCACTACCTGTATTTTGCATCTCCTTTCACAGGACAGATATGTCAGTCTCTGGTTAAATGTATTAGAGTGAATTCTATCTAGGAGAAGAAAATTCATTAGTTAAGAGGCCACAACAACAGCGGACATTTGGAAACATCTACCTCTCTGTCCACCTACTTTGCCTCCCATCTCTGGCATTTCTAATCCACACTATGTTGTTTCATATCACATTAGCAAAATACCCCTTGCAGCATTTTAATTTCTTCTCCCTGTTTGTCCATGAAGACACTCACCAAAAAGGAGCCAAAATGATGTGCCTTGCATTTTATGTGTTTTTTTAATGTACACATATGTCTCCATTCAGCCCTTCCTAGGAATGGGCAGGAACCCAGCAGCTTGCCAACGCCGCACTTCAAAGCCGCACACCAGCGCTCGATGAAACACCACCGCTGCAGCACGCTGGGGACTTTCTTTTTCCAAGTCGGTACTTCAAAATATTTATAAATTCACTTAAGCCCCATTTTGACCACTGCCTCTATTTGCGAACCCTGCCCTGAGATTCATGCCAGGTCAAGGGGAGTTACGCTCGCATTGTTGGCATACCTGAGGATAGGCAGAGGGACTCGCTCCTCGCACACAGAACAAAGCCCTAAGTTATTGCAGCTCTTTGCCCTTCGCCGAGCGCAATTATGGTTAGAGAAAACCCTTGTTTATAGCAGAATCATTCCAGTTGGGGAAAGAGAGATTTAATTATAAGGTAATGGTGCTGTGGGCGTGTGCGCGAGCGGAGCAGAGATGTGGGTGCAGGAGGCTACGAGCAAGGCTGCTCCCTTTGCCCAGGTGGATGCTGGTGGCTCCAGCCTTTGTGGATGGTGAAAGCAGGGATTTGAAGTCTCCCTCCATGGCTGTTGAAGGCTGAGCACTGAATCGGGCACTTGCATAGGGAATGCAAAGCATGGAGAAGAAAAACTGGGAGGGATGGCTGCCTAGGAGGAACAGGAGGGGTTTTTAAGGGGAGATGGATGGCCAAAATGCCCATACCTTTCCCCTTTCCCTTTCCCCAAGTCATAGCCTCGGAGACAGGCTCGTTCAGGTAGGTCATGAGCTAGGTTTGGTTTCCACTCCCTCTTCCAAAAGGTATTGCAAAGTCAGAGCTCAATGTGAGCTGCTGGCATTTTAGCTGCAGAGATGGGCTATAGGGCTTCGTAAGCCCAAGAGCTCAACCAAGCCTTTTAAAAAGCACCTTATAGAGGAAAAGATACGATCCAGTTAAACATCCAGAGCTCCCTGATACTGCATATGCCAAGGTACATGCTCACAAAGTGTATGCATCAGAGAATATTTTTCTAGCCCTGTCTTTTCTTCCATTTATTTTAAGGAACAGAGTGCGGTTTCCTCTCCTGCATTTCTCATATTTTGCTTAAAAATAAAATTTGAACCTCTATCAAACCAAACAGCTTCTTGCCCAAGGTGGTAAAAAAAAAAAAAAAAGCCTCATCTATGGTGAACCCATCAGGAAAGGAGAATATAAGTCCCCTGTGGCTGTATTCCCCCAGCACCATTTTGCAGTGGATCCCTTCTACCATCACGCATGACTTCTTGGAAATGTATAAGGCATCTAATAGAGCATGGTCTGATTTATACTTTGAGCAGGGCAACTTTAATGGCAACGGGAATGCGGGTGTAAATCTCCAGGCACAGAAAAAGCAGCCACGTAGCCCTGGTCCTCTGAATTTGCTCTGCTCTGAATGCCACTGCATAAGAATGAGGCTGTATGGTAAAAAAGACGGACATGCCCTTCTGCCAGATAGGAGGGATTTCTAAGGGTGCAGCACTATAAATAATCATTCAAGCCATTTTGCACATGCCTCATGTAACCCGTGATAAGCCACAGAACAGGTATCAAGAAGACCACAAAAATGATCCAAGGGCTGGAGCACCTCTGCTATGAGGAAGGGCTGAGAGAGCTGGCGGTGTTCAGCCTGGAGAAGAGAAGGCTGCAGGGAGACCTTATTGCGGCCTTTCAGTGCTTAAAGGGGGCTTAGAAGAAAGATGGGGACAGACTTTTTAGTAGGGCCTGTAGCAATAGGACAAACGGTAATGGTTTTAAACTAAAAAATGGTGGCTTCAGACTAGATATAAGAAAGAAATTGTATACAATGAGGGTGGTGAAACACGGGCACAGGTTGCCCAGGGAGGTGGTAGATGCCCCATCCCTGGAAATATTCAAGGTCAGGTTGGACGGGGCTCTGAGCAACGTGATCGAGTTGAAGATGTCCCTGTCCATTGCAGGGGAGTTGGACTAAATGGCCTTTAAAGGCCATCCCTTCCAACCCAAAGAATTCTGTGATTCTCTGATTCTGTGGTTCTATGAAGACCCAGTGGGTTGAATTAGAAGCAGAGGCTGTCACGCACTCTCACTCCTCACTGCTTTCCAAAAGGTGTAAGCCTTCCCCATTCACATGCACAGCCAGAGACGGCACAGGTCCTCCTGGATGTGCCCACACCCATCCTGCCATCCGACCCTACACACCGAGGGACTATGCACGCAAATGCATCCTCCTCTCTGTGCCTTTTGCACGGGTGAGTCGTGGGGACAGTTGCTGTATGGCAGGGGACGATGCCACACTCACTCCAACAACACACAGACAACCTGTCCCTAAGATCTCATACCCACACCAAATCCAGACCAACGCAAAATAAATACAAATATCCTTGGAGGCAAGCAGGGATAGATGACAGTAAAGCATGTGGGTGCCTCCGCAATCCAGTTTATTAATTTCTCATTATTGCCAACTCTTGCTGTTCAGACAGTGTTTGTCCTCTCCTCAGAGCAGAAATCCACATCTAGCAACCCTGCTGAAGTCCTAAATGACCTTCATCTCGCTCTGACCATCATCACAGGCAGGTTGCACCTCTTTCTCTTAGGAGAAAGCCCTGTGTGAGAATAAAGAGGAGGCTGCTTGTGAAAATGCATGCTGAAATGACAAAATGAAATGAATGGCCAGTCCTAAAAGAGAAAACTCCTGCCATAAAGCAGATTTTGAGAAAAAAAAAGAAATGGTCATGCACTGCCCTGCTTTGCTAAACAGGCAGATGGGACCTGTATTTCTCTTCTGAAACTTTAATGGGAAGAATATGATTCTGCTGCAAGTGTATTTTATATGCCTGGCAATTAAAGAAGAAAGGAAGGGCATAATTTATAGAATTGTGAAACACAGAGGATGGCTTTCTGGCTGCAATGTTTCTTTATTTTCTTGTTATTCTTTTTATTCTTCCTTTTGCTTCTAGGCTTGTGAAAGGTGATGGATGGGCAGCGGTGGAGACAGAAATCTTCCTTTTATATTCACAGGGCAGGTACCGCATCAGCAACCGCAGCGGCTACACAGGCTGCACCTCCTCCAAACAAGAACAATCCTGAGACCAAAAAAAAGTGCTTCAGCGTATCCTCAGGCTTTCTACAGTGTTTTCCTGCTCCTACAGCCATCTCACCTCTCAATTGTTAACGGGCTTCACCACTTTCAAACAGGAAGGCTGAGCCAAGTCTTGCTGTAGTCAGCAACACACAACATGGCCAAGCTCACACCCGTATGATCCTCCAGACCCTGCATCTCCAGGGTCAGTCTGCTCCTCACCCTTTGAGCTCTGCCAAGACCCTGGCAATTCCTGTCCATGCCACCTCGGTAGGAAGAAAGCACCACCTGTGTTCAGCTAGAAAGCCACCTTGTAGAAAAAGACCTGCTGGTCCTGGTGGCCAACTAGGTGCTGAGGAGTCAGCAGCATGTCCTTGCAGTGAAGATGGCCAGACACACGCTGAGTTGCATTAGCAAAACTGCTGCCCAGATGTCAAGGGAAGTGATCCTGCCCCTCAGTTTGTCACTTGTGAGACCACAGCTGGAGTGCTGTGTCCAATTTGGGCTCTCCAGACAGACTCTGTCATTGTGGAGGTACACCAAGATGGTTAGGGAGCTGGAGCACATAAGGTAAGAACAGAGGTTTGTTCAGCCCAGAGAAGAGGGGGTTAAGGGGAATTTAATTTTTTTCATCTACCTTCCTAATGCATAACTATAGAGAAGATGGAGTCAGACTCTTCTCAGAGCACAAGAAAGTATGGACAGAAGCTGCAGCAAAGGAAGTTTAGATCAGATGTAAGAAAAACATATTTTAGTAAGAGGCTGGCCAAGCCTTGAACCATGAAGCCAGAGAGACATTGGGATTTGTATCCTTGGAGATCCTCAAAACTCACCCACACAAAGGCATGAGCCTGACCTAGAGTGGGAAGTTGAATCAGGAGCCTCCGAAGGTCCCTGCCACCAAAACCATTCTCTGACTCCATGCTCCAGTTTTGCAGACAGGGAGCCCAGGCACAAAGGAGGTGAATGAAATAATACAACCAGAGGCACATAGGAGACCTGCACCTGAGGCCACATCTCCAGAGAGCAACCTAAAGCCCTCCCCTCATTGCTTTTGGTTAAATTAAACACGTCACCATAGTCGTGTGTGTTTGTGCTGGGCTTTCTGGAGTCATCTCTTCTTCTTGCTCCCCTGGTAGAAGATAGTGCTTCTCTAGCTGCAAAATGCTTTGGATTTTTTTTTTTTTTTCATCTTCAGGGCCAATTCAGCAACTCGTCTTTCTGCTAAGACTGTCAGCAAAAGTGTCAACTGTATGGCTGGTTTCTCTGATGTGGAATCATGCCCACCAAGACTTGGACCAAGACGATGCAGCCCATTTCACATAAGCCACCAACCAGCCCACACTTGGCAAAAACTGAAGACCGTATCAGCCATGCCTGCATGACTTCTGGCTTTGGGCCATTTTTCTTCAACCCTCTGAGCAGCCACGATATAAATCTTGCTCTTCTTTCACTAGTCTTTGCCATGACAACACAATCACTTGGCTCCCCATGCCACGCTCTCGTTGGGTGTTTGTCAGAGATGTGTCAGTGGAAAAATGAACTCTGTACCCTGGCAAGAAAGGAGAGCAGTTCTTCATAAAACCAACCACTGCTGCCCTTTCTCAGCTCACACATTTGCTGCAGGAGGAATTCAAGTCCTCGTGAAATCACTATGAATATTTACCTGCACCAGGAGCAAATCCATATTCTTTTCTCCTGGGGAATAAGCAAGAAAAGCTTGCCCAGATGAATGCAGGGTGAGAGTTTTGCTCCCCCTCCAATTCCAACACTCTCACACCTAAATATCTCCATGAAACATGGGTGTGCATGTGTACACATCCTTTATTCAGAGCTAAATTTACTCTTTAGGAAGAAGACTGATTGTCCTGTTGAAATCAGAAAGAAGGAAGAAATTTCTTCTGATGAGGGTGGTGAAGCACTGGCACAGGTTGCCCAGAGAAGTTGTGGATGCCCCATCCCTGGAAACATTCAAGGTCGGGTTGGACGGGGCTCTGAGCAACCTGATCTGGTTGAAGATGTCCCTGCTTATGGTGGGGGGTTGCACTAGATGACCTTTGAAGGTCCCTTCCAACCCAAACCATTTGATGACTCTATGATATGTCAGCTGAGTCCTCGCATTCACCCCAGCAAAGCTACAACTCCCGGTAAACAGAGAAAACCATTCCCTGAATTGCTATAATTGAAGCTCTGTAGCAATTTTTATATACTACCTAAATGATCTTTTTCACTGGCTGATACCTCTTTTATTGAATTATTCCAAACTCTGACTTCAGAGCATCGGTCGAGCCTGCTGATGGGCTGCTGGGACCCCACTGTGTGCTGGATGGTGTAGGAACATACATCCCCATCGACCACCCGTGGGGAGACCATGAGGCCAACAGAGAAGGCAGGGGGGTTGGACATGATGTGGATTCAGCTCAGGAAGGTCACACAGTTCTAACGCTATTAGCACGGGAGGGTGGAGTCCTACTTCTGTCCAGAGAGAGGGAAGAGAGCCCATCCCCTGCTGAAAGCTGTGGGTGGACGTATTGCACTTGGCCAGCTAGAAGATTAAGGCAGGTCCCCTAATTTAACATTTCCCAATGGAAGGGAGGAAAAAAGCAATTCAAGGGGCGGAAAGAGCCCAGGTAAAACGCCAGCTGGAGAAAACAGAGTGGGTAGGAGAGGCTCCTAGCAGAGAGGAGCTGGGAGGAAGGCTTGCAGGGGGAGAGGAGGCTGGTGGCTGCATGAGCCACCGAGCGCTTCAAACACGGAGCACAGATAAGTGGAGTCACGGAGCAGGGTGGGAGGAGATGAAGGAAGCAGGCAGGAGAGAAGATTACAGGAGTGCAAGGAACAACAAAGAGGAGGAGAGAGGAGAAGGAAAAATTATGCAGGGCCTCGAAGGTCAAAAGAGTCAACTTCAAAAGGATTCCTTAAAAGACATAAAGCCAATGCCTTAATGTTCAATTATGTAGTTTTCACACAATTCTAGGTAATATATGGGGGGGGGGGGTTTGCCTCCCAACACTCAATTTGGCAGAAAGGGATGACGAGAGAAGTCTGGGACTCTTTGCTTTCCTAATGGACCCAGCTGGGGACAGAGTCGGCACTATCCCCTTGCAAAGGATGCGGAGCAAAGGAGAGGAGGATTTTCTGGTTCACAGGAGTGGGAGGGTGGGAGTGAGCAGGGCTTCTCCCTTGTGGAACTGAAAAATGTTAAAAAATTACTTGCTTGGCCTGAAACAAATGTTTCCCCTAAATTCTGGGTGTCTGTTTCATTAAAAACACAGGAAATGTTGAGGCAAACAAATCACACTGCCTGTGAAAGTCAGGACTTTTGCTTTGAAGATGCTGAAATGAAACACTTCCGTTCTTCACAATTCCTCTATTAATCTGACAAAACTGACCCACACGCACGGTGGGTTTTTTGCCATCAAAAACTTCACTTTGTACTAAAACATATTTGGCTGAATTATCTCTCCCAACTGTACTTAAGGAAGCTAAGGCTAAGTACAAAGCTGAAAGAGGCAGCTCCTGTATCCTGGGGCGTTCAACCCATCAGCACAGTTAAAATCACTGACAAGCTATGGCAAGCTAATGTCAGTAAAATGGTACCCAACAGGAGGTTTGAAGCCAGCACAGTGAGCTCTACAATAAGTTCCAGCCCATTAAACACCAGGCTTAAGTAAAATATTATAGCGGGTCACATTTTAAAGCGGACGGAATAGGTTAGGGAATCACTGAGGACCCATGAGGATGCTCTTGGAGGAGAATGGAAATTCTGCCGTATCCTTTTTCAGCTCCCTGCCCTAAACACCATCATTTTCCTCCTGACTGCAGATGCTTCCTTCCACTCAACACAATTTTTTTCCACATGCCTCTCCAGCAGCGGATGGCAGCAGGGACTTGGGCCATCGAGACAAAGCCACGGTGATGTTACATCAAGCATCTGCAGGGCTACCATGGTGACCACCCAAGGTGATGAAAGAAAAGAAATCAGAAAGAAATCAGAAACAAAATGACTTGGTGAAGGCCATGTAACAGGTCAGTAGCGGAGCAAAGAGCAGAAACCATGTCCTCCGGTTTCTGCCCACCCAGATCCCAAGCATTTAGTACTTTTCTCTGTTCAGCTTTGACCTTACGAGTTCCCTTAACCTTCTCCTGGCAGCTTCCTAATGGGCAAATAAATCTCAGGAGAGTATCTTAAATTCTTTTTTATCACAGACTGTATCAGTGTGATAATAAGATCAGCCTTCAGACTCCCCATTAAGTCACAGAAGGTGTGGTCATCAGTCATGCTTTTCCCAGCCTTAATTGCCAGACAGACACTTTAAGTGGAAAGTCCATCTAATGAGCCCAATCATTAAAACATCCCTGGTTCCTATTTGAGATGGAAAATTATATTACTCTAATAAGGAGGTTGCATCTTTGCCCCCCTATTCAATCATGTGGCACAGGGAAAGGTGAGACTTCTCTGCAAGTTTGCCCTGGATGTGTTTCATTTAAATACAGTCCCTACTTCAGGTAAGAAAAAGTAATAAAACCCTTCACAGAAGAACTGGGTGGTCGGAGAAGATGGCGGCGGCCTAGAGGTGAGCAAAGGGATCACCATGGATGAGGGGATCACGACTGACACCACAGATGCTCCTGAGGGCTGGCCAGGTGGAGATGGTGGAAGAGCCACCGTGGTGGCCATGCCAGGGTGGAGATGATGTGACATCTGGTGTGCTTACGGAAAAGGTCATATGGGATGTATGAAGTGGGCTCTTCAATGGGACATCTCCTTCCTAAACAGTTTGCAAGAAAAGGCTTCATTTGGAGAAAGAATTGGTTATATTGGCCACCATCAGGAGCCTGCACCATGTGGGTAGTTATCCACCAGTTGGGTAGTTATCATGATCCTTGTCTCACAGAGAGGTGGGAAACTGAGGCGGGACAGCTCACAAATTCAAAAGCCCTCGCATGGGGCATGTCCAACCAAAGTCCCTAAAACAGGGCTCAGGCTAGAAGTCCTCTGCAAAGGGGTAATTCTCTCCTGCCCTGTCCAGTCCCAACAGAAATACCCACCTTTCCCACCTCTCCATCTCCTACCTCTACTCATCACAGAAAGCTCCATCTAAGTAAGCTCTATCTAGGAGCTCAGCCTAGGTAGGATCAGCCCAAGTCCCTGGTGGTCTTCAACAATGTCAGATGCCTGTGGCTACATGCTGACGTGCCCATCACTCCCGTAGGGAGGAGATGCCCCAATTGACCTGCTCCCACCACAAAGCATCAGCAGTGAGAGCTCCTCCGCAAGGAATCCCGGTGGGAAGCCCAGGCAAGCCTGAGTTACGAGCTCCACATCCAACGGCAGCTTTGCCAGGTGCTTGGAGCGCTGGTTCAGAGCAATCCCTAATAAAAACAACGAAGCACGGAAGGGTGTGTTACTTTTGGGTAATAATACATCTGAAAACTGCACGGTGAGGCAAAGACAACGCCACACCCTAAGCCACCCGAAGGGTGTGGGCATTATACAATGATTTGCCCACACCCAGAGCCTCCGACGACAATTAACATCCAGCCTCGCGTAAGAATCGGTAAATACCGTATCTCAAACCAGGAAACGCCAACATTTTCCATAAGCACGAAAAAACCCCCAAAGATGTGTCTTAACATGAATGTCACTCTGGGCAGATCTGCACCATCAGAGCACACAGTGCTTATTTTCTGCCCTTCTTCTGGAATAAGCCAGGGTAAAGGCTATAGCAGTTACATTTTGAGTTATATTAAGCACGGATTTCTTAGTTTTCATCACTTCCCGCTTAAAAAAAAAAAAAAAAAAACAGAGATGATGGAAAAATCTAAATGTATAATTACATTTTAATAACTACAAAGTCATGCGAGGTGCTTTATAGATAATAAAATGACAAGATCTCATCACGCCCAAGTTTATTTTCATAGCTGTAAATCTACTTCTGGTGAAGTCGCCGGGAAAAGATTTTACTATTGAGTAATAATGGAAACAAAATAGCACTTATTAAAGGGAAATGAGAGCAAGAATTCATCCGATGTTGAAAGACAACAGAGAAAACCAGTTTGTTGTTAGGAGATAGCAGAAATAACTCTTTTTTTGCCAGTCTGAGATACTGGCAGCAACACCAGTTGGTTATGAACAGAGATCCCACTTTTTTTTTCCTAGACCACAGTGCAGTTGCCGTGATGCTCATGAAAACAGCAATTAAAGATGCAGCTCCAGGGTTGCACCTCCAGCTGCCAGCGGCATCTTAGAGGAAAAAAAAAAAAAAGCACCAAAATGAGAGTGTCTCCAGACCTATTCCTAATCATTTCTGAGGTCATAAAATTCAAGTTGCTTTTCCAATGTAAATTCACCTGTTCATTAAAAAAAAAAAAAAACAGATGAAGATTAGGATAAATCTACCTTCTGGGTGATCCCAGGAAAAAGGCAGAACTGATGCTACTGGCTTTTTGTCTGCCTGAAGGATGGAGCTAGTAGCATTGCCATATACCTGCCTAAAACAAGGAGGCTGAAAGCCTTCCCAAGGGACAGGCGGTGCTCCTGAGGAGGAATGCTTGTTGCAATATTAACGAGGGAGGAGACGGGACCGCCAGGGAGAAATGAAATATATCTTCCCAGCTGACACAGCGGGGACAGTTTGGATAGCTCAGGAACAAGGGGGTTACGCTGGACGTTGCTATTTGCCTTCAGGGCAGTCAGTTGGGGCAGATCAGATGTTTGTATGGATAAGAAAGTCCTGCTTGAATTTCTGAATCCTGATTGTAGGCAGGAGAAAGGATGGATTTTAATTCTCCAGCTGTAGATCCAAGTACCAGGAGCAAAGCATAGCCCTACCAGCATGTGTACAGGCAAGGAAATAAAAATATCCACTACTGTTGTTTGCTGATGACAGCTCAGAGCATCTTCAAATGAGACTAAGTTTCTACTGTGCAAGGTTCAGGGATTATTATTATTATTATTATTATTATTGTTATTATTATTATTATTACTATTACTATTATTACTATTATTATTACTAATTGCAATGACCATTTATACTGCACCAGTGTCTTCAAGCTACAAGCTGGATGCTCATCCCCTTATGGGCACTGTATAAGCAAGTCCGAAGAAGAAGCAATCTGTCCCTAAATGCTTGTGCTCCAAATAAACAGTGGGAGAAAAAAGAGATTACCTCGTTTGTACAGATGAGGAACAGAGATGCGCAGTGATGTGCTGAAGGCCATGAAGGAAGCCCATGGTAGAGCCAAATTTGGAGTTAGCTCTCCCAAATCCCAACTCACCACCTTACCTAATTATCAGCTGGCTCCCACCTAAGGCTCAGGTTTATCCTAAGACTAGAGGCAGCCTAAAGCTCAGGGGGGTTCCAGATTGGGGCCACCATGTGGGCTTCCCATGCCAGGTGGTTGCCATGTGCTGGACCTCATGCCCACATCTCGTGGTCGGTGGCACCATCCCGGCAGCCGGCTGACTCAGCCCATCACCGGCAGCATTTTGGCAGTCGGCAAAGCCAGAGGATTTTGGTTTGCAATGGGACTGCATAGGTCACCCAAAGGAGTTTGGATGGCAGGGTTTGGGCTGGTGCCATCACTGGGAGCTCAGCATTCCCACAGCTCACCTGGGATTTTCACTGAACAAAAGCAAAATGATTTGGGCACGTAGGAAAAGTGGTTTTCCAGGGAGGGATGGAGGAGAGCGCCCAAGGGAAAAACAGGGATAGTCAGAGAAGCTGGGAATGACAGCTCGTTGCATCCAACACCCAGCCTGGCGGGGCACTGGGGGAAGGAGAGGGCAGGGAGGGCTTTGCAGGCAACCAGGGATGCTCAAAAAAAAAGTACCATCAGCAGCAGAGCAGAGCTTTTCAAAACATAAACAGTTTTGGGGAAGAAACAAGAACGGCGTGCGAGCTAAAAATAAGCAGCAGCAAGTGAAAAAAGAATTAAAGGAGCCCGAAAGAAATAGTGAACAGCAAATTGCAGGGAATTGTTCAGCAAACAATAAAAGGCTCCTCGCCATCTCCCTGCAACAGGCAGGTGGCACTGGGAGAAAGCAACCCACGACAAATGATAGCTGCAAAAGGGGAGATGGAGGTGGGGAGAAAATTCAGTCCTGGCAGATTTGTTAAGTGGCTATTTTCCCTCTGTCTTTGCAGAAGACAAAGGGGAGGTAAAGCTCCCCGAGACAGGGACTGTATTTCACTCCGCGGTTGAGAAGGCTTTCGAGTGTCTGCAGATAGCGGCAAGAAATGGTCCTAAAAAGATTAGAGCTCTTAAGGTAGGGCAAAATACTATATCCAGACAACACACTCGAGTTTTAATGACAGTGGGGAGAGAATTGAGTGAAGCATTGTCTGCTGCCTTTAGGAAACCAAAAACTTAATTTGAAACAGCACAGACTAGAGCTGGGCTTTTCTCACGAGAAAGGCTTTATTTCTGCCCTTTAAGCATCACTTTTTATCCTTGACATGTATTTTCCATTCACTGCTTTTCCACAACCAACACAGGTTTAGGAAGGGTCTTCCGTGTTTTTAGAGTGATTTGGGTAGCTTGCTTTTGAGCATCTCCCAGGCTATAATGTGTTTCTTCTCGCTGCATCCCTCTGTCAGGCTGTTATCCATGTTTATGGATACCCAGCTGACAGATAAAGAAGCAAAGTGGCTTCCTATTAATGCATAGGGAATGTGCTGGAAAAGAAACTCACCTTGGATTCCCCCAGTCTCAATCCCCACACCATCCCCTGTCCCTCCTGCCTCCGTGATTCCCACATCGGCTTGCTAAGCCAGATGGGCTAATTCCCAATGGATGCAAACCAGCAGAGCTTCCATACAACCTGTTTTACACTGTGAGCAAGACCAAGCACCACATCTAGTCTTAAATCATAGAATCATAGAATCGTTTAGGTTGGAAAAGACCCTTAAGATCATCAAGTCCAACCGTTAACCCAGCACTGCCAAGTCCATCACTAAACCATGTCTTCACTGGATCGGGGATTTTGTGTCCCCCCCCAAAATTAGGCTGATTGCTATGGACTCCACAGTGGCTGATGTGCCTCATGGGGGGTCACCAGGACCCCCCTGCACCACTTGTCTTGGGACAAGGACAAAACAGGTCACTGCCTTGCTGCCAGCTTCCTGGCCGCATCCGCCGGGGCTGGGGGGGACATCGCTCCTATGTTGCCCGCACCGACTCCTCCACTGGTGGGTGACACCGAGGTGGCTCCGCTGTTCCCATCTCAGCTCCCTCATCCCCCAGCCTGGGACTTTCTGCTGCAGGGACTCCCCTGACCTTGCCCGGGGCTCTGTTACTAAGAATAAAATGCAGAGGGCTGCGCTGCACCAGTGCGTGGTGGGATAATTGCAGGGAAGCAGCTGCTGTAGCCCAGCGACCGTGGTAATTGGGTACGGGCCATCCTGTAGCCAGGTTTCCCGTGCTATTATCTCCTTATTAATAGAAACCAAATCTACCTTTGCACAGAAAGCACTGCGAGCCTGGAAATTATGCGGTGCAGGGCTGCAGGGAGGCATCTGCGGCATCTTTGCAATAGCCTCAGCCCTTCGCCACCCAAGGGCCAGATCCTGGTGGGATCCGCAGGATGCTCCCGCCCAAGTCGTGGCAAAACCCCAGCAGTCCTGATCCAGAGTCCCCTGTGGTCATTGGAAAGGAGAGTGTTAGACTCGGCCACACGGCGATTGCCTGCACAGACGCAGGCGAGCGAGATTTGGTCTATTAACTAATTCATCCCAGCAGCATCCCTGCAAGGTATGGCAGGGAGTATTAATTTCCTCTCCCAAGGAGGAAAACTGAAGGTCAAAAAGGCTTGAATTTCTCCTTGCCCACATGGATGGGGTATGGCGGGGGCCACGAGCTGAGCATCCATGGATTTAGGGCTGGGAAATAATGTGGAGCATCTCAGCTGGGATGCTCCTGCCTGGGCACTGCAGGGTGTCAAACATAAAAGATAAAGGTATAAGTGACAGCATCATTTTAAGGGGAATCAACCCACGAGTCCACGGCTCTCCTTGCTGGAAGTTGTGAAAGCAAAGTGTGGATTTCTGAGAAACCCAAGGACAAGGTGAAAGTCTTTGCGGGGTCTTCCAGGACAGGACTTCCAGGTCAATACGGTAGCGTGGCTTTCCATGGCCAGGACTAGCACAGCTCCCTCTCCTCATCCCTGTCTTGTTCCTGGCTAACTTCCCCTCTGAAGCTCAACTTGGAAACAGCCCTGGATAAAATTTGCCCCTGATCATGACTTTTTTAATTGGGTAAGCAGAGATGAAGGCACAAAGCGTGAGCCAGTATTAAAGCTGGAAGGTAAATTAGGTGCCTCCATCCGAAATGCAGTCAACAATGCAGAGAATAAGATCTGGTCTGGTACCTTTATTTTTTAATGCAGATAAGAAATGCAGGTTTATGAAGGTCTTCAGGACCATCTGAATCTCGTCTCAAATTTGGGATTTGGTCTGGAACCTCCCCAGCGATGTTCACTTCCACCTCCCCTCCCAATTCATGGTAGGCAAAGCCTAGCAGATGGCCTCCTACAGTAATGATTTTAACCATCAACGTTGTTAATACTCTCAAGAGTGATGGAAAGAATTATCAGCCCATAGCATTTCCAAGCTTCCCTGTTTTTCTTCACCTCTTCTTTGCCCAACTTTTAACGCTTCCAATTTCAATGGCAATTAATACCAGCCTTTCTGAAGATGAATCCTACAGGCTTGCAACCAAGTCCTCGCAGCCAAATCAGCACAGATGTGCTAGAGAGCAATGCAGATGGTTTCTCCTTCCCCTGAAACTCGAGACTTTGCTTCTGCTTGATGCTGCAGTGTTTTGCAGGCTGGGGATGTCAGGAGCACGTCCTTCCCCATATGGCAAGCGAGAAGTCATCTCAGGAAGATTAAAGCAGAGAGAGGAGACCTGGGCTGCCTCCTGCATTTTTCAGCCCTTTTCCATCACTTTGCACAAGCCTGGTGCTGTTAAGCAACTACGTAAGAGATGAAAAACGTTGGGGAAAATAAATAATACATAAATGCCAATGTGTGTTGCCAAGGCCACCTCCAGGATGGATCTGTACCCAGGCACGCTCCCCTCCGGATGGCTGCCTGCTCCTGCCCTGGAGAGATGTCACTGGGAGTGAAATGGAGGTCCTGGGCAAGACGTTGTTTCAGAGTGATGCATCGGAGAACCTTGCAGGTGACAGAAACTGTAATTGCTGTGATTAAACTTCACTGGCCCATTTCACCCCTGTGAAACCCAGCTTCGCTGCTGATTTCAGCAGAAGCAGGATCGATGTCCCTACCAGAGGAGAGGTTGGGGGTGCTAGGGAGACCTTTCCCCAAAGCATGAGCAAAGCTCCACCACCTGAGTAGTGCCCTGGGGCCTCATGGCTGCTCTGGCTTCCATGAGGACCTGAACAATGTTCTCCATCATCCCTAAAAGCAGTCCAAACCAGGTGCAAAGAGCCAGCAGCCTGACAAAAAGGGGTCTCGGACCCAGTGTGAGATGCTACAGATGACTTACAGGGTCAGGGGTTCAGGGTCAGGGGTTCAGGGTGGCAGTGTCTTGTGCCCAGAGGCTGCAGAGACCCCAGGGGAGCTATGCTGCACCCCACCAGCTCCATCCTCACATCCTTATTTCAACAGCAGCTTGGCCACATCTGCCTCTATTTTTCTCAGCAAACCCCTGAGAGCTCGACAGCTCCATAGCAGTACGAGATAACATATTGGTCACTTCAAATACATGATAAGAATGTAAAATAAAAGGTACCCAGTGTGGCTGGATGCAGCCGCGACTGTTCTGTGAGCTGCCCAGTCTCACAGCATGGAGAGCCGGCTGTGCCAGTACTGCCAGCAGCCCACTGGAAGGGGTCCTCTCCCCACTTTGTCCTTTCCATGGGTTAGGAGGTGGAGCATCGCCCCTGGAGCAGGACGCTTGTCAGGAGCATCCAGCCCTGATGCACAGGGACACCGGGAGGTGCCCAGGGTGCTGGGAGGTGCTGGTGAGGAATGTAGTCCTTGGGGTGGTCGCTTCCAACCTTGCTGTGATGGACAAGCCACGACACCCCCTGCCTCACTGCCCTTGCCTGAAAACAGCCGAAACATCCCCAGCAAAGCACATTGCAACCCACTAACCCCCCTCTTCTCTCCTGTGCCTGCTGCAGAGGGCAGCTGGAGGGGCTCAGGAGACACAGCACAGCACACAGGGATGCTGCAGGGACTCCTAAAATGAGATGCACCCAGACAGTCTAACGCCTCTGCAAAAAACTCCGCGTCTGCTAGGATCAGAACTGGCTACAAAGGTTGAAGATGTTGCTTGAGAAATATTAGTTATAGCTGTGTACATGCATTCACCTTATTAGTTTTCTCTAGTAGGAGATTATAAAGTGACCGGGAAAAGAGGGGAAAAATACTCTCCTTGTTTAGCACAAAAATATAGGTAACAATTATTAGGCAACAATTGATTCATACGATACTTTATTAACTGGAGTTTGGGTGTGCAAGTGACAGGCTCTGCAGCGAGCCTTTCATGTGACACGTTATTAAAGGCTCTTTTTCTGGCTCCGAAAGGCAGTGGCTGGCAGATCAAAGGTCAGACATTTCAAGGAGTAAATTGGTTTAATGTGGCTGCAGATAGCCTCACAAAAACCTAATAAATATGCAGTGAAATGTAAGGAGAGAAAATTGTGGACAAGAGAGACAATTACTTTGAAACCAGGATAAGAGCAGTGAGGGCTCAAATTAATCAGCATACAGGCTCCTTCTCTCTGTCTCAGGATTTAGTATTCAGAGCAGGAGCCCGGCTGCTGGGGGGATGTGCGGGGTGGGGTGGGTACTGGTACCCAACGCCAAAACCTGCCGGGGGAAGATGCTCAACCCCGAGCCGTAGCCGGGATGGTGGTGTGAACCATCACGGTGTACCTGGAAAGCCACCCGTGACTCACAGCAAAGGAGCACCGTGGGATTTTGTGGTGGCTAGTGAAGAGATTATCCCTCCATGGCTGAATCCTGCCGGGAGCCCTTGGTGTGACCGAGCGGGCTCATGCCAGCACTGGGACACCAGCAGACGGTGACCCACAGCCCAAACCCCAGCATTCAGTGGTAAAAAATGAACACAGAGTTGTTTTACTGTAAGAACTGATGCTTTTAGCTTATCTTGCTGTTTTTCACTTGATCTCGTGACTTTTTCAGGAGCGTACCTCACTTATTTTTAAACTCCAGGCAGCAATGTCTGGATACTTTGGGGTTTTTGTTTGCATTTCTTGAAATGCATTAACTCAAATGACCTCCAAATGGTTGCAAGGCAGGATTTCTTTGCTAAAAAGTCACAGCTTCACTCCTTTTAATTAGAGGTGAGAAAACACCCACTGCAGCTCTCTAATCTGGAAAGGGACTTCCTGCATGAAAACAAAGTGCGATATTCCCAGGACGGCTGGAAACCAGAGCGGAGGAAACAAAGCTTTAAAACAAAATGCCTGGTCCCCTTCGGAGAAGCAGATAAGGGCACAACCTCTTTGTATTCCCTTTGCAGGTCTCCTTCCCCAGCTGAGTCACCCTGCTCTAGTGTGATTTTTCATTGCCCCACCAGATAGCCCGGGAAGGATCAGGCAGCCCAATCTGCCTGTGATTTAGTAAAGCCAAGCCTTACCTGATCACCCACATGGAGACTTCCGCCAAGCATGAAAAAGTTGGGACCCAAGAGCTAAATTGTGCCATCGGCCATGCTGTCCCTTAGGCTGGACCACCATGGATGGATCAGATCCCTCTGCCCACCATGTTCCCATTGGTGCCTTGTCGCCGGCTGTGTCCCTCTGCCCAGGATGGAGTTGTGCCCAGGGCAGCTTTGCCACCTCCCTGCTTGAGGAAACCTCATGAGAAGCCTTGGGGATGGGGCAGAGGGAGACAGCCAGTGCCACCCGTGTCCTGCTGGCCATGGGACGCTTCAAGGAGAACCCACACTTCAAGGAGAACCACACACTTCATGGGTCACCCGCAGGAGAACCGATGGGGCATGGACCTCCACACCTGCAACCCAGGCAGGGAGCTCTTTCCCTGAGTTATTTGTGCATGTATCGCTCTGTCATAAATCAGGAGCCCTGACAGTGTAATTTGTATCTGGGGAACCTGGAGCAATTACAAAATCAGCCCAAACACTGTTTGTTTCACAAGATTTTGCCCTTAGTTAGCACTGTCATTCTGCTTTAATTACACTGTAATTAATTGCAGCAAAACTGTTTGGAAAGTGCATGTGCACAGTTGCTGGAATATTGCAACCTGCCTGCTCCTCTGCAGCCACAAAAGTAAAATCTCTGATCCTCGTTTGATATAACACTTGGCATTCATTTTTCCACCCTCTATCCAGAGCATCTCCAAGTCCTCTCAAAACCAGACCAAGACCCATGGAAGGTGACTACTGACTTATTTTACATCCAGGGAAATTAAGGCACAGAGGAGCTAATCTCTAATTCCTCTCCAGATAGGACTAAGAGGGCAGAAGTTGCCAGAAGTGAACCAAACCTGGGCCTGGATGTAAATCACAATTTTTTTCTCTGCCCAGGGATGCTCAGATGTTTTCATGTTCCCTTGCAGCTCCCAAAGCCACCTGCCACCTTGAAGGGGCTGGGACCTGTCCATGTTGTCTCATCCAACACCTCCCTGAAGACAGAGGCAGCAAGACCTGCTCATGGCACAAGGACCTGATGATAAAGGAAAGCAAAGCTAACCCATTTCTTTTGCAGTCTGTCTCCTAGTATTTCCAGTGTCTAGCTGTGGCATGGAGGTATTAATGCCAGCTGAGGTGGACCTTCAGAGCCTGCTTTCAGCTGGCGTTCCGTCTCTCGGCGCAGACTATAAAAGCAGCTGTAATGCAATCGCTGGCCAGCCGCTATGAAACAAGAAGCTGCTAAATGCATCTGAGGCTGCCTCAAGTTTCATCCCCTGACCAATTATTTCTGTGCAAGAAAGGCAGCTGCACCAGAAGTTTGCATCCCTGCAAGGCTGGGGAGAAGGTCTGGAAGGGACATGGTAGTCAGGAGAGAGGGATTAGCCGTTGTGACTCATCTCCTCTCACACACCACCAGCGAGCAGCCAGGGCAGCGACTTGCCAGTAGGGCAGGAGGGGAAATTTCCCATTTCAAAATTGCTCAACATTGATAATAAAAATGTTCTTTTTTTTTTCCCCCAGCTAAATACGCTGCAAAAAAACCATGCTGTCTTGCTTTTCTTTCCCCTTTGCTGTTTTCTTTTCAGCCTTTTCTCTTCTCTGTCCTCTCCTCTCCTCTCCTCTCCTCTCCTCTCCTCTCCTCTCCTCTCCTCTCCTCTCCTCTCCTCTCCTCTCCTCTCCAGTTTCCTCCTGGGAGGCCATCAAACCTTCTCACCTCCATTTTGCTAGTGGCAGATGGAACAACTTGCCCCAAACCACAGGAGAACAGCGATAGAGAACATGAACAGTGAGGAGAACATGATTGATCACCGTCTGGTCACCCAACGATGCGCCCAGACCCGATGTGTTCCTGGAGGCACCACCAGCCTCTGGATCGCTCCCCAGCAGCCCAAAGCCACAGCCGCGTTGGGGAGAAGGGCCCAAATTTTGCATGAAGGCAGCAGTCCCAGTGCAGGGGGTTGTGAAGCCACCTCTCTGGCTGTCTACATGGCACCGTGATGCGATGTGGCGTAAGTAAACCCCAGGGCAGAGGTGAGGATGCACCTGCTTTGAGGAGCTCATGAGCTGGTGGAAGACAGGAGCCGGCCAGGGATGGGGCAGGCAGCGGCGGGGGGTCCAAAGGCAGAAGCAAAACAAGTGGGATTATCTCAGCAGCAGTAACTTCAGAAGATCCAGCTGATCTAAGAGACCTCCCAGATACATGCCTAGAGAGCCTGGGGTTTGGCAGAGGATCTGCTCCATCAGCTTCAACTCACCTTGGCAAAAGGTGCCCAGGTACCATGGTGACGGGCTCGGCGGGGATAAACACCGAACATGGGTGTGGGTTGTTTGCATAGTTAGGAAGCTGGCTGATCTCCATCCCTCCACCCTGCCTCCTCCCAGCGGTGCCAGGATCTTGATCCAAAGTGGTCTCCTACCTCCTCCTGGGCTGGCTCATCCGCGGGCAACATGGAGGCACTTCCCAAACTGGTTCCCTGCTAGGCAGGGCAGGGTGGGGGACGGTGACGCCAGGTTGCTGCCTCTCCCCGCACCCTGGGAGGTGGAAGTCATTTGATGGTCCCAACATTCACGTGCCTGCCCAGACCCACACGGAGACGGCGCAGAGCCTTCATGGTGTGGGATATCCCCTCCTCCTCCTCCTCTTCTGCAGCTGCCAAGCACATCAAGCCCCTTGCAAAACCACCATCTGGGATATGGCATCCCTCCCCCCCTCCGAAAAAACCAGTCGCGACCACCACGCACCCATTCCTTAGGGGCAAGGACATCTTTCTGAGGGACAAGGAACAAAGCAATCCAACAGCAGCGAGAAATAAGCTATAATTAAGGCAAGCTGCTCACATGAGCGATACTTGAAAATTATGCAGACCTGTGAGCAACGTTGCCATCGGGCGCGCAGCTCCTCTCAGGCTTCCAGTAAGGAATAAAAAAGCTCTGACTAATATAAAGAGGCCTCCAAATCATTCTTGGCAGAAGCATCCCAGCCCCGGATCCCCTCCCTCTATTCATTGCTAAAGCTCTCAGCCAAAGAAAAATAAACTGTGCAGCTACCTCGCTGACCCGACCTGCAGCGTGGTGTAGCTGGGTGCCGGCTGCCCCTTCTGCACCATTATACGCTAATATAATAGTGTATGATATATATACATTCTACATTATATAAATTTATATACTATATGAACATGTATAATATATATATTGTATTTAAACATAAATATATACATTATATGTGGGGCTGCATGGGCAGCCCCACGCTGATGGGACCTGGCGTGATGCTGCCTTCCCATCCCCATCCTTCTGGGAGGGCAGGGGCATGGGCAGGGGCAGAGATGAGCCCTCCCATCACTGCCCCGTTTGCTAGGATCATACACACACACCACATTTCAGTGTGGTCTGAGATCCTTCACCTTTTCTAATTGCTTCCAAATTTATAAAAGCATTCCACCAGTGACACTTAATGGGAATATGACCAGGACTACAAACTGGGGAGGGAAGACTTCAGTGTTTGGAAACTATTTTAATAGCTTGCTATTTAATTAAGAGCAATAGCTCTGAAATTATGTCAGTGAAACTTGCCACTTATTTATTAATTAGAGGAGGAATTTCAAAGGAGGCTAAGGGAGTTAGGTGCCGGACAGCCCCGGGCTCGCTGGAAAATCCCAGGTTTGTACGGCTAATGCTTGCTCAGTGCTTAAACATGCCGGGTCTGACTCCTCATTGCCTGGTATCTGAAGTAAACAGCGTCAAGCACAAGCATAAAGTGAGTGTTATATCCTGCCTGCTCCTGAGCACGCGTTTGTAATGTCCTTTTTGCGGTGGTGGGAGTGATGGAAGGTGTTGGAAGACAGAGGAAAGATGGCAAAGCATCTCATCTGCCTTTCCAGGAGCTATTTGCTGGGCTGTCCTGGCATGGATACCCCAGGATACATGTCGAGAAGCCCGCAAAAGGTTTGCTCTCCAGTGTGGGGTGTTGGAGATGCTGAAGGCGGCAAGGGCCAGCTGTGCCCATGGCATCCACTCCCGGCGACCGGGATTCAGACAGACCCAGCTGCCTTTGCTGCTCCCAACCTCCAAATCCTCCCAGGAGGAGAAACCTCCATCCAATCCCACTTCCACCAAGCAGAAAGGAGGGGAAAGTCCCATTCGGTCTCATTCCCCCAAATATTGTACCTGGGTGAAGTAGGAGGTGGCTGCCACATCCCCTTTTCAAGGGCAGAACAAGCTGCAGGTCCCCCGCACGACCACGCCAAGTGTTTCTGTCCGCCCGACACGCTCTGGAAAGCAACGCCGGGATGGCTGAGCACTGGTTCCTCCTCTGCTGAGCACATTCCTCCCCTCCTGTTTTCCTTCAGCCCAACCTTAAACAAAACCATGGCTGTTGTTTTTATCAGCGGTGCGGCTCTGGGAATTACCTACGCAGGATCGGGGGAGCTGGAGAGGCGGTTTGTGCTGCTGAAATAGCATTCAATCTCAAGAAGGAGCTGTTAAAAATATTAAAGCTTAGCTGGGTATAACATACCATCCTGCTGTGTCCTGTTTGCTAGTAAAGAAGCAAAAAGTTCCTGAGATAGACTGAGATTTAAACGCAAACTCCAGGCAGGGGGTCTCCAGACAAAGCACCTCCAGTTTCCCTGTGCGATCCCTGCTTGTGGCATGGCCAAGGTCGACTTGAGCCAGGCTTAACCCTCAACCGAGCAGCAGCCTCATCCCAACCACGCTTCCCAGCCTGTCTTTAATCACAATTTCTCTGCCAGCATTAAATCTGCTGAGATGATTTAACTATTTTTAAGAGGACAGCGGGTTTTTTTCTGCAAGTTGTCTGCAAAGAACAACCGAAACAAAAATAACTTTAAAACAAATATTAATAAATATGTATTAAAAATATATAATCGAATAGAAGACAATATATATACTAACAGAAAATATATCCCAATAGAATATATATTCTATTCTAAATACTAATCATCTGCCTCATCAGAGCCCTTCTGCCTGCCCAGCAGGAGATGTTAGCAGATGTGTTTTCGCACTGATATTTTCTATTTAAAACAAAAAAATAACTAAGCTGGACTTACAAAAAAAAACCGCCGCGAATTGAGACGTTGTATTGTATAGGTGTTGATACACAGCCAAAATCTCCAGGCTTGGTAAAGATTCAAGATACCAAGCAAGGAAATCAGAAAGAGAATCACAGATTCGAGTTCAAACAGCAATTAAAAATGCATGTAAATGGCGATAGATTAGTACAGAGGATCACTGCAACGCACCGAAGGTTTCTAACATGAACACAATTAGCCTCCGAGCATGAAATTCAAGCGCCTTCCCCTCCCCTCAATAAACCGCAAAAGCCCTAAAAGGGGGAAAAAAAATTAAAAATCACATCTTTTGAAAGGTGAAAGTATAGCATCCAACCCACCTTCCCGCTCCGGGTGCCGACCCTCGTCCTCCCCTCGCCTGCCTTGGCTGCACGGGGAATCCGGCAGCGTCGCTCCCCGGGTGTCTGCAGCCGAGCGGAGATTGTCATTGATTTGTGTGCGGAAAGTTAAGCCTTTCTAGGAGCGGTTAGGAGAATTCACTCCCACCACTCCCTCTAAACCAAAAGTATTTGGCACGGAGCCCTCCTCGTCCACCTGTACTATTAAGGTCTAAACGACATGCGGGACATGGACTGATTTTACTGGGATCTTTTCATGTTTCCTTTTTAAACAAGCACACAAAGTTCTTTGGAAAGAAAAACTTGGGGGTTTGCTGTGTTGTTTTTTTGTTTTTTAAATCTCGTTTTTCTTAAAGCAGATTTATTGCATCCTTTTTGTTTTCTACTCAGTGGGCCAAGCCTTTCTCTGGTGTAACCGCTGACCCCTAACCATGCACTGATTTGCTGCCGCAGAGGTGACTCCGTGGGTGACTTCCCTACCGATCTTCTCTACCGTGCCTCGGTTTGGCTGAGACAAGGTAAATCTGGGGGGGGATGAAAAGAACTTTTTGGAAAAGAACTGGATATAATTTAACTAAAAAAGTCAGGTTTTACGCCTGAATGACCCAAGCAAGCAAGAAGATGGAGGCAAGGCATCTTCAAAGTGGGGTTTGCTTACCCAAGTCCCCTTTTGCTGTGTTGTCCAGGTGACAAGACCCCAAAATGAGTGCCCAATCTAAGGAACGAGTGACTTTGAAAACCCTTCCCAAGTGCTCAACATGGGGCTTTAAAGCCCCCCTTGGCACCCAGATTTGGAAGCCACCTCCTGGCCACCTCAGCTGCACCCGTGTGGCCAATGACCCCATCCCACACCCACCTCCTGCGGTCCCCATCCACGAGGACATCCCTGGCAGAGGAGTCACCCCGCTGGATCCCAGCTCAGCAGAGCATGCCGCCTCCGCTGCCGGGAGCAGCCTAACCTGGCTAAGCCAGGCTTGCTGGCATGCGCGCAACCCCAAAGGGCTGGCCATTGTGTTGAGTGGTAAATAACAGGTCCCTCCTCTTCTCCTCGTTGGATCAGCTCATTCTTGAGATTCTGCCCCAAATTAAGCAGCCACATCTCTGAGCATTAAGTTAACCCTGCATTTAATAAAATACTAGCTCCTTTCTTGCACAGGTATTATGACAACGAGGAAATACAGATTTTTTGTTAATACAATAAATCCGATGAGAGCAGCTGGACACTGAGTTCCACATTACATGCCTTTCTGCTGGTTTTCCTTTAAAGAAGCACATTAAAAAAAAAAACCCAAATCACAACCAAAATTGTTTATACAAGGGAAATCTTTCTGAAGCACGAGGCAAAATCAAGTGTAAGATAGCCTGGGGCAACCTGGCACTCCCAGACACGGCTTGGAAGAGCTCTGTGCTCAGAGCACGATTACTTTTGAAACTTTTATTACACGCTTTCTTGGTCTGTAGTAAAAAAAATATAGTGCTTCCATCTCCACACCCAAACCACTATCTGCAATTCCTCTGACTACTGGGTTTCTAAGGAGTGTCTGGGTAAATCAGTAAATGAAGTCGGTGCAAACAGTATGTCTGGCCCCAGATAAGGGTAAAGCAAAACTTGGACAGCGTTCAGCAACTGCCAAGCCGTCATGGAGAGCAACACCAATTGCCACCCACTGCTCTTCCTGGTAGTCCCACAGCCTGCATCCCCCATGGGAGGGGAGTACCCATCCAACCATCCACCCTCACCCCAGCCAAGCTCCCCAAGCACAAAACCAAGAGACTCTTCATTTCCCACAAAACCAACTTTTTTTTTCCCATCAAAATGGCTTGCCTCCATCAATCCACCAAAGCCAATGTGTTGAAGAAACAATTACATCCATCCCACACTCCTGAAGCACATTGTTCATGGTGCTGTTTCCCAAGATGGTTTTATGGAAATGTCCCCAGCACCACTGAGGTGCTGGAGCGTGGGCAGAGCAGGGCAGCGAGGCTGGGGAAGGGGCTGGAGCACAAGGGTGGGGAGGGGCGGCTGGGGGAGCTGGGGGTGCTCAGCCTGGAGAAGAGGAGGCTGAGGGGAGCCCCCATCGCTCTCTGCAACTGCCTGAAAGGAGGCTGGAGCCGGGGGGGTCGGTCTCTTCACCCCAGGAACAAGCGATGGGACGAGAGGGAACGGCCTCAAGCTGCTCCAGGGCAGGGTTAGGTTGGGGATTGGGAAAAACTCCTTCCCCAAAGGGCTGTCAGGGCCTGGCACAGGCTGCCCAGGGCAGGGGCTGAGTCCCCATCCCTGGGGGGATTTAAAAGCCGGGGAGATGTGGTGCTTAGGGCCATGGGTTAGTGGTGGCCTTGGCAGTGCTGGGTTAACAGTTGGACTTGATGATCTTAAGGGTCTTTTCCAACCTAAACGATTACATGATTAAAAATATCCTCAAATCCCTGCAAGCCAAACCCAGCATTTTCATACAGAAATATATGGGGGGGGACAGTGAAAAATGAAACACCTCAGTAATGACTTTGAGTCCAAAACCACTGCAGACCAATAGGTCCCCACTAAACCCTGGAAATTATTTCCCATTTTCCGTGTGAAATTAGTTCCCAGTTTTTGATCACCATTAACGGAGGGATGAACTGCTGTCCTAGACTATAAAGGAAGAGAGACTAAACTACTTCTAACAGCGTGTGAAATCAGAATAGCAGGAGAAAGAAGAGAAGAAAGGGTTGTGCCAGACCCCACCTCGGTTCACAACAGGAAACCTCTAGTAAAAAAAAAAATAGAAAAAAGATTGCTTATCCCAGGTCAGGAAAGTTCTAATTACAAGTACATTGAATGGAAAGCTTTCCAGAAGAAAGACTACTTGAAGGATGACTGTCCAATCATAAAAATAAACGATCACCAAATGTAAAGGTCTTCATGGGCAAAACAAATTTTGACACAATTTTGCTTTCTACAGTTTGTTTGTTTGTTTATTTGTTTTTAAGAATAAACTGTGTTTTGTGAATTTTTGCAATTTTTCCTTTTGAACCTGAGTTTTTCAGGCCAGTTTAAAACTTTTGCTAGTTGGAGCCCAATAATCAACCTCAGTTAATACAGCTCTCTGAGAGCCAGAGGAAGATATTTTCCGCAACAAGATTTGCTGCACCAGTCACATTTTTCAAAGGAAAATAATTTTCTTCCTCAAACATCCCTATTTCATTGCCAAAACCTGTTGGTAAAAAAAAAAGATGATTTTTTTTACAGGTTAATTTCAGTAAGACATAAAACCCAGCAACATATTTCTCTCCAAATCTCACAAGAAACTGCTTGCAAATGGGAAACTTGGAAAAGCCCGGTGAGGTTTTCTCCAAGGTGTCTATCCCACACACCCACACGCGTTTCCGTTTGCTATGGTACGTATCCCTGTTAACTTCAACACCGCTCTCCAGGCAATAAAGTTAAGCCTTGCCTAAGTGCTTCCAAATGTTGGCCTTATTTTAAAGGTGATAAAGTAAATGGAAGGAAGAGATGTGAGCCCGCAACCTTGACGCACACCCTCCTCGCTGGGGTACCACCAGGTCAGGAGGAAGGAGGATGGGGAAATGACCCATCTGGTTTAAGAAGGTCTCTGTGCTCATGGCTCAAGTAAGAGCTGCTGGTTTTTCATGTTTAAAAAGTAATTGTGGACACTGGGAGAGGGTGAATGGGTGACTGGTGAAAGGGATTTCCTTGCTAGTAGCCCCACGCTCTGCAGACAAGGAGCAGTTTCCAGCAAGAGGCTGAATTACCATTTACTCCATGCCACGGACTGGGCAGATTCACTCATCCAGGCTATGTGTACATGCAAAGCTGCTGTCACAATATGCCCAGCCAAAAAAAAAAAAAAAAAAAGCTCTAAAGCAAATCAGTGAAAACCAATGTCGATTAAGTGCTTTGCTAAAACAATCTAGCCAGAGTCTCAGTGATTTCATATTTGAAACCTTAATGGTCATAATCCAGATTGATCCTAAGGGATCTCCAGTGCTTTGCCTAATGTGGATGGTGGAATTCAATGAGGCTCCAGTGTCTTCTATGGAAATGGGGTAATTTATGCTACCCAGAGATTTCCTTGAGAAATGAATACACAGTTTGATTTCTATGGAGGAACAGGGCTGGACGTAGCCAAGATGATATTGTATAGGTGTGCAGAGTGGTACTGGTACCAGCTCTGGAAATGCAGCCACCTCTGGGTGAAGCTGGCCCCACAGCTCCCAGTCCTTCTTGTTCCATAGCTCCCAGCCCTTCTTGCTCCCCTGCAGCTTCCTGGTGCCACAAGGGAACAAGAACGAAACCACATTAGCAAGAATGTGGCAAAACTTGTACACAAACTTTGAATTAAACCTGTATTTTTCTTGGAAAACATTTACCTTTCCCCACTGGGTCTTATTCTCAGTCTAATGAAAGAAGATGAAGCCGGGCAGAGCTGCTGCCTGTGCAATCTCTTGCTCGGTGGGAGAGGAAGATCATCTTCAAGGGCAACAGATTAGGATGTGGAAGGCTTGGTGGCATGGCATCGGAGAGGTGCTGTAAGGCTAAACACATTAAAGCCTCCTCTGTCTCCCAAAACGAAGCTGTAGCCAGCTCATCTGAGGTAACAGCCATTGCTGGTGCTGAAGATCAGGGGCCAGGAACCTCATCTCATCCCTGAAGCCACCAGCAAGGAGGGAATGACACCAGCTCCTGCTCCCCAGGGCACGTGCTGCAAATGGAGTGCACGCACATCTTCCTCCTTGAACCCACACCTATACAAATACTTGATGTACTGCTTGATTACTTGGTTAAATGACACATGCCTGAAGGCAGTAGCCAGGTCACTTTCCTTGGTTTTAAGGCTTCAGTCCTCCCGTTGTCTTTATCGAGAAAGATTTTCAAGTCTGCTTCAGCTTGTGTTTGTGCAGGGCTGGGACTGGGCGAGGGCTACTAAAAACAAATGATCACAGGATGAATCCTAAACACAAATGGATGTAGGCACAATGTGGATCGAAGAGCCACTTTGCAGATCTTGATGGGTTGGTGCCAAGTTTTACCAGAGGTACCTCTCCCACCCCAGAGCAGCTGAAGATGAGGTGAGATGAAGACCTCCAGGGAGGTCCAGACCACATGGGGCTTCTGAACATTACACGTGTTGCCATTGCTAACACCAAAAAACCTTCCCAGAGCCCCAGAACAAACTTGAGATGGGTCCTAAAAAACCTAAGTGACACAAATACAGTCTGCTGGGGGATAAAAGGGAGGAGGTAGAGAGCGTCCGCTAAGAACCAGACCCTAGTAATGGCTGAAGACTTCAGCCTGACTCCCACTGCAATCACTTTTGCACAATTCACAGCCCCAGTGCAATTGCTACATGCAGCTTTTGAAACACTTTCCCTGCCTCGTAATTTCTCGATGGGTTATTTTTGTTGTGCTCTCGCACAAAATGAGCCACGACTCCTTGCTGGGTCTGCTCTCACCATGCCACCTGTGGATGGGCTAAGGACAACCAAGCAAATTGCCCATCATAACCAGCATGCCAGCCTCTGGGCGTTGATAACCTTCCGCCCAGACCACCTGCTTTCATTTCCACAATCCAGAAAGTTATCCTTATCCGGGAATAAATTAAGCAGAAGCTCCCTGATGTAGATGAAAACAATCTCATTTGCTTTCAAAAGCTGTGGATCAGGCCACAGCACCTTGCAGAATATCACATTAATAGTGAGAGGCAAATGAACCATTTCGCTTCTCCTAGCTGAAAAAAAAAATGCGTCTGACCTGATTTACCTTCCTGATAACGTATTTAAAAAATGCTCCCAGGCTGAGGACTTCGCCAGCTGAGATTTCATACGAAATGAGACTGTTTATGTCATGACCGCAACCTTCTGAAAAATGCCCCTTTGGATGGGAAAGCTCACAAGACCCTTAAGTATAATGATCTCAGCTATATCAATAACCACATTTCGGCAGATTCATTATCTGCTCACTGGCCTGCCCAGCCACACAGCAAACCGTTGCAGCAGGATGGAGCGAGAAAGGAAAACACTGAATTCAGCCATTCTTCCCGCAGAAAAATTGACATTGTGGGTCATTCTTTTCCTTAGCAAAAGCCAAGCTTTTATTTCCTCTGCTTTCACGCCGTGCTCAGGCGGGAGGACCTGAACTACACACAATATTGAACACAACCAATCAATCTCCCTTTAGTGGGTGCAAGAGTATTTTCCTTCACAGCTTGCATCTTTGCTCCCCAAGCATCCCCATCCCTTGCTGTCCAAAACTTTACAAGAGAACATTTTTCCTCCTTTGCCTATTCCTCCTAATATTCACTCCATTATTCAAGGTTTTAGCATCTGTGCCAACCCTATGCATGGATTTCAGACCACACTTCATAGGAAATTTAGGCTACAAAACAAAGCTTTATTTCACAGCAGTATTTTCTAGCAACAGGGACCGTTATGATCATATATTATGCCCTCCAGCTTCATACAAAATAAAATACTTCACCCAGTAACTTCTGCAGCAAGACCCTCGTTCCTGCTTGCCCCCCAGCATTTAGAAGCAGAGGCAATCTTGGCTGAAAGATTTCAAATCAAGGGAGTCTTGCCCTGCAAGTGTTTCTAGCATTAGTCTCAGTATTTAAAAAATTTGCATCTTTTAATTTTTTTGCCTGAACGTGCCTAGCTCTAATTTCTGAGCATCTCATGACACCAAGTCCTCAGCACAGGAAAGACACGGACCTGTTGGCGCAGGGCCAGAGGAGGCCCCAGCAATGGTCCGAGGGTGGAACAGCTCTGCTGGGAGGACAGGCTGAGAGAGCTGGGGGTGTTCAGCCTGGGGAAGAGGAGGCTGCAGGGAGACCTCAGTGCGGCCTTGCAGGGCTTAAAGGGGGCTTATAAGAAAGATGGGGACAGACTTTTTAGCAGGGCCTGTAGCGATAGGACAAGGGGTGATGGTTTTAAACTAAAAGAGGGGAGATTCAGACTGGATATAAGGAAGAAATTGTATACGACGAGGGTGGTAAAACACTGGCACAGGTTGCCCAGAGAGGTGGTAGATGCCCCATCCCTGGAAACATTCAAGGTCAGGTTGGACGGGGCTCTGAGCAACGTGATCGAGTTGAAGATGTCCCTGCTTATTGCAGGGGAGTGGGACAAGATGGCCCTTCCAACCCAAACCATTCTATTATTCTATGATAAGCCTTTTTCTGCTAGACTAAACAAAACAGTTTGGGTCTCTTCCCCAAGAGGGCACTTGAAGGCTACGATCTCATGAAAAAGGATGAGAGCTGTGAGCATCTCCCTTCCATAGCATCTCACTGATGGTCTACACACCTCTGCCAGCAACAGATGTGGCTGCGGAGAGCTGGACCAGGGATGGAGATTGCTCAGGAGAAAAGCCATGGATAGGTGCATTAAAAGCTGGACCCTGTGGTCTCTCTGCACTGCTGGGTCCCCTTGGCCCTGAGTTTTCCCTCTCCCCTGTGCTGGGGAAAGCCAGAGGGGGAAATGCCAGCAGCGAGCGATGCCCAGGAGGAGCTGGCACAGCACCATCTTCACCTAAGGAGGAGAGAGAAAGAGGCCATCTGCCTACCTCCTCCCAGCCTGAACAGGCTGGAGCCTGCCATGAGGACAACGTGGGGCAACAAAACACACCTGCTATCCATGCCCAACCTCCATACCCCCAGACTTCACCACCAGACCCCACTTTTCTACATTCAACCAAGAAAAAAGCAAAATACAGCAGACCCAGGGAAAAAAAACCACCAAACCCAAAACATGATCCTCCTATCTCCTATCTCAAGCCCACCATGTGTAACTGGATTGCCCTTTCAAGTGCATGAGATTGGACTGATAGTGGGAGAAAAGGTATTTATATGAAAACCTCTTTAGTACGGATCAAATGACAACAGATAAATGTGGTCCTGCAACATGGGTGCAAAGGGGAGTGGTATGAACAGGGAGAACACAAGAAGAAATTCATATCAGCCAAAAATATTAACAGCCTCAAGCAATGTTGCCATGCTGTGGATGGCCTGTCCCATCCTTGGCCGCTGCCCCACAGCACGTGCAGTAATTGCAGGTCAGAGCCCCCTCATCACCTCCCACCTTGCTGAATCAGCAGCAATGAAGGGGTTAAGAGCACTGTGGTAGAAAAACTCGATTTCTGTGCATGAGAAACTCATGTTGTCCTCATCTCTCAGAGGTGCGAGCAAAAGGACAAATGGAAGAGAATCCGTGAACGTGAGTTGTGGATGGAAATAAGGCTGCCCTTTCTATAGGGCACCCACCACCCCTATCTCGCCCATACTGGTAACACCAGTCCCAGGGCTCTGCTACCTGCAGGAGCAACCCCTGGAAGAGCTCTGCCCCAGCAGCAAGTGCATTTACTGTCCCTGCCCCAAGCCCTGGCATTTATTATTTAAGAAAGCCTGAGCAGGAGGAAGCTGGGGAAATGGGAGGAAAAGAAAAGGGCAAAGTTAAGATGGGAGAAAGAAATAGCAGCCCTCTTCTAGGTCAGGGGAGAGAGCAAGCAGTCACAAACTGATAAGAAGAGATGAAGGCTTGTCCATCCATGGATGACTAACCCAAAATTAGCACAGCAACATGGAGGCAGGGGGTGGGTAACAGATATGTTAAGATGTAGAATGTCATGACTTAAAAAAATATGAAGGTTTTGGGGGCAAATCTCATCATTTGTGGAAGGGCTGGGGGGGGTCTGATGGTTTTGGAGGTGGCCCAACTGCTCAGTAACCCAAACGGATGGGCAACAGCACAGCAAATGAATAACTCCTCCTAATAAATGCAAAGTGATACGGGGCAGAGAGAGGAATTTCTGCTCCTCAGGCACCTTCCAGGGTCCTAAACTGTGTCGCACCAAGGAAGGGACCTCCCAGCAATGGCGACAGCACAGCGGAGACCTCTGCTCTGTGCACAGCCGCAGCCGTAAAGCTAAC
This sequence comes from Theristicus caerulescens, assembly GCA_020745775.1. Classification (NCBI taxonomy): domain Eukaryota; kingdom Metazoa; phylum Chordata; class Aves; order Pelecaniformes; family Threskiornithidae; genus Theristicus; species Theristicus caerulescens. Next base: position 3,872,144 of record CM036583.1, on the reverse strand, counting down.
AAGATATTTGGCTGCATATGGAAAAGGATAGTGAATAATCCTGGAAATATTATAATGCCTTTGTATAAATCAGTAGCGCAGCCTCAGATGGGGAGAAAAGTAATGATGCAGAAAAGGCAGAAGTGTTCAATCAATATTTCTGCTCTGCATTTGGAAAGAAGCAGGATGAGATGCTTGTATCACATGAGGAGGATGAAGTACTTTCCAGTCCATTAGTAACCAAGGAGGTTGTTAAACAGCATCTACTAGCGATAAACAATTTTAAATCAGCAGGCCTGGGTAACTTGCTCCCAAGAGCCCTCCAACAGCTGGCTGAGAAGCTCTCTGGCCCGCTGATGTTAATTTTTAATAAATCTTGGAATACCAGGGAAGATCCAGACGGCTGGAAGCATGCAAATGCTGCACTGATCTGCAAAAGGGGCAAGCGGGATGGCCTGATGAACAGGTTGCCTTGTCTGCCATCAATCATGGGTAAAATAATAGGAACCCTCCTGAGAGTCAACCAGAAGAGGAATTAAAGGACAGGAATATAGTTAATGCTCGTCAGAGAGGTTCTGCGGCAAACACATCGCATCAAACAAAGCTGATTTTGTTCTTTGAGGAGATTACAAGTTTGGTTAATGAAGATAATTGCCTAGAGATAATATACATAGGCTTTTGTATGGCATTTGATTTACTATGACATGACGTGCTGATTAAAAAATGAGCGCTGTATGATAAGAATAAAGCACATGTGCAGGGGATTCAGAGCTGATCTCAACAAATAACTGTCAGAGGGGAATCGGACTGTTTCCAGGGGGATTTGACAAGGCTCAATCCCAGCCCCAATATTCAGCGTTTTCTTATCTGGAAGCAAATATAACATCACTGCTGATAAATCAGCTATATGTGCTACACAAACAGGAGAGGCCAAGCCATCTGAGCAGAGCGGAGATGATGGCAGCCAAGCATCTGGCTGGGGTCATCACTCCACCTCAGAGGATGAGAAGAAGGGGACAGTCAGTGAAAAAATAGAGGTGTGATGCTTGGAATCGATGTAGAAACTGGAAGGTGACACCGTGGCAGGTGGTGGTGGGGACCATGTCCCCGCAGAGAGACATGGATGCCCAGCCTGGCAGGAGGGCAGAGGGTTGTATGTTACGCGCACCCCAACATCTCTGAGGAAGAATCCTTGGAATGGATATCGGGAGGTAAATCGGAACCTGGGATAAGAGGGGTTGGGATCAGTGGACTCCATACTGCAGGATTTTGCAGCACCTGGGGTTGGCCATTGCCTAGGAGAGGATGCATGACCCAGACCAGCCCTTTCTGTGCTCCTCACGGGGCTTAATTCTGACACTGACCTTTACGACCCCAAGGAAATCAATTAAAGCTTGATCCAGCTTTTTTGTAACAGGAATACTTCCATCTGGCCTTTCCCATCCCCGAGCCTTAGCTGCCCCTTGGGAAAACACAACACTTAATGCATGGGCAAACACCTCAGTGACACCTTGAAGGCAAGCGCAGGGGTGCCAGGCACAGAAGTGTGCATCCCTGCAGGCAGCCCCGCAGACTTGGACATCTAGGTCTTCTTCGCTGCTCCAAAAACAGAAACTAGCAGCTGAAAGAAAAGGTTTTTAGAAACCTTTAGCGAGAGAAAATGGAAATGCTTAAACAACCCTACATGGAGTAGCTTCTCTGCATCCCAGTTACACCAGTAACATTTAAACATTATCCCTAGCATCCCATTGGCATCACCACTTCTCCTTCAACAGGTACCACCTTTTTTCTGAGGCATCATCCAGCTCCCTCTGAAGTCATGCACTACCACATCTTCAATTTTGTGGTTTATCTCTACTCTCCCATCTTAGAAAAACAGAAGCTCTTCAGCAAAGGCAGTGCTGCCCAAAGGACCAGGTGGCTGATGTGGTATCGAGGAAGAAGGCTGAGCGATGGGCAGCTGGTGCAAAGGTGCCTGCACAAGGAGGGTGAAGGCGGAGGGCAGGGGGCACATGGTGTGTGGGAAGAGCTTCTTGTCCTTGGCATGGCCAACCAACATCTATCCCTTGCTTGGGCGAACCCTGGAGATGAGATGTGGGGCTCTGCAAATTCATGGGAGACCACTTTTCTCCAGGTTCAGCGCAGAAGAGGACCCTGCAGGGGAGAGGAGGGTGCACGCCCACCGGCTGATGTGTGCTCCTCACTCTCAAATCCCAAGTGTAGGTCCATGTCTTTGGTCTGCAGGGCACCGCAGGGGCAAGGAACAGGTCCCTTAGTGATTTGGACACATCAAGCCAGGTCACAGGAGTAGGGCTCCCTTTCCAACCTTCATTTCTGTCTTCTCCTGGGTCTGGAAGGGCAGTTTGATATCCGCACTTATTTCTACTGCTTCTGCAGTTGCCTTGGAAGGGACCAAACCTGCTCAATCATGCAAAAGATGAGGGGAATCCTCTCTGTCTCAAAAGCCAAGAAAGCCCTGAGCAACCTCATGAGCACACCAGGCACATGAAGGTTAGGCCCTCAAGGAGGTCCCTGGGGCTGCTGCGCCCTCCCTGCCCTCCCAGCCCTTGGCGTGGAGGGACAGCACAGGTCCCTGGACCAGCAAGGATGGGGAGGAGGGTCTTGTGCAGGGCTGACTCTGTGGCATCTCCCAGGGAGGACCCCACTGGGCACGTGGAGAGTGACCTGGGAGGTTTGCTCCCTAATCCCAGCCTGAGCCAAGCCCAAAGGCTTACTCAGCTCCAGATCCACCAGCCTAGCAGAGGTGGACAACAATCTCTGGGAAAAGCCTTACAGGAATGCAAGAATTTTTTTGTCCTCATGTCTTTTTGTCCTCCTGAAACCCACTCAAGGGAGTAGGTTTAGCCTCCAACCTATTTTTTTCCATCTGCCAGGATTGGCAGAGGGCTTCTTACCACTGCATGTGTCCTAAACCTTCAGAGATGAACTCTGGCTAAAGGCACCCCACTTCCCTAGCTTCACGTTTCCATTTGACTTTTGCCACTAACCAGTGATGGAGAACTTGCTGCTCACAATGTTCCTCAAGGGCTCCTTTGACTGCTCTTGCTTCAGGGAGAGAAAGGGGTCAACAATTCAAATCCCAGATATTTAACCCAAACAGGCCCCATCCATCAACACCTGAGCAGAGGATTAGAATACATTGTTATTGCTGAAGGTGAATTCAAGAGATAAGGCATTAAATCAAAGTCTTATCTAATGATAGACATTACAAAGTGTTTCCAACTTGGACAAAAAAAAAAAAAAAAGCCAGTTGGGCTTAAAATCACTGAATCCCACCACACATGGTTTTGGTGAGGTGATCCATACTGATGCTGGAGCCTTCTTCAAGGAAGCTGCAGCCACCTCATCAGGCTGCCCAGATGCAAGGTAAAAATTTGGTGTGCTCATCCAAAAAAGACAATCTGAGGTCTCAGCTGTGAACGCTACTGGGAAGATACAGTGGGTACCAGCCACAGTCCTTGAACCTGGGACTGTCTTCCCCATTGCTGCTCCCATCACTCAAGTTGCCAGCAGCTCGCAGAAGACCCTGTCTCCCCAAAGAGCCACCGATTTTGGTTGCCTCTTCTGTCTCACCTGGGTTTATTAGAAAGGATGCACCAAAACCGGCAGCACCCACATCTCTGTGGCTGCCCTGGAGCACTTTGCTGCTGTGCCCCTGCACTAAAGGAGAGGCAGGATCGCCGCAGCATCACTCCCGAGCGTGCCTTTAAATATCCGTGCTTTGCACAAAGTCCTCGGTGGGTGAAAGCCCTGCCAGGGAACGCCCCGTGCTGCCTGCTGCCTTGCCTGCCCGCTGCCTTCTCTGCCTCCCACCTCCTCTTTCTCCCTGGCTCCGCATCCGGGAGCAGCCGGGCAAGGAGCGTAACGCAACCACAAGCACTCCATCCCTCCAAAAAAGATATTACCTCCACTCCCACCTTCCTCCTCACCCCCACCCCAGCTCCCTGCTCGGCCAGCATGTTTTTCCTCTGCTGCAATTAACGCTTGACAAGGCAGAACATCCCCCCTCTGCAGCCAAGCCCGAGACGGCGCAGCCAGAGCAAATTATTTAGAAGAGAGGGGAAAAAAAAAATTAAATAACCAGAGCAGACAAAGGCTTCTTGTCTTAAAACCCTTACTCAGCCGGCACATCGGGCAGGTTGGCACCACGATCAGGTGTCACTGCGTAAGCAGGGGCTGTATCGAGGTTGGTCCGGGCACCCCGTCGCAGCACCCTCCCAAATTCAGCAACAGGGACCCTGAGTGCTCACCGAGGTGCCCACTTCTAAGTAAACGGGTGGGACCCGGGATGTCACATTTAGGGAGATGTGTAAGACCTGTGTGCTGCTGCAGAGTCAGCTCACTCACCCAAGAGGGACAGGATTTGGTCCCATGAGGTTCCAGCTCACTATGGCTGTACCCCAAATCCCAGCACACAGGGAGAGCCTGTGTCCCCCCAGGCACTCCCGAAAGATCTGGCTCTGACCGCTCCAGCAGGATCTGATTTTTTCAACAGGTTGAAATTGTAATTGCATATTTCTGCACCCCCCATATTAAAAAAAAAAAAAAAAAGGAGAAGGAGGAATAGGACGGACTCATTTATCATATGCAGCCAAACCCCAGGCTGGACTCAGTGAAATGAAAATGAGTCAGTGACACTTTGTATAATGGCATTCCAGATTGTTCTCCTAAATAATTTGTATTTTAATGAGTCCTTTTTGGTCCAGCAGTAGTTGGTAGCCCCCACACTTTCTCAAGTCCTTCTGTGCTTTAATATGATTTAAAAAAAATTCCCGGTGTGGCATTTCTTTATTAACAAAAAGGAAAAGAAAAGCAGGCTCGCTTCTCTCCTGGCTTAGATGGGAGCAGGTAATGAATCTCTGCGCACAGGAGACGGCTCTTATCTCCATGGCCTTGCTGTTCCCAAACCTACTTATTTTAAAAACTCCCCCATCATGAGATAATGGGAACAGAGAAAGTCAGCAAAGAAACAAAAAGGCAATCAGGAGCTTTACAGAAGCAGGGGAGCACCATGTTTTCCACCTGATCTTCTCCTGCCAGGACAGGTCTTTAGGTCAAGATGCGGTAAATGAAAAGAAGTTGCTTTGGGGAGTGTAATCATGAGAGATGCACTCTACATTGAAAAGCTATTTTGCAGCGCTTGGACTTACTAAGGGCTTCTTCACTCGGGTCGTGCTCAGCTTGCCATGGAAGAGAAAGCAGCTCAGCCCTTGCACCCACCACATTGGTAGTGGGGTGGCTTGGCCGTGTTAGCTGGGAGTTATACCCCAGACCCAAAAGTCGGCTGCTCCAGAGTAAGGTGGTGGTCCTGGCCATGGTGGGTGCCCAGGGCTCCGACCCCATAGCAAACCTGCGTGGACCAGAGCTGTCCTCCATCAGCCACAGCCACAGCTGGGCGTGAGGGCACTTACAAACCATTTCAACACAAAGTCTGACCTGTTCAAACACCAAGCCACACCTACACAACCCACTCCTGCAGGCTGCTCGAGTTAGAAAGTTTGTGGGTGCAGTGAAAACCCACTAGAAAGCTCAGTGGAGGAGTGGGAACCAAAAATGGGCAGCATCTTCCCTCACCTGCCTCCAAACCCCATCAGTTGGTGATGGCAGTGTGTATTCATCCACCACCCTGAAAACAGCACGTGCTCCTGCTCATGGTGGGGACAGCGTGGTGGCCTGCTGGGTGGCACCTCGCTGTGACACCCCCTCACTCCGACTGCTGGAGCAGGCATTGTTCCAGCTGAAGGATGGAGCAGTGATGGCTAAAATGGTCGGGAGGAGGAAAGGAGAGATGTAGGGGGGCCCTGCATGTCTACTCCCTCATGTTAGCCTAATGAGCCTCATTAACGAGCAGGACTTTGTTCTGCAGCTGGGTGGGATGCAGGGGGGAGAGAAGAGGACTCCTGGATCCCCTCTGGGAAAGGAGGTGCTTGAGAAGAGCCCTGGGAGGACGATGGGCTCTGGGGGGTCTTGCAGCCTAAACCAGGTCAGGGTTGGGGTGACATTGATGAACTGGAGATATCTGGGATAAGGTGGCCCAGTTGGTCCGTCTCTGCTGTGCTATCTAATCCCTTCAGATACCCTCTCCATCCCCAGCAGTCATGGGCTGTAGGAGAAAAGAGGCACCGAACAACTAAGTGAGAGGTCAGAAAAGCAGCACCTGCTCCACCTCCAGTCCACCTTTCATTTCATCAGGAGACATTATAGAGAAGGGGAGTTTATAAGCAGTTTATAAGCTATCCAAAAGGAAGGCTGGCTTAAAAAACTGCAAAACCTCAGCAAACCTTTTTAACATCAGCCTAACCACGCTTAACCACAACTCTCACCTTCAGATTGGGGAAACACGTCACAGGTTTATACACCAATTTATTTCTACCCATTTAACAAATCAACGTTTCGCTGCCATCCTCCTTCCCTGGAGTAGCAGCTGCTGCAGCTCAGAGTTAGTGTTACTCCTAGTTCCCAAAGCCTTGGAGGTACGCTTGACCTTCATTATTGCCCTGTTTTAATTTCCAGCCTCCCTTTGCTTACCCTCCCCCATGGAGCCCTGCCAGACTTTCTCCCTCCCCTGAGACCATCCTTGCTGCAATTTCACTTGGGTTTTAATCATCTTCTGCTTTGATTACTCCACTTCCCTCTTTTACAGCCTTCCTCCGTGCTATGCCATCGCACCAGCCTTTTGGGGAGTACCAAATGGACCAGCCAGATTACTCTTAGGAAATATCTGCTCTTTTCTTGGTTTCTTCCCTACCCTGGGAAGAGCTTCAAAGCCACCCTCCCCACTGGCAGGATTCCCGGGAGCAAAGCTTCGTTGATAAGGCCAGCAATGATCTGAAGAGCCCAAGCAACCTGGCATTACAGTTTTAGGCCAAATCCAGGGTCCACCAATTACCCAAAACAGCCCAACACCAACAGGCTGATGCACCAAACCCCAGCTGTGCCTCCAGGAAGGTGCTCTCTCAACCCTAACCTGCTCAAGGTTATTTTAAACCCTGAATAATGAGGTCTAATCCCCCTTCCAAATCTCACGTCTTCCTGCTAATTTATAGCTCTTGTTTTCTTTGCCATTCCCAAACAACATCCAAGCCTTATTTGACTCTTAAGTTCCCAGTTCTGGAGGCATCCAGCCACAGTGAACTTTGCAGACCCAATCTGATGGGAGAGCATTTTCTCAGGGACACAGCTGCTTCCTTAAACAGTCCTTGTGTTATGAAGTAGGGTGATCAAAAACATCCAGTGTACTCTCTCTGGCTGCTCAGTAGGTTAGAGATGCTACTGTCCCCTTTTCTCTGCCTCTGCTTGGCTCTATGCCTCCTCCCAAGCTTTTTCCATCCTCTCTCTCTCTCAGTGATTTTCTTCCTCTGGCTGGTAATTGTTCTCATTGCCCTTCGCTCACAGATGGTCCTTGGAGAGCTCACTATTGACGTGGTGCCAGCTCTCCTCAATCCCAGCTGTTAAAATGCATTAGGAGACCAGCAACCACTCAGCAGAGCCTGCTCCTCCATGCCATCTGCCCTTTCACACTGGGGACATTGCTGGAAGAGGGTTTGCTCACCAGAGCTGCCATGGCTGGGCAACCTCTTGGTCCCATCACAGCAGCCAGGTCACCCTCCAGCCCCACCGTCCCCCACCCAGGTCTATCTGGATCTCCCCACCACGCTTCCTCCTTGACATCCCTCCTGCCATGTAGCTGAGTCACGTCTCCATCTCCAAACCTATCCTTCAAGCTCTCCCATCCCCTTTGGCTTGTGAGAGCCTCTGAGGTCTCAGCCCAGCAAACCTTACCCACAGAGGGGTCCTCTGTGCTCACGGAGCAGCCCCCAGGCTGAAATTTTTTATGATGAGGGTGGTGAAACACTGGCACAGGTTGCCTGGAGAGGTGGTAGATGCCCCATCCCTGCAAACATTCAAGGTCAGGTTGGACGGGGTCTGAGCAACCTGATCTGGTTGAAGCTGTCCCTGCTTATGGCAGAGGAGTTGGACTAGATGGCCTTTAAAGGTCCTTTCCAACCCAAACCATTCTATGGCTTTATGATTCCAGCCCCCAGGCTCCAGCCCCACTCCACGGGGACAACCCAGACAGCCACCCAGGCAGGAGGGATGCGAGCAGAAGAAAGTAAGGGGGGAATAAAGCACAGCAGACCAGACAGGAGGTGAAAGCAGCTCTTATTTTTCACTGGACCAAGTTGTTTTTGGAGGCACAAACACTAGGTTCATTCATGAGGCAGCTAAGTGTTGGTTTTTCAACGGAAACAATGAATTAGCAAGGATGAGCAGCGACAGGATAAACGACCTTTTTCCTGCCTCCCAAAGTGTCCTGTTTCTTTCCTAACGTGTTGGCCAACTGCTTATTGAGCTTCACGGCACTCAGCCCCAGCAACCCGGAGCCCCCAGAGAAGCCCAAGGGCTTGGAGAGGAGCTTCCCACAGAGCCACCTCCTTCCCCATGGCTCTGCACCCTTCCCACCCAAACCCATGGGAGCCGGGGCCTTGAGGGGAACACACATGGCGCTGGGGATGTGAAGCAGGAGCATTGCCAGCTGGGAAGGTGACAGCCCCATGGCCAAAGCCAAGGCATCATGGAATGAAGCTGCATCAGGGGAAGTTCAGATTGGACATTACGAAAAGGTTCTTCACTGAAAGGGTGGTTGGTCACTGGAACAGGCTCCCCAGGGAAGTGGTCATGGCACCAAGCCTGTCAGCGTCCCAGGAGCATCTGGATGACACTCTTAGTCATATTGTTTAGTTTTAAGTGATCCTGTGAGGAGCAGGGAGTTGACTCGATGATCCTTACAGGTCCCTTCCAACTTGAGATATTCTGTGATTCTATGATCAGTGCCCTGCACACCAGCCTGGTGGGACCCAACCAAACCCATCCATCGTTGCTCAACAGCAAAAAAAACCATCCCAGTTCGCAAGTGCTGCAAACCCGATGCCTTTCACCAGTGTGCGATTGGGCTTCAGAGCAATACAAAGAAAGTGGTTTGACTTTCGGTTTCTGCTATCTCAAAAATCTATCAGAGGGATATGCTACCTTACGCTAACATAACGGATTAAAGCAGAAGATAAAATGCCATTCCATTATCTATTTATTAAAAGCACCACTTGAACTGCTTTTATTCAGCATACATCTCCTACTAAAGAGGCACTCCTTGACTGTGTAAATCAGTGAGCAATTGTGTTTTAACAGCCTTTAGAATGGCATTTCCCCACAGTTTTAGATGGACTATCAGACAGAAAACCTCTTCCAAAACTCACTTATCATAACAGGCGCGAGCACAGAGCTCTTTACCGCTCCTCTACCACCGAGACAAATACAAAATGGGCTTGTAAAACTCACAAAGCATAGATCATTCCCACCTTTCACCCTGCTGCATGAATATCCTTAATGACAGGTCAAAATAAATAATTTTGTTAGCAGAGGAGAACTATTCAGCTCCCACTGATGGATGGGACTTCTGGTAGGCGATGAAATGCAGGCTGCAGTTCCCAACCCACTGATGCTACTACCTCTTCTGCGGTAATCGGTTCTGGCAGAACCAGAAAGGATGAAACCACTTCAAATCTACCAGTTCCCTGTGCAAAAGGGGAAGAAATGATGCTGGATTTTCAGTAAAAGATTTCAGGTGTGAATATAACAATATCTGTGAACTGCAAAACAAAAGGGAGGTTGTTGGATTGTCTCTGCTCCACCAGAATAAATTGGCTTTTGGTTGGTTGGGGTTATTTTTCCATACCAAGAAACATTGCCATTTTTTTGCCAGCCTCTGCTGCTTCTGGTAAAAAGCTATTGTAAATATTTTCACAAGGTGTTTTGGTGAAGAAACCTGGAGCAACAGTAGTCATGAGCTGGTTATATTTTAAATGAAATGCTGATGGAAGACAAGCACAGCAAACTTCACCCTGCACCTTGGAAGTCAATGGAGGCTCTACCACTGACATGAGCAAAGGTCAGATCGGTTGAGAAGAGGGGAAGGGGATGCACCCACACACACGGGGAAGGATGCCCATGGTCTGGAAACTATCTGAGTAGATAGATAGACACAGGGATGGATGGATGGATGGATGGATGGATGGATGGATGGATGGATGGTTGAATGGATGGATCCCTACCGCTCTGCTGCCATCAAAAGGACCTCAGCACACGCCATGGCAAACTCAGTGCTGAGGCTGATGTCCTTGTTCCTTCCTTTCCTGTGGCCACCCATGCTTTCTCCCTTGCTGCAGATAAACTAGAGCACTACTTTGTTGGAGAAAGCATGGGGCCCAGCTGTGTCACCTGCAAGGACACCCATCCTTGGCTGGCTGGTTGCCCAACGCGATGCACCCCAGGCTCCTGGCTGCCCTTACGTGAGTTAAATTCTGACGGGGCTGACAAACCTGAAAGATCATTTCAAACCACAATCGCTTCAAAGTCAGCCTGTTTCAGCCTATGACCTTCCTGGCAGGATCTCCCTTCAGCGCAGCAGCCCCAAACAGGAGCTGACAGTGCTTTGAAACCTTTTGAACCAGCACTCAAGTCCCTTAGGTACTGCGGGGAGCATTTCTCTTAACGGCGTGCAAGCTCCCCGGCTCTGACAGCCCTGCTCTTGGGCTGCCTGGGAGGGGACTGGCATCCCATATTCCCCGTTTGGCAGTGTGAAAGGTCACTGGGGAAGGTGCACTTGTCACCAGGAATAAACCATTACACGGAGGTTGTGTCACATCTTCTTTCTGGGAGGATGGAGCCAGCTGAAGTCAGTGAAAAAGCTCTCCTGACACTGGTGGGGTTTGGATTTGTCCCAGAGCACCAGCAGAAATGCAAGCAGCAAGGAACAAAACCTCTCCTAAATGACATGGGTTATCAGCTGGTGTGCAGTGAGCCCCAGGAGACACCCAGGGCAGGTGTCCCTTCACACCGGCGTGCCAACCAGTCCAGTCCAAGTGTCTCCTTAACAGAAGTCCCCATGACGATACAGCGTGGAAAGTGCCAGCTTCCCAGTCAAGCTAAATAAATCCCTTCCCTTTGCTTCCCCTGACAGCACATCTTATCCAGAGCTATTCTGAGACAAGAGCCAGCAGCAGACCTGGGGGACTGGGCTTTAGGGCTCCAGCTCAGGAGAGGGTGGATGACCCCCTGTGCTTCTGAGTTGTTAACATTTCCCGGAGGAACCTCATAGTTTTCCACATTTTACTACCTTTACATATCAGGGTGACATTAGAGATTTTATTTCTCTCCACAATGGGTAGCAAACCAGAAACAGGAGTACAGCAAAGATGACCCGCATAGAAGAGAAGCAAACATCATCTGATCTTCTGGGAGGAAGAAACCAGGGCCAGCCAGCAGCAATCCCTGCCTGCTTACCTGGCTCAGCAATGTCCTAGGAAACCAAGCACAGACCAGAGACCCCCTGCATGAGATGTCCTGCAGAGGAAAAGGTCATGTCCTGCCACACTCTGCTTGAAGACCAGGAGAAAGCAATGCAGCCCAGCACAGGGATGGGAGCAAACAGCACCACAAGCCCAACAGCCACCAGTTTTCTGTAGCCTTACCTCCAGAGGAGACTCAGACCAAGCTCTTCCTCCCAGCTCTGCTGGTGCACACGTTTCAAGGTGACTCTGTGCCCAAGATCAAGTTTAAGAGGTTGTCCAGGGGGTCACCAAGCCAGATGTAGCTGCCCTTGGCACCGCTGCATTGGCATGGGAGACCAGCAAGACCAACTTCTCTGCTCGCAGCAGCGGGCAGGCAGGCAAAGGCTGCCTGCACCAACGCTGATGCAGGCAGGGGTGTCACCACATTAAAAGGCTGGCGAGCCCGCGTCCGGCTCCTCTCTGCCCCTTGCTTAAATGTAGGTCAAGCCACAAGGTGACAGTTAGTGCAAGTGGAGCTGTCTCTGCCCACCGAGGTGCTTCCAGCACTGTATCAAAAACTAAAGTGAAGCAATAAAAATTAAAAGAGAAGTAATATGGATCATAAAACCCAAGCACAAGACTAAAAAGTCTCCAGACGCTGACGTATTGTTAAAGCAGGGCATGAACCTCCCCTTGCAGTGCCACCAAATCCCCTTTCCATGAGAAATTATCCTAATTTCTGATTGCCATGGTGCCAAAGACAGGCCAGGCTTTTGCTGCTGGCTCTCCGGTGTTAGGGAAAAAGGCAGTAGAAAGGCTGGGAACTGGTGTGTCATCCCCTGTACACTGCTTTTTGTGCCTCATCTCCTAACTGGGCTTTGTGGCCGAGACCATCAGCATCTTGAGCCAGTGACTGAGTGCACCCTGTTCATGAAGGATGCAGTGGAGAAATGCTAAATAGAATCACAGAATGGTTTGGGTGGGAAGGGACCTTTAAAGCCCATCCAGTCCAACCTCCTGCAATGAGCAGGGACATCTTCAACCAGATCAGGTTGCTCAGAGCCCCATCCAGCCTGGCCTTGGATGTTTCCAGGGATGGGGCACCTACAACCTCTCTGATAACTCTGATAACTGAAATAACTAGGCCAAGCCTAACAGGGCTGCTGGGCTGAGCTCTGATGAGGGAAAACACCATTTTTTAAAAGCTCATCATCCCCTAGACTTGCAACGACCGATAACTCAAAGGCATCCTCCCCCATCCCAATATCCTGCCACCCTCCCACCCCAGAAGGTCCCACTGAAACAGCAGCCCCAGCACCAGGAGTTTAATGTTGGGGAGGCTGGTTTTGATTCGTTTGGACACAAAGCTGTGCTTTTAATCACCCCCGGGGCCAGCAGGAGATTTGCTGCCTCGCCACTGCCCATCATCCCCATCCCCACCCTGTCCGGCCCTGGTGACCCATTCTTCTCATACATATTGCCTGAGCACTCCTGCCTGCCCTCCTGGCCTCAATTAATCGTGGCCTGGGGGAGAAGCAGGTAAGAGAACACTGGAATTTAACTGATCTCCACAGATGGTAAAAATGGAGCTTGATGAGACAAGTGTGGGAAGCAGGGCTGGGCACGGGTAGGGCGGTGAGGACAGCCAGCCCTCCGCCTCGCTGCCTGCTCAGGTCACCACCATGGGCTGCAGGCGATTTTGCTGATGGTTAAGATAATTATCTCTCAAGCGTTGCTTGGTGTCTGGGCTCCTCTTTCCTTGACACCTTTCACAGTCAATTCCCCAAACCGTGGCTCTAATCCCCCTCCCGACTTCGGGCAGCACCTCTCCCATGTTGACAGAGCCCTTCTTGCCCGAACGTCCTCGTGGATGCCCAGCTGTCCTCATCTCCCATCACTTCATGGGATTTGGAGAAATTTCACATGCCATGGGGTTTGATTCTCAGGGGAAAACCCTGCTCTGGAGCAGGCTATCCCAGGGAGCAAAACCTCCCCTCCGCTGAATCCCATGCTCCCAGAGCCATCAGTCCAATCCCACCGGTCCCAATGGGGTGGACGTCTCCTCAGCCACACTAGGACCTGGCACTGCATCTCACAATACAAGGCAGAAGTTGAGCCCACACAAACTCTGCAGCTCCCAAGTCCCAGAGGAGCCTGGCTGGCTGTGGAGACCACCACGTGACGAACCACTGCATCTAACAAACCAAGTAATGGCAAGAAACATTTCAGGCTCCAAACGGCACCTTCAGCAACCCTGGTGACACCAGAAACATAACTGCTACTTTCAGCATGGCATCAGGCTCCCAGCTCCTGCTGCAAGGAGCAACAGGTCACCAAAAGAGTGGTCCCGACTCTGCCCAAAGGTGGTTTTGCTGGAATGAAAGCAAAGGCCACACAAATAGGTTGTTGTTTGGTTTTTTTTTTTCCTAAGACATCATTAAACTCCATGAGCAGGTAGTGCCTCAGCATCCTGCAAGCATCCTGCAAGCAATGCTTTCAATGCAAAGGAACAAAAGACTGCAGTGGGGAGGGGAACGGTGGGAAACCTTATGGGCTCCCGAGCTTCATTTGACACCTGGTGTTTGCAGCACAGGCTGCATTTCATCTTTTCATAAGTAACTCTTAACAGGAAACATTACAAAAAAGAGGGCATTTCAAGGCAAAAAAGTTGGTCTCCAAATGTAATTTTTTTTTTTTTTAATCTTTTGTTAGCAACTCTTCTGGGGAGCGAATCCAGCAGAGGCAATACAGTGCAACGTGCACTCCTAAATTAGTTTCCCGGCACTTGGGATGCTTTATTATTCATTTCCTCCAAATATTAGGTAATGCCTTTCGCCCCTTTCAAAGTCTGTACGAGGGGTCTTTGATGCATTGTGGGACTTAAAAGTTGCAGGTCTAAAGAAGCATTTCTTTTAAGTCCTCTCTTTTATCAAGCATATTCTGTTCTGTTCGCTATAATGCACACAATGGCATGAGAGTCTTGACCTGCTTCATGTCTGATGGGTTGAAATCTCAGATGCATAGGATAAAACAGCCATTCCTAGCAACACAGCTTAAACACTTATGGCTCTATTCAGGCAAATATTACCCAGGGGTCTGCCACGCCACTGAAAAGCTGCAGAAATTGGCTCGGTAGATGGCTGACCAATTCAGCAGTGAGAAACGACCCCGCTACATTAACTCCCCTTTTCATTTCACCCTGGGCGAGCCAGGGTCTGGAGGTAATCGCAGCAGGAGGCGAGAGCCGGTTGAAGCCAGATTCGTTTTCTTTATATAAAGTATTTTTTTGTTGTGTGTGTGACCATGAATGTCATTATGCGGATCTGCAAAAGAGGGAAAGTAATGACATTAGGGCACAGGCGCAGAAATCAGTGAGGTTTTTGTCTTATGGTTACATGGGAGCACTGTCACATCTTCTGGAGAAGTAAAATTTGTAGCCTTTAAGACACTGCAAACGCCTCAGATAACCAGGTCTCTGCCTCTGCTGAAGGTACGCAGACTTTGGTGGGTCACTTTACACCATCCAGCATGGATCTCCTCCACGTGTTAACCAGAATTAATAGCTCTTGTTCCAGAATAATTCACATTTTTTTTTTCTATTTACACTGCAAGCTCGGTAGTTTAGAGGTGGCTCCTGCCCAACAATATACAGGACCCAGGAGAAGGACGTAAAGTGAAACTTTTCCTTGCAAAAGCAAACACAATTTGGTACAAAATTAAATGTTTTTGTCCTTTAGACAATTGCACTGACATGTTTTTACAAAATTCCCAGGCTGCTATTTTAGGATGTTAATCTCCTCTTATCAATCTCCTCTTGACAGGTTAGAACTAGGAAAAGGTTTTTTAAAGAGTGATCTTGAAATGTAGGGGTAAAATTCAATGTAAGGGCTGAAGACCTCCTAAATGGGTTGAAGCTGCTTGAATTTGCCTTATACCCTAGGAGCAAAAGATGCCTCTAGGACGAGTCAGAAAAGGACTGTTTGTAAGAGAGGCAGGTCCTTTTTTTATGACTCCCCTTGCCTGCCCCAGTGCTATGCCCTGGTATGCCTGCAATCCCAGCCTGTCAGCCTAAAACATACTTCAGAGTCTTGATAACCCAAACATTTCACCGGGAAGACCATTTCTTAAGCTATATAAAAAGGAAGAAGCTGATTTTGCATGAGCAAAACCTAGATATGTCTCTCCTGACACTGGCAAAACATCCAGCAGCAGCTCTGGAGCCTGTAAAGAGAGGGACACGTGTGACTGCAGCCCCTGGCTCTGGTGGGTGTGATTCCAGCAGGATTAGCATTAAAAGCAAATCTGATCCACAGGGATACGATCTCCCATCCCATCCACCTCTCCCAGGATGCTGTGGACCCAGGGAGGCGAGCACAAGCCTGATTTCCAGAGGCGCTGAGCATCTCTCCCATCGCTGGTAAGGAGATGGCAGCACCAGGTACCAAAAATAATACGAGAAAGTCTCAGGTTGCACATTACCCATCTGGTTAAGAGGCTTTTTAGGAGCCCTCTTAAGTATCCTTATTAAAATACCATCAAGACAGATGGGGGTTTTGCCCTGCGTGTGAGTGGTGCGGTGCTGGTCTGCCGGAGGGGAGTTGACAGGTCATTATTGTGTGTCCTACAAATTCTCTGAGCCGATAAGAAAACTCCAACAATGTGATGGTTTATCAGTTTGTAGACTGGAAAAGGAAATTCTTTCAATCGAGATAACGATTCTATTCCTTTGCGGCAAATGAGAGTTTTTGCTTGGGGACTCTGGCAGAAGCGGAGCCAGGACAAGGATGGGATCCATCACTCACCAGTCAACAGAAAGATGCTGTCGCAGCCAACGGGAGCGTCTGCACAAATTGTAAGGAGCCTGAAACTGCTCCTTTGAGAGAGAGCAAAAGAAAAAAGAAGCAAAACTGCAGGAGAAACTAAATCTATTTGTAAACCCCAGGCAGAGTCGACACGAGGCAGCCGGCGCAGGAGTGCAGAGATGATAATAGAGCCTGATGGATAGTTCACAGGATTATTAGATACCCTCCAACTCAAATATGCTGAGGAGCCAATTATTTAATGCTAAGGACAGTGCAAACGGATGTTTAATAAGCTGAACCACTCCAGGATTGTAGGAGCTCAAGGGACCAAACCCCCGCTGGTGTAAATCAGGAAATCCAGCATTATAAAATACCTGGTGCTTCAGATACCTGCTGGTTCCCACCATTATCTCCATCCATGCCAGGCGTGCAGGGGCTGGGGTGCATGGAGGGGAAACGCAGCTGGATTTTGGGAGCAGATGGGTGCGAGGGCTCCCTGTGGTGGGGGCATGGTCCAGCACATCCAGGCTGGTGATCGCACTCAGCTCTGCAGCCGGTGGCCTTCCAGGCTGCCTTGTTTACAGGCGAGGGGGTTGCTGCTCCCAGGGAGATAGGCTAAGTTTATTTTCTAGCTGATTGCAGAGAGGCAGCAGGGAGGGAGTGGGAGGTGTGGGAGCCAGAGAGGAGTTTGGTCTCTGCTCCGGGCCCTGATTAGTGCCTGTCTGGGAGTCAGTGATGAACCCTGGGAACAAAGCATTGCTTCTCAGGCTCTTCTGCTGGGAGGGGTGCTGGGGGGAAGCAGGGTCTCAGCACCCTCCCTGCCCACCTTGCTGGGAGGTGGCCCTGCAGACACACCGTCCCCTCACCTGGGCTGCTCCTGCAGCCAGAGGAGAGGGACAGGCTTCTCGCCCATCCTAGGGTGGATGCCCAAACTAAATCAGAGGTAACATGAGTTAAAAACATCCCCACTGACTATAAAGGGCCTCTACATTGTTAAACGTCTGAAGAAAAGTCCTTTCTGAAGCCCCTTCTCATCTCTGCTTCTGTCACCTTCTCCCTTCATCTAAGCTCATACCTATACTATAAGGAGCTTAGGTGAGTCTTAACATCTACACCTCCCCATGATCCACCCACCACCAGCACCACTGCTGCACATACACGGAGTCCAGGCTACAGCACAGATCCAAGAATAGATATAAGGAAGAAATTTTTATGATGACGTGGTGGAACAGTAGCACAGGTTGCCCAGAGAGGTGGTAGATGCCCCATCCCTGGAAACATTCAAGGCCAGGCTGGATGGGGCTCTGAGCAACCTGATCTGGTTGAAGCTGTCCCTGCTCATGGCAGGGGGTTGGACTGGATGGGCTTTGAAGGTCCCTTCCAACCCAAACCACTTTATGATTCTGTGATAACCCAGCACTGAGGTGCTCCTCAGTGTCCATAACACATGTGCAGCATAGGGCACAGGGGAGACGTGGGGATTCAGTCCCTGATGGATGGGGACCCACGGGGACTCACAGCACAGCTCTGCTAAAGGTTTGGTCAGTGCAAACCAGGCAGTTGCTCATGAGAAGATGGTGTAAAACGACTGGCCTCCCACTTGGTGCAATGCAAGGTAACTCAGTTCAGCAACATCAACTCAGGATCTGGCTCTGGCGTATCTGAACCAGCATGACAAAAAAAGGATGCTCCTTTCTTCCTATTCAAGACCTCTAGGCAAAAACCCAAGCCACAGCCTCCTGCGTGACAGCTGCAGAAAACAGGTCTGGAGAGGACCTTGAAATGTCACCCAGATCGCAGCCCCGTGACTGGGTCTGCAACGGGGCCAAGCACAACAAAAGCCAAAAGCACTCCAAGCATTAACAAATATTGTTGCTCAGCGCACTCCCGTGCAGCTGCCAGCGTATCTGCCGCCTGCTCGTTCCAGCACTGCAGCACGGAGAACACACATATTTATGAGAGCATCTTCTACAGATTTAGAGAAAGAGCAATTAGTGGTTCAGTCGTTGACAATAACAGAGAATCATGGTAGTGGTGAAGCTGATTTGTGCTGATCCACCAACACAACAAACTACCTCCTCTCCTGCAAGAGTCCCCAGTAAATGAAGGGCAGGATCAGACCCCAGGACTCCAGAAAGACATCAGGACAGTCACTTCATACTCCTCAACTCTCATCCTGCTTGCGAGGAGCCACCAGCTCTCCCCACAAAGCCATCAGCTCAGCAAACACGAATGCATACTCACCAGTACCCTTGGTTTTTTTTCAAATCTCTGGTGATGCTCCCTTTGCTCCTCTGACCATTTCCTAAGGAACAATGGAGAGAAAAGAAAAAAAAAACAAAAATCTTTATCAGATCCAGAACTGAGCTTCTGGTTAAGAAGGGCCGGCTCTGGAGAAACCTTCTGCCGGGATGATGAGAAACCACCGAACCAGGCCTGCTCCTGCTCTCCTACCACCCGTGTTTCCACGGTCAGTTCAGCTGTTTCTCTGCTCATCACCCTTCTCTTACGCCTGTATCACAAAATCACCTAGCAACACCGTGCCATGGAGGTGCAAACCCAACCCATCCTCCCGCTGTAACACTCTCCTGTGACAGCTGGGAGACGAAGAGTCTGGAAACAGATCCCATCGAAGCAGCGTTGGCTGTTTCACCCATCCCACCCCCCAGTTAAATGTCACACCCTGGTCCCTTTGGGATTATCAGTTTCCCGAGTCTTCCTACACCCGTAGCTCAGTTATCAGTGGTAGCGTGGTGGTACCCGTGGTGGTACCCGCAGTGGTACCCACAACAAACCCAGGTCCTGCAAGTGATGGGGTGCAGAGCGGGAAGGTGTATGACTGGCATCCCCCCAGCTCTGCCTGTACAAGTCCTCCTCCCCTCTTAGCCTGGGGAAAAACTTTGGAAAAACAAAGCTCTACAGAAGCTCCTGGCCATCACTTTGCACTTGCAAATGATGGAGACAGCAGGCTGGCATTTCCGAACAGGGAGCTGACACCTCCAGGCAGGAGGTGTTAGGTGAGTAGGACTGTCACCAGCATGTGCCAGAGGAGATAATGAAACACGCTGATGGCTGCGAACACAGGCTACGGAGTGGCTGGCGAGGGACAAGGTGACCAGCAGCTGGGCTGGAGGTGGGCAGGACTCAGAGGGCTGATGAAGAAAATCAGCATGAGCATGCTTTGGGGGACCTGACTCTGCTTCAGCACAACCTCAAGGTGTGAGACTCCCACCAGCAGGCAGCCATCATATTAACGGGGTCCAGAGCCCCGCTGGGGGTCTCCTCCTGGGTAAGGACAGAGAGGAAGACCACTGTGGCTGTTACAAGACCAGGGCAGCTGGGCACACATGCTATGGGAGTGCACAGCTGGAAATTGCTCCTGTGGTTCAGCAGTCAGCTGGAGAAGCGGTATTTGCATGCAAAAGAAGTGATGAGCTCATGATCTGGGGTATTTTCCCCAAAATGGCACCACCAGCTCACACCTGTCCTTAAATCTGGGTTTGTACCTGAGTTGTGGCCAGGGTCAAGGGCTTCCTACCAACTAGTGGAAGCTGCAAGGGAAAAGGGATCTCTCTGCCAAGGCTTAGTGGTGTGCAGTCAACTGGGAGTCACTTAAGTGAGGAAACAGCCATTTATTGCATGCAGTCTCTAAATTTGCCACATTTGACATGGGCAGAGCCAATGCAGTGCATTCCCATTCAATAAATTTTACATGAGAAGGCTGAAACAAAGGCAAGGAGACACTTGTTATCACGGGCCAGCTGGAGATGGAGATGCTGCCTCCTCTTCCCGGGGTCCCCAAGCAGATCCCGGCTGAATCAATGACCCCAGCATTTCCTCCTTATCCTCTCCAGGCAGCCCTTGGCATGGGTTTACAGGGGCAGGGTCCACCAGCAGCAGTTCCCACTACCTGTGACACAGGCAAGCAACTGGGAACCCTCTCCCATCTTCTTGCTCCCTTTATATGGGGATTGTATCCACCTCAATCTTATGTCAGCCTTTATGGGATTCTCTCTCATGGGAAAGTGCCAACAACATTTTTCAAGTCAGGTTGACACCTGGATGACTGTCTGAGGACCAAGGAACCAAGAGGCTCTGACCACTCTACCCATTTTATTAAACTGGTAAGATAATTGCTGTGCATACACACTCAAGGAACAGAGAAAAACCACAAAGGTTACCCTTTGTGGTGTCCTGTATTTTTATTCTTCAGGCTTCTATGGCCATCAGTAGGAGGACATTTAGGCAGTAAGCAATGCATGGAGCACAGATGACTGGTAGAGCACACAATGGCTGCAGACCAGCCTAGTGACTGCAGCCGTGCAGGCTGGCCAAGCGCCGGGGCCGTGATTAGCCCCAAGAAGGGGACTTCTCTGCAGCTAATGAGTCCATCTGCTTTTGAGAGCATCCAGCTGCTCTGACCTTGTGCACTTAAGCACGACCTCCTTCCTTAGCCCCGGCCCCAGTTCAGATCATTAGCTGATGAGTAACCGCCACCGCTGACGACTGATGGCTCATTTGCTGCTCAACAGCCAAAAGTGATCAGCAAGGGGGCAAAGAGCTTAATGCAGGCCACTGTCAACATGCCCACGTGGGTGAGCACCGTCGTCTTTATTTTGGGCAAAATTCCCAGGAAGGCTGCAAAAGTCCTGCAGTGCTCTGCCTTCATGCTGGAGCTCATCAGCTCTCCTAAGGTCAATGCACAAACTCCTCCGGGCGTCAGGGCAGGGGCTGGCACCGCGTTTCCCTTCAGCGATGCTGGGCTTCAGCTTTAACTGCTACTTAAACTTGTCTCCTTCTCTCCACAGGCAGAGTCCTGCATTGTGGCTTCTCCCCATGGCAAGGGGAACTCGGGGACACAACAGCTTGCAATGCAACATGTAAAAAAAATCACTGTTTGAGGCTCAGGAGAATCCTCATGGGATGAGGCTATAAATGGGAGTTTCTGGGCTAAGCAAAGGCTGAACCTGAATTACAGTTTCATTAACCCATTGCCATGAAGAGGGGCCTGAAGGACAGTGCCTGTGAACAGCCACACTCACGGTCCACCCTCTGAGCCAGCAAACAGGCAGCCAGAGAGGATGCCTTGGTGCCCTTGTAGCATTTTCCAAAATAGGATGGGCATTGCTGAGAGCAGCTCAGGCTTCATTCTGCCATTCCCAAAACACATGCGAGATGAAAAGCTATAAAGCAAACAGGCTTGCCTGTGGCTTTCCCCTCAGCCACAAGGTCCCTTTTAGCTTCTCGGAGTGGTTTCTAGATGTATTGAACACACCCTCCTGGATATGACGTGAAGGTTTCTAATTACGCTCCTCGAATACATCACTGACATGCCACATCAGCTCACTTGCGGGTCTGTTCCTCTCACCACGAGTCTCTAGAAGGGGAGCTGCTGCCTCTCTTTAGCACGCTGACCTCTCCATCCCCTGGCTGGGGTGAGCTGCAGAGCTGGGAAGGACGGTTCCCAAGCACCCTGGTGATGGGACATGCTTGTCCTGCTCTTGAAGTCAACCCTGCATAAAGAAACAGCCCTTCTCCAGGGTGTCTACACTGCAGACAGCCCTACCCCCAACAGAACAAGCACTCACGTACTCCCAATGGACCATTCTCCAAAGAGTCCGTCCATGCTCTAGCCCTGACCAGCCAGCAGTCAGAATTTAGCTCACCTGAAGCACAGTGTAGCCCTGACCTGACAGCCAAGGACAGCCTGATAAATCTGCACCAGCCCCTGGTGTGCCAGGTAGGATTCAGCTCCAGACTAAGGCATCTCAGCTGGGGTGCCCACATGTAAATCCTGGATTTAGTTGCCTAAATACAGGTTCCCATCGCCACACTGGACTCACTAAGCTATCCATCTTGGCTTTCCCAGATATGGGAACCTGGAACCTGCATCCCTCTTGATTGACAGATGGAGGCTAAATAATATGTCTTAGGGTAAAACTAGACCCTTATGTCTAGCAGCTGAATCATGACCTCCATGGGTGCTGGGTTTCCCAGCTCTTATTGCAGTCCATGGGGATGCAGTCAGCACAATCTGGGGTGTCCACTAGAGCTATTCAGTTACTCAAACATCAGTATCTACTTTTGGGGTGCGAAACACCCTCCAGACTCCTCTGACTGCACTGAGCAAGTACCCACCAGCTACAACAGAAGATTAGTTCATGTTTTTATTTTCTGCTGCAGCCCACCTCCAGCTGCTGGTCCAAATTTCAACAGCTCCAAAATAAAACCCATTTGCATTAGAAGCGGATGCCCTCCAGCTCTGCACTCTCAGGCCCCTGCTGTGATGAGTGGCACAGTCCTGGCACATAAACACTTCCAGGATGGTTACAGAGTTTGTGTGCCTCCTGCATAATATCACTAAAGAGAATAAATTTGACAAAGAAAGGAGAAGGAACAACTGATACGCAAACCCCTGTCATGAATCATTCACCAAATGGAATTTGCTCTCTAGTTTTCAAATAATCTTGGAGGTTGCTTCCAAAGTGCAGTTTGCAAGCCCTCTGTTAATCTGGTAAGCAGATGCTGCTACAGACTGTATTACAGCATCTTCAATAAATCCCCATCAAATATTACTTTAAAATGTCCAGGACTTTTGCAATGAGGTTTTTTTCATCTTCTTGGCATATCTGAAAACCAAACATCATAAAACACCTTTCCTGTGATTCAGTTTTAATGAACAAGCCTAAGCCTGGGGAAAAGCTCATCTCACATCTCCCCTCACTCCCGGATGACCCCAGGATCCTCCCAGAGGACTCTGCCCAATTCCTTCATATGCCCTCAAGAGTCTTTGACCTCAGCAGACACATTAGTGAATTAGGAAGGTGCCAGAACCGTTTTCTAGCAGGCTTAATAATTGCAAGCAAAATATAGAGTGGCAGGCAAACACTGCTGTGCTGTCAGAGAGAAATGGGGGTGAACCTTGGCTTCAGTGAAGACGAGGAGAAAACTATGAAGTGCTGCCTTCCCATGCCAGCCTGACCATTTAAGGTGTCCCGACAGTGATGAAATGACAGACTAGCCCCTTTGTCATCTGCAAAAATAAAGCTATAGCTTCCCTTAGCAATGCTCACTGGTCAGGTGGGCAGACCAGGGTGGCCCCATCCCTTCTGGAGGTGCATGGAGGTAGGTGAGAAGACATCTGACCATGGTGTGTCAGGACCTGCAGCGCAACCACAGACCCTGGCCATGGTGGAAAGCCAGAGCACACGACATCAGGTGTTCAAAACCCATGCCACGCTGCTTTTTGGGGATAATTCTCCTTCCAACCATTCAGTTTTGTGTTGAGATAGTGAAATGTGTGGTGGGAAGGAGACACCCAGGGTCACAGACCCCTCAGGTACCTGCAGAAAAATGCTAGTTAGCTAGACTGGGCTAGTTAGCTAGAGTCCCTCAGCAAAGGAGAGAAGCTACAGCAAGATCCAGCTGATCTCAGCTAGATACCTACCTTAGGAGAAGAGAAACCACATCACTGAAATTGTGCTTACTGCTCTCCATTGCTGGTGAAGGCAGCCCAGGCAACTAGGGAAGAGGTGGCTACCATCCAGGTACCTAAATGCGGACAGATGAACCCCACCTCAACAGAAAATATTCTGCTCAGCTACAAACCTCGTTTCCGTCAACTAATAGAGCAGCTTCAGAGCCTGAGCCTTGCTGAAAATCTGCGTTGCCTTGAATAAGGCAGTGTCCTGGAGAAGCCCACTGGAGCCAAGGGAACCAAGTCACCCACGTTCCTGCAGAAAATCCCACCTGGCAAACGTGTTTTGAAAAGGCACATCTATCATGCATTGACACACGCAGATGTTTCATTGCCTAGGAGAGCGTTTGTGATGATTATTGCTGTTTTTAATGGCAACTCATTTTCACGTGTGGATAAAGGGTGCTTTGGCTCATAGGAACCTGATGGTGCCAGTGTGAGTAGATGGTGGCAGCACCCATGGTAGATGCCAGGGCACCACACAGACAGAACGGTGGCACAGGGTTTTTCTTGCTGGACCAGAGCTTGCCAGGGACTGTGCCTTCCAGCCCAAAACACCCTGAGACAGCTCATCCCTCCCAACCTGGGGAGAAATGAGTGCATGGATGGTGCTCAGGAGGAGGAGTGGCCTGGCTGTGTCTTTGGGCTGACATCCTTTCCCATCTCCAGCCCTCAATTTTCCCCTTCCTGTGTGAAAATGGAAACAATGATGTCAGCCGTGGTTGGGAAGGGCTTTGAAATCTACAGATGAAAAGTGGTAGATAAGATGGTGCTACATTATTCTAGTAACAGAGGGAGAGGGAAAGCCAGTAAAAGGGGAAAAACCCCACATAGCAAATAATACTCTATAAATTATATAAATCGAATGCATTAAAAAAAACCAATCCTCCGAGAAGCAGCTGCTTCATTCTTTACTGTTGATAGCGTCAATATAAGAGGGGAAATTACCACCTTGTGTTCTGCAACATATCACACCGACTTTCCTTTACAAACTCTAATGTCCCCTGATTGCAAAGTCAATTTAAAATTTACCATAAAACACAGAATCTCATAAACTTTACAACCCCAATCAGACTCACTCAGTGCTTTCGCCCAGATCAAACGCATAGGCACCCGCTTCGCTTTCCGAAGCAGATATACGACAACATGCTACAGACAGCAGATGGGAGAGCAGACCAGGGCATCACAGTGGAGGTCTGCCTGTCCTGGCCAGCCCAGTGGAAAAGAAAAGAAGTCAGGCTGGAAAACAAGCTGGCAAATGGCTTTGTTGGAAGTACCCTCAGATCTGCAGGAGACAGCTCATCCCATGTACCAGCAGGATGAAAGGCAGCCAGAACCATGATTTACGATGAGGGTGGTGAAGCACTGGCACAGGTTGCCCAGAGAGGTGGTAGATGCCCCATCCCTGGAAACACTCAAGGTCAGGTTGGATGGGGCTGTGAGCAACCTGATCTGGTTGAAGATGTCCCTGCTCATTGCAAGGGGTTGGACTGGATGGGCTTTAAAGGTCCCTTCCAACCCAAACCATTCTGTAACTCTATAACCAAATATGATGTGACCTTGAGCGTAGCTGGGGAGCTGTAGCTCTGGTGCCCTCAAGGTGGGACCAGCATCCCGTCATGCTGAGCCAACCTCCCTCCTTGCACTGGGACAAGTTTAAAATTCAGCTGGTTTTTGAGCCCTTTTGCAGGCTCTGATGCAAACCCCTAAGTCCCTTCCCTGAGCCTGGGTTTCCTCCATAAATTTAAGCCCCTGCAGATCCCGCAGTGAAGATGGTGTGAGTTTTTAATGAAGGGAAAGAGCATGCAGCTACACCCGTGCTGGGAGTTGATCCTTCGCTCTTGCAAGCGTGGGTTCCATTCATGGGTTGATGAGAGAAAATTAATTAGGCTCCTAGTTTTGCTTCCTACATAAAACTAACTCCTTTCACTTCTGATTAAAGTGTTGTTCACTGACAGAAAGCCCATCTCTCTGAAGGGCTACAAAGGATTTCAGTTGAAGCAACAGAAAAAGCTGCATTTTTCAAGATGCACTTCCCCAGCATCCATAAAACACTGCTCTCTGAATGCCTGCGGTATTCACGCACCCCATAAGCTCTGGCTTAAAATTCTCCCCAGATTCATCCTCAGCTCAAAATTGCAGGATATATTAAGGGAAGAGTGTAATTTTTGCAATCGGCCACTTGCATTTGCAACTAACTTAAATTGCAATGAGATGGATGCTTGAAGAAGCAGCAAGGGTTAAACCCAGAACAAGGGAGAGGACAGGCAGGACTCGGGGATGAAGCAGTTGATCAAAGAGTAGCTCAGCAGTTATTTAAAAATAAACCAGAAAGTAGAACTTCCAGGCAGTTGCCGCTGTAATTACAATGCAGACAACGGAGCCATGGTGCTGTTAAAGTTACTGGATTTTCCTAGCAGCTGTGTTTAATTTACTTAAAACATGCAAAGCCATCAGGTCAGATCCCATTAGCAGAATCACTCCAGAGCACTGCAAGAGCCCAGCCAGCCCAGCGCTGCAGAAACGCTGAAGGCAAAACACAAGCACAAAATGCCCCTGAAGAAGAGAGAGAGATTCATGCGATGGCCAACATCAATGTGCGTTGCCTTTCCCCTCGGCCACAGCAGATGCTGGGTGGTCGGTCCCTTCTGCTCATCAAAGGACCTGTCCCTCTCTCCCCGCCAGAAGCCATCTACTGACGGGGTCTCCTAAGATCACCAGAGCCAGAAATCAGTGCAAATACCCCTCCTGGATGTGATGGAGAAGGTACCTGAGAAATCTGGGATCAAGCATTTAGGAAAGTCCTTTGAACACGCTTTTCTTTAACTCAGGTTCTCTGTGTGTCCTACAACCTGCTTATGAACATGTACAATGTCCCACCTGGATTCCTCTACTCTCCGAGCATCCCCGTGACTTTCATGTTGCCTTAGAGAGGAGACCCACTTGTCCCAAATCATGCTCAGAGTCTGCCTCGGAGATGGGAGCTTCGTGGGTTTGTGGGGTCAGGCTTCCACCTCTGGAGCTTTGTTCACATGTACCAAATTGGGGCCACATGACGCATCAGGAGCCTTTCCAAAATACAGGACCAAAAAATAAAACCTTCTTGTCAGGAAAAAACTTCTGGAGATATTTTTCTGTTTGGGTGTTTTGTGGGTTTTTTTTTCATTCATTTGACGTTTGCTCAACACTCTCTCCACTGAAGGGAACGTCAAGGTTTCATCCACTATTCACGCCTCCTACCAGCTCAATTCTATTTCTAAAATTAGCATCCCGAGATACTTAATTGCTAGAACAAAAGGTGTTAGATCATGTTTCGCTCCCTGCACACCATGTTAAGTGCTTCTGCAGCCACCTACAACCACCTCAGAGTCAACCATGGACTGGAGCTCAAACACATCCTGTTCCACTAAGCCTTACCCAGCAGAGCATTGCAGCTTTAACCGGTGCTGATACCAAAAGGAAGAGAGCTGAAGACAAGGACAGAGCAGAATATGCCACAGGCTCCCTTCTGCACATGACCCAGATACAAAGTCATTCCTACAGAGAACAGGCAAATAAAATAAAATAAAATAAAATAAAATAAAATAAAATAAAGTAAAGTAAAGTAAAATAAAATAAAATAAAATAAAATAAAATAAAATAAAATAAAATAAAATAAAATAAAATATCATAAGTAATACAGAATAATGTGAAGCAATGGGTTTGTTTATGGGAACACTGAAAACATCCGACCAAATTGCATTACCCTCGTTGATGCGGACTGGCACTTCTCGCCACCAGAAGCCCTCCTGAAATCAGCAGCTCCTGGCCCTGGAGTCGCTGGAACAGCTTAAGATTGCTCTTCCAACACAAACTCATCCTTCATGGTTTAGAAAGGTGTGAGACTTATTTGCATAATAAATGACAAGGCAGGGAAACAGATTTCTGACAGATTTCTCCCCCCTTTCCCTTTGAAAGAAATCTATTTATTCTGAGTGAATCGGCTCTTCTCCAGATAAATGGTGTTTGTAGTCAGTTTAGCTCAGCGAGATATGCATTCTTTTGCATGCCTGTAATGAATTTTCACAGCTAGAGCCCTAATCCAGTCTAGTCATGGAGGGTTTATCAGGACCTCTTATTTTATTTCTACCGGTAAATGGGAATTGCTTTCCTTATCACTATCTAGAAGCACCTGAGCGATTTTTGCTTCATATTTCCTATCCCACTGGAATTCGGGATGTGGTGTTATCTGATACTGTACAATTGTCACTCATGTTAGTTGCCTTTTTATTTTAATTTTTTGGATTTATTGCTGCTTTTTTTTTTTTTAAGAGATTTTACTTTAAGATCTGAGTCTCTCTTTGGTCCCCGCCATCCTCCTGCTCACGTTTCTTAGGGTGATCCTTGGGAAGGCAGGATCAGGGCTTGTCTTCCCTTCATCTGCCTGATGCCTTCCCTTGGGAAAGGACTCCAACACTGGGCTTGCCCCCATCCATCCCACCTTCCTCCACTGGGAAAGTGCAAAACTACACAATAACAAGCAGAGATTATTCCTAACACTGGTTTTAAAAGGAAACAAACGCAGGAGAGCAGGGCCTTGCTGACATGACTGCTACGGCTGCTGCAACCAGGGAGCAGGTACATAGCTCTGAGCTCCGGAAAAGTGAAACGGCTGTTGCTGGAAAGGCACAAAGACGACCTATAAATCCTGTAGATAACACCGTGATGGATCAGTAGTGGCAAGACATTAACCTTCACTCTTGAGGAGACACCCAAATGATAACACCTGTAGCCATGCCACTCCAGAGTTATCTGTCTTGTCACTCGTGAAGATAAATCTATCTGACCTAAACCATCATCCTACGCCTCTCCGGCTTCCTCGCTCAAAATCCTCATAGATACCAGCAGGGATCAGGAAAATCACACCTAATAATCAACTGAGTGCATGTTACAAGGCTCACATGGAAACCATTTCCTTCCAGTATGTTAAAATAATTCCACAGAGCAGGGAAAAAACACAGTAGGCTTGAAGGCCAGTCTGCAGAGAAAGTGCTACATGTCAGTGACAACTGTGGAAGGACAGAAAACAGCTACCAAAACCTCAAGGAGCTGTCACGCACAGGAAAATGTAAGTTAATTAAAGCCACTTAAACAAATACATCTGGGACAGGGGTGTGGGAAGCAGGGAGGGAGAATGAAGTGATATTAAAAGCTCAAACAGATGGTGAATCCCAGACAGGAGACAAGGAAACCCATTCTTCTAAATCCAGATGAGCCCCTTGCCCCAGAGCGGTGTTGGAGAGGGCAGCGAGAGCCCCCTCCACCCCAGGGCTATGTCTCACCTTCAGGCACCGCATCTTCCCGCAGCCCCCACGGGGATGTGCAGGCTCAGCAGGTCTGCCCCTCCACTGGAAAACACCAGTGAGGCTCCATTGATGCTCTCCTAGACCAAGCAGTGCTGGCTTGGGATTATAAATCCATTTCTTGCCTTCCTAACGTCTTCCCTCCCATCCCTACCGCACCATTCAGCTGAAAAGAGAACCATGGTCGAAGCGTCCATCCGGCTAAGAGCGTGAGGGTGTAAATCCACCTCAAACACACCAGCAGGACCAACATCACCTCCACCTTCAGTCCTGGTTCTCCTCCAAGCATAGGCTCTGCTGAGCCTCCAGAGTTGACTTGCCTCCTACTATGCTCAAAAGATGAGTACAGGTGACTCACATCAGCCTCGGCTGACATAAAGGCAAAATGAGAAAGATTTGGATAGGCTTTGTACAAACAGCACACCTGGCGTGATATATGCATGATAGCTTTAAATTTAGATGCTTTGAAGCTCAAAAAGACAAGAAGCTTGAAAGTTGCTTTGAATTGTTTCAAGACATAACCCTGCTACTTAGCACTCTCTACAACTGCCTGAAAGGAGGTTGTAGCGAGGGGGGGGGTGTCGGTCTCTTCTCCCAAGTAACAAGTGATAGACAAGCCGAAACAGCCTCAAGTTGTGCCAGGGGAGATTTAGATTGGATATTAGGAAAGATTACTTCACTGAGAGGGTAGTCAGGCATTGGAACAGGCTGCCCAGGGCAGGGGCTGAGTCCCCATCCCCGGAGGTATTTAAAAGCCAGGGAGATGTGGTGCTTAGGGACATGGTTTAGTGGTGGGCTTGGCAGTGTTAGGTTTACAGTTGGACTCAATGATCTTAAAAGGTCTTTTCCAGCCTCAATGATTCTATGATTCTACTTTGCTTTGACCTTATGGCTCCACCACACAAGACTTTATTTTTATTGCAATCATCTCCCAAAGAAACTTAAAATGTTGAGTCTTCATATATTCCTTTGAGCATTAATTCAGAAGTGGTACCTAAATACCCACACAAGGTTGGATCATCATGGAGAACCTGCATCTGCTACCGCTGCCACTCAACTGGCCCTTTGAGACACCCCGGCTTGGAAAGCAGCCCCGGCCAGCCTCAGTGCGAGGCAGACGGGAAGGGAAGCAGCAAAGCCGTCTGCACACCATCAAATCCCCGCTGCGGGATGACAGCACGCGAGACCGCTGCCTGTGAGAGGAAGTCTTGCCATGACATCAGCCCGACCCAGTTGGAGCACAGGCAGCACGGAAACACAGATGGAGGAGCGAGGAGACTCCAGGCTTCCAACACATCTCAGTCTGCTTCCCGTCCTCCCTTCTCTGCTGGGATGGGGGAGATGCAACAAACCCAACACCAACCCAGCATGGTCCTCCAGCAAAGCCAGGAGGCGGCTGGAATTTGGTTATTTTGGTTCGCAGGGAGCTGGTGTAGTGAAGGACCCAGGTCACATGGGAGAAGGTCTGAGATCTCCTTCCTTACTCCTGAGCTCATTTTCTAACCCCAAACCAGGCTTTGCTGCAGATCTTTTATTCCAACCCTGGGTAAGATTAACTCACCACAAGTGCCCATGGCTCTGCAGCGAGCGTTACAGCCTGGGCTCTCCAAATATAGCCCGGTACAGCATCCCCCTCCCTGCCTGCAGCTCCAGGCAGGCAGGCAGCCAAGCCCCCCCACCCATGCCCCCAACCCCCTCCCTCCCTAGGGCTACTTCCTTAACGCAGCCCAGCTGCCTGCCCCCACCCGCCAAGGGCTGACAGATTTGTGCAGTCCCCTTAGGGTGGGGTAGGTACATTTATTTCCTCTTTTCCAAAGAAAAAAGAAAAAAAAAAAAAAAAGGGAAAAAAATGTAATTAACCTTTTCCTTCCCTTGCAAGGGGCAAGAAATATCCCTGCCACAGAAATGGTTTCAGGACCAAGAAATCTGCTCATGCAGCTGTGCCAGTGCTATTCTGGCTTAGCTAAAATTAAAGAGCTGAAGTCGTATGTGGGCCTTCACGAAACTGTCACGGAGACCGCAAGATTAGAGGACCAGCTGGTGACCTGGGAGGCCAAGGTCTATTCCCAGCTGTGCCGAGGGATTCTCATGTGAGTCACAGCATGTTTCTCAACCTCTGTTTCCCCAAAGATAAAACAAGAGCAGAGAAACTGAGCCCATCAAGAGTGCAGACCTAGACATGAAGGACCTACAGGTCCATAGGACCAGGTAAATCCACAGGCAGGACCAGACACCAATATTGCCACACTCCTGGGAGGATGAAGTAGTTCAGCTGCTCTTGGAGGCTAGAGCATGGAGAAGCTTTCCCAGTCCTTCAGGCCAAGCTCACTGTCCCTCTAAGCGATGCCAAGAGGAGCAGATGCATAGCTAAACCTAGGGACTTCTGCACAGTTTCAAGAAGGAAAGAATAACCCCATCTCACAGCCTGTCCTGGGTGCCTCAAGCCGCTCTGTCCCTCCAAACCAGCTCCCATTTAGCCCACATTTCCCCAGCATGCCCAGCCCAGAGTGCTGATGGACTGCTGCTAGACAGACAAACAGCAGGCACGTTTCAGCTACGGACACAGAAGCAACACGCCAACAGAGGAATCACAGCCAGGTCTTCATAGAATCATAGAATCACAGAATGCTTTGGGTTGGAAGGGACCTCCAAAGCCCATCCAGTCCAACCCCCCTGCCATGGGCAGGGACATCTTCAACCAGATCAGGGTGCTCAGAGCCCCGTCCAACCTGACCTCGAATGTTTCCAGGGACGGGGCATCTACCACCTCTCTGGGCAACCTGTGCCACTGTTTCACCACCCTCATTGTAAAAAATTTCTTCCTTATATCTAATCTGAATCGCCCCTCTTTTAGTTTAAAACCATCACCCCTTGTCCTATTGCTACAGGCCCTAACGAGGGGTCTGTCCCCATCTTTCTTATAAGCCCCCTCTAAGTACTGAAATGCCAATAGGTCTTGCCTGATCACCTCCAGTGCCCGTCCAAATGCTAGCTAGAGATCTAATAGGACTGAAAAAACAAGAAAGCGCAGGGTAACCCCAGCATCCCAGCCACCATCCCCTCTCCCACCATGAGCAGGTCCTCCTCCACTGGCTGTGCTAGCTATTGTTGGGCACATAAAGACCAACTCCACTGCCCCGCCAGCATGCAGCTCATTACTCTGCAAAACGCTTTGAAATGCTCTGAATATGAAAGGTGCTCCATCAGACCAAATTCAGCTCTGTTTGCTATTACAATACAGTGCATTTCTTTTGTCTTTGCCTTTTGATGGTGCTCAATTGTTCCCCTCAGTCAGTATTTCAGAGTCATTAGTTGGAATTAGTAAAGTTCCTGCTGCCGGAATTTTCCAAGGCTCTGTTCTTGGGCTACAAAGAGTCCATGAGGAGTTGTCCTGCTTTCACCGAGCTGGAAGCGTGGTGGGGAGTGTTTCAGGGCGAGCAGGCAGTCTGCTCAACTCCACTCTCCCATTGCAGGCACCGGGAAATGCACATGCTGACAAGATGCTGCAGGTGGTCGCAGAGGGGCTGCTGCTTCCCGGCCAGGAGGGAACCTATAGAACCTTTCATTTGGTACCTCTGGTGGGATCAGGTGAAGGGCTTTGCCCAGTTGCATCCACATTTAGGCAGCACATCCCACAAAGTTCAGGTTTCTCTCCCAGAAATCCCCCGCTCTCCATTTCAAGGCACCAGCCCTGGTGAATTCACCTTTCTCTGGGTGACAGGGACCTTTAGCTGGCCACCCTCCACAATGAAAATGCCTGGATGTGCCTGACCTTGTCCTCCAGCCTCTCACTCATATTATGCCTTTCCAACTATACCAGAAAACTTCTTAGTATCAAGACGCATTTTCTCCAAAGGCATTTATATATGGAGCATGCCAGTTCCTCCCTACCCCATAGCTGCTTGGAGTGCTCACTTGGACTTAGGAGGAATTTGGTGATAGGACATTTTTACTGGAGGATCTTAACCCATCTGGACCTGTACTCCTGCCTTGGCCAGGCATGCTGGAGTAAGCCAACTTGCAGGGGAAGGCTTGCTGATATATCAGGGAATATCAGGCCCCACGATACCCAGCTGGCCCAGTTTGGGCCAGTCCAATCTACAGGTATGGGTGTGCATTTGCCATGGGAAGCCCAGTGGAGAGGGACAGCAGAAGCAGCTTTCCTTGTCCTCCACCAGCATGAATCAGGTTTGACACCAGAGCAGGTGCCTGAGGTCCTGCAGCCCAAGATCCCAGCTCTGAGGGGGACCAAGGAGTGTACGAAAGAGGGCACACATGGAGTAGTACTTCAGGTATATGCTCCTGATGGCCAGCAAGCATCTGAGATGCTTCCCAATCCAGTGGCTGTAGTTGCAGCACTGCACTAACAGCCCTTGATGGACCTTTCATCCACAAACTTCTCTAATTGGTTTTTGAAGCCATTTATACTTTTGGCATCCGCAACATCCTGTGGTAAGGAGGTCCACAGTTTAATTACATGTTTTATAAAAAAGCACGTTATCCTGTTTAAGGCCTCTGCCCAATCATTTCACAGTTCTTCTCTAGCTTTTGTGCTGCGAGACACAACAAATAACTCTTCCCTATCCACTTCCACACCACATAAGGCTTATATACCCCACTTAGACACCTCCTCAGCTTCTTCTCCTCCAGACTGAAGGGCTTAGTCTGTTCAGCCACTTTGCATGTTGAAGCCATCCCACATCACACCTACTTGTCTCCCTTTCCATCCTACTCCAGCCACACTACAAGTCCTCCCACACCAAATGGAACACACTTTTGGCTCCTTTTTTCCCAAAAAACCATCCGCTGCCCAGCGTGCTGGCAGATCTTTGCATCCCAACCCACTGCAGCGAGGAGATGCTCCCAGCACCTCCACACAGGGAGAAGCAAATCCCCAACCATGCCATGTCCCCAGCACATGAACCAAGGCACAACAGGTACGTCTCCATCCCCAAAACACAACACACCCTGCAATAGGCTTAATTGGCACGGGTGTTAATCAAAAGAGATCCCTTGAAAACTAATACTGTAATGGGGCTGAAGACCAGCACTAGAGAGACATGCACCTCTATGAGCTGACACCAGCTGAGAGTAAAGGTGGGCCCCACTGTGTTGCACACTTTCCAGATCTAATACAGACTCCACAACAGAATCACAGAATGATTTGAGTTGGAAGGGACCTTTGAAGGCCATCCAGTCCAACCCCCCTGCCATGAGCAGGGACATCTTCAACTTGATCAGGTTGCTCAGAGCCCCGTCCAACCTGACCTCGAATGTTTCCAGGGACGGGGCATCTACCACCTCTCTGGGCAACCTGTGCCACTCTTTCACCACCCTCATCGTAAAACGTTTCTTCCTTATATAGAGTCTGAATCTCCCCTCTTTCCATTTAAAGCCATTACCCCTTGTCTTATTGCTACAGGCCCTACTAAAAAGTCTGTCCCCATCTTTCTTCTAAGCCCCCTTTAAGTATTGAAAGGCCACAATAAGGTCTCCCTGCAACCTTCTCTTCTCCAGGCTGAACAACCCCAATTCTCTCAGCCTGTCCTCTGATCATTTTTGTGGCCTTCCTCTGACAGAGGATTCGTTCCCGTTCATGCATAAGGAGCTCCAGCAGATACATGAAGTGATGAAGTTGCATGGGCTATGCCCCATCTAACATTGCTACCTGGCCCCAAAGAGCCAGCTCGGGTCCTGGCATGACAGCAGCTCCCACTCGCACCCACATTGCCTGTGGGTACAGACCCTTCCGCACCCAGCCAACCCACCATGGTTTCTGGATGCAACGTGGACATTTGGCCACTACAACCCTGAAACAAAACTAGGAGCAGACCAACCTTACAGGACACCCATGTCCATGGGGAGTGGGAAGAAGAGCCCAGCACTGAACCCAGGTCCTTTAGCAGCTTGTAATCTTTCATGGTAGATTGTACTTCCACTCCCTAAGGACTTCCCTGAAAATTATCTCATAGATCATCCCACCTAACATTAGTGATAGCATTTCCATTGCAACACAACGAAATGCAGGCAATTCACACCTCTCACCTTGCATTTTCTTAAGTAACACGGTAGAATAAAACAGCCTGCCCAGATTCCAGTCTAATCTAAAAACAACTTTATGGCTTCTAATTTTAGCACTAATCTTCCTTTGCTATGGTTGTGTGATTTCTAATTATTTTATCCCCAAGCCTTGCTTTGATGGATAGTTGTACCTTTTCCAATGCTGAGTGACTTGTAAAGTGCCTTTAAAAAATACGCTGATCATTTCAGGTTCATTTCCAGTTCCTACGCAAATAATATTCTCATATATGGCTTCACTGGGGAAATATTATTATTATTATTATTAAAATAATAATAAAAGCAATACAGTTTAAAAAGGAGAGCTCTCTTTCTTAGGACGATCCCAATCTGATCCTGCGAACACCATATTTTCTGTTAAAAGTTGTTAAAGAGCATAAATCCGTTAACCAGATACGGATCTCTTAATAATTCAGTGCCTTTGACTTGGCATTGCTCCCAGAACATTTTGCCCTTATCTAGCCTTATTTTCAGGTTACAACACATCGAAGAGCAATTGGCCACACCGAAGCCTCAGGGGGATTTTGCGAGGGACGGCGCAAAGTGGTGGCAGAGATGCACTTGCCTTGATGCTCCCCAGGAGCGTTGCCTACCCAAATCGTCCAAATTTATAGCAGCAAAGATCAGCCCTCGGCTGAAGATGTGTTGTAGGGGCTTAGGATGAGCCTCCAGCCCAGGCTCCCTCAACAGGCAGATGTTTTCTTTCCTACCATGCTCACCTGAAGCAACCTCTCAATCCTCCTAATCGCTGACCTAGATTAAATCTGGATCTGATACTGTTAAATTTGCACAAAAATTTATTGGGGAGAGGATGCTGCTTGCAGAAAGTTTCCAGATGCTGAGGCAGACAGCTGCCTGCCTGCCCGGCTCTCCCACCGAGTTGCAGGTCCTAGTAGGACCCGCCATCAGCAGCCAACACCGGGATGGGGGACTCAGACACTGGGCTGGTGGATGTTTGGTGGGTTATTTCCTTCCCCAGGATTTACACTGCACTCCGGTCAATTGGAAAACATCCATTTGACCTGTGACATTTTTGTTTTAGTTATTCTCCAAGCTTTGACAGCAGCGGTTTAAACAGAGAGCATATGAGCTTCAGCACCGAGGAAGCACCCCATCCCCACAAATTCAGATTGGATGGGGAAAAATATTGCACCGCAGCCCTGATGGTGAACATATTTCTTTCTTCTCATTCTTCATTTTCCTCTCTTCCACTTTCTGATCCTGTCTCACCATCCGTGTCTTCTCCCTCCCCATCAGAAACGTGAACTTAGCTCCCCACTGCCCACCACAATATTCAAGACAGAAGGATATGGGGTGGTGTTTTTTTTTTTTTAAATTCCCTGCACAACACTGTGTATAGAGTATTTGAAATGGAGATTGTCAAAACAGGAAACAACCCAGTCAAAGTCCTCAGGCCTGGGTCCCAAAAATGTCACCGTACAGAGCTGCAAGGGATGGAGAATAGCCCTCTGTTCCTGCATGGAGAGAGGATGCTCTGGGAGAGCAGCCAGCAACACACAATCTGCCCTCGTGCCACCCTGATCTTCAGAGCTGGGCTTTAACCTCTGCCGAAATCAGTGGGAAACTAGTTTTTATTAACCAATTTATTGGGAGAAAAAATCTGACAGAGGTGGTTAAAATTATAACCCTCTGTTGGCTGATATTTTTATCAGCATAGAGAATTTTGAAAGGAATATAATCTCACTCAGGAAGCCAACCCTACAGGAAATCCTTCATCCTTAATGTTTCAGAGTAACATCCACAGCATCCTGCTGGCTTCCTTCTTACTCCTCTTAAAACTCACCCCCGAGATCATCGCTTCTCAAGCTCACGCTCTGAGTTTGAGCTGGCCTTGCTGGGCTGGAAGAACACATCTTGGGTCAGATCCTGCCAAGGCACTGGCCTGACACTGCACCTCCATGAGGACACTGCTTGGCCCTAGGCTCTTTGATTTCCATCTGTCCACCCTGGAGCAAAGATTTAAAGTTTCTCAAAGGCACAACAATGAGGCCAGGTTTGGAGGAAAGAATGCAGCTGCTGTGAACCCAGGTAAATAAGATTTTCACAATTTATTTTTCTGCAGAAAATAGTTGCTAGATTTATTTTAAAAAGCAGGCTCCTGCAGCTGTAGGTTTTGAGCCCTTCTTAAAAATCTGACCTGAACAAGCATCCTTGCAACAAATATTGATATTTTAAGCCTTTGATTGCTTCTGATGGGAGTGAAAAATTTTTGTTTGTTTGTTTTTACAGCTTTCTGCAAGTTAACTTCAGGAGAACTTCCCAAGCAGAAGAGCTGGTGACCATTGCCAGAACAGTGATCCAGCAATTCACATTGCCCAGAGAGGTGGTAGATGCCCCATCCCTGCAAACACTCAGGGTCAGGTTGGACGGGGCTCTGAGCAACCTGATCAAGTTGAAGATGTCCCTGCTCATTGCAGGGGGGTTGGACTGGATGGGCTTTAAAGGTCTCCTCCAACCCAAACCATTCTGTGATTCCCCCTCTGGAAGAAAAGGAGACATATTGTTTTATTTCTGAGGGAACAGTGGTGGTTATTGTAGTGTCAAGCCACTGATCTACAGTGTGACAACCTTCAGGGGGAAAAAAAAATCCACAGATTCATGGGATGGACACCTAGGAATGTCATTTCAGATGGTCTGCATAGCCCAGAACATCAAATTCACCCATCATCCAGGCAGAGAATTAGAATAATTACCTAGGGCCTGATCCTGAAAGGTGCTGAGTGCAGTCAAGTGGTCTCTGCTCCCATAGAGTTCAGTGTCTCAGGGGCTCTCAGCAGGGTCAGCCTTGGAGCCTGGGTAAAACAAGATAGGTTGGTCTTAGTCCGGTCTTTTGTAAAAAAACCCCTATACAACCTATAATTAAAAAAATAAACCCACCCCAGTTCCGTGTGCCTGGCCTGTATTCCTGTATGGGGAGCCAACGTAAGGGTCACACAGAGCACGGCCAGGGAGATGCTCTCCAACCTACAGGCATTCTCTGCAGATCAGGGATGGATGCCTGCAGCATACGGGAGCGAAACTACACTGGGATGGATGCATCCCCAGAGCTTTGGTCCACTTCCAGAACATCAAAATGGTGTTCCTGAGGAGCACTGCTTTATCCAAGCCATCACACATGGACACATATGCTGTCAACACAGTCCCCAGAGCTAGCACACCTCCCTGGCAGAAGATAAACTCCAGGGTTGCCTTGCCAAGTCTACAGGAAGCGATAAACATGGAGATAAGAGAATTTTGCTGGGTTTCCAGGGAGGAAGCCTAGAAACACCCCTCCGTGTTCCCTGCCGGCTGGCAGTGACGTGCCATACATCAGCCCCGGGCGGGCACAGCCGTGCCAAGAGCAGGGTGAAGGGAGGGAAGAGAATGACAGGGACAGGATGACGGCACTTTTCTCCATACGGCCCTTTGTTCTGGGAGGTCCCCCGAGATGCTCGTCTCGGGGTGGCCAAGTCCTCCTTCTTCTTCCCCTATAAGGGGAACAGACGAGGGGAGGAAAACAATGCTCTCTCCTCACTTGCCTAATGGAGGAACAAAAGCACAGTGATCCCTTCCAAAAATGTCTTTTGAGGAACAGACGATCGAGCCTGAAGGCCCAGTACTTCTGGTTTATTTATTTTTGGATGAACTCCAGCCTGGCAGCGTCTTTCTGTCCTTCTTCCAGGCTCTTGCAGGACTTGCCCAGAGCTGCATGGATCATGCAGGACTTGCACAGACCCCAAACCCAGTTGGGGATTTAACATCCAGCACCTTGTAGAGGTGATGAAACCAAAGGTGAGGTTCCTCCACCAGACTTCATCACAAGCAAGCCTTGGCCATGGGGTGGAAGGGGCAAGGGGGCATCACCCACCCATAGCCCCGGTCCAGTGGGATGCATTCGGCAGGAAGGGTCTGCCCCAGCCTGATCCCACTGGAAACTAGGACCAAAATCCACTAAAGCCAAAACCAGCATCAGACCTTTCATTGCCCAGCGGTGGTGGTTGCTACAAAGCAGAAGGGGATTTCTGCCATGCTGATTGCTCATGGAAAGTCCCTGACTGGCCCACAACCGTGGAAAAAACAGAAAATATAACTTTAATACCACGTTGGTGGCAGGCTGTCTATTTTTCTCTCCTGTGACTAGTTACCATGGATAGATTTCTGAGGTCGACCATGCAATTGTTCACTGCACTGCTCCTATTAAACAGAAGATGAGCAAATTCGTACTGTACTTTAATTTCCAGAAATTCTTTGTTCGTTTGTTTGCTTAAATTATTTCTCTCATTTAAAGAAACAATGCAGTCTTATAAAGCCAGGGCCCAAATCTCTCGAGTAACCCTGCTGTGGTTCATTACTTCTACGCTAGTTAACAAGGCCAGTAATTTCCCTAAGGTTTAATAGAAAATCTTCTTTCCAGAATGCAGAGAGGCAGGATATTTTAACAAACTCACTACTGTATTCCAGTTATGTCATAGGGGAGGGATATCCTAAGCAAGGCACAGGTCCTCCTCAGGGGTACTGTATAAAAGCAGGTACCCTACATGCAGCTTTTTTCACCCAAACGGGTGAAGGTACCCTAAATTGAGCTTTCCTCACCCAAACGGGTGAAGGTACCCTAAATTGAGCTTTCTTCACTCAAAGCTACCCCTCCTCAGCTGCAGAAGGGGACCTGGGGGTCCCTGTCCCTCTGCTGAGCCTTGTCTTGGTCAAAGCATCAGCTCCAGCTCCGCTTGGAAACGGGCTCCTGAATCATCCTGGTCCTCATCCCAAAATGCAGACTGGTTTGTCACAGTACACTGGGATGAAGTCGATGATACTGGAGGGGCAGATCCGAGATCTCCCTGGGGTGGGTGTGCTGGAAGAGGTGGGCGTACAGCCTGTTTTGCTAATGATGAGGACCGCAAAGTAAACAGGACACCTGCCATCTGCCTGACCATAAACTGCCCTTCTCACTAGTTTTACAAATCTCTTTCCAGGACCAAATCAGAACATGTTATAAAAAATTAAAATAAGCACAGAGCAGAGCTTGTGGAAAACAAGCAAACACATAAAACACGTATATAGCCCAGTAAAGCTCTGTTGAGATGAGGTGAAATGTATCCTATGCTGGGTGAGAAGCTGGCAGGGCTGCCTTCACTTATGAGGACATTTGCCCGACAAGTGCCTCTGCAGCTCCTCGATATTATTTCTACAATAGGATTTGTCAAGCAACAGCTACAGATGTTTGCACGGAGACTTCTCGCTTATCCAGTGATAATACCGCGTGCCTGGGACAGCTGAACAAATCATACCGCGTAAATAATAAATAATGGAAGGTTAATCAGAAAGAGGCGGTGAGCAATCTGGAGATTCCCACAGACACTCTGCCGTGAGGAAGAAAACAAGAAAATGCCCTGACCTAAGCAGGGGTGAGTCTCACACACAGACACAGATCACAGGGAGATCACAGGAGCTGTTTGCAGATCACTTACCGAACATGAATAATTCAAGCAGAAGCGGCTGGAAGTATGAGAACAGATAGATGGGAGCTCACCACTGGCGCTTTGGCAGGTTTTATTTTATCAAGCAAGGCAGAGAAACCACGAGCCCCAACAAAAATCCTTAGCCTAGCGTCGCCTGTGTCATGACTTTACTGTGAATCTCGTGATATACAGTGTTTTACCAGATCCCCAGCTAATGATGAGCATCCTTTCCCTTTTTCCTCCAGGCATTTTTGTGATTATTTGGCTGGGGGTGGGGGAAAATGGTGCATTTTTTTGAAACCTTTAGGACCTACCAGCAGTCCACTGCCTGATTACATGAATCATAGAATCACAGAATGGTGTGGGTTGGAAGGGCCCTCTAAAGCCCATCCAGTCCAACCCCCTGCCATGGGCAGGGACATTACAACCAGATCAGGTTGCTCAGAGCCCCATCCAGCCTGGCCTTGGATGTTTCCAGGGACGGAGCATCTACCACCTCTCTGGGCAACCTGTGCCAGTACCTCACCACTCTCATTGTAAAAAATTTCTTCCTTATATCTAGTTTGAATCTCCCCTCTTTTAGTTTAAAACCATCACTCCTTGTCCTATCACTACAGGCCCTAAAAAGTCTGTCTCCATCTTCTAAGCTCCCTTTAAGTACTGAAAGGCCACAATAAGGTCTCCCCGCAGCCTCCTCTTCTCCAGGCTGAACAACCCCAGCTCTCTCAGCCTGTCCTCCCAGCAGAGCTGTTCCAGCTCTCGGATCATTTTTGTGGCCCTTCCTCTGGCCCCACTCCAACAGGTCCATGTCTATTTTGTACTGAGGACTCCAGAGCTGGATGCAGTACATAAAGCATCCACCAACAACAACAAAAAAAAAAGGCGTTTCCTTTGAGGGATCACACCAGATATCAACTTCCAGGCCTCCTCCCACCCCCAGGGACCTCTCTGGGAAAAGACACAGTGCTCAGAGACTGGCTTACAGCCTTCAGGCTCCTCTGCCCCTGGAAGAGCTCATGCTTCAGTGGGGTTCAGCTCTACAGGAGAATGGATGAGGGAAAAAAGGTGCCAAAGAGGAGGATGGAAAAGGGAAGAAACCAAAAAGAGGGGAAAAAAGGGGGAGGGGAGAAGGGATAAGGGATGTTCTCTTATCCTTATTCCGAAAGGAAAACACAAGTAGGGTTGCTCCTGTAGGGATAGGTTAGTAGCCCACACCCAACACATTATCAGGAGGACTGGAAGCCTGT
Source organism: Theristicus caerulescens (assembly GCA_020745775.1). NCBI lineage: Eukaryota > Metazoa > Chordata > Aves > Pelecaniformes > Threskiornithidae > Theristicus > Theristicus caerulescens. Next base: position 3,830,412 of record CM036583.1, on the reverse strand, counting down.
AAGCAAATAAAAAAAACAGGAAAAAAGGCAGAGGTGGTAAAGACAGATGGTGGAGGTCAAACACAGCTTTGGTGCAATCTGAAGGAATCCAAAACTCATCCCCCTGAAAGCACATTGCCATGTATTGATTGCCAACAGGAATACCCTTGCTGTCCACCATCGAGGGCATCTCTCCCACCTGAGGTCAGAAATGGGGCACCCAGGCTGGTGACCGCCCAGCAAGCCTGGGGACTCCTCACCCCTGGAGAACCGGAGGTGTCAAGGAGGGATTTGACAGAGAGGACCCTGTCTTAGCAGGATTTCCAAAGGTCCCCCATGGAGAGACATGCTCCACTGCTAGTGACACACTCTCGGATTCAGGAACCCTTTGAGAATTTCTGCCCTGCACCTACACATGCATTGCCCTGCCTCAGTTCACTCCTGTGCACTGGACTGCTGCCAGGCCTGGATTTGGCCCCAAAACTGCACACCAAGCTTTCTTCCAGTTCAGCTAGAGAAGAACTGTTGCGCGTATTGATGACACACCGGGTCATAGTCCCCTCGCATAAAACATATTTCTTGATATTGCATGAAATGTATCTGATTCAAAAATCACAGTGATAGTAAAAGACATTCACCCAAGACCACAACACAAAAATCTCAATAAATTTGGTTCTCAGGGTAAACCAGATGTGAAGCATCCCAGCATCCCAACCTTGCTGCGACCTTTGATGCTACCAGCAAACAAGTCCACACTTTCAATTTGTCCTTGAACATAAAGATATTGACTCTATCTACACTTTCTCCCATTCTTAGACTACTTAAGCTTAGTCTTCTGAATTAAAACTGTCCTTCAGCACCATTGCCTGTAGCATCCTTGATCTAGAAAGCTCAGTCTGGAAGTGACCTCTCAATGGTGACTACTACAGATGCTCTATTACCCACATTAAGAAAATTTCACTTTAATCTTTAGCATAAACTGACTATCTGTGGTAGGAAACCTGTTTCTTGCCAAGAGGTAGAGAGGCCTTTATAGACCGAACGCAGACCACATATGACACATCTCCGTGTTACCCTGAAATAATTACTTGGCCACGCACCATATCTGTTCCTCAGGGCTCTGGGTTCCCCACCCTTGTTTTCTCATTCCGTGCAGAAAAAATAATTAATTAATATATGTCTGACAGATGTTCTTTGAAAGAGATATCACGGCTTCAAAACACAAGATGATGAAAGCAGTAATCGAGTAGATTAGGCTGACCAGAAAAGCGAGGATTGTAGCATGACAGTGGAAAGCACAGCTTTAAATCTTTCTCTGATATTTATGATGGTTTTATTTGCATATCAAACTATGTGCCAATTAGCTGTATATAAACCTATGATGAAATTATGCTGTGTAGCTCTCCAAAGTGAAGAAACACCAGGGCTGGGCTGCATAATCACCCTTAACTCTGCCCCTCCAGGTGTTCCCGTTCTAGCTCGCTCCTAATGATCATGTACTCTTTCTCAATAACACAACTGAACAACGTGCATCTTTTGCAACCATATAGATGTATATGCAACATTTCCATATACTATAAGCTACTTTGTGTGTGGTGGGACCTCTGCAGCTCCCGTGGCCAATTCAGGATCATTATTTTTTCATTCTCCTCCAGCTAGCTACATTTGCCTGCTGCCCCTTGTCTCAGACTGCCATCTCTTTGGCTCTGTTGAGGCTTTGTGCAACCCCGTAGGAAAATGGGGATCCTGTAGGCGACACTGGGATGCAAACAATAATAGAGACGCGTGTTCTCATTTTACATATCAAGGGGAATGTGGGGAAGCAACAGCTTGGAAGGGCAGCAGCACCACCTGCCTCAAGTGGCACTGGAAGGGGTGTGCACTTGTAGTCAAACCAGCCACCTCAATAAGGTCTTTGTGCTCTGCCAGATATCTGCAGAAGGCAGCATGCAAAGCTAGAGCCTACGGCCCCATCTGCAGTCACAGCTACCACCGGTTACAACCAACATTGCCCGAAATTTGGGCCAGCCACCCTGCCTGCGCAGGCAGGAAAAGGTCTGGGAAGAAGAGGTCCCAGAGGGCAAGTGGTGCTGGCTTTGTCTAGATGAGGAGCACTGGTGCAGGTCCCTGTACAAATAAACCAGGCAGCTACATGATCCCAGCCCATCCCAAAACCTGGATTCAGTGGTTCTACCCCCTTTCAATACTTGGAATTTAAAATAAGACTTAATAGATCATGTTGTGATGACAGTTATGGCCCAGTTATGTCCCACTCCCTCTCTCGCCCCCTTCACCAACCTGCCTCTTTTACCCTAGGACAGCCACATTATCTCCCATGATGTTCTACACATACAGACCACTGGTCAGGAGCGAGTCCCCGAAAACCAGTGCCTCTGCTCCCTCCCAGTTCCCTTCTACTGGGGTACCTAAAGGAGACTGGTTCTTCATAGCCTTACCATGAAACAAGCCAACAACTGGCTCAACTGCCACGATGGGCAACTATACCGTCTTACGATTACTGCCAGTCTCCCTTCATTCACCTAGGGCCACCAAATTAAGCTAGCAAGAGGTTCAAGACAAGGAAACAGAGATGGTTTCCCTGCAGCGGATGGTGGATCTGCAGAACTCCTTGCTGAAGGTCTTGCAGGAGCAAGTGTGCATGGGCTTCAGAAGAGACTGGATGATCCACAGGGATTAATAAATAGACACACCACTACAGGATCAGGAAATCTCTGTCGCTGGAAACAGGTCTTCTTATGACCAATTAGACCAAAAGAATGAGCCGCATACCACAAATTTCTTGCCATTGTCACAGTGAGTATTTGGTTTGCAGGTGACTTAAGGCCCCAAGCAAGGGCAGCATCAGTGCACATTATGCACTGTACAGAGATACATCAAAAGAGTTCCCACCTCAAATGGGTGGGACAGACACGTCGTGGGAGGCATTTTACCAGTGGAGAAGTGTCACCCAGACACCGTGTAAGACATGCTGCACAGAAAAGCCTTGCCCAAGATGGGAATCAAGCCCTGATCTCCTGAGCCCCTTTCCAGTTTCTATTGACACCCCTGTCCTTCATGGTCGATAGACACTGGTCCCGCCTGCCTCCCCTTGTAGCTCATACACTGGTGTATCTCAAGAAACATCTCTTTCCACATGGAAATCTTGCCCAGGTAGCAAGTGAAAACATTGGACATGAATGGAGAAGCAGCAACTCTCTGGGATAGCCAGAAATCAACTCTACAGCATTTGATGTGTGTGGGACACACCACTGAAGGGAAGCAACACTCCTGTTCATGCACCCACAATATTATTTACCTTCTTGATGATCTCGTGATGCCACTTTTGGGTTGGGATAGATATTAACCACCCCGAGCTTCCCCTGCAGATGTGCTAACAAGTAGGTCTTCTTCCAGGAAAATCCCAGACATAAACAAGCCATCCCTAGAGATGATGTGAAGGGGAGTGAGGAATTGATGTGAAGGGGAGCTGGATTCCTCAGGACCATTTTTTTTGGCCCAACTGAGGTAGAAAGTTTGACTAATCTGAGCGATTAGGCACATATTCAGACATAAAATATTAATATGAGAACAAATCAAAGGCAGCTTGGCTGGCTGGGCTCCTGCTTTGAATTCATTACATACATAAAAAAAAAAAAAAAAGGTTTTATCTTTTCAAGTACGTATGAAAAGGTATAAATTCCTGCCCAACTGCAGCACTTGGCCTCGCTGCGCTGGTAATTGGAACCAGTGTGCTCCGCTTCCCGGGCGTCCCATTCACAAGCCCGACAAGGAAGCATTCAATTTTTCAATAGGAAATTTCATCGCCGGAAAACAATCCACCTTCCTTGCCTCCAAAGAAAAGCCGGAGGGCAAGTTCTCTCCTCAACCATGGTTTTGGCTTACTGCCAGCCCCCAGCCAGAGCTGCTGGGGGGCAGGAGGAAAGGCTGCAGCACTGGCTGCTCAGACCATCCCAAAGCCATGAGATTGCTCTCAACACTGTGAGCCTGGTGCTTTTTTTCCTTGTAAACACATTGGAGGTTTTTTTTTTTGCCCTTTGGGAGAGCTCAGAGGCTCAGTTTGCAAGTTTTCTTTCCATGGGACAAACACGTCCAGATTTTGTCATGAGTGTCTTCCTGAGATTTTTAACTTTCCACCCAATTTCAGACCTGGGACTTCATGGAAAGCACCCGGGTGTATTCCAGGGCCATGCTAACATGCACGGGGATATTTTGCACAGGGATTTCCTCACAGACAGAGCATGCTTTAAGTGCATTTTTATGAGCTTGGGACATCTCCAGCCATACAGGACCAAGCAAAAATCACCTTACACCAACAGCTTTTATTAATAGCATTTTTTTAACTTCTTCTTAATTTCTAAAGTTGGTGCCTTAGAGAAGTTTAATAAGGCTTAAAGCCTTATTAAGCTTAAAGCCTTATAAAGCCACAAAAACCCATGAGAAAATCCAACAGGACTCAAGAAAGTCAAGCAACAGGCAAAGGCACTAGGCAGTGTGATGGCAGATGAAATGCAGCACCAGCCAACAAAAAACCAATGCAAAACAATTTCTGACAGTGGTTGCTGTAAGGATCAAGCTTCAGGATTAAATACACTCAGAAGCAATTGTCCTGTGCTTCTGTATGCATAGTGCAAATTTAAAAATCAAAATTTACTTCTACTTTTAAAACGTACTTGAAAAGTTATTTTCCTCCTTGTTATTTATGTATTTTAAAGCATTAGCTAATAGTTCCCACCGTAATGGTTTATTTCTTTATGTACATATAGAAAAGCTGCATTCTGCAGCCTCCTTTGCCTGCTTTCTGAGCCATCCCCGGGACAGAGCTGGGAGAGGACAGACTCCCTCCATCATGTGGTCTTGGTGCCTTCCTCTATCACATCACAGAGGGCTGGACGAGAAAGCAATCATAGGTAATGCATGAAGGAGTTCCTCAAAAGCACATCAAACTCCATCTTTACACCTCTTTTCCCCTAAATCTCTAGAAAAAGGTTGTCACAGAGCCGTTCTTAACTGATAGATAGAAACAGTCTTCTAACTCTCAGTGCAGCATCGTTAGGGTACTTTAAGCCATACTTAGGCTACTTTTAGCTGCCACAAGCTGATCGGCAAAGGGAATTTGTGAAGCAGACTGGTGTGTGACTGGGACTGCAGACCTGGACCAGTAACTGATGGCACAAGGGGCAGGAGATGGGCAGACAGGCAAAGCTGAGGGCAGCAGCTGGAGTAGAATAAGGAAAGCTTAGCACAAAGATTGAGTACGGATTCGCATGGACTGTTGGATATTTTGGGCAATGGGGTCACTTGCTGTTCCTCCACTCCAGTAGGAGACCGTGCTTTCTCCCCAAGAAACCAGGGTACAGTTCCCCCAAGGCTATGCTCAGTTGGGCACGGGATGCCTTACACAGCCCCAAATGAAGACATGAAGTGTATAGCATCAAAGTACTGAAAGAATCCTCAAGAAGTCTTCTGGTTCATCCCCAGCCCAAAGCAGAGATCCCCAAGGATGCACAGGAGATGCTTGTCTAGTTCAGGACTGCCATGGATGGATGCACAGCATGGACAGGTCCCTGGTGTTTCACCAGCCTTTTCTTTAGAGGCACTTTACTGCTCCAAGGATGAAGTCTGAACATGAAGACCCACCACTGGACCCTATTAACTCCTCAACAAAACCAAGAAAGTCATGCAACACTTTATCTCTGCTGGACTTCATCCGGGCCTGACATGCAAGGCTTGGATCCTCCTGTTGTACTCAGACTCCAAGCCCTAATCCAGACCTGAACACCAGAGTTTATTGCTCTCTTTCAGCACCACGGATCACACCCCAACAAATTTCAGAGCAAATGAAATGCAAGCATCTGTTTTTGCAAGCCAGGATCCCCTTTGCTGAGCTGCCACCAAAGCTTTTCCTAGAAGTCATTAGCCGCGTTGGCCAAAACATGATTCCACCTTGCTCCTCTCCCGCCTCTTCAAGGGCAGGATGGCAGCACTTGAGCCGCTGCAGCGCTGATTGTCCTATTGTTCCACAAAGTGGTTCCTCTCCAGCAAATTGAACACTGAGAGCCATTGGAGAGAGCCCCGGACAAAGGGACTAGTGCCTGTTTCTGGGATTATTGGAGAGAAGCAGAAAGAAGCCTCTTGAAGAGTCTTCATGGCACTTAACATGACAGCTGAAAATAATGGATAGAACAAAACAGAGCAAAGATGATTTAAATTAGGCAACTCCTGGAAAGTGGTGTTTGCTTAGGCTTCCAAAGGAGAACTGCTATTTCTTAGAAATGCTAACGCTTACGTCTGTGTGCTCTCCCCCTCTGCAGCATATACACACGCACACATCCTTTTTTAGGTGCTCTATAGAGCATTTGTTCAATTTGCCAGTGGACACTGCATCCCTTCCATTAGGAGATGGAAAAGGTGTAAATGAGCAACATCAGCTGCAGCTCATCAATCCTTAAACAAAAACAGCATTTAATTTCTATCTGCTGCCAGAAGTTCAGGGACCTGTAGGTAGAGATTTACATAGACGTGTTCCAGAAATCATTACACAGCTCCTCTAAAGTCACCCGGAGGAGAGGGGCCTCACTCCTGCTCAAGGGGTTTGACCCAGACAGAATGACAAAGGCTCTAAAGAAACTTTACTGCCACCTCATGCCAGTCCCAGCTTGGTGAGATCTGTGTAGGGCTCATTTTAAGTAACAGGCATCTCCCATCTATACACATCACCTTGGTCCTGTACCGGGAGCTCACCCACGCTGCCCGGCAGCACCCTTTGGGATTCACCCCTCTTCTGATGCTACATCTTCTGCCAGGGCTGGACCAAGATGAAGTCACTCTGAGCAAGTCCTGGTATCAGAAGAACCCTGGGCATCCCCTCTGGGCTCCCTGCACGTGTGGGTACAGCTTCCCAGCTCAAGCAAGGCATTTCCCAGTGGCCCCGGCCACCTGAGATCCAGACTGACTTCTCCCCTCTACGCTCTCCCTTCTGGGAAATGTAGCTACCACCAGCATGGCTGGGGCAACACCACTGCTGAACTGAAGCACTGCCTTGAGAGCTCATTCCCTTTGCTGTGGCTGTCCTACCAAAGCAGCTCCTAAGTAGCCTTAGTGCTGGGTCCCTTGTATTTGCTGCCATCTCCATAGCTACTACCCAAGCATCCCTGTTTGCTGCCAGGACCCCAACAAGTCCACGCTGACCACAGTGGCTTGCTGTGCTTCAGTGCAGCCTTGAAATGGCCAGTCTCAAGCAGACGCTGCCAGGTACTACCAGCTGAAATCTTGTTGGTGGTGCTTCCTCTGCTCCCTGCATGCCAGGACCTGCCCTGGTCTGTCTCTTCTCCTCCTCCTTCTTCTCCTCCTCCTTCTCCTCCTCCTTCTCCTCATTTCATTCATGCACTGAGAAACCCTGCCTGATGCATCTGCTGGACCAGGGCACCCAAGGGTCCGGCAGTCATCCCGGGCAGGACATCTCTGCACCAGGGCATGGAGCACTTGCTCCATCCATGACCGTGCCCCAGGCACAGGGTCACACACAGAGGGACCAAGGGACAACATCCCACCCTCTCTCCAGCGGTGGCTGTGAGTGGGGCTCGGTCCCCAAAGGACTTCCCAAGGCACAGAGAGCTGAGTGGCAGCCCCAGCTGCGCGGGTCTCGGTGTGGCTATCACACAGCCCCCCTTACACTGTCATCACCTGGCTGCTTGTCTGAGCCCCGCAGACCCAATTTCCCAGAGTCTTAAAGGCTAAAGCCTCAATCATCAGCCCAGGCTACTTCCAAGAGTCCTTCATTGGTGTTGGGACCAGCGTTCCTCCTCACCCAGGCAGCAGCTGTCACTCCCATTTTACTCAGAACAGGAGTTTTGGGACATGATTCCCCACGTGTGAGCATGATGGGGAATCACCCCAGAGTCCCAAGTGATTACTCCTGCTTTGTTTGGTCTCTAGAAGCACAATTCCCTTCTCTCTCCCTCTCTTTGAGAAGGCAGCAATGCTCAAGCCATTCTCCGTCTGGCCAGGGAAGCGGGAGAGGGGTGGAGAGATACGCACGTTGCACAGGGTGAATTAGCAAGCTGTCTGGTTTCGATAGATTTGCTTACGCTGTGCGGCAATCTTTCTTTCCAGGCACAGCACTTTGGTTTTATGACCTGAAACACCACGCAAAGCAGCTCCTGAGCATCTGAGGATGCAGCCCAGCAAATCACTGCGATGGATAAAAGCCTGTTTAAAATGGCTCCCCATGCACGGAGCCCTCTGCAAGCACCTTTGCAATGATGTGTGCTTCATACCTTCCTTGCACCCTTGTGTGGGTAACCCAGCAGGTACAAGGCTGCTGTCCTGTTTGGCCACCCAAAGCCCTGAGACACCATAGCAGCAGCAGGAGGGTGATGGTAGGACTGATTCTGGCATCAAACACCCCCGGCACTCGAAGAGAAGAGCCTTCACAACAGCTCCCAGGAGTCCCACAACATCACCACTCTGCTGAGACACCATGGGGTCTCCGTTCTGCAGAGGCTGCCTTTGCAGTGCACGGGGCAGACAGCTCTGGCATCAGATAAGGCTCATGGATGTGGCAGTCGGAGCTGGGAATGTCGTTCTGGATTTGTGTGGCCTCTGGCACACTGGAACCCGACCTCGCTGTCCCCAGGTCCTGCTGCAGCACTGGTATGCAGTAATGGCTATGAGAGAGGTGAAGGAGGAGGAGAAGGAGATAGAAGGAAGGAGAAGGGAGAAGGAAGGCATGAGAAGAGAGAAGGAAGGAAGGAGAAGGAAGAAGGAAGAAGGAAGAAGGAAGAAGGAAGGAGAAGGAGAAGGAGAAGGAGAAGGAGAAGGAGAAGGAGAAGGAGAAGGAGAAGGAGAAGGAGGAGGAGGAGGAGGAGGAGGAGGAGGAGGAGGAGAAGGAGGAGAAGGAAGGAGAAGGAAGGAGGAGAGAGGAGGAGGAGGAAGGAAGAGGTTTCTGAATTCATCGTTAATATATTTAATGCAAGTGGAGCAATGCCTAGATCCATTCAGCATGGAAGGAGGCCACTGGACTGTTTTCTCCCCAGGCAGTCAGTAAAACAGCTCACCTCCTGTCCTCTGCTTGGCACAGATTAACCGGCATGGAGAAGATCCCAGAGTGGAAAAGCACAGATGCATTATGGGAGAGAGATGCTACAGAAACGCCAACCAGACACTCCCTAACAGGAACGCGCCAGGCAGCGTGGAAGGTGAAAACCAACCTGCCCCGCAGACAGTTCTCTTTCTTTCAATCCCATTTGTGAAAGAGGTGACTCAGGAAAATTGGAAAGGAAACCACAGGTGGTGTGAAAGTGGGACAAGACAACATCTGTTCTGGAGCCTCACAGCTGGAAGGCTCATAACCTCCCCTTGCCATGGCTGCAAGGGACACTCTGGTCCAGAGAGGGCTTGTAGAAAAGGAGAAAGCTGCCTGCTGGGCTTCCTACTCTGGGATTCATCCAGTGCATGCACACAACAAAGCTGAGCTGGAGGATCAGGGGCCGCACCCCGCTCCTACCCCTGCCCATGAGCCCCGATGTGACCTCACATCTGGCAACATCTGCTTAGGGCATTCACTAAACACGGCATAAAAAGACCACCACAGGTCAAGATGTGGGCATGAACCACCTCTGCAAGGTGACCCGTGGGGTGGGAGGGCAGTGGGATGTAGGAGTGAACGGAGCACTGGTCTGCGTGATGCTCCTCTGCTCCTTACTCAAAATCAGCCAGAAAACTGCTACTGGAGCTTCTCAATGCAGAGCAGCCTGAAAAGCAGTTTACAGTGAGCCTGCCACACCATGCCACCACAAATAAGTGTACAAGAGAGATAGGAATACACATGGGAATATTTGGGATTTTATCATCTTCCTGAAGCATGAAGGAAGAGGGTGTGTAAATTACTGCTTTTTATTACTGCTGACAGGAAGTTTGTAAACTATCAAATGCTGAATATGCTGATACGGTAGGTGGGAAAATTCTTACCGGTAATCTAATCTAATCTATCTTTCAATGTATTTACAGTACCACAGTCCTCACTGTGATCTCAGAGTGGTATTTCAGAGCTGATGTTCATGAAGCTAAGATTGAAAGGTGAATAAACCCTCAGTTCAACTTGTGCTTCACTGGAAAGAAGGAAAGAAAAAGAAAGAAAAAATCAAAAAGAGAAAAATAAATAAAGAGGAAGAGGAAAAGGAAAAGGAAAAGAGAAAATAAAAAAGAAAGAGAAAGAACAAGAGAAAGAAAGACAAAGAAAAAAAGAAGATCATGGGAAAACAGAAAGAAAGGATAAGAAAAGAAGAAGGAAAAAAAGAAGGAAAAGAAAAGGGAGGGAAAAGAAAGAGGGGGAAAAAAAAGGAGGAAAAGGAGGAAAAGGAGAAAAAGGAGAAAAATGAAAAAAGGGGGGAAGAAAAAGGGGAAAAAAGGGAAAGAGAAAAGGGAAAGAGAAGAGGGAAAGACAAAGCCAGCAAGCAAGCAAATCTAGAGAACTGATATTTTCCAGATACTAAAGGAACAACCTCAAGTTATTTTTTAAAAGTCCAAGTCCTTCCTAATAAGATGCCTAACAGTCTGTGAATTATACAGCCATAAAACTTCTACTTACACATGACGTTTGCTGGTAGGAATAAATCAGGGCTCAGAAAAGAGACGCTTTGGAGTTCAATGGGTATTATCCTAACTGTAACCGTATTAGTGGTGGTCTGAAAGCAGGACATTGTCATCCAGACAGACGGACGATGTTCATAACCAATGGTAATTTGTAGGGCGCATAATTTGCTACTACCAAAATAGCACAGCATGTGGGTTTTTTTTCCCTTTTTAGTATATAGTCGTGTCGTTTCTTTTGGCTTGCTGAAAGAAAACTGCTCTGCACAAGCGGAGCAAGAGCTCAGACCTTCAGCAGCTCATATAAAACAGGTGGCCAGGCATCAGGGGAAATACAGCTTTTTTGAAAAAGCTAATAAAATAAACAGATGATTATAGAAAATGGAGATGAAACCAGCTTCTCTTTCAAAAACAGAAAGTCAGAAACTAACTAAGTTTAGACTGAGCAAACGCTGATTGAAAACACACCCTGCCATCACCTCTCTGAGTTTTACCAACACACAAAGTTTTCACCTAAGAAAAAATATTTAGGAAAAGAAGAGTCATCTGCTCAGGGCTGATCATTTGCAAGCCCGTGATGCAACAATCAGCTGCCCCTGGCTTACCTGGCTGTTGGCTTCACATCAACCAGGCTGGGGGCTTGTGAAAGTCAAGATAGAGACTTGCTGTCTTAAGCCTTCATCCCTACCGTCATCATCTCCCCACCAGTCGAAAGCACGCAGCACTTACGTGAAAGTTGAAATTTGGATCTGGTTAAGTCCCAATCCTCTAATTTTCCACGGGGAAAATGTTAGGAGGTATCTCTCCTGCATGCTCCAAGGCCACTCTCTTAAACCGTTGGTTATTTCATGGTTGTGATGCACCAAAAAAATAAAATAGAAGGGAAAAAAAATAAAGCCAAAACCCACCCCAGAAAATAAATGCCTGTATCCCTAACAAAGCGGCAGGGTGGAGCCAGCACACCCTTATATTTAGCTGCAGGCAAAGCCTTAAAGTTGTAGCACATTTATTTTCCATAAATCACATCAAGGCTACAAGATCAAAAACCCCCAAACTCTTGCTATTTGCCCTGCTCTGTCTCTCACAGGGCACACCGGGATTGTTGTTATCACCATTTTAATTTTATTTTCTGAGCTCAGGAAGTTGGGGATGGATCAGAGATTTTAACAAACTCAGCTGAAGTTACCTCAAGCTAAAGTAAGTGCAGTTTCCCACAACCCTGAATTATCAATTTATCTTTTTTACAGTGGAAGAAAGTACTTATCAGGCTTAAATCACACCTCATAATATTTAGAAAATGCTTAAGGGCTGACTGGTGGTCTCAAAGGCTCTGAATTCCTCCTATCTCTACCTGCCCCAGCAGAGCAAGCTTGGGCAGCAGCCAAGGTCAAAGCCCATCTGCAGAGGGCATGATCTCCTGGGATGTCCAACACAAACAGACACGGAGAAGAAGGGAAAATGGGAGCTATGGAGATGTGATGGGACTTGCCCCCAACCCCTCCTGAGGCCACATTCAGTCCTAACAACCCCACCGCCTCCCTCTTCGCTTTGCAACTCACTTTCACTTTCATGCAATGCCAAGCGTCCCGGTGCCGCGGCAGATGCTGCGCGCTGAATTGCAGCCTCCTTTGCCAAAGTGCAGGGACAGCAGAAGGCTCGGCCAGCCCATAAAAATTAGCATCTGCACTTTGCCACTCGCACAGCTGTACCGTGACAGCAGGGTCTGGAGCCGAGGTTATCTACGGGGACGTGTGGGGGAAAGGGAAATGAGTCCATCGTGCCACAGCAGAAGCTGCCACTGACCTTCCAGAAATCCTTATACAGGCTTCAGGGAAAAATCTTAGAGAATTGAACAGGAAATTTCATCTTTCTCAGTGTTCTCCCTTTAACTTTCCAGCAAAGGTGAATGCAGAAGAGTGCCTGAAAACCTTCAAGAGAAGAAATCAATCGTTTGCTTTCCAAGCAAGTACCTACAGAATTTGTTTGGTTAGTCATCCACTTATTTTCTCTTTATTCCATCAAAAGGGTCATTCCCTCAGCAGTCACAACACCTGAGAGCAGGACAACCCACAACCCCTGCCACGAGGATCCACATGCTCCAAATGGCAGCAACCACTGGGTCAACCCTGCCTTAGACAATAAAACATGAAAGCATCCACCAAGTCCACAGTCTCCCATGAAAGCCTGCCTCTACTTCCGCGGACAGATTTGCTCCCTTTCACTGATGCTTCAGCAATATTGACCCCAAAGTCTACTTTTTTCATGCACTCTGAGAAAATATTGAAAATATTACTTCTTGCACTCTCCACAGGTAGGGACTGCTGTCCTTCCCACACCTCTCACCAGGGGACAGGGAGGTCCCCTACAGAAAGGCAACACGCTGCTGTGGCTTCCCCCGCCATCAGCATCATTTCCTACATCAGATCAGTAGATAAGCAGTGAAAAGCCATTTTTCCTCTCCACCTTGCGTTTTCAAGCTGAGCAGCAATCTGGGATCTCCCCTTCTCCTGCACAGGGCCCCGTAACAGGATCTGACATTTACCCAGTGGTAAAGAAGGAGCATCAGCATGGGCTTAAGAGCATCAGCCTTTGGAATGATGTCCCATGCCTTTTCCCAACCCTTCCACCCCAAAGCGCTCCAGAGCTGTTTGCAGGAGCTCCTTAGCACAAGCTGGAGGATCATAGGATCATAGAATGGTTTGAGTTGGAAGGGACCTTGAAGATCACCTGGTTCCAAACCCCCTGCCATGGGCAGGGACACCTTCCACAACACCAGGTTGCTCAAAGCCCCATCCAACCTGGCCTTGAACGCTTCCAGGGATGGGGCATCCACAACTTCTCTGGGCCACCTGTAATGATGAGCAGGTTCGGCTTTAGCGCAAGGTTGCACCATGCTGCAATGACAGCCAAGATGTGGCATGTTACATAGCTACACCAGATGCGATTAGAAGTTGGTAATCAACTAATGATGCACACAGCAGAGCGGCTTTTCTTGCTACACAGGCCAGCTCTGGAGGGTCACCATGAGAAAAAATGTATATTGTGTCAGTGTACAGGCATTTGGAGACAACCCAACAGCAGATCTCTTGACTGAAAGAGATATTTTTGTTTGTTTGTTTTGAACTGTTGCTTGCCAGTGCAGGACCTCACGTTGGGCATTTGTCCTAGCATACAATTTGCATGCCAGATGTTCTTTCGTCTTGCTAATTGTTGAAACAAAGTGGATACTGAATGAGATCCTTTGATGTTGGCAGGGGCTTCAAATACGACCAGTGTTGAGCTAATTCTGCTTCCAGTGAATGGAATAGCAAATGCACGCTGGCAAAGTGCTCTTCGCTATTTTTTTTAATAACACAAAAAAGAAAGTGCTAGAACAATGGTGAATGCCCTCAGAAATCCCATCTCTGTTAAGGTCAAACTCCTTGCTGGCCTCCAGCTTGCAGAAGGACCAGCGTGGCACTGAATACCAGAGATGGGCAAACCACCTTGCTGGGTCCGGCGGTAGCTTTCTTCAGGCTCAGACAGTCACATGTCAGCCAGCCTTTCCTTCTCCTAGGCCATGTGTGCTGTGCTCTCCGGCAGAAATAAGCGGGGCTGAACAGCAAGCTCAGATCAATGGTGAGTTTAAAAAGCTGAGCATAAAACTGGAAACAGCTGTAAGAGATGGGCCTCAGCGCCTTAGCAGGTGTTTGCCAGAGCTACAGGAACATGGAGACCACAAGTGACCACGTGAAGGACTGAGTCCCACTGCAGGACACCATGTAAGAGATGGGTAATCTACACAGGATCGCAACACACCAACTCAGGTCTGCACCATGGGAAGAAACACCTTCAGAAAGGGACACCTAGCCCTGTACCTTGTTTTGAACTGGCTGACATGGGATATGCAGGAGAAATGTACAGAAAGGTACGAATGTATGGAGATGCTTCCTTCCCACTCAACCTGCCAGCTGCTGACCATACATCCACCTGTGAGAGGTTCCCAGGCTGAAGGCTGCATCCAAATCCTACAGCTAGGATTCGGAACTCAAGGACTGAGCCTTGAGTTCGTCTAATTGCTTTTTGAACCCTTTTATAACGTTGGCCTCCAAAACACTTGGTGCCAATAAGCTCCCCAATTTAATTACACGCTGTGTGAAAAACTATTTCCTTTTGTTTGCTTTAAACCTGCTGCCAAATAATTTCATTTCACAGCCATTCATTTCTGGGTTAGAAGAGAGACAATGAACAAACCATTCCCTGCTCCCCTTCTCCACATCAGTCACGGTTTGATATTTCTGTCTATATGAAACCTCCAAGGACAGGTTTTTTATAGCCCTAAGGGTGCTCATCGTTGAGCCTCTCTTCCTACAGAAACTGCTCCATTCTTCCTACCTCTGTCACTCCTTCTGCACTGGGCTGCACATTGTCCAAGAAGTTCCTGCAACATGAAGTCCAGCCACGTATCTCATGATCTCTTTTTCCTCTCAGCCTTCATCCTAACAACTTCTAACATTCAACTTGCCTTTCTGACAGTGACTGAGATTTGAGCTGACATTTCAAAAAAGTATCCACAGTGATGCTGAGACCTTTCCCCACCTCTCTGTGGTTTTAACTACCTGAAATAATTCACTAAAGTTGGTAAATATTGTCATCTCCCTGGTCACCTGTTTCCAGATCATTTATGAATCTGTTGAACAGCTCAGGTACTAGTGTGCATCCCTGTAGGATTCCCCTGGTAGCCATGGTGAAAAATGAGCATTTCCTTCTTTCCCCTGTTTACTAGATTCTTCTTTGGCCTCCCACCCCCTTTTGGCCTCCACACTTCCTCAGCCTCAATTCTTCCTTGGCCTCCCACACCCTTTTTGGCCTCCACCTTTGCTCAGCCTCAATTCTTCCTCAACCTCCCACCACCTACTGGCCTCCCACCCCCTTTTGGACTCCATGCTTGCTCACCTAAGGCCAGCTATGGACCTCTCAGCAAGGGTCTTCGCTCTCCTGCCTTCTGCCCACACAGCCTTGGGCATAGTGGTGCAGATCACCTTCTCCTCAAACCTAACTCTGAGCTTTCACGTTGGTGTTCCTCAAAAACTCAAAGCAAAGCTGGAGACACAATGCTTCATTCGCCTGGGATTGCACCCAAGCTCTGCATTTGCAAGGGAATCCCAGCACAGGTCCAGGCTGGGATGGTGTCACTCACTACTTGGATCAGGATCATCTTTCAAAAGACATGGTCCAAAGGCCAAGAGAGTCCCAGGCAGTCTGTGCGCTCCTGAGACATCTCTTATTGGGAGCCTCGACTTCCTGGGAGAGCAGCCCCCAGGACTCAAGGTTTCCTTCCATCAGAAATTCAAGGCAGAACCCAAAACGCTCCATCCAGACATCCCCGAGCTTCGGGGGTCCAGACATCTGGCTCTAAATCTTGCAGCTTGCACCCATGATCCCTACACACCAGATGGCTGCAGTGAAAAAAAAAAAAATAGTCATCCTTTTCCAAGTCCAAGCCACAGCAAAGCCATAGCATCACTGCATCTTCAGTGCCTCCCAAAACTGAGGGTGGGCCATGTGGGTGGAAGAAGAGGACACAAAGGGATAAATGGCATCCTGGGACATCAGAGAGAGCAAGACCTTGGCCAGACCAGGGGCAGATTTCACTGAAATGAGTTTCCCAGAGAGGATGGATGGGGCCAGGCTGGATGGGGCTCTGAGCAACCTGCTCAAGTTGAAGATGTCCCTGCTCATGGCAGGGGGGTTGGACTGGATGGGCTTTGAAGGTCCCTTCCCACCCAAACCATTCTGTGATTCTATGAGTGTGCGTGTGCGTGCATGCACACATGCGGATGGCTGCTCTCCTAACTAGGACACTGCAGTCTTAAATCACAGTGCTCGGCATGGCACAGGGCAGGGCAGTGTCTTCAGCTTCCTCCATCCCCCTCAATATTTATGTTCCAGCCGTCCAGATTCATTTTTTGCTGACTGCGCTGACTTGCCCTCCCTCTGCCCTCTGCAGAATTTCATTAATGCTGCTTTGCTGGCTGGGGGGACAAAACAGTCTCTACTTTTTATTTTATTCCTCCCCTCTCTCCCCTCGGCTTCAAAACATTTTCAAAGATCTCCTCCTGGTATCTACACGTAACATCCCTCAGCGTTACCCAGGGTGAGACAACACTCTGGGGCCAAACGCTGCTTCTAAATCTTAAGCCCTGATACCAAACCAGCACCGTCAGAGCACATTGAGCACAAGGGGCCTGACTGCTGAAGATCAGGAGCCCAACCTAGGACCAAAGGGATCTCACCATCACCACCACGGTGCAAACTTCTTCCAGGGAAGACGTAGCCCTTGAAGGCAGCAGGGTGGGGAGCCACAGCTGCCATCTCAGCATCAGGCTACCCAAAACAGATTTCAAGCCCCACAGCCACCCTGGAGAGAGTCAATTATCCAGGAAAGCCAGGGATGGACCTCAGCATCCCCCACATCGAACACCACAAGCCAGCCTTGATTTGCACAGCACTGGCTGGATAATTTTTCCCAGCACAGGAACTCTGAGATGATGTCTAAATATTTCAAAGCCACCAGCAAGAGTGGCCATCAGGAAGCTACTCAGGCTCCAGCTGCCTCCTCTCCGCTCGCAATCTACCGTCAGCAGGCACACACACCAAGGAGTTTTCCAAAAAGGGTAATAGGGTCTTGGAAAGAATAACGTGCTCAACTCTTATTTACCTGGGTGGGAGTTAGGCACTTCATGCCATCAGTCTGATCTAGAAATTCCAGCTTTACTGCTACAATGAAAAGGAAATATTTTTGTACACAGGGGCTATAAGATGTTGCTGTAGCGGCATGCGTGGGTGTGCACTTAGATATTATCTAAAGGCCCAGATCTGCAAAGATGCACATAAATCATTTCACTCCCATGAAAACAGCAAGAACAGTCACAAAATGACCCCAGCACTGACATCAGACCCACCCAGACAACATCAATGTGTGCTACTGAGGTGCTAAAGAGGGAGAAAGAAAAAGAGATGATGCATAAAATTTTTATTCCACCTCACCGTCAGTTTGCTTCTGCATGAAGCATGTTTCTCTGTGTCAATATAACACATTAAACTCTACTTAATTCCTCATTGGTGCGATGGAAGGTGCTGCATGGATGCTGGCTGGGGTTTCCCATGCTCGCCCTGGTGTCCCCCTCTCCCCTCAGGGCGGCGACAGGGACCCGAGCAGTCACCCCAACAATCACGATGCCTTTCCCACCCCTTTCTCCTCTCCTTGCCTCTTTCCCACCTTCCCCGGGTAGATAAAAAAAGCAGCTGAGCAGTTGCACATCACTTGCTGATCTGATCCGCAAGTAAGGAGGTGAGGCTGGACGCGGCGACCAGGGGTTAAAGGAGAGGAAAGCAGGAAGGCAAAAAGCCCTGTTACCACGCAACGGGATGAAGTGGTTAGGGAGGAGGATGCCAAAAGGAGGCGACACCCTTGCTGAGGCTTCTTTGTGAGACTTGCGGGCTTCCCACCCTCAGGCAGCAGGAAAAGGCAGCTGTCCCGTACGGCTCCGTCGATGGATGTGGCCAGAGAAGGCACTGGGACATCATTTCAGGGAGGAGGTCACCAGCACTGATGCAGTCGGCATCACTGCCTGACTTCCACTGCAGCACTGGAGACCTCCAGCTTGGTCCACATCTCCACCAGCAGTGAGATGAAAGCGGTTTCAAAGCACCCAGGCATATGGATGCCCTTTCCACCCATTATCACCTATAGATTGGCTCTATGCCAGCTGTAGCAGACAGACGAGCCCCGAGTGGCACACAGTGAGATTGCCACAAGCAAACGGTATCTCATTTGGTACAAAATCCCCCGATATAAAGCAAATGTGTAAAAAAACTGCTGGACCACAGCTGAACGCAAAGCATCCCTGGCCAGCATCCTCCTGTGGCTGCTCTGGCATGGACAGCCCTCAAAAGAAAAGCTTGTGAGCTTTATTTTTATATTCTTCCTTCTCGTGCAAAGTGATGCTGGTGTATCTACTCCCTTCAAGCCTACAAGCACACAAGCAACACCTTATAGACGTCGCCTCTGATTGCCTCCATAGCTTCTCCATGTTCTCTTTATGCAGGAACAATCAAGTTTTGCTCAACTTTTCCATTAACCCAAGCAGCCTTTAGTCATGTCTAATGATCTAACAAGTTGTTTGGTTTTTTTTTTTTTATCTGATTCAAGACTCATGTCTGCCCGGCTCAGACACATGCAAAAGGTTCAATCCCTCAGTGCCTTGCAGTCAAACATCAGTCTGGCTGCTTCTTGTCCCTGCTCTGCAGAAGCTGAATGACTACATGAGATGCCAGACAGCTTAGAATTAGGTCCAGGATTTATTCTAGGAATGTCTGGCTGTACAGAGACTGCAGGCACCCTTAGGATTAATTTGCTAAAAGCATCCACCCAGAAAGCCTCTGCAGTCGGGTGGCAACCATATCACGTGGCTCTACTATCACCAGTTCACCAGTGTCTAATACCACTGCAGGTGTTTCCTCACTCAGATCATTAGTAGGGTCTCTGGCAAAATAGTTATTCTCAAGAAATGTAGGCATTTCAAATTCTTCCTAGCTCTCCATCAAATTTGACCCTCAGCACAACATCATTCAAGAATTAATGGAGGGAGATATGTGGACAAAGAAAGAGCTAGGTCTCAGATTTGTTTCCTTGGAAGCCAAGCTAAAAAAGGGTACATGCAATCATGGACTCAATCAAGCATGCAATCAGTGCAAACATGGAAAAGCATGATGCTAACAGACTTAATCCACTCCCTTTGCCACGCCAGCCACTGAAATAATCATCAGGAAAAAGTTAGTCTAGACTAACCAAGGCAAAGCCACTGAGCTGCGCTCCCCGAAGCATTTGGTAAGAGGCAGGAGAGTTCATCCTTTCTTTTACTATCACGCCTACCTGCAGACTCAGGCAGGTGCCGCTACACTCAGACCCACTGAGACAATTTTGCAGTCACAGTGGTCAGGGATTCATTTGGAGCTTTGCTTTGTAAAGAAACAAGCTGAATAAAATACGTGCAAGTCTCTGCATCTACATCTTTCGGTACGTCACCTGCCCAGGGCATCATCTGCACTCTAGTTTCAAGGGAAGCTGTGATGATAGGAAGTTATGAAGCTCATAAAGTCTTCATGAAAATGGGCGATCTCATCAAGTAAGAGCAGGTAAGTGACACCACTGTGAGAAAAGCTGCAATCTGAGCCTGACACCTGACCATTCCCAGCAGAAACCCTTCCCTGAGAGCTGCTACCAGCCCTGAGCCAGCTCCATCCCAACACCCTGCCCAGTAAGCCCCACATGCTATGAGCTACCATGGCAGACCAGATCTTCAAAGGATTTGCTCCTTCAAGCATTGAACCCAATGCCCATGAGGATGCTTTACAGTAGGAGGTTGGCTTAGACAGGATCATCCTCTGTTGGCAGGGCAGAATCCAGCCCTTCATTAACGACTGGCAGCTATATTGGAAACATTGGGGTATAAACCACAATAACTCACGAAGAGATGGCCAAAAAGAGATGACCAGCAGGTGATGCACCACACAACCTGACCAAACTCAGCATCTGGAGAGGACAGCCTGAATTTCACCCCTTTCCTCTGCCTTACACCTACTTTACCCCACTCTGATCTTCTCTCCCTACATCCCTCTCCAGTCTGCAGCATGCAGCGACTGTAATTATGGTTCGCCTCACTGCCGCGCAGCCACACCACCTCCAGGTACTTAACTTCTTTTAATCTTGCTTCATGTTTCAGTCCCTGCAGCCCACTCATAATGTCTGCTACTCTTCTTCCATCACCCTCCGATTCATCAATAGCCATGTCAGGCTTTGACCTCCAATTTTCTAACTGCTCAGCTAAACCACTCTGCCACTGGCCCCGTTCCTCCCTTTGTTAAAAACGAGGGGGGAGCCTCATTTGCTTTCTTATTTGATCATCACTTCACTTCTGTGGTGTGCACTCTGCTTCCCCATCTCGGAAACCCATCAACCAGTCCTGTTTGAGACTGGCGCTGGGGCTGTTGTTACCTTTAACGAGAGGAAATTATGGTTAATGCTTAATTTTAATTTTTTTTCCCCTCCTTTAATTTATTTTTTTTTAATGGCTTTCCCAGAAAAAGCAGCTTTGGCAGACCGCTGCCACCTGAATGCTAATGAATGCTGAAGGGACCTGACGTGTCTGCCTCCCTGCCAGACATCAAATTGATTTTCAAATTGCTTTGATGACATAAGGTGCTTGCACAGTTTGGACCCATGTGATTACCTGAGTGTTTATCTCGGTGGGCTTTTCCACTTGCCTGCTGTAAAATAACCCAGGCTGCTGGATTGGACCTTCGCGACAGAGGTTGTGGTCCCCCGGGCTGCTGCCAGCCCACAGGAGCCAGGTCTGAATTTGGATAATTTGGATATGTCTCCTGGCTGAGCCCCAGCAAAGAAGAGTGTGGAGGCCAATTTGCAGCTGAACCTCAACTACATCTTTAGCCCTTTGCTTTCAGAGGACAAAAAAAAAACCCAGAGAGGTGGTAGATGCCCCATCCCTGGGAACATTCAGGGTCAGGTTGGACGGGGCTCTGAGAAACCTGGTCTAGTGGAAGATGTCCCTGCTCATTGCAGGGGGGTTGGACTAGATGGCCTTTAAGGTCCCTTCCAACCCAAACCATTCTATGGTTCTAAAACATGGATGGTTCAGTGCTAGGAAAAGGTCTTGGGTGTCTAATGAAATTACAAAATAAATTTCTCTTGGGGAAATTAGGCTGCTGCGCATGGGCCACAACAGCATCTGACCTACTGGCTTATGTTCTCTCCTTGGCCAAAAGCATGAGGATGAGGAAGGAAATGCAATCAGGGAGCCAGAGGATGTGCTGAGGAGCCAGGAGGTCCCCATAGAGAAATATCAGAGCTCAGGCACACTCGTCCCTCCTTCCAAAACACTCATCTTCTGAGTGGATGCTGGATGGGAAGGAGGTGCGGGTGACAGAAGGGAAACATGATTTAGGGATGGCTGAGCCCTGTCCTCCATGAGCAAAGATCCAAGCCAAGGAGGGAGGGGAACACAGCCTGCCAAAGGGAAATCTGAGCATCGCATCAGGCCAGGTGCCAGTTTTAGATCCATGGGAAAGGGCAGCGAAGCAAGGTGGCAAAAAATATGACCCTGTCCCATTTGTAGGATAGGAAAACACCCAGTATTTCATCGTCTCAATCCACTGCCTGGTGAGCAAAGACCAGGTCAACAACATTGCCCCAGCCAGAGGGATGCGAGATGTGCCGGCTGCTATTAAGGACTCAACAGAAATAAAGGCATAAACTGCTGCAGGCTGAACTCAGCCTCCAAAGCAACATGGATCAGAGACTGGGATAAGGGGGAGTGAAGGGAAATACGAACCACTCACATTAACCTGTGGGTAACATAAGCAATGGCCCCAAAGATAGTATTTCTTCTATTCCCACACACGGCTGTATCTCGGTACGTGCAACAGCTGGAATGCGAAAGGCTGGAGTGCAATTTATGGAGTGCTTTGTGACCCCGAGGGACGAGGGGAACAGCAGGATACTATTTATTATTACTATTTTACATTAAAAGGAGTACGGCTTGTCGGTGGTTTACATTTCTGGGGCACCTTTCATCTCAAAAGATAACAGGAGCTTCCCACAAATAAGGGGGTGGTGAGTCAAAGCCTCGCCACTGGCTCTACCCCGGCTGATATATAGAGATAGATATATATACACACATATATATATTAGGGACCAGAGAAATTCAAATCACCTCCTTTGAGCACAGCCATTTCCAGTATCAGAAAACACGCTTCTCCCCAGACCTCTGAAACCCTGCTGTGCCCACATGAAGAAATAATCAGCATTTAGCAGCATTTCTCTCTCTGCTTTGTATTGCCACACAGGCACTCCCCATTTGCACTATATAAAGAAAAAAAAAATCACAGGCACCCTAAATAGACTTGAGGCTGGGTTTTTTTTCAGCCAGACGAGCTAGCACTCCATTGGCACAGATACTGCTGGGTTTGGAGAAGGATAACTAAGGCACAGGTTGCAAGGGAAAGCTCTGACTGCCCCAAAGACACCCACTCGATCCCCAAGCTGATGGATGGGAGATCCCAGCATCCACGAGTGCTTCACATTTGCCCATGGGCGTGTGGGAAGAGGACGCTCCTCCCTAGATGATATTTGGGGAGATATTGCCACCAGGTCGAGGGAGGGGATTCTGCCCCTCTGCTCCGCTCGGGGGAGACCCCCCTGGAGCCCTGCGTCCAGCTCGGGGGTCCTCAGCACGGGAAGGACAGGGAGCTGTTGGAGCGGGGCCAGAGGAGGCCCCAGCAATGGTCCAAGGGTGGAACAGCTCTGCTGGGAGGACAGGCTGAGAGAGCTGGGGGTGCTCAGCCTGGGGAAGAGGAGGCTGCAGGGAGACCTCAGTGTGGCCTTTCAGTACTTAAAGGGGGCTTAGAAGAAAGATGGGGACAGACTTTTTAGTAGGGCCTGTAGTGATAGGACAAGGGGTGATGGTTTTAAACTAAAAGAGGGGAGATTCAGACTGGATACAAGGAAGAAATTTTTCACACTGAGGGTGGTGAAGCACTGGCAGGGGTTGCCCAGAGAGGTGGTAGATGCCCCATCCCTGGAAACATTCGAGGTCAGGTTGGACGGGGCTCTGAGCACCCTGATCTGGTTGAAGATGTCCCTGCTCATGGCAGGGGGATGGACTGGATGGGCTTTGAAGGTCCCTACCCACCCAAACCATTCTATGATTCTACAATATCTGTCCCCACTGTGCAAAGTGGAGACATCTCCACCAGCAACCACTTGCAAACCCCAGTCCAGCAGGTACTTGCACAAAAACAGCCCCAGGGTGACAATTCGGCGCGTTTGCAGGATTAGGGCCATACCAGCTAAAGCAAAAGAAGAAAAACTATGTAGAGCAGGTATATTTTTACACCATCAGCTTCTCATATCACTTCTAGACCCCATCCAAAGTTTGCTGCTGCCGCAGAAAGTCTCTTCACCATCTAAAATGAATTTTGTCTTGTGCACTGCAGCAAAGAGAGCTACAAGTTGCCTTTTCCAGACACGGTTGTTTCCAGTATGAGTAACAGAAAACGTGTTTCCCCACATATGGGCAACCATCTGAAAGCCCTGCTACACCAACATGTAGGCAGAACCAAGCAAATGTTTGGTGACATTTCCCTCTCGCTGTCTCGCTGTTAAATGAGCTTTGAAAAAAATCTCGCCTTGGTGCTAGTTAAGTCTATTCTGAAAGCACAAAAATCCTCCAGAGTTCAGCGGCAAAGATTGAAGCACGTCAGGTAAAAGTAATGGGAGAAGAGAAAACATAAACTCAAGCATCTCCCATCTCCTTCAGCAAACAGCAACACCTTGCTGTTAGCAATTAAAGAAACAAAAGCCACGGGGATGCTGCCATCACCCTACACATGGTTATTCCCAAACCTCAGCTTTGGACGACAGCTATTAGACCCACGCTGTGCAAAATGTTCCTCCGGAGGTTTGCGACCTCCATCTCACACATCGTGGCATTGACAGCTCTGAGTCGCCAGTGGGCATTGGGAGTCTCCAGCGATTCCAGTGGGATCGCTCACCCCTCCCTGCATCCCAGCCTCCTCCAACTTGCTTTTGGGATGCATTTTGGAAGCTTCACCTGTTAATTAGTGTGAAGGAAGTCAACGTGTCCACCCCTGCCCTCCAACGTCCTCAGCTCCTCCGTTTGGGGATGCTGCCCTTGCAAAAAGCCCTCCAGTATTTCAGCAAGCACAGGCTGCTCTCTGCCTTGCTGGAACGACCGATAAAATGACAGAGAATTGCAGTCCCCCTCCAGATGGCCAAATGTTTTAAAGAGAGGTAAGAAAGAGTGCAAAGGTTTTCATGCTCTGGTTTGGAAATTCAGCAGCATTTTCAGAACCATTTCTGGATAACGCTACTTTTTTTTTGTAATTTCATCTGTTTCCTTCTTATTGAATATCACACGGTTTCCTCCAGAACCCAGAATAAAATTAGTAGAAGCTCACTCGGATGCACAACTTGGATTTTTTCATGCTGATTCCTCTAACCAAGGGGAATGGCTATGGTAGAAAGGAGCTAAAGATGGGAACGAGCCAGGGGGCTGATCCTCAAAGACCAACTAAGCCTTTCACATCCCTCATTTTGGTGATGCTCCTCCCTGGGCTCCAGCAGGCAGCATGATGCATCTCCTGCCCAAAACACTAAGGAAAGAGCACACGTTATTGCCTGCAAAGAGGGTACGTCAAGACCAATGGCTTGCTGCAGTCCCCAGTGTCAGCATGGTCTCACTCCACCACCAGACAGGTGGTAACAAGCCCTGTCAAAGGAAAACATGCCTTGCATCACCAAGCGGCTTGCTGAGTCTACTCTCCATAAAAAGAAGCATCAACCTGAAAAAATCACGGAGTTTGCTTTTAGGCAGGTAGGAAGATGGTGGTAAGAGAGGACGGGCAGTGCAGTGGCTTAGAATTGTAGAATCACAAAATGGTTTGGGTGGGAAGGGATCTTTAAAGGCCATCTAGTCCTGCAGTGAGCAGGGACACCTTCAACCAGATCAGGTTGCTCAGAGCCCCGTCCAGCCTGGCCTTGAATGTTTCCAGGGATGGGGCATCTGCAGCCTCTCTGGACTTGGTGGTCTGAACTAGGACAAACCTCCATGAGCTGTGGTGCTACCTCCCCAAGGTGCCTCATCACCTCCTCCAGCCCCACAGTGATCCTGCAATAGCTTTTGCCACTGGCTTATGCAGGGCCTTGCCTGCTTTACCATGAAGCCCAGGATCGTCAGCGTGGGCTGGGATGCTGTGTTGGGCACCACGGGCATCCTTATAGCCCCACCATGAAATCCTGTATTTAGGATCATCAGATGTTAAGGGGCTGTTCTACATATTCCTCCACGGGTTTTCAGTCAGTGTTTTTCACCATTTCCAAACCAGGGCCCTCTGGGAGCTGGACAGGGGCGAATAATCATTTTTTTTTTAATCTGGTGACATTTCCCATATTTGCTAAAAGTAGAAGAAAAATGGCTTGGATCAATGAGAAACAGATTTGGGGGGAAGGGAAAGGGGTTCAACAACATGGGAGAAAAAAAAAAAAAGAGTTTGCCACCCCTCCACGTTTTGTTTGAATCAAAACGAAATGTCTTCGTTCACTACCAAGTCTTGTTTAACCTTTGCTGCTTCTAACTGCAAACTGCCATTTCCAAACAAAAAGTTGAAAAGCTTCATTGAGAAGATGTCAAAAAGGAAATGTTTTGGCATTTCCGAAATGACACATTTCATTTCGACATTTCAAATGAAATGCCTAGACATTAAAAATAAATTAACTCCCCCTGGGGATTTTCAATGTATCCAGTTGCCAAATTCAACTTAAGCTTATGAATAGTCCAGGCTTTCCCAAATTCAACTTTTGAATTAATTTACACTGGAAGTTCAGTTTGGTTTTGGTCCGGACTGTGACACTGAGGCTCTGAGATGTCCTTGTAGATGATCTGCCTCTGTACATTCCCAAAACTTGATCTCCAGCCAACATCTCAAGCCTAGAAATATTTACACCTTATGAAAATATTATATATGAAGAGAATGGGTTAGCCTATGACCCGACAACAGCCTCTCAAATTATTTTAACATGTGCTTTGCTCCTAATATACTGCTGTCATTCATGGGGATTAATGGTTGTTATTAATCACCCCATTTGAAGGCATGGAGGAAAACCTCCCCATGCACAAGACAGAGGGAACATTATTTATTTGCTAGCACTAACATATAATAAAAACAATCTCTCAATAGATTTCTCCTCACATACACAGACGACCATGTCAAGCCGTGAGTGATTTGCAAGGCTTTGGAGGCATGACAAAACCAGCTGGCAATGACAACCAAGGTTATTGTCTCACAACCCCTCTTCAGATGAGTAATACTCATGCGGATAGGCACATCCATCAACCAAAGGCCTTGGTGAAGGGTTTTGGGGACATGAGAGTGGTCACACCCGTGCTTGCTTTCCACTAGGCTGGTGGTGGACTCAGAAAAGCCCGCAGGCCAGCTGCAATGCTCAGCAGGAATGGGCTGTCCGACGTGGTGGAGCTGCCTGCAACCACCATTCTAGAAGATACCATGCTCACTGGTTTCAAGCCAGCTTGGACAGACAACGGCTAAAGGAAAATTTGCACCATTAGGCTTTAATCCATCACCATTCTGATGTGATCTCCCTGGGGTGACTGATGGAGCAAAGTGCTTTCGAGTCAGTCAAGGCTAGGAGAACCTGTCCCCAGGCATCATCAGCAAGGTACCAACTTTTTCCAACAGCAAGAAATCTGAATATAGGATCCCCTGCCACTAGCAACATATTATCCCCATTTTGCTGTGATAGGTCAGAGGCGTTGCTTTTCCTGTTTTTACTTTTTAGCGCTGTAATTTGCTCAGACTGAAAGCGCCTAGCACTGAAGACAAAGCTGAGAACAGGACAGACAACCAACCTGCCTAGGACAGACAACGAACTTCCACTCTCCTGGACTTCTAAAGGGTCTAACCCAAAATATCCTTGCACCCTCCATCAAGACTCTGAACAGGGCTATGGGAGGTCTGAAATACTGACTCTCCTCCAGCGTGAGCTTTGCATTGAACTGCACACTAAAGAATAACTTACATGTTTATATGCCTTGCTTGCACAGAGCGGTGCTTGTAGGCTGGAGGCTCAAGTTCCTTCTTTTGATTCACTCCTTGAGTGAGTCAAGCTATTTATTTGAACTTGAATCCACATGAGGTGCAGAACAGCTCAGGCTTCGGCTCAATGCCAACTGCACTCCCATTGTCCATCATATAAAAGCAGGTATCCTGGCACCGTCATGGGAGGTATGAAATACAGAAGACAAAACACTGCTTTTATGAGACAGCCGCAGAAAAAAGAATTAATGCAATAGGAAAAAAATGTAGATTTATATTTCACTTTTCTCTCCTGTTGTCCTTTCTCTGGATCCCTTTACCTCTTGCCTTTTTGAGGTTAGGGACGGAAGAACAAGCCTCTTCACATTCAGCCTTTTCTCCACTCTCCGCATTTCTGTATTTAATCCATGCCCTTCTGTAGATTTTTAACTTCCAATTCCTGAAGCTCAGCCAACATCTTTTATTAAATGAAGTTGCCTCTTCACCTGCTGAACTACGACCAACTAAAAAAATTCAAAAGCAACCTTATGGGAAACACACAGCTCCTGGGAATACTCCTAAGGAGGCTGCTCCTTTTCTCTGGACTCCTAAACTGAAAACCTCTTGGTATAAAGTCAGATCTGGGCTTTTCTTCAACAAGAATCCTCCAGCTGACAACCAAGGCAGTGAAGGAAATACTCTTGAGCATGCCAGCGCGTGTTAGTACTGGACCAATGCACAAAGGTGGCCTGTCCAAGACGTGGTGCACATGCACTATCCTAGGCAAGATGCATTAAAGGTTCCTTGACTCTCTTCTGCAAGAATGAGTCCTAGCCTTGTTGATTGGCATAGCTAGTAATTTTGGTAACTATTTTGCTCACGTAGAATTATGTTCGGAAACATCCCATGCATGAGCAGCGACTTCCCAAAGGAGTAATGGCAGGGAAGAGCTCCAGGCTTTGGGAAAGGGGTTCCTGGATACCTGTTTTGAGATTTAAGGTATTATATAAATGTACTTTCTCGTAAGCAGTGTCTGATGAACACTGTTCAAGATTACATCCAAAGAGCAACAGCACCTGGAGTATAATAGAGTAGAAATGGGCTCTAATAGTGTACCCTATTATTTGGCTGTTATATTGGTATTAATCTGCTCAGCGGCTAAATTGTGGGAGGCTCATGAAAACTTTCTCTTTTCCTCACTGTATCAGTGAGAGGTCTTCAGTAATTTGCATCCAAACAAATGTCCTTTGTGAATAATGGGATCTTGCATGGGAGTATAATTTTATTACCTCATTCGAGCCATTTTAGCCAAATTGTGCTTCCTCTTTGAAGGGCTGCCATTGGTGAAGAGAGATTGTTCACAACTGCACATGCAACAAAAATGGACATTTTTTACTTCCACGACCCATGTTGGGTTTTTTTTCCTAATTTATTTCCAAAATACCTGCTGTCTGTCAGAACGATGCTTCTCCTTTGTCAGAGCCTGTAACCGTCATGCAAATCCCGTCGCATCTCACAAATGTTCAGTGGAAAATGAGAAGAAAATCTCCCAGGGTAGATATCTGAAGCTTTTCTTTGAGGAGGGGGAGTGGATTAACTGAAAGAAAAATAAATAAGCTCTACAGTCCCAGCTCACCGCTGGTATGAGTGGGTGTGAATCCCAACACAGAGCCAAGGCCACATCCACATCATCTCTCCGAAGGCAGCAGGATTATCGCTGTGGGAAATACTGAGCACACATTAGGATGTAGGGAAGAGTGTTTTAATCACGAGACTGACAAGGGGCAAAATAGTCACTAAAATTAAGGTGGGACAGCCTGAGGGCAGTTTGGGGAAGAGGAAACCAAGAAACAGTTATCCTGGATCTATGTCCCATTGCTTCCCCATTTTTTTTTCTAAGTCTGCATCCATTTGCCTGTCTTTTCTCACAAGGTGAGCTCTTCAGGATGCTGACTGCATTTTGCTCCTTGCAAACCACCTAGCTCACTGAGCCTGGAGCCCTAGCTACTGCCAGGGCGTATCTCCAGCAAAGAGGCTGGCCTCCCATCTTCTATCTCCTTCCCACCCCAAAATTTAACACTGTTTTTTCTCAGCTTCACACCAAGCTCTCTATCTCAAGTCATTCAATGCAATCCCATTCCACTGTTACCACAAACACCAGCATAACCAAGGCATAAAAAGGAGAGAGAAATAGAGACAGAGATGGAGAAAAATCCTGAGAGACATTCCCCTCCAGCACATATCTGAGACAAGCACCATTTGTATGCCTCTAGACCATCACCAAGATATCCGCCAGTTGAAGAAGGGGCATGCAAAATGACAGCATGATAAGCTTTTAAGGGAAAAAAAGAGAGGAAAAAACATGGCCACGATACAAGCAACTACTCTGCAAGCTACTTAAGACAGATTAAAACACAAGGGCAGCTTCTTGGCTGGCCTCTGCCTGCAGTAGACCAGCAATAGACTTCAACAATACCCTGGCTGCATTTGAGGTCTGATGCATTCGGGGAAGATGCATGTTGTCCCTCAATGTCCCTGCCACCCCAGGCACAGCACAACACTGTCACGGATGCCCTTTGACTCTCCTGGTTACTAAATTTACTGGAAAGATCAAGCAAAGCTGCACTTCCCAGCAATAAAATGCTCCTTCGATGGCATCACTGGAGACCCCATTCCCGCATTAATTCAGAGGCTACCCATTACCTATTAATTAGAGGACACTATTATGCAAATAATGAAAATTAATTAAGCCCTCAGTTATTAATCTAAACCAGTCTCTTCCTTGCTGTTCTCGAATACACCCCAGGCAAGCAGCTACAATTTTTTTAATCATAAAAGTGACAACATATGAGCTGACACTTCTTTAAAGGATGTCTTTAATATCAAAATAAAATAAAGTAAAACAGCCTTGTCTCCCAAGTGGCCCAGCAGTAACGAGACATTAACCCAATCTCTCCCAGCCTGCTGGGTTGAGAGAGATGGAAGGTTTCCTTCTCAGAAATCTCATCCTCTCCCAGGAGGCTGCTTCTCCCCATTGGGTATATCTGGGCACCAACAGTCCTGTCTAGATGTTCCTCTGAGCAGCCCATCACCATTGAGCCTGACAGTGCAGCAGCTGGCTGGACCACGGCCCAGAGGGACAGAGGGACCTGCTGTGGGGCATCAGGAGGCTCCAATTGTCACTGCAATTTACCGAGCGGGGACCGATGTGACCTGGCTCTGTGGGCAGCATGCGAGAGGTTTCCTGCCACCAGGAACAATCCCAAGGAGCAGAAGAAGGGTATTTATGCCTCACTTCATTACATGCATTTTCATTTGGTTGTCCTCTTTTCTAAACCCGTTACGACCTCATGAATTAATTTACTTTCTGAATTTCTTGGTAGTTTCTTCATTAAAGCTGATTGCTCCTAGTCATAACCAACAAATGAATGCTTCAGCATTTTGCTAAAGTGCTATGGGTTTGTGCAGGACCCATACCTGCCTAAGCTTGGATCTCACTGGCTGAACACTAGGTCCAGGACTTGAACATCCAGGCAGATGTTTGCAGTTTGGAGACCATTTCTGGGGGCCTCCTGGAGGTGGCAATGTCAGACATCGCCACTTGTACTTGCCGGATGAAAAGATGTAGCTTTTCCTGAGCACTTCACTTCAATGATCTCTTCTAGTCAACAGCTAGAGGACAGTGGTCATACAGATATGTTGTACCGTCTACGGACCTCCTCTCTTCCCCACACAAGACCTCCTGCACAGAGAGGATCCTGGCAGGGATCTCGTAATGGCTCTGTGACAGCCCTAACAACTACCAGATGCACTTTCCAGTGAACATAAGAAACACCACTTCCGCCATGGGATGAGGATGGCACGTTGCCCTCAGCGAGGACGAAGAGCATCACCAGGCAAACATCACATTTCCACCTTGGAGGAGCAGATGCAGGGCTGAATCACCAGGAAGCCAGGAGGACTCTGAGCTCACACAAGAGCCAAGGGCATGGCAAACGTCATGACATCTTGCAAAGGAGTGATCATATTTTAAGTACAAGTCCTCCAGTTTTCTTCCCATTTTCACTCCTATCACTCCAAATTTCATGTGGGAATCATGAGCGTGCAATTCAATGAGGTAAGGCCCCCCCAGGGTACAGTTTAATGAGAGGACTTCACCAGACTTCTCTGATGCCCAAGCGCATCCCAGACAGCCGAGTCTCCAGGCCAAGGTCTGGTGCACAGCTTACTCAGGACCACCGGAGGTCTACCCTGCCTGGTTTACAGATGGGAGGCTCCTTTAGAAACCCCTCCTGGGCCAGAAGAAACAGGTCCCTGACCCAGGGACAGCCAGCACGGCTGAGCTCCATGGCACGGTGAGCCCCCAGGTGAAAGAACCTCTCTCAGATGGATGGTCTGGTTGAAGGTGCACAGGTTGACCCAGCAAGGTCTAAGGATTGACATTTGCCATAAGGAAGACAAGCAAGTAAACATGGAGAAGGGAGAGTGAAGACCTGGGGACCAACTCCATCTCCACAGGCAACTTAAGCAATGGTTCTGTGTCCCTCGGGGAATGGTCTCAGGGTTGGATGCGGTGCCTTACCAAGTGCTGAGCTGAGGAAGGCACAGAACCATCATTTGGGGGTGTACTGCAGATTCCACATTAATCCATCCAGGGGACGGTCCTGGAACAAGATGCCTGTGACATGGTTTGCTCTAGTCTGAATTCCCAGGTTATCCTGGGAGCTATTTCATTTTCTCTTCAGACCCAAAGTATCCACATGGGAAATCAGTGGGCAGTAGCTCACCCGGTGATTACTCACTGTGGATCAGCCTTTAGATAAACTTGTCATCCACTGTGCCAGATCTCAATGATGGGGCCATGCTCTGAACTTGCCTCTCTCACACCTACTAAGCAACTTAAATCTAATCCCCTTTACCCTCCCCACCTCATAATTGCAATCAAAAGCAAGAAAAACTCAGATTTTAACGGCTCGCCACAAAGTCACTGGGGTCTCAATGCCCGGTCTGTACCCTTACTCCTCCTCCTGGTTTCACCATCTCATTTCCCAGCTGCACAGCTATAACTTTAAGCAACTACAGCTTAAAGGGTGCAATACCCTCACCAGCCTTTCTGCCTCCGTGCACTGATCAGCTCACCAGGGTGAAAGGCTGCATGGAGGAGAGAGCATAATTGCATCCCTCTTCTTCCTTCTCCGACAGCCATATATCTGCACTCCCTAACAGCAACCCGTATTTGCGGGGAGCAGACAGTGCCTCCTAAACCACAGCCTTCAAGGCAACCTCCTGAGATGCAGCATCTCCTCTGACTGCCAGGTAGCTTTTCTTGCTTGCTTGTGTTTTACATTACGCCGCAGACCTGCGACACAACTCCAAGACAATTTTTAAGAGCTGTACTAACTGTCATTGCTGCAAATCGCCCTTTGGCTCCCACTTTTCCCCTTGCATTTCTTTTTCCTACCAGACAAAGTGCTGTGCACCTTGTTTTTCCCAGGCTGTGTGTGCAAAGCCAGGGCGTGGCACGCAGGGCTGGGCGCACTCTACATCACTGCTTGCCGCGATGATGTCATCAGCTGCCAATATGAAGGACAGAGACTAGATGCCTTGTTTTGCCATTCTTGATGTGACTCAGAATGGCCTCAGAATTATGCTTGGAATAAGTGATTAAAAACCCTGACTACTCCTCCATTACTATGCATGGGTGACGCTTCCAGCAGCACCAATCACAGCTGCACCCTTGTAAATGAGAGCAAAATTAGAGCTGCTGCCTGGTGAGGATGACTTACACCAGCAGTACCGTGAGCTGGGGCTCCCCGAGACAGTTTCCTCTCAAACTGGGATAAACCCCGGGTCTGTGGAGATGGGAATAAGAGCTTGCAAAACACATCGATGGGAGGGGAACAACCCAGACTGTATTTAATGATGTTCTGAACCCCAGCACGCAGTCATGTCCTGCGAAAAACCTTCCCCGAGATGCCACCCTCCTCCAGGCCAATATTTGCAGGCAGTAGCTATTCGGAGAAACCTTCACAGGCACTGCAGGCATTTTTAAATGGAGGTGCCCCGGACCCTTGATCGTATTTTATATCTATCTCAAGCATTAAAATATGCAGCTTGGATTTCCTTGGTAGGGAGGGAATGCTGGTGGGAAGAAGGAAGCAGGATTTCAATGGAGGAAATGGAGAGCAGAGGAAAGTTTTGAAGGGGAAGGGAGGAGGGCTTTTGACTAAAAGCAAAAATTATAGCAAAATACTTGTTCAGGTGCTCTCCTGGGGATTTGGGGCCCTGAAATGCCAATGTTAAGCCAGCAGCCACTTTGCTATATCAGAGCCCAGGTGAGAGCTTTGCATGCCAACCCTCAGAAGAGCAGGGGAGAAGTCAACTCGCTGGGGCTTTGGCTTTTCCCAGTGAGTGCTGAGCATGGCTGTGAGCCCAGGAGGCTGCTGCAGCCCTTCGTTCACAAGCCTGGGAAGAGTTGTAAGGGAAGGGGTGTCCAGCAGCACAGCCTGCCTGTTGGCATCACCTGGCAGGGCAAGGAGAGCAAGGAGAGAGCCAGGGCTGCTCTCGACCCCGCTGCCAGAGCACTTACTGGCCACGCTGTTTGCTCTCTGCAACAGAAAACCGGCCCTGATACAAGTTTAAATGCATTTAAGTGGCTATGTGCAATGGCAGCGCAGGAACAAGCTCACCTCCTGCACAGCCACCCATGCTGTGGAGCAGCCACCTCTACCTGCAGACGAGCAAAGAGCCAGAGCATCAGAGAGACCTGCAGGATACACCCTCGGCGATCTGTGATCATGAGTACGTGGACATCAGTTGACTTTACAAATCACTATCACAAGGGGTAGATGGCAAATTACCCTATATTTTTCTGGGAAGCTCCACGCTGTCACAGCCCCACTCCTCCAGGTGCCTCATAAACCTCCGAGGGCTTGGGAGAAAAGTATCATCTCTGCTCCCCCAGCTGGGAAAAACAGCACAGAATTCAATTAGCAGATAAATATGCTTAAGCCTACGTGCACAAGTAGTCCCACATAGGATTAACTCATGGGCTTCATATCTGAGCACCAAGTCCACAGGGCTTCCAGCCCTTATTTAGGTACCCATCAAAATCAAGTTAATGCATCTTGGTCTAGAGTGACTCGGCCAACCAAGGTCACACACTGAATCTGACCAGAACTCACACCATGAAAGTCATTAAGAAATGAAATGTGAAGATCCCACAGAGGTTTTAAAAGGGAGAATAACACCTCTCTCCCTCTCAGATCAGAACTACTTTGCATTAATCCAAGCCCGTTCTGCTCTGAAACATCAAACCACCCATCAAGCAGCTGGATCTCAAGCCTTGCCGTTTTCTCATTAGCAGAAATTAACACCAACACAAAATTCAGCTCAAGCCTCCCAGCAGATGTGGCTGAGCTGTGTGCTCCTCCCTCCTGCTGCCTAGTCCATACCCCACATCCTCTCTTTTCTGGAACCATTCCCATCTATCACCAGCTGGATCATACAGGATGATGCTACCATAACCTGGTGGGATGGACACTCCTTGGCTATAGTTTGGGTTAATTGGATGACCAGCAGTCTAAGGCTCCCTGTCTCTTTTTCACTGCCAAAAAACTCTTTCACTGACATCTTTCCTTCCAGCTGACACTCCCACGTATGCAAATTTGTCACTGTCTTCTATAAAGTTTGCAAAGGTCAAAACAACAAACTTTGGGGTCACTTGTATTTGAGAAGAAAGGGGAAAATCCAAGCCATCTGTTATTTTGAACTTTGCACGTATTTTGTGCAAGTCATGATGCAGCAATCTAAAAGTCTGGATTGTTAGTGCAAATCAGGGTCATTGCACTGCAGACCTTCTGATGTGCCTCTCCTTAAGGAGGTGGAAGATCTTAAGAACCACAACAACTTGCAGCCTACTGGCTTTGGGCATCAGCTGAATGTTGTATCGTTACAATTCACTGCCCATATTACAAAGAGGTCCAGAGACCTAGCCAAGAGGGCATATTATCACGCTAGGTGAGCTACTAGTGTTTTACTTGCAACATTAAAGACAATCCCTCCCCTGGAAAAGCAAAGAGATGCCCCACAGACAAGGCAGTGGAAACACAAAACCTGGAGTGACCTACCGTGGTCACCCAGGCAGGTAGTGGTCGAACCAGGGAAGCACCCAGGTGTCTCCCCAGGGGTACCCCACCTCCTGGCATGAATTCCAGTCCTCAACATCAGCTTTTTGCTACCTGTCCTCACTTTACTTCCTCCCCCTATACCCCTACCTGTGGGCAGATACCTGTTCTGCAGCAAGCACGGAGATCAGCAGGGTTCTCAGCTGCAGACAAGAGCTGAAATTCCTCACCCCTGCATACCCACTGACCCCAGAGCATCACCTCCAGAAGGAAGCCCATCCTCAAGCCGTCTCTTCAAAGATGACTTCACATTCAGGCCTCCCTTCTGCACCTTTCATTGTACCCCTGCCTTCCTCAACCCTCCTTAGCTCGTGTCCTCAAAGGCCACTCCTCTGCCCAAAGAAAACCTGTATGAGGGTTAATCACCAGGCACCGTCAAGATCAACGCAAACAAGCACCGAGCTGCCCCACATCCTGTGCAAACCGATCAATGCAAATATTGCACGTGGAGCAACAGGGATCCCGCAGCCAGGTACCGCTGGGCTTTCCGTGCCGGGGACAGGGCAGAAGAGGAGCCCAGTGCCAGGCCCAAGCTCACCACTGGAGCCCTTCTCAGACTGGGAAGACTCATCCTTGAGCAGAAGGGATGGGGAACACACCAACACCTTGTCCTCAGCCCCCTACAAGCCACGCTGATCTCAGCAAGCTCCAGCACATGCCAGAGGGATGCATAATGGTCTTTGCTCTGGGATAATGATCTGGCATAGAGTAAAAAACACATGCATGTGTGTGAGCATGTGTGTCCACGCTTGCTTGTGTGTGCACTCACGGGGAGCTGGAAGGGCAGCTACCTTGCTGCATGCTTCAGGGCAGCCCTGCATCAGATGTCACCACGCGATCCTGCCTCCAAAGAGCCGTGGTGACATTGCTTTGTCACTGCGTCAGGTTAACGCCAACATCATGTTATTTCCTCCCTGCAGTGCAGCACTGTCTCTGCAGACCTGAACTAACACCGTTTGCCTCCCTGTTGTCATATTGTGCAACCACCTCCTCCCAGACTTGTACCGGCATCATCCCATCTTCTCCGAGCACAGCCCTGCCTGGTTATCAATCCAAACCAACTCCAACGTCTTCATCACCCAATTCTGTCTTTCTACCTTTCCACTTAGGCACCACAAAATGGGCAATAACCTTGAAATTATGACTATAATTACAGTTTGGTGGGTCTTAAATGTAGCAGAGAAAGACAGTCCTCCTCTTCATGACATTCCCGGTGCAACATGACACAACAAATGACCCAAGGGAGGTCTGTGGAGCTGGAGGTCTACGTTTTAATGCGCCTGTGATGGGACTTCTCAGTGCTTACCGTCTACTGCCAAAAACTGGGCTGCTCACCAAGTTTTCATCACTACCGAGGCACACATCCTCATCTGCTGTACACGATGAGTCCTCCAAAATCCACCTGCTTTTATGAATATTTCTGGCTTTCCACTAAAAGAGGGCTATGTTCCTTTTCTATTTAAAAAAAAATAAAATAAAAATTAGAGAGTGGACAGGCAGTTAGGAATTTCTGAGGTTTGACAGTCCATAATCAGAGACGAACTCGACTGAAATAGAAGTTGTCTTTGCAGGAAACAAACCCCTGAAGTGCTCTCCATTCATTTTTAGCAAGCAAACCAGGTGAGCACAGCCAACTGCTAGTTATCTTCTGAGTCACGGGAAACAGCACCCAAAACACATGCCTTGCCCAAAGCTTTGGAGGACTAAAAAAAAAAAAAAGTTATGCAAACGATTTGAGGCAAGTCTTGGGGCTTGCAAATTCCCTGTGAAATCCGGGCTTTGGATAACCAGGAGCTCCAGGGCTGAGGTCAGGCTGCTGTCGAGCACCTGCACTTAGTAATGCATCATTGACTGAATTCTGCTCGGGGCATCAAAGCCCCACAGACATCACTGGCTGCACAGTCTGGCCCAGTAACCTGTAATTTCTCTGTAATCAGAAGCAACAGGGTGAGAGCTTTAGTGCCATACATAATGCATGTCTTCTGGCATCGCTGGGGAAGCAGGAGATGTGCACCACAGCCTGCAGGGCTGGCCACAACACCAAAAAATTGGACACCTGAATAACCAAGAAGAGCTCCAAGTGCCTCCTACAATCCCAAAAGCAGCTGGGAGCTTATCCTCCCCTCTATCCCTGCCCTCCCAACATATCCCAGCTCTTTTCCACATTCCCCATGCAGCAGCAACACACGGATTGTTTCATCATGGCTGGTACCTATGTGCTGGTGGACCAGCCAACTGCTGCCCCTTGGCACGGACGAGGGCCGAGCATCTTGCTCACACTCATTCCTCTCTGTCATACAGTATGAAAAAAGCTTATCAAGTAGCTCATCAGCTGTAAGCGCGATTAAGTACTCTAGGTATGACGTGCCCCGCACTCAAAGGTCTCTGTGGTAGTTTGAGAGCACCCTATGCAATTGCTCCCTTGCAGCCTACTGCTGCTACTTTCTTTTCCATTCCCACTGCCGGTCCACGATCAACCTCCTCTTCATCATCCCAGCTAGCTTCCTGCTATCCAGCCTCCAGTACGCCCTCCCCAGACATCAGATCTAGTTGTCACCCCAGCTGTGACCCTCCCTCCTTATCCCCACATCCAGGGAAACTGCTTTTATCCTCTTTTCCCTCTATTTTCCCTTGTGTGTTCTTCCCCAGCCCACTCTGATCCCTCCCTTCCCACACCCTTGGTTCTTCCCTAAAAATCCCAGTAAGTTTTGCACATCCTGAGAGCATCTTATACCAACTTTCATTCAATGCCAAAACATTTTTGTCGCTGAAACCCATAATAAACCCACTCCACTGTGGGCTATCACACCCTTTAGCTCACGTGGCTTTCAGGAAAGAGATTTCCTCCCCTGTATGCCCGTGGGTAGGTTTCACACCAGGGCCAAGGCTCTACCCGGTCCCCATCACATGCGTGATCACACCTCCACCAAGCTCCTCCACCGGCACAGAAGCCAGACAGAGAGCACGTACTGGGGAGTCCCCTCACTGTTTTATATCAAAAAGATGCAGGACTTGGACCAGAAACCACCCTCCTGGCCAGGTCCAGCCTCCTCCTGCCTACCTGGGGCACTAACTGCGACGAACCCATGTCACGCTTCACTCTCTTGGCCATACCATGGTGAAGCAGAAGCTGCTGCTCCTTCAAAATGTCCCCGTTGCTGTAAACCAAGGATGGTTGTTGTAGCAGCTGCAACCCAAACGGCAGCAGGAACCACCTGCTGGAAAAGGGCAGGGAAGAAACCAATAAAACTTCCCAGACATGGGAGTTAGATCCTGCTGCCACCAAAATATCTGGGTTTTCCTGGGAGGAGAGCTCCCCACCCGCCACGGTGGAGCACAATCACATAAATATCAGCCCTGATTGAACTGCACAGGGCATGACATTTACCACCAGGATGTAACCTTTGAATACATCTCCTGCAAGTGATTAGCGCTGAGCACACTCTGTGCCATTTAGCCATCACCACTGAATGATGATCAGATTAAGTCATGACAGAGCTAAGGAAAAACCTGTGAAGACAGTATGTCAAGAACACCAGCTGGTGCTTCCCAGCCTGACCACGAGTGAAGAGCAGCGGTGGGTGCAAGGAGAGCATCAAGATAGGAGTTTGCTTAAGCAGAACAGACCAGGCAATCAACATCGAGCAATGTTTGCTACAGCAAATCCTGCAAACAAACTAAGGGAAAGATCTTCTGACAACCCCTCCGGCTGTTAAGCCTCAGCACACCTGGGAGAAGTTCAGCAGCTGGCGAGTCAAGGGCAGACAGCAGGGAAGTGTCAACAGCAGCACATATTGGGACCCATCAGAAGATCTCCATAAGAACTGGTTTTCTACAGAACACCGTATCTCCGACAACAGTCCTCTTTGCATAACCTGCAATGCTGCTCAGGAGACCTGTTTTCTAAATTTTTACTAAAAATTGAAGTTTTCTGTTGGAGAGGAAGACTAATGTATCTCAGTCCTCGCTAAGAATACATCTATCTGCTCAGAGGATGGGAAACCTGACCCTTCCCCAGCCACAAACCCAGCATCACCTGCATTTTCCACTTCTCTGCTCTGAACCTGAGAAAGTTGGCAGACATCAGACACCTCTCCTGCAAATGCAACTCCAGCTTTCCCAAGCTGCAGCAAATGGCGAGCCCCACGCATCGACTCGGGGTGCAAGACCCTGGACTGATCCCAGTCAGGTCGTGTGTCATTGCTTGTGTGGTTTGCATAAACGATTGATGGGGGCCCCAGCAGCAGAAGGGGATTTCAGAGAGAAAAACCCAGCGACAGACCTTCAGCTTGAATAATCTTCACCAGGCTGCCACTGCCACCGGCCAAGGACCTTCTCCTAGGCTACGGGGCCACCACTAGCTCTTCCCTTGCACGTTCCTCTCCAGTCTCAAGACTGGAGAGGTTTATGGACACAAACATCTCTGGGTCCCCAGCAAAGATGTGAGCTTTGGGATATGCATCCTGCAGCAACACATCCAGAAGACCCTGGGAACACACATGTCCTTCACCCTGCTCCATGTCCTGGGGTACTAGCACCCAATACACACAAAATACAGCCTCAAGTCCAAAAATCCTACCATTACCTAAACCCTCCATCCCACACACACACAGTAGATCACACAGATCCCTCTTCACGGCACGTTTGGTACCGGGCTATAGAGGGTTAAACTTTATGGCCTCAAAAATAACATTTTAAACACAAAAAAGGAGGCGGAGGGGAGGGACAACGTGCCATCCCCCAAGCTGTGTGCTCCTATATTCGGGGAAATCTCACACGAATTCTTATATAAACCAACCCAAGTCCCCAGGTGCACCAAGAAAATGAAAATAAAAACTAAGAAAATGAAAATAAAAACTACGAAAATTAAAATAAAAACTACGAAAATTAAAATAAAAACTACAAAAATCAAAACTACAAAAATTAAAATA
Organism: Theristicus caerulescens; assembly: GCA_020745775.1. Classification (NCBI taxonomy): domain Eukaryota; kingdom Metazoa; phylum Chordata; class Aves; order Pelecaniformes; family Threskiornithidae; genus Theristicus; species Theristicus caerulescens. The sequence continues at coordinate 3,790,031 of CM036583.1, read as the reverse complement.
AAACCTACAAAAATCAAAATAAAAACTACAAAAATTAAAAGAAAAACTACCTCCTGCAATCCGATGGTCCCCGGGTCAGTCGCTCTATGTCCTCAGGAGTTTTTGGGAAGGACACCTCCACATCAGCAAAGAATCGACTGCACTGAAACGACTGTGCCCCATCTTCTGCCTGCAAACGCTCTGGCTGGTGGTTTTTTTTCCTACAGCGGTTTGACTCAGAGGTCTGGCCAGACTCACAGCTCTCAAATTCGTTTAATAAATCATCTCCTCACCACGCCCAGAAGCAAAAGGCAAATCTGTGTCTCCCAGGCACCTGCTGATTGGACTAACGTGCCTCTTGCTAATTACCCTGCGAGGAAGAGTATGGCTCGAGTGACGTGTTTATGAAGATAAATATTTTAACTTCACAGTTAGCGCTGTAAACTCGTTCCAGCCGGAGAGTCTCTTAAGTTGATTCCAGGAGAAAATGCCTTGATAATTAATTTTTTTTAATTTTTTTTTTAAAGGCTATGAAATATTAATTTTGGTGAAATACATAGCATGTCTTTCAGGTGCAATTAGTAGCTGCTGGTGGAGGAAAAAAGCTCGCTGGTGAAGCCCAGGGAAGGGATGGGAGTGTTTTCTCCCCTCAGCAGAGGGAATGCAGCGCTCTGCCCTATCTAATCTCACTATAGCAACGGGAAGACCTTGGCAACCTCGATCTTTACAGCTATTAAGATGTGAGCGGGAAGAGTCGGGAGCGCAGCGCTGAGGGATGCTTGGCCGAGGAGCTGACCTGGTTCCTACCGAGAAAATAAAGCTCCCTGTCTCACTCAGGGGTGATGGTGGGTCTGCAAAGCTCTTGGATGGGTGGTAGTCCAAGGTTGCCTCCCCAAAACTTTCTTGTGGTGCCTTTTTTTGCGGACAGAGATGCCAAAGAGGAGACGTGCATCTCCCCACCACACCCTGGAGAAGGATCTCCAGGTTCTGCTGCTTGGACCTCTTGGAGTGGGTCCAGAGGAGGCCACAAAAATGATCCGAGGGCTGGAACACCTCTGCTATGAGGACAGGCTGAGAGAGCTGGGGGTGCTCAGCCTGGGGAAGAGAAGGCTGCGGGGAGACCTTATTGCGGCCTTTCAGTACTTAAAGGGGGCCTACAAGAAAGATGGGGACAGACTTTTTAGCAGGGCCTGTAGCAATAGCACAAGGGGTGATGGTTTTAAACTGCAAGAGGGGAGATTCAGACTGGATACAAGGAAGAAATTTTTTACAGTGAGGGTGGTGAGGCACTGGCAGGGGTTGCCCAGAGAGGTGGTAGATGCCCCATCCCTGGAAACATTCAAGGTCAGGTTGGACGGGGCTCTGAGCGACCTGATCTGGTTGAAGATGTCCCTGCCCATTGCAGGGGGGTTGGACTGGATGGGCTTTGAAGGTCCCTTCCAACCCAAACCATTCTGTGATTCTATGATTCCCCAGAGTCCCAAGAAGAAGATGCTGCACTCGGCACCAGGGGCCAAGTCTGCAGCCAGCTGCTCTCCCTCAGTCCCCCCTGATCTCAGCCCCAGCTTCAGCCACGAGGACGTGCCCAGACAGGACAGGGACAAGGAGGGTCCCCTGCAACTGTCACCCAGCCTGGGGCTGCCAGCAACCTGCGCCGCTGCCGTCTCAGCGCCTCCGGAGATCACTCACTCGCTCTCGGCTCTCGCCAGGATGATTCACCCGCAAATGCAAAGGCGCAGAGTGCTCAGATCAGCTCATTGCAAAATGTTACATCTTGGTGACTGCCTGCCCAGAGCCACTTCAGTCCAGGGCTCCTAGACAGGGGGGAGAGCCCCAGGGCTAACCTGGCTGCCACCAGCTCCTGGCCATAGCTTGGTGCCACCTGGACAGAGCAGTATTTGCTCTAATACTTCTCCCCCGTCAAAGAGAGACAGTTCACTAAGAATTCCTTAACAGCCCTGCACCACCCTATGAAAGGGAACTTCAAGCTGCTAGGTTCTCCAAAACCAGACCCTGCAGCTCATGGATCAGCCCTGAACATCTCCCACCCGCTCTGCTCCACCATCTCACTGTGATGGCCACCCACCAGAACAGGTTACTGACTCAGGGAGGACTGGCTGTGGACCCTGCAAGGCTAAATTACTACTACCACTACTATTCAGACTGCTAGTAGGATAATAATAAAAATCCATACTAAACTTCCAAGGCAGCATGAGTCAGCCTTTTTGGTGGCAGAAGATGTGTTTGTCTCTAGCACTACTCTTCTTGGCACCCTGAAGTCCCAGGACCACATTCCCCCCGCTGCTCACTTCACAATCATGGTTTCCACCCAAACTCAGCTGTTTCTTTCCATTCCAGCATCTGGATTAGCCCAAAGAAGTTTCTCTGAAACACTGTCCCACAACCCGACCCTACCGTAGGTGCACATCCCCAACCCGCAGCAGCCAGGACAGCCCTTGCTGCTCCACGCTGCCTTCTGCTCCCCACCGAGACCACCACCAAAGTCCCCGTCTGACTCCCAGCCACACTCCTCGTGATCCCAGCTTTAACTCCTCCAGGGCTTTACCAACATTACAATATAAAGTAGGCAACTGGGCCAATTCCAGGTGGAATTAGATGCTGCTGGTCATTTTTTCCTCCAAAGAAGAGAGGAAGCCCCCACCACTTTAATTAGCTCTGTTGGGTGGATGTTATCCAGCCAACACCTTTGCTAAAGAGCCTGATGCTGAGCACCAATGCAGCCTAGTAGAACCATGGCTCTGTACTCAGAGCACTGCTCACTCCTGGAGTCCTTGGAGGCAATTAAACAATAGCACTGGAAACTTAAATCCTTCAGCAGCTGGGAGGAAGGCTGCCAAGGAGGTTTTGAAGGCCTGGTAACTTTGGCCCATGGAAAGCATGGGGTATACAGTGTTTAAATACCATTATGACTGGAGGAGCAGCAGAAAAGAAGTCAGACCAGATAAAGCAACACTGAATCCACTTGAGAAGGGGGACAGCACAGAAAACTTAAATATATGATTCCCTACCCTCAGCCAGCTCTTCAGATGGTGTATATGGGCCAGGCTCTGCTGATAGCCACCCGCTGAGGGCTGGATCCAAGTCTCTAGGACTCTTCTGAGCATTTGTCAGCTGTTTTTCTTGCTTTTATTTTTTGTTTTTGACTGGGCTGGAAAGTACCTCAATCAAAATGCACCATGCCCTTTACTGCACATTAAAACCGAGAGCTATCAGAGACAAATGTCAAAATTTTAATAACGAGCTAGATCTTCATCTGGTCAAAACCAGCACCCTGCCATCCTCCCTGTGTCCCCTCCGTCCAGGCAGGGATCACGGCTGCCAGCAAGCTGCCAGCCCCCATGCCGGCTGTCCCAGCGGTGGGAATTTGGAGGGGCCGCTGGGTAAGCGGGCAGGACGGCGGCGGTGAGTAAATCAAAATACAGCGAGACGGTGTGTCATCCTAAGAGCCCGTTTCAGCCTCAGACACCCGCCAGCATTAGATACTGGGAAGCTCTTTATCTTGTCACCGGTGACTAAGAGCATCCATGGCATGACGGTACCACAAAAATACAGGTGATGGAAAATGGCCCTTTTCCAAGGAGGACGGATCTTTTATTACGTTCTGTTTATCTCCTATACTACCAAAGAGAAAGCCATGAAGCATGCGATCCTTTTAGGTTCTCTGAATCCACTTAGATTTTATCTCTGGAGCTGGAGCTTTCCAGGAATGGAATAGCTGCAAGACACAACGTGGGTGAAACGAAATCAAATAGCGAGTCTCCAACATGAAAGGCAAACTAAAAGGATGACAGCACTAGTTATACGGAGGGAGAAATAAGGAGGAAAGGAAATTAAAAGCAATTAAAGGGAATTAATTAGAAGGTATGATGGAACTATGAAAGAGGAAAAACAGCTATGCAGAGTTCACTAAATACCCCAAACTTTTAATTGTCGCACTTGGAACTGCAAGCCCTGGAGGTTCAAAACCCCTCTGGCAGTTTCCAAAAAAAAATTCCCATGGCTTAAACAAATTACTTCTTTGCCTCTAAGTCTGCATGGCGGACAAGTTTCTGAGCTTCTCCTTCAAACCATGAAGGTAGAAGCGCGTCCTACTCTCCCCTTCACTCCACTGGCCAAAGCGGATAACCCACACCCACATCGGATGCCAGGAGCTGGGGCTTCAAGTAGAGTGTTGATGTTGTTGTCGCAACGCTGGGATGAATTATTTGCACCTCCCCAATGTTCCTGGTAGGGTTTTCAAAGGGCCCTGGAGGTGGTGGGGCCACTGTCTGCGCTTGAAGTCACCAGGATGAGACCAGCCGTTGGGTTAGTCCCGGGGGAGATGGCTATCAGCTGGAGCATCTCGCCTTTCATCAAAATGCACTGCCTACATTTCCCACTAAAATCTAACAGTCCTTTTAATAGGATCATAGAATGGTTTGGGTTGGAAAGGGATCTTAAAGATCAACTAGTTCCAAACCCCCTGCCACAGGCAGGGATACTTACCACTAGATCAGGCTGCTCAAAGCCCCATCCAGCCTGGCCTTGAACACTTCCAGTGATGAGGCATCCACAACTTCCCTGGGCAACCTGTTCCAGTGCCTCACTACCCTCACAGTAAAGAATTTCTTCCTAATATCTAATCTAAATCTTCCCTCTTTCAGTTTAAAACCTGCTCATGATCCCCAGTTCTGAACTGGAATGAGGATCTAAATCAAAATGTTGCCATGAAAAGGGCTGTGGAGAGCGGGAGACCCCGGTTTCTCCAGGTCTTCCCTTGCCAGCTGCCTTAGCTTTAACCATGAGAAGTAAGGAAATCCCCTACAGAGATCAAAACGTCCTTTATTAAGGGAATAGTGTTGATGGCTGGGAGGAACAAGAGGTCATAAAAAGAAGGAGGCAGACACTGTTTGTCTTGGCCTCCTGGATACGTATTATTTTCCTGGGATGCAAGCTCCGTCCCCACGCCGAAGGCAAGGATGCATGAAACGGAGACGGGGCCGCCTTGCCAACACGGGGTTTGTTTCGGAAGAAACTCCTCACCCAGCGTTTCCGTGCAGGAAGGAGACAGTGGGGCAGCAAAGCTGGAGCTGCCGGACGGTGCTTGAGAGGCAACAGTCAGATCCTTCAAGCTTGGGGTGCGTGCATGGGGTCCATGTAGCACCCCAAAAAATCCATATGGGGAGATGGGCAAGGTCTAAAGCTCCTTATGGTCTTCCCATGATCTCCATCCATACATTACCATGCTTGCCTCTATCAGCTACAAGGCAGGTCACGTATAGATATAGGGACTGTGCAAAAGGCTCCATCTCCATCCCCTGCACCAGCAGCAGCCCCGCTGCCCCCTCTGCCCCAGCCATTCCTCGATGCTGCCGTCTTCAGAGACCCACAAAGCCTTGATTGTGTTTAATTAAGTGACCGCATGCTGATTTACACAACAACCCTGTTTCCAAACACGCGGGCTTCAAGCAGCTCACCCCAGTGACAGAACCACACTGTTCCTATGAAAGGGAGAACTTCATTATCAGTTACCTATTACAATTCAGAATTTAAAAAAATCTTCTTTTTTTTTAAAGGCACAGCTAATGTGACATGAAAAAACACTCATTTTCAACCCAAGCCTAGGGAGGAATCATTTTTTTTTCTTGAAGGACAGACTGTTTCATGCTTTGAAGTTAATTATAACTATTTTGCTTTATACATCACTTGCTCAGGAAGCTATGGGCCTTCCAGATCTCCCTGGTTTATTTGGTACCGAAACAGACCGAGGTTTGAAAGCCACAGCTGTCACAGGCCCAGCTTCCATTAGGAAGATTAATCTTCCCCGAGATGCATCTATGGGAAGGTCTGAATCACAGGGCTGGATCCTGCTGTCGGTTACATGGTGTAAACAGAATTGCACAAAGGCGAGGAAAAGCAAAGCTAGGCCGGCCTGGTGAGCATCAAACCTCCTGCCATGGATCCAGATGGGAGCAAGGCAGTAGAAAAATCAGCTCTTTGGGACATTTCAGCAGAATATTTATGCCCCATGCAGCAAATCAGAGCCCTGCTCCAGTGCTGGGCGTACCAGGCACCAGGGCAAGTCAATAACTGATTAACAGCAATAATCAAACTGTGATTGGGAAAGTCAATGGAGCATCTACCAGTGGTCATGCCTACGTGGTGGGATGGGAAAGCTTCAGCTGCTGGTCCCAGGGGATGCTCATGGAGACCCACTGCTGCTCCGGGGTGTGCCATGGCCAGTATTGCAGCGTCCATCCCTAAATAAGGGGAACCTCCCAATTCCTCAGTGCTAAACAAACTCAAATAACAAAGTGGTGAGGGAACAGCCCATCCCACAGCAAACACCAAGCACTGCTGGGACAAGCAGCTTGAGAACAAGCCCCTGCAAACAGCCTGCACCTCCTTTTCCCGCCCCAAACTTACCCTCCATCCACAAAAGCAAAATAATTTAGAGACAAGCCTCTAACACATTGAATCAGGGTCATGCCATCCTTCCTGAGCGCCACATTGGGAACGCAGGCAGCACCTACATGAGAGAAGCAAGAGTTTAATCTGCCAGATCACAGGCCAATTCGAAGCAAACCCTGAAGAGTCACCAGGTAGTTCTTAGATACTCCTACACACACAGACACCAAAGGGACAGAAGAAACTGCCTGGCAGGGGAGGAACTGGAACTGCTCTAACTGCCGGGCTGCACTCGTGGTGGAGTTGGTACTAAGAGGCACCAGTGTGCAAAGCCTCCTGCCTGGCTCTGCTGGCTGCAACTCGCAGGCAAACATAACCAGGAGTGGGTTTTCTGCCCGTACAGCACCTGCTGCTGGGTTTTCTAGGGGCACCTCAAAGGCAGAGGACTTTCAGTGATGGCCAAGCTGAACATTAGGGAAAGCATTGTGGGTGGTGAGGTTCTGCTCTAGGTTAGTGAAAGAAGAGCATCACCACTGCAATGTCTGGTTTTGAACCGTGCGTGGAAAGAGCTGGTGGTCTTCAACCAGCTGCAAGCTGCTGCAACAAGGCTTTGGGGAACATAGCGCCCACTTTGGCCAAGATTTTCTGCTTGCTAAGTTAGGCTGCTTTGTGAACTAGCCTGTCTCCTCCAGGGACCCAGGTCAGTTGAGTTACAACTCAACTGCATCTGCAGCAAACACTGCTGAATTCAGAAGGTGCAGGGAGATGCTGGCCTTTAATTTGGGGAACCTGCAGCGGATTAACATTACCTTTTCCTTAGAAAAACAGCAGAATTCAGCTTACAAATTAAAAGGCAGCAGCCAATAAGCGATTAGCATACACTTTCCACTGCATGAGGCTGTCATCAACAAAATAACTACAAACCTTTTTTTTAAAGCACAGTCTCTACAGAATTATTCTGCCTCCGGGTTCCATTGAGTTTGCAGTGCCCTGTATTTGTTTCCCAGCTGAGACAATTTCAAGTTAAATGTTTGCTGGTGGTGTTGCTGCTACAGGAATTGTGCAGCTAAATAATTCAGTAACCAGTTACTGTTTAACAATACCACTCCCCATCATTTGAGCAGCAATCTGGCACCCAGGCCAAGAGACTCCAGCAAAAATGAGTCTGCAAGAAGCCTTCATTTGATGTAGAGACATGGACTTGTGCACTTCTTCTGTGCAATATACAACTTATTGACCAAAAGACAAGGTACACGGCGCATTTCATCGCATGCTAAATGAGGGCTGTAATGAATTGCTGCTTTCCTCTAGGTCACCTGCTTTGATTGCCACCTAAGCAAACTGGTGACAGCAAAAGGTCCTGCCCATGGGATGGTTCCTTGGTGAAATGAGCTGCTGATCAGCTCAAGAAAAATAGAAATCAGGACAGCCTAATGCTGATTCTGTGCCCAGATCAGGAAATTTCTCCCTCGTCCCCAAAATGTATGAGACACCACCGTATTTGGTGCTTTCACCATCAGCATCAGGGTCACCTCACCAAGCCAGCTCTCCAGCAAGGGCAACCAGTGCTCTCCAGCTCAGATTCATCCCACTCAGGATCCAGTCCTCCCAGTCTCCCTCTGTGCCTGGACTGGGACCTAAAAATGCAGCTGATCTCATTTTTCAAGACTCATCGGTACACAGTATGCTTGACCAGCTGCCCTCTTGGCTACAAGACAGGAGCTTATTTAAGGGCTGAACCTGATCTTCTTCATGCAGGGCAGCACCAGAGCTCACCCAGCCCATCTCCATCACCGCGGCTCAGCAGAGAAACATGCCCAGTTTTTAAATATATCCCTCCTGCCTACTCGGTTCCTTGGTTGTGTGGCTTTAAAGCTTTCTTCTGCACAGCTATAAAAGGGTGTGAGAAAACTTGGAAAGGAAACCCTGGGTGGTACAGACAACTGGAACAAGGAGTAATCTGTGCCCCGGGCAGGGGAGGGGGTGGCAGAGCCCACACCATGCCATGCTGAATAGCTGCCGGGGAGGAAATGACACACACCGCACTATCCTGCTTTTGTCCAGGGGCGAGACCAAAACGCTCCAGAAAAAAAAAAAAAACCCAAACAAAAAGGGATTATTCTGGCTTGAGCCGCTCCCTCCTCGCCCCGCCGCCCCCATGCAGGCTACGGGTGACCGCCTCCACATCCTCGCTCCTACGGACCACGGGGCATCATGGCCTGAGCAGCATCTGGTTTGGTTTAGCACCAGGCTTGTACTTTTATGCTCCCCAGGTTTCTCCCTGCTTGTTGCTTTTTAATGAGGAATCATGGCCACAAAGCCACCCGGTGCTAGGTTTTGCTGGCTGGCAAAGCCAGGGCATGGGAACGCCCCGCTCTGCTGCTCCTCGCAGCAAGCTGCCAGCGAAATGCCATGGGCAGGGAGAAGCAGGCAGCGTCCTCCAGCCCTGCCCGCGCTGCCCTTAAGTGAGGTGCCACCAAGCATGCCGGCCGTGGTGCCAACACTGGTGGGTGTCCCCAAGCCCCATCTCCCAAACAGCTGTGATGACAGCAGAGTCCCAGCTGCACTCACTCAAAAAATAAAGTCTTAAAAACTTTTCACCCTCATCATTCCAAAGAAAAGCTCGAAAACGTGGTGTTTTCCAATGCCCCAACACTGGCCATGAGGTCCACTCTTACCTCTGCTGTGCCCCACGCTCAGGGATGTCCTCTCCTGCTCCTCCATCTCAGGCACCCCCTCCATCACATCAGCCTCATGCTGTGGGGCTTCCCCAGCCTCCATCCCCAGGATGATTCCCTCCTCGCCTGCCCACAGGCTCCTCTCCTCCCTCCCCACTGCTGAGGCTCATCCTCCAGCCATCTCAAGGTCAGATCCTTCACCTGCAGCTCATGAGCCATCTCCCAAATGCCTAACCACCCTTTCAAGCCCCTTCCTGTGGTATCACACATTTTTGCCATATCTTTCTTTTTCCTATTGTTTTGGTATCTTACCCATCACGTCCTCCTCTGTAACAGAGCTCACACTTTATTCCTCACCCAAAACTATCTCTATGTCTGGGCCACCTTTCACTCCTCTCTTCAGGCATAATGAAAACAAGCAAGGCACAAATGCCATTTTCTTATAAAGCCCATCCTGAAAGGAACCCAAAATCTCCATCGCTGCCAGATGGTATATCTTACTAAAAACAAAACCCCAGAGGAACCCCAACTAAACAACTGTCCATAGACACAAGTTGTCCTCCTACAACCCATGGGCAATTCAGAAGGGCTCAGGCTAGATTAAGCCAAAAGATGGACTGGGGAATGCGGGAGTCAGGGAAGAGTGAATATTGTGGGACAGATACACTCCGGTGGGACTTCAAGAGGACTTCAAAAAAGCCGATGACCAAAAGCCAACTTGCCAGCAGAAGCACTCATATCAGACGGGAAGGCAACCCCAACCGATGTTCCTCTGTCCTAATGGAGGAGTTGGAGGGACAGTGAGGACAATTAGGCTGAACAGTGTAAAAAGGTTTCTGCTGAGCCTAGGATGACTCCCTGGTTCTCTACTCATCACACTGCGACTCAGAAATCTCCTGCTTAAATTTAGTTGCCATCCAAGGCTTGGCCCAGCCTCAGTCCAGGTACTCAAAGCTTATGGTGGAGAAAAGACACCAGGGTGCAGAAAGAGCTGTGCACAGGCATCTGGTTTTGCCTGGAGGCACAGGGCACCCTCATCCAAGGCACTCTCCCCATACGTGGGACCTCCTGGGGCAGAGCAGAGCTGCCCAGACCCAGAAGACAGCACCGATCACCGCTTCCCAGGCTTTGCCCAAGACCATGAGCACACCCTGCCAAGCACTGGGCACAGAACAGAAGCCACCGAGCCCATCTTCAGCTGGTGCCAAACACCACAGCATCCCTTCAGCCCAAAGCAGTGCTGAGCCCAGCTCAGGGTCTGCTCCCCCTCTACAGACACCAATGCTCCTCTGCCTGCTCCAGCCATAAAACCCTCTGCCCACCCCTGGGCTGGCTGGGGCCCTCAGTGCTAGAAGCTGCAAAGAAAAAAATCAAAATTATCAATTGCAGCAGATATGTCTAAGTCACATTTTTCTTCTTTTGCATGTCAGTGCTTGCTCCTCTTTAAGGCATTTTTATCTCAGCTCCTTGACACAGGATGGGGTTCTCCCTCCATCTTGCAGAAAAGAGAGACCACAGCACCTCCTGCATCCCACTGACCCACGTCCCATCCCCGTCTGCACCCAGCCCCAGCTCTCAGAGCCACCCAGCAACCTGGGGATGTGTACAGCTATGCATGGCTGCCTCGCACGGCGCCAGCTCCCTGTTAACAGGACTCCAGCTAATTCGGCTACATCCACGTGAGCCGCGATAACTACAGCAATGCTATGCCCGAGCAACCTGCCCCGGTCATGGAGGATGCCTGCAGGAGAGCAAGACGCCCTGTGCAGGTACACCTAAAACCGAGCACCTCCTAAAACCCAAAGCTTCCACCTTTGCTCCTCTTTCAAGTAAGGATTTCTAAATTTTCACATCAGAATAACAAAAAATAAAGCCAGATCTCCAACCCCATCCTTAGTTTAATATAAACTGGAAGGCTGTGGGCTTTGCAAAACTGGGCAGTGGGTTGGGTGATGGAAATGGTCCGGCTTTTTTCCATTGCATCTGTTTCTGCAGGGTTCATGGGCAAGCCCGCCATTGCCCCCATCTCCACTGGTAAAGTGGAGGGTGGGCTGGGAGTAAGCATGTGGCTTGGGGATTGCTTTTGGTGCCTTTGTCAGGTCTGACTGAGCCTCAGTGAGCTACAGCCCTTTTGCACACCAAGACTAGAGGCAGAATAGAGTCAGAAATGGTGCAGACGTCTCAGCCTGCACAAGGTCACCTTACTGAGTATGCCTCAGCGAGGTGAACCCCAGGTAAAGATTGAAGGTCTGCCACTTCCACGTGGATCAGGTCTCGACTGAGAGGGGCTGCAAACTTCCCCCATGGGACTCTGCAGTGCCCAGCCTGGATTAAGAAGGATTCCTTTTTCCTTTTGCCCTCCCTGAAGACTCATCTCGAGCATCTCCAGCTCCGACAAAGAGCAAAACCTGACCACTGTCCCTCCAGAAAACAGCAGCAAGCAGGGGCACCAGCACAGCCCCCTTCCCAAACCCAACCGCACACCAAAGCCACCTACCACAATCCTCCCACCAGCATCCTTCCCTCATCCATGGAGAAAAGCTGCTCCATGCAGATATGCCACCTCCTTTACATTCCTAATGAATTATTATTGATAACCTATACATGTAGCTGGCCAGCCAACCTGCCGTGCCTGCAGCAGAGCCTCTTCTTGCTCAGCTCTTGAATGATCTGACCTGGAGGTGGCTAGATGATGAGCTTCAGCTATCGGGAGGGAGGTGGAGAGCCCACGGACAGCTGGAGAGAGGATCATCCCGGCCATGGACTCTGGGGAAGCCCCACAGCATAAGGCCAATGTGATGGAGAGGTGGCCGAGATGGTGGAGCAGGAGAGGACATCCCTGAGCATGGGGAACAGCAAGAAGGGAAGATTTAGCCCTCTGGGTCATCTCAGTCACCTGGGTGTCCCCCGGGGACCTGAGTCACCAGACACTCATTAGCCACCTCAGCCACCCAAGGCACCACCAGCCCCAGGGCCAGTGCAATGCAGGGAGCCCTGGGGAAGCATTGAAAGGCTGCATGGAGCCGCCTGCTTCAGATTGCACTGTCTGAACGTTTGCATATTTGGAACCACATAAAACCATCCCCTAATACTAACAAAAATAGCTTAAGAGCAAAAGAGAAGTGCAACTGCAAATATTTTGGGGACACACATCCCATGCTGAACCCACCACGGCGGTTGCTAAAACCCACAAAGACGTCCCCATCCCCAGGAGCTCACGGTGGAGCATAAGATGAAGCAGAGCACACAAGGAAAAGGTGTTCAGCAGTGGTATCCAGTGCAGCAGAAAAACGGTTTGTCTTTTTTTTGACAAGCCACACCTGCACATCATCCACCCATTCATTCCCCTCCAGACTCATCCAAACACTCACTGCTTGCAAGATGCTTCCCAACAAGGATCAACTTTGTTATGAAAAAGAACAGAGCCCTAGGCAAAATTAGCTTTTTGTCTCCCAAACAGGCAATTATCTCTTGCAAAACTATGTAAGTCTGAAATGCAGGAGATGCAATATTAAGCTTTACTAAAATGGTGCCTTTAAAGTACAAATTGTTGCAACATGTGAAAAGAACATAGGGGATTTGCAGCCATGGAAAACTGGGACTACTTTTTATTTTATAGTTTCCAGGCATACTGGACTCCAACAGAGATGATCCTAAAAAAATCACAGCTACAGCCGTATTACATACAGCACCCCATTTTTAGATTATTTCAGAGGAGGTGCAAATGAACTGCTTCCCGTTCTCCTGAAGTCCCCATAGATATGCTTTAAATATGACCAAGCAACCTGCATTGCCAAAGTATACCTGTAATATATGTAAAACATAAAACAAACTGCAACATATACCTAATATATGGTGGTGTGATGTGGCTAAAAATGTTCTTGATGTTTATTTGGGACTGCCTACAGAAGAAAATCCTGATGTTCCTACCTATGTGGCAACCTGGGCATGCTAGATGAATAGCAAAACATCTTCATTGCCCACCATCAATACACATAGCTATTAAGTAGACAGATGGAGACAGAGATTAGGAAACATTTTTGGAGATCATTAGGACAGCCCTTGTAAAGGCACAAGCTTCAGGATGCAATGAACTGAAAGGCAAAACAGAGACTTGAGATTTACATCCCAGATCAGGCTCTGGAGCGTGAAGCAATAACGGTGGTTCTGGATAGCAGAGGCAGCAAACTGCGTCTAATGTGACTTCTTCAGACAGGCAAAGCAGGCAGGAATGAAGCAGGCACAGGTCTATGCAGATTGCAGCCATGACACACTCGGCAGAGATTAAAAAGTCTAAGTGCTTTCTAAAGAACAAAATAAAAAAGCCCCTTTGGTCATTAGTTCATTTATTTTTATATGAAAAAAGAAAATAAGCAGCATCTCCTGGAACAGGGATGCCCCTCCTGCATGTCTGCTCTCCCCCACAACCATCAAATGAACCGAGCTGAAGGTGAAGCAGTTTTCCAGGGGCAGGGAAGCACGCAGTTCTGGAAATCCCATGGAAAAATGGATTCCTTCTCATGCCTGAGCATGTCACACCCTCGACCTCTCCTGCCACCGGGATCACCAGCATGTCCCATCCAGGACCACAGCTGGCACGAAACCATCCCAGCATTTTGCAAGAAACGCTGTGCATAAATGCCTGCACAAAATGAATGCAAAATTATGCAGCTAATTTGCATGTGTAATTACTATGAATTAGTATGCAATTGGCCAATTAGATTCCCTTCTTGCCGTTTCTAAATTCAGGCCTCATCAGGGAGCGATGTCCTGGTTTGATAAGCGGTCCAGCCGATGGGCTGTCTCCAAGTTCTGCTCCCAACCTCAAGATCATCCTCCAGCTCCATTGTGGGCTTCCATCACAAGTAGGGGCCAAAAACATTCACTGATCCCAAACAGCTTTCAACAAATCCACAGGATTTTATCTATAGGGGACCTCTGAGATGACCTAACCTCACCTCAACCCGACGAGCAGAGCCTCATAAGGGCCATGTGTGACACTGGAGCGAAAGCACGTTTTTCAGGAAGACACCCAATCCTGAACTAAAGATGATGGAGAACCCATCCCATCCCTACACAAGCATGTCAGCAGCCCGCCTGGAAGTTTATACAACATTTGGCACATCTAGTTAAAAGGTGCAATGGAAACTCTTTTACTACTCATCCACAGCGCATGTGCTCTGAGAACTGAGAGGGTACTGGGGAGGACCAGCCATCCCCACTGATTGGAGGCAGCACGTTTCTTCAAACTCCTTTTTCACCTGTAGATGCAACCTGGCAGAGTCCAGCCAGGGAAGAAATAATGAAGGAAAAAAGCCTCCCAACAAGCCTGGTTTCAAGCCATCCCTGTGGGACCAGGTGGGCTGCACGGATTTGAGGTAACAGAGAGCAGGAGAGTGGGCTCGACCCTGCTCCTCACCCTTGTCCAGGTCCTCTCCTGGGGCTGAAGACCCCAGTGACAAGCAGCCATTCTTCCAGGCAGAGCTTCTTGGCCTCTGGTGACTGGAGCTCATCACGGAGAGAGGAGCCCAGCAAGCTGTGAAGCCCATTTTGGGGAAACCAGGGGCCAACAGGGGAGTGTGACCGTGTTGGACCCCCTTGGCTGTGTGGCATTTTCCTATTCCTGAGGAGGAGGAGAGGAGCACTGGGGAATGACTAAGTCCCATTGACAGCACCGGGGTTGCCAAGCAACTAGGAGGCACCGGTGACAGACAATAGGGACCAGGGCCAAAATTGCATCGGCAGGGAGACCACCAGGTGAGGTGGGTGAGAGGAGGCTCGACCCCACACAGTGGTTAACCCCCACAGACCCACTGGCCGCTCCTCCACCCAAAATCAGGCCCCCAAGGTCCATCTCATGAAGGATGGTCATGCAGCATGACCACCTGTGACGGCAAGGATGCCCCTACTCATCCCACCAAGGAAGGCATCACCACCTCATGCAGGGCGGGGTGAAGGGGAGCATTATATCCCAAAAATCCTGCCACCAGCACCCCGATTCCCCACCCTTGCTCCCCGCACCTCGGTCCCTTTTATCCGGCACCCCTGGGCAGCAACAATGGAAAGTTACAGCAGATTTCCCCTCCAACTCGGCGCCAGCTCTTGCCAAAACAGAGGAAACTTGCTCAAGACTGGAAAGTGATTTTAATTTCCTCCTCTGATTTTTTTTGGCGGGGGGGTGTGTGATTTATTTATTTCTTTTTAACGCCTTCGCCTGCCTTTGAGCTACACCTCCCAGAAGAGGAGCATCCCAATGGCACACTCATCCACAGCTGCTCGAGGAAGGGAGGCTCAGCAATTGGCACAGCAGCATCCTCCCCAATTGCTCCTGTTTCAAAATTATAAGTGCCTTTTTCCTCTATTCCACACCCCCAAAACCAAGTGATCCTGCAGCTCAGCTTGGCCACAGGACAAATAGCTCCAATATTGCATGGGTTTTTTTTCCCAGCTCTGCAGCAAGCACATCCCGGGGAAGCGGTCCGGGTCCGACATGGATCACGGTGTGAAGAGCCCCTCAGCATCACCAGCCCCAAGATGCCACCACCGTAAGCTCATCCACAGCCAGCGCTGATGGCACTTTGCTCCGGGGCTTTCCTAATGGCTCTGATGTGTCTAAAGAAGTCCCAGGTCTGCAGTTGGTGTAAATAAGGTGACCTCCGAAGCTACATCAGCAACTGCTGTGAAGACACCATCCTCCTCCTCCCTGCTTCTCCCTAGGCCGATGGACACTTGAAACGCGCTGTGTTTTAACACGGTAGTTTTTCTATCTCTTGTTTTCAGCTGGGATTGCATGCTTAAACCAAGAACAAACAGGTATTTTACAAGGATGGCCGGGCATTTCTTTACAATTCAAAGCCCAATAAAGATAACAGGCTTAGAATAACCCCGCACGCACAGCCCCGGAGAAGGTCTGCTCCTGAAATCAATGGACTAGCCAGGCGAATAAAATCACTCACACTTAGAAGTGTTGCGAGCTCGGTCCATAATAGAAGACATAAAAAAGGCATCAAAAAATAACACAGGCGGTGCTGCAGGAGTACATATGTACACGTACAGACGAAGCTGCTGGAGTGGGATACTCAAGTTGCATCAACATCACAAAAAATGAGGTTAACACCCTCTTTTTCATATTTTGAAGGGGAATCATAAAATGAGTTATTTGTAAACTGACACTAAATTAATTTACAAGTTGATGTTTATTTTGTGAAGCCTGTTATTAGTATTGGTCACTTTAAATTTACAACCTGAACCCAGTAAATTCCTGCATGGTCATATTAATTGCACATTATCAACGGGCTCACTTGTAGCCTTATCATTTGAAATGGTGATCATGAAAGAAACCCTGCTGCTTGTTTCCCGCTTACAATTTCACATGGCATCTCTATGCTTCTCAACAGGCTGGCCAAGAAGTGTTTGTCTACTTGGGGAAAAAAAAAAGATGCTAAAACAGAATATCAGGGATTAATTTAGTCAATCCAGGGCACCAACCAACACCAGGTCCGCACCAGCACCTGGTGCCTTTGGGTTGAAGAGAAGACCAAAGTCTCCAACATCAAATTTCAGCCCCAAAAAGAAACTCCAAGCTGCAAACATCCAAAAAAGGACAATTTATAAAGGCAAGGCTGACAAGTGGAGCACTGCCGCCAGACGGCAATGCAATAACAACGCTGCCTGCAAATCCCTGCTGAGCAACTTCAGTGACTATCATCAGTCATGTTTCTCTTCTCCGCTATTTAATTGACAATCAAGATGCTTAAAAGCGACAATGAATACCTTGAATGTTTTCTCCTGCATCCCTCTTGATGTCACCATGATCGACTTCTGGAATTTAATTCTCAAGCTGCAAACAGTCACCAATTTTGGTGAATCTTCCAGACTTTAACCTCAAGCTCCTTGCTGACCTAGCTGAGGTCACTGTGCTCCTGCCCACCCTTTTTTGGTTTTACTTTGATCGTGTGTTCATCACAGAGCAAGGCGACCTAAAAATAAATCCCCCAGAGGGATTTATATTTAAAAGTTGCCAATGGCTTCTTACTCGTGTCCCTGTGCCAAGGTACAACATGCTCTACAGAAGGGCTCGTCTTCATTGCAGTCATGGAGTTCATCACCTGCCAATTAGCTTGAGGTCCATACATTTGCTAATGCTGATTTGGTTACTCCCATCAGATTTGATTAAGCATGCAAATCTACAGGTCTTCCGCTAGGCAAAGCCTGGAGAAAGGAGAAGGCCTGAGCCAATAAATAAATTAAAAAATCATTTTTGGATTAAACTGAAAAAAGAGAGCAAGAAGTAAACTTTTCTCCTCCCTCCCAACCTCCTCCTCTGCTGCATGTTGTTAAACATGATGCAATGAGAAGGTTCAAATAGCATTGGAAAGGCTCCTTCCACCAGAACCAGAGCCCAAGAGGTCCTACGGGGCCAAGGACCAACTTGCAGACTGGTGAATCTCATCTGCACTAGACCCAAAATCTGCAAGATTTCCCAACCACAAAAGGTTGGGAGACACCACTTTTCTCAGCAAATCAGTACTCTGTGAGGTTACTTAGGACTTTCTAGAGCATCATGCACCCCACAACCCAAAAGGACCCATGTCCGTCTTGGGGGTGCTTGGCTGGTAGAGGTGACAACGTTCAGATAAGCCATAAAGCTGCTGGTTTTCCCTACTGGAAGACATAAATAAAATGTTCACGTCATGTTCATAGGAGGTGTCCTGGACAGTTTCCGATAGGGTTCACCCTATTTGTGGACCCAAATTTTCCCTGCAGCTCCAAGTGGAGGCAGTACTTCTGCATTTCAGGTCCTGAACTCTGGTGTAGTTTTGATAATAAACAGTTGATGCTGTCTTGAAGCCTGGAAGCGATGCTTTATGTGCATGTGAGAGTTTATAGAACATTTGGGTGTCATTTCTGATGAATGGCCCTGCATAAACGTTAGATCTCTAAGCCGTCGCTCTTGCAAATGCTATTATTTTTTTTTCTTATTTATTTGTATTGCAGTAATTCATTCAGGTGCCAACCATGACTGAGGCCATGCTATCGATATGCAGCCTGACAGCAGCAGCAAGAGACAGCGCTGGCTCTACAGACCACACAGGAGGAAAGGAAGCATCACGGCTGGTGTTTCATAGGTGGGGAAAGGAGGTGAAACCAGACAATGTCCCCAAATCCCAAGGAAAACCCCAGCAAAATAAACAGGAGAACCCCGGTCCCCAGCGCACCCATCTAAGCGTTTAACCAGAAGAGGACCACAGAAGCCCCATCTCAGGCAGAGCAAGGAGTCTCAAACAGACCTTTCATATTGAGATGCGTGTCCCATCAAAACACCTAGCCATGACAAGAGCAACTAAAGGCCATCAGCTCATGCCTCTGTGAAGCCAGACCCAGATAAAGCTATACTAGCTGGGACAGCTTCACTCCCTGCCCCAGAGACCTGCTTCCCTGTAGGAACAACAAGCACACACAGCACATGCTCCAGCACTGGTTTGTACGGACCAGCAGGATGAGATGCTATCAGCCCATACCGTTCCTCTTCTTCTCTATAGAGTGCCCCGAGGCGGCATGCAAGCCCTGCTGCTGGTGAGCCCTGCAGAAGCAGTGGGTGGATTTGCAATATCCCAGCTCTGGTCTCACAAGGTGAGGACCTCCACCACACTTGACCTTGATGAAGCCAACATGATGCCCAAAACCAGGCTGACGTGGCCCACTGGCACCCATGAGGATTTGGGCTAACTCCACATCTGTGGCCAGGCCCTGTGTCACCTCCTCTACGCGTGCCAGATGTTTGTCCCACTGCATGAAGGACCATGCGTGTGGACAACCACCGTGGCCACGGGTAACAGCAAGCTCCTGCCACCCCGAACCACAGCATCCAAGGTGTCACCAGGACAGACTGGACCTCCCAGCTGTGGAGGTCTGCCAAGAGCCTGGTCCTGGGAATTGCACCACCATCTGCAACGGAGGCAGAGCTGGCTCCCAGTTCTCCTTGCCACCAGAAACAGGCAGTGTCATCTCACCCTTCGAAGTCTTTCTTCTGAGCCCTGCTCTTACAGCAACTCCCTTTGCTCCTGGAGATCCACTGGAGAGGAAACCAGCAGCCTGGCAAGCCCCACCGCTCCCCACCCGCCTCCTCCTTCCTCCTCCTCCAAAAAAAAATGCAAACCCTTTCAGACCAAGCAGCTTAGGTAAATAAGCCAACGCACCTCCTCCCAACGACGACAACGGAGAACTAAGATCTAATTAAATAAATGAAACAGATTCCTAAGACCGGGGAGGGTTGTTTCTTTGAGCTGGTCACGGTGAGATTAAAAGCGCAGTGAGACCGAGATCCCTTTTCACCAGAGCGCTGTAAAGTGAGTGGCACAGACCCAGCAGAACTTAAAATACACGGCAGAGCACACCCTTCTCTCCAAACACACCTGCCACTTTCCCCCCCTCCCTTTTTCTTTCCCACATCCTCTCTGGAAAAGCCAAACTTCATTCATTACAGAACCGAACTATTTCCTTTTTTATTCTAATATTTCCTTTTTTTTTTTATAGGCAACCATCTGGGAGCAGGGAGGGGAAAGGAAGCCCTGGAGCTTTTCAGACACAATAAAAAAAAAAAAAAAGTATGATTAAAACCAAAAAGCATAAACAAACAAACCATGTTACCCAGAATAATGACTTCGGGGAAAAGCGCCAAAAAAATTGTATAAGCTTCTGGAGCGTGGCAGGAGAAGAGAACGGAGAGTCCTCGCTGCTGAGGAGAGCGTGCCGCTGTGGTGGGACAGCGGCGGGGACAGCAGGGATGCTCTGGGCGAGCCAGGAAGGAGGAGGTTTTCACATAGATTTAGCTGCCTAAATATGTCTTCAGGCACCTGGTTCTGGTAAGTGCAAAGCCCCGGTCTAAGCAAACTCAGACCCTTTTGATACGGCGTAATTGGCCCTCTGCTCTGCTCTGGTGAGACCCCTGCGGGGAGACCTCATTGTGGCCTTTCAGTACTTAAAGGGGGCTTAGAAGAAAGATGGGGACAGACTTTTTAGGAAGGCCTGCTGCAACAGGACAAGGGGTGATGGTTTTAAGCTGAAGGAGGGTAGATTTAGACTAAACACAAGGAAAAAATCTTTCACGATGAGGGTGGTGAAGCACTGGCACAGGTTGCCCAGAGAGGTGGTAGATGCCCCATCCCTGGAAACATTCAAGGTCAGGTTGGACGGGGCTCTGAGCAACCTGGTCTGGTTGAAGATGTCCCTGCTCATGGCAGGGGGTTGGACTTTCTTCTAAGCCCCCTTTAAGCACTGAAAGGCCGCAATAAGGTCTCCCTGCACCCTTCTCTTCCCCAGGCTGAACACCCCCAGCTCTCAGCCTGTCCTCCCAGCAGAGCTGTTCCACCCTCGGACCATTGCTGGGGCCTCCTCTGGCCCCGCTCCAACAGCTCCCTGTCCTTCCCGTGCTGAGGACCCCCGAGCTGGACGCAGGGCTCCAGGGGGGTCTCCCCCGAGCGGAGCAGAGGGGCAGAATCCCCTCCCTTGCCCCGTGGCCACGCTGCGGGGGATGCAGCCCAGGAGACGGGTGGCTTTCTGGGCTGCGAGCGCTCATTGCCGGCTCACGGCCAGCTTCTCATCCCCCAGTACCGCCAAGCCCTTCTCCTCAAGGCTGCTCTCCATCCCTCCATCCCCCAGCCTGTGCTGATACCGGGGGTTGCCCCGACCCAGGTGCAGGACCCTGCACTTGGCCTTGTTGAACCCCATGAGGTTCCCACGGTCCCACCTCTCCAGCCTGTCCAGGTCCCTCTGAAGGCCATCCCATCTCTCAGGCAGGTCAACTGCACTGCTCAGCTTGGTGTCGTCTGCAAATATAAACCCCTCCGAGCTATTCTTGTTTTATAGCTTCACCATTTTCGGCAGCAGCGTGGAATATTCTGTAGTGATGACAGATGGGGGGCACGCAGGGCGGTCGGCATTACCCAGAACCAAGCTGATGTTCCCCTGAAAAACAGGGAGCGCAGAGGGAGGCACCTATTGCTCCTGTCTAGGAAGGAAGAATCTGGGGGGGGATGCCTTGCACCCAAGGGTTTCCACCCTGATGCAACACCCTAAACATAACCGGGTGCAAGAGCCACATGAAAATTATGGTGAGGAGGAGGGGGCTAGCATGCAGCATTGAGACAGGGCTAGCAGAAAACGCAGGCAGCACAGGCAGCCAGGCTCCTGAGATACCGACACTGCAGCAGAGAAGATAAATGACTGGCCCAAGGCCACGCAGCGAGGCAGTGTCCCCTCTACGTGACTTTCAGTCCCTGCTCCGGCACAGGTTCGCTAAGGGATCCTTCAACAAAATGTTATACTGGCTTCAAAACAGCATGATTTATTTTAGTCCCATATACACATACATATAAATGTACATTTTTTTTTTGCCTCCTCCTCTCTTATCTTTCCAGATACACTCAAGCACACTTCAAAACCTCTCTGAATAACCAGAAGAAGTAAAAACTTCCTATTTCTCCACTAAAGGAGAACTCGTAGGGGTTGACTTGACTCCAGGAGCTGGGGCTTTGCATGAAGCAGGATGCTGCCAACAGCCCCCCTGGAAAATCAGCGCCTGCATTTACAATTGCACGCTGGGAGATACCGCAAATATTTCCTAGAAGCTATAAAACCCACCCTGACGGCTGACGACTGCAATGGGAGCGGGGGATGAATTAGCTGAAGTCTGTCACTTGGAGAAGTCACGCTGGAGGAGATCCATCTAGGTAATCCATCTTTCTGCTGTGTTATACAATGACATGGTAATGGCCAGCCCAGAGGGATTTCCTTCAGGAAAACTCAACTGTTACTAAAATGGTAAGTTAATACCGAGCAAGAACTCAGCTGCCGTTAGACGGAAGGATGGGCATGACAGGGAATAAAATATTACAGTCCCCATTCAAATATTTTTATTTATAAGAGCAGAAATAAGTAGACCTATCTGCAGGCTGCAAAGAGCGGAGGCTGAGGTTAAAAGAAAAGAAAAAACCTGCACACATCGATTTCTTCTTTGCCATTTTTCCTAATAAATAGCCCGGCACGGCTGTGCTGATGGGTAGCTGGGGTGGAGGAGGGCACGCTGCCCGGCTCTCGCGGGGACACAGGACACAAATCTGAGCTCAGGCTCTGCCCTTTTGTGTTGATTAAAAAAAAAAAAAAAAAAAAAAAAGAAGAAAGAAAGAAAGCCAGAAAAGTTATGTAGCTAATAAAGGGCTCTATTGTGCCATCAATTTTTTAAGCTTTAATGATTTCGGGAGGAAGTTCAGCTCGGCAATCAATAGCACAATACGGGTAGGAGGGCTCGGAGGAAATTCAGCGCCGGAGCTGCGGTGAGGGCTGGCGGAAAGGGGGGTTCAGAGGAGGGGGTTCCCCTTGCTCGGGGCAGGGGGGGCTCCCAGGACCCCGCACAGGCTGGGCCTGTCCCCAGTCCCGCACAGCTCCCCGTCCTGTTTAGCCAGCGCGGTGCGAGCTCCCCCTCCCGCCGCACGCCGTGTGCGGCCGGGGGACAGCAGGGACCTTTGGGGATGCTAGGACCGCTGCCAGCAGCGCAGGAGGTGGCAAAGCACCCACGCTGGCTGGGATGCTCACCCCACGCTCCCTGCACCCAGGCTGAGCGCGTCCCAGGGATGCTCGCACCACGCTCAGCATGTCCCAGGGATGCTCACCCCACGCTGAGGCCATCCCAGGGATGCTCACTCCATGCCGAGGCCATCCCAGGGATGCTCGCCCCACGCTGAGTCCATCCCGGGGATGCTCGCCCCACGCTCCCCGCACCCAGGGCTCAGCACATCCCAGGGATGCTCGCTCCACACTCCCCGCACCCAGGGCTCAGCACATCCCAGGGATTCTCACCCCACGCTCCCCACGCCCCGGCTGAGCCCATCCTAGGGATGCTCACCACCAGGCCCACCGGTCCCCTGGGCACGGTGGCCAGGGGCACGCAGGCAGACCCCCAGGTCCCCCTCCTCCGGGCAACCCACTCGGAGGGCAGCCAGCCCCGCTCCTGCCCGCAGCGTGAGAATACGCCGGCAGACGTACCGCATCGCCGAGGCTCGGTGCTGCCGCTGGGGAGGCAGGACGCGGGGTTATCCGTGGGGGAATCCTGCACCAGGCAAACCTAAGTGACAGGGTGACAGAGCGCGAAGCCCTTCGGCATCAGTGGGGACAACGCCTCGCCCGAGCTGCCACCCCAACCCCGTGCACAAGCCGCAACCACCTCCGAGTTTACACGGGCTCAGGCAGCAGATGGGTAAATAACGGGAATAAAAACCCGCCGAGGGCTCCCCAGCCCCGCTGCAAGGTGCGGAGGAGAAGGGATGGGCTGTGATGGGGTCACCCCCCGCATCCTATCCCTAATGACAGGTCAGAGCTGATCCTATAAGTCAGCGTGCGCTTGGCAGCGCTCAGGATCACGTCGGCTGCAGCGCGAGCAGCAGCAACTCCAGCAAAAGTTTTGCCACGGTACAAAAAAATAAAAATGTAAAAAAAAAAAATTAATATGGATGATTAATCAGTAATAGTAATTATTCAACAAAAAGAAAGCGCGGGGGGAATAGGAGACTGGAAGCCGGGAGTGAGGGTGAGCGCGGTGCTGCCCCTGCGCGATGCTGCCGCAGCTCGGGGACCCGCCGGTGCCGCCGCCCCGCCGGGAGACCCGGGCACCTTCCCCCGGTCCCGGGGAGGGAGGGGAGGGCGCTGGGGTGGGGGGAGGCGTCCCGCCGGCCCCCCCCCGCCCCGCTCCCCCGTCGGTGCTGCGTGCTGCGGGACGGGGCTGTGGCGGCGCGGGAGGGGGGGACGGACGCGACGGGGACGCGGACCCACCTGCGTACCGGCAGCCCGCCCGCCCCGTCCGGCGGCGCTGGCGCTGACCCGCGGCTGGCGGCGTCTCCCGGCGGCGGCGGCGGCGAGCGAAGGGCCCGGATGTCGGTAGCCCGCTCCCTCCCCCCGGTCGCCGCCGCCGCCCCGTCGCCGTGGGGGGGGGGCGCCCCTCCCTCCCCCCCCCCCCCCCCCGCCCCGCCGCCGCGGCGGGCTTGACAGCTCCACGCTCCCAAACAAACCGCGGCGGACGGGCGGGCGGTTCAGCCAATCGGAGCGGGAGGGCGGGCGGTTCGGCCAATCGGAGCGGGCGGGCGGGCGGCTCTAGCCAATAGGAGCGGAGGGGCGGGGACGGCGGGAGGCTGAGGGGGGCGCCGCCCGCCCTCCCCTCACACCGCCCCGGGGGCTCGGTGAGGGGAGGAGCGGGCACCGGCGCCGGCCCCGCCGCGGCCGCGCCCCGGGGAGAGGGGGGAGCCCGGCATCGGGGCCTGGCACAGCAAACGGGCAGAGTTTGGGGGGAAGCCGGTGCTGTTGGGAAGGGGGAGATCCCCGGCGTCCACCTTCAGCCACCGGTCGCCGGCCTTCGCGGCCCGCTGTTTGCAGCGCTGGCTGTGCAAACGCAACGCCCTCTGGAGAAAAACTGAAGCGAGCCGTCGTGTCCTGCAACAAACCCAAATAAACCCTGAGATGGGGGGGAAAAAAAAAAAAACAAAAACAAAATACAGAGCGGCAGCGCTGCTCCAGCATCGTCATCCCGCTGCGAGACCCCCAGGCCCCGCTCGCAGGCAAGAGCACGGTGGGGTGGGGTACATCCAACGGCATTGCCCCCACCTTCTGGGGGCCTGGCAGGTCTGGATCCCCTCTGCATCCCCATCCTGATCATCCCCGTCCGCCTGTGTCCTCCAGCGCGCTGGGAAAGGGGATTTAAGATAAAAGTTTTTCTTCTGAGAAAAAAAACCAAACAAACTTCCTGAAAGGATCAGTTTCCACGTTCATGCGGATCATAAGCTTAAGGTGCCACCTGCCCTGCGTTGTGTTGTACCGACATCATCCCCGAAGCCAACCTGGCAAACCTTGGGGATCATCCCGTATCGCTCCTCAGCCTCTTAAGGGTTGGGCTGTGAGGGAGTGAAATGTGACTTGCAGGGAAAGCAGGCAAAGAATGCACCTAAATCTGGCTCACTCCGTGGAATGAGGATGGCAAGAAGCTGCCTGTATATATATCAACTTGGTCCCAAAACTGGTATTCCAAAGGGAAAAATATCAAGGTCCTGACAGCAGGGTTTTTTTGATGGTTGTTTTCTTTGGCAGGCTGTTGTTTTGGGGATTTGGGATTTTTTTTTTTTAAGTCAGACGTAGCCAAAATCACAATTTGTTTTTATTTCATCTGGCAGCCTACGCCGTCATCAGGTTTCCGTGCTTTCCCACCGGGTCCCTGAGTGCAGCCGGCACGATGCTGAGTCATGGAAGAACACTGTCAGCTTAAACTCTTAAGTATTTGAGTCTTCACCCTCCATATCTGCTATTCGGGGGGGGTGTCCTCCCCATGTGCGTTTAGAACATTTCCAACACATTTGCACACTATTTTCCAGGATTTCTGTGGCGCATGCAGCAAACTTTCATCAAATGTTTTCAATGAAAAAACATTTCAAGCTGTTCCTTTAGGGTACGTTGTTCTGCGGTCCATCTGTTTCAGGTGGAGGACCCTGGCACAGCGATGGTCCAATTCAACCTAGGATCTCTGCTCTAAGGCCGAGTGTAACCATCGCTAACGGCTGATCCAGCCTGGGATCTGACTCTGAATGCGTTACTTAGTCAAAACTCTCCAGTTTCAATGGAAATCCTTCATTACTAGTGCATTTTTAGATTTAAAGGAAAGATTTGATTTAGAAAGGTCAGAGCAGCCGCTGCGACTTTTCTCTGCTGATGCAGGAATGTGTGTTCCCAACAGGAAGCCGAGGCAGGATTTGGGATACCACCCGAAGAACCACAGCGAGCTTTCGCCTGATAAAACGGTGAGTCCTCTGTATCGCCTGGTTTTGGAGAGGAAGGGTGCAAGGGGTGGGCAGCCATGAAGGACCAGCAGCCCTTTTCCATCCAGAGGACGTGTGTGGTCCAGTTACAGAAGGTCTGCATAGGGGACAGAGGGGATTCCAGGCTTCCAGCCTCCCTGAGGAAAATCCCGTCTGTCCCCTATGGAAAAAAAAATGAAGCTTTATCTTGTTCTCTAGATCCAGAGTTAGCACCTGATTATTTTTAAAATAACAAGCTCGTGTAAAACACACTGACAAGAACAACGTGATGCTACCCACTGATCTCCCCGGTACATGTCCTGCCTTCAAAAATCCATCAAGATGATATTGCCTTCCCAAGCATCCAAACCCGCGGCAGCAAAAGCGTCTCGGAGAGAGTGGGTGACACAAGACAGACGTGCGCTAAGGACTCCCGCACGCCTTCGTCTGGCAAACACTCACCAGCACGGCAGGCGAGAGGCTGCGAGGGAGGGCAGCTTCCGACAAGGTTTGTCACAAGGCAGAGAGTGCTGCTTGTATCTGCTTGTGATTGTTTTCTCCTCCTGCCCAGCCACGGGCAAACTTGAGATGGGACCAAACCGAAGGAGACCTTGGCCTGTGATTAGGAATGGATAAAACAGAAACTTAATTCTTCTGCTTCACTTTGCATCTAGTTGTGTCAGGGTCCTGAGTGCACTAATTGGCCTTAATTACCCTGACCAACCTCACCTCCACCCACTCATCCTCATTAGTCCAGAGGCTCCACTTAAGCTCAGGCCTGGGCACCTAGACCTTGCCAGAGCTGTGTTGTAGGAGCACCTATCTGTAGTCCTGCCTGCAGTCCTGTGTCTTGGATCAGTGTCACACCTATGTTGTAGCCTTGTCCTGTCTCCTGCTGTTCCTAAATGTACCCTGGACCCAGTTCGTCCCCTCACCTTGCCTGGGACTCTTGGTCGTTTCTTTTTACCAGCACCTGGCCCTGCCAACCCTCTTCAGATCCAGTGGGACTGCGTCCTGGCCAGCGAGGGGACCCTTGGCCCTTGTCTCACCTTCCCTTGGATGGAAGGATCACTGAACCTGAGCGCACCGCAGCACCTCGGAATGACATTGCATGAGCACCCTACTTCTAGACCGTGTTCCCTACCTAGCTTTCCAAGGCACGTATGGCAGCTCTTGTGGCTGTTGGACCCGTGAAGACTTTGGCACGTGGCTTATAGGGTCAGGAAGACGTGGCCACTCCTGCCTCGCTGCCATGTTTGTTCCACTTGTACTTATGCAGGTCTTTGGTCAGCTGAAGCACTCTCAGGTATTTGCCCAGAAATTTCTGACATGCCAAAATATTCCCCTAAGATTATCTCCTAAGAGCAGTAACTCAGCTCTGTTAGAGCAGGCTCAACTCTGGCATTTGCTTGTAATGTGATTGAGAGTGTGGGAATTGGCAGGAGACGCAGGGAGCTACCTCATCTTCATGCACATAATCAATAGCAAATCATTACTTAAAAAGTAAAGTGGTTGATGGTGTTTTTGTAGGGCAAGACATGCCCTGCATTTTTAGTCTTTGATTCATACTGCTTAATATGCCATGAGCTGGAGCTCAGCGAGTGGCTCACATTGTAGAAGCTCTCCAGTAGCTCCTGGTGCTACCTCTCAGCAAGTCTGTCACGGTTGCTTCAGCATGTCTGCATCTGTTCTCTGTCCCAGCTCTGCAAGCCTTCCAGGGGAAATCCTTAAGCCCAGACCTTGGAGGGCTGGCACCAAAGCGTATGTGGACAGGGAACCTACGGCTAGGGGAGGGTGAGCTGTGGCAACCCACTCCGTCTTGCAGGAGAGAGGAACCTCGCTTCCATCGTGTTTATGTGAGGGTCTGGCCATGCCTCTTTGAAGGCAATGGCATACTAAAAGCATGTTCTCTGAATTTACGTTGCACATCCATCAGTGCTTCTGAAGTGTCGGCCTTTCTAGACGAGGTGTGCTGCCCCTTCGAGTGCTCCCGCTCAAGTGCAGGATTCAGCCAAGAAGTCTAACGGTCCTTCTCTTACCATTGCAACAGGATTTGCCTTACTCCAATAACCTGCTCGTTGATTCTGGTCTGGAGCTGCCTGTTCAACAAGTGACAAAGCTGGAAAGGATTCTCTCCTGCTTTATTTATACATTGAGGATGTGGGGAGCGTTCCTGCACTGATACCTCCTGTTCTCCCCTTGCACTGACAGCAAGCTAACTCTACTCGCTTCCCTGCAGCTACCCTGGGGTTTCTGTCAGTCTGGGGGGGAGGAGGGGGTCAGGAGGCCTTGGAGAAGAGGTAGGAATTGAGAGGCGCTGCAGCCAGGCTGCTTCAGCTGGGAGGAGGGAAGCACAGAGGAAGGGCAGCAACCAACTTGGGGCTCGTCAGATCTTGGCTCAACGATGGCCTCAACTACCCTGTCCGAGTTTCCAGCGAGACGGAAGCGCTCACATGTTGCCTGTATCCCGGACTGCTGCTCAGTGGTTAATTATGGGCCCCCAGCACAGACCCCAGACCTTCTCCTAATCATATATCCCACCTAGAACCCTCCTCATCCTTAGGTTTATGCAGCTTTAAATACTGCTCATGAGTACAGCTCTGGTCCCCTAGCTATACCATGATAATTAGTGCCTGGTAGACTTCAGCCTGGCACATGGAAGTAAAACCTGCTCAAGTGCTAACACGCACTCGGTGACGGACTACGCGCACTGCGTGGGCATAGTTTTGGCCGTCATTCCCGCAACTGGAGTATGTCTCACACAGTGAATGGGAGAGCTGGGATAGAATCATAGAATCATGGAATTGTTAAGGTTGGAAAAGACCCTTAAGATCATCAAGTCCAGCCATTAACCCAGCACTGCCAAGGCCACCACTAAACCATGTCCTCAAGCACCACATCTCCCTAGCTTTTAAATACCTCCAGGGATGGGGACCCAGCCCCTGCCCTGGGCAGCCTGTGCCAGGGCCTGACTACTCTTTCAGTAAAGAAGTTTTTCCTAATATCCAACCTAACCCTGCCCTGGCGCAGCTTGAGGCCATTTCCTCTTGTCCCATCGCTTGTTACTGGGGTGAAGAGACCGACCCCCACCTCACTACAACCTCCTTTCAGGTAGTTGCAGAGAGCGATGAGGGCTCCCCTCAGCCTCCTCTTCTCCAAACTAAACACCCCCAGCTCCCTCAGCCGCTCCTCATAAGACTTGTTCTCTAGACCCTTCACCAACCTTGATACAGAAGCTGGTTGACCTAACACAATCCAGGCTTAAGGTATGCAGCCAGGCTTTGCCGGGGCAACCTGTCCGTGGTACGATGATTGTCTCAAGCTAATGCTTAAAGATTGCGTCATGGCTAGCTGACCAAACGTCTCTGCACCCATCTACAGCCGGGTCAGGTCTCCCTTCACTTTGCCTCCTCTCTCAAATGAGGTGGTAATGCTCTCTTCCTCCAAGGATGTTTAGCCCAACGGGTTTGCGTTTTCAGTGCGCTACTCAAAGGCTACATTAATGTTGATGATGAGAAAGTGTCCTCGGAGATGCAGAGGAAGGCAGCCATGGGTGTAGCACAGGCTCCACTGAAGCCAGTGACAAATCTGATTTCAGATCAAGGCACCAACTGCTCTGATGCATCACCGAAGCATCCCGGGGCAGCGAGGGACCTAGCCTCCTATGTGCAGTGAAGGAACCGAAACAGGAGAAACCCCAAAATCCTGCTTGTGAAGCTGCCTGGAAGTAGGTAAACCTTGCATCTGCGTGTGAGCCGCTGAAGGCAGCTTCAACGACAACGCGCCAGTTGAGCTCAAGAGGAGCGTGAAGGGTTACGGACACTTGTGCGGTGGCAGGCAGTCCTGGGCAAGGCTGAGCACGTCCTGTGGAGGCCAGCCAGCAGGGCTGACCTGACGTAACTGGGAGCCGAAGCTGGCGCTGGATGCTTAACTTGAAATGGCCCAGGGACTGAACAGATGGCTCCTCTTTATTTGCATGCTACTTGGATTTGTGAGTCAAGCAGAAGAATAACTTAATTTTTGACATTTGCTTCTCCTCAGAGCCCGGCACAATTTATGTTATACTGGCATTTGCGTGAAGGATGTTGCTTTAGGCACAAAACCCATCCTGGCTTTAACCCTAAAAGGAGCCAAATAGGCAGGAACCCTGTTCCTCCCCAGCTCTTTTGTAGGCTCTGCCAAGGCATATCACACTTACACAATGACCAAAGAATCAGGAGAAAACAGTCATTTGGGGCTTGTGGAAGGAAGGGGCAGGGTTGGAGTTAAACTGGACTGGAAAGTATCTATCTCATTTGTAGGCCTGAAATGAGAGACTGTTTGTGGATGAGGTTTACCTCCTATTAAAAATACCCTTCAAGGCCTGTGCAGTTAGTCTTGAGCACAGGGGATAAATTTAGTAGAGTCCTGTTCCTGCTGACATTGACTTAAGTGAAAATAATATATATGGCCAGGGCACAACATCTGCAAGCCAATTAAAAACCTGGCTGATCACACCCAAGATGACAGTTGCCATGACTAGTGTGTCTGTGCGCCACCCCTTCAAGAGGGAAAAAAACAGATCCTGCCTGGCTGTTCAGCATCTTCCTATACCCGTGACAGCTAATGGTGATTATTTGATAGCTTGAGTTGTAGGAGTCTGTCCTCCTCGCCGTAACGGCTGTTCCTGCTGTCCCTGAGTGGTCACAGATGCGACACTCATGGGTTTGACTGTAGGTCCGTAAGAAAAGTCACAGGATAAGAGGATAAAGCACATTTTCTGGCCTGATTGTAAGGCGTGAGAGTTAGCCTGGGTAAAGATGTGTGTGCTTTGGCCAATATAAACATATGTATTTTTCAAAGGATGTATTTGAAATACTTAGTACAAAGAGATGTTCTTGGTTTCCCGGTGGACAAAGTGCAATTCTCCTTCACCTGTAATTTCAAGCAAATACCAGGTGTTGTTAGGGAAACTGGTTTGTGAATGGGAGACAAATCAGCCAGAGCAGGGAGGTCCCTGCCCCTGAAGGTACTCGGAAGGCTGGAGCTCCGGTATGTTTTCCGGAGTTTTCAGCATCTCTTGCATTCACTGTGATCCCCCTCTTGTGGCTAGTCCAGCGCCTGCAAAATTTCCCTGCCTGTGTCTCTCAAGGCTCTGTGGCATTAGGTTCCTGAACCACAATGCTGAAATACAGTGGCTTCATAGGTTAGCTGAGCTGCTCTGACTGTCCTGGCCTGTACTGCAAGACAGCCCAAACTGCGAGATAAAGTGCATCGTCTCAAACCTCTCTGTTGGCCCAGCAGCCTAAGTTACCAACCTGTCTTGGAGCTGCTGACCTTGTGTAAGCTCTTAACGTGCTCCGGTTCTGAAGTAAAACGTGTGGTTTAAACCACATTCGTGGCAAGTTCAGCTGACGCGTTTTCCTTCGCCACATGGACAGGCCACGAGCGCACACAGGAATGATTTAGCAGCCCAGCTCACGGGCCATAACTTGTTATATTACAATAACTTGGTCACATTTGGTGGTGTGTTTCAGATTTGGCCTGAGCCCTGAGTGAATAAAACGTGCCCGGAGCACACAGCGATTGCGGTGTTGCTTGGATGCAAAGAGGTCCCCTGCACGACCTCCTCTACATCCCCTGTGGAGTAAAACGTCCATTGCGGTTCTGACCTCACTGAGTTGGTCGCTTTGAAAATGAGACTGAGCCCAGTGTTCACGTAGAGGTACTTGGATTGGGAACCATGGTGTGGGGACCTGATTCCCCCGAGCTAGCCCTTTGTGTCTCTAGTGTCTTCAGGGAGGCCAGGATCTTTGCAGGCTGAATCCTGTGGCTGGCTATCAAGTGGCCATTTAAGATCAGGACCAGCTCTTCCCTCCTCCTTTGGTGCTGCAGGGAGGTGGGACAGTCATGCTGTGCTCCATGTCCTCTTTAAGATCCATCTATGTGTTCAGACCCAAGCTCCTGAGATCCAGCACCGAAACCTCTTTGAATCTCCTTGCAACTTTTCACCTCCTGTTTTTGGTTTCAGAAACAAAATGCCTGATGTTGAAATAGCCTGGCATTGAGGGTGGGCTGTTCGTTAGACGTGACACAAGCATACTGTGGTGCTTCATCATTTTCTTCATAATTCTTACCCGGAGAGACTCACCACAGCACCGGGCCTGCACCAGAACCCGAAGCACAGCTTACAGCCGGAGGGCTGGCGTGGTTAGCAGCAGCGGGACTGTGCTGCATGGTGAGAATCAGGAATTGCGCTCCCTCTCGTGGCTATGCTCTCCCCTACCTTTTCCTCCAGCAGAAGACCCTAAAGCTTCATCGTGTTTACGGACCGTGCCCATGGCCAGTGCAAGTCCCCAGCACACCCAGAGTTATCAGCGCAACAGAGCCCAGCACTCAAGGCGCTGGTAATTCGGCTTGTAGTTTCATCAAACTGTAGTTGTTTGGGCAAAAATTTTTCCATGCCAGATGTCTGCCTTAGGCTGAAGTTCTCTGGAAAGTTTCAGCCAAACTATTTTGACCATTTCCAAGAACGAGGGGAAAGCACAATGTTTTGCCCAGATTTTGAAAATAAATAATTCCATGAAACTGTTGTAAGAGAGAAAAGCCTCTGTGTGCTGAAGAAACAGCATGAAATTTGGTCCTGCTGTCAAAAAGTGCCATTTGCCACTTCCAGGAAAGTTTCTTTAATTTTTAATTAGTTATAAGCTCTGCAAATCATGGTTTGCGTGTGCTCAGCAGATCCAGTCACAGATTAACAGCTCTGTTCTCCGAGGACTGTCTGCAGCAGGCACGCTCCAGCCCAGGTCTACAAAGGCTTGAGTACGAAATGGCTGCTTCCAGCACTGAAAATAACAGCTGGAAAAAGGAGGAAAGCTGGGGAGAGCAGAGGGGTTCAGAGGTGTTGGGGTGGGACAGAAATGGGTAGGTGCTGTTGGAAATCTCTCTATGGGAGGGATAACAGAAGCTGGCCTAAAGAGAATGATGATTAAGCTCCCGTGAGAGGTACAGGACCAAGCACCCTCTCCCTGCTCCTCCAGGAACGCTTCTCCTTGGTGGCAGGGACAGGGAGGGCAGGTGCCCTCAACATTGGGTCACCTCCTGAGCTAAGCAGCCTTCCCATGCAGGGAGAGTTTCTTCTCATAGCTGCTACGGGGACGGCAGTAAGAGATTCAGTGTTTGGTTGCCGTGCCGTCATCCCGGGGGCAATTTCTGAGGGAAAGCAGGGATGCCTCAGGATCATGTCTAGGGGACTTTGAGCTGGCATGCGATGGAGATGCGCTGACTGATCCGGGGTGTCCATGGGAGCGTTTGCCACCCGGCAGCGCAGCGTTGCAGAGACGCAGGGCAAGCTGACTGGAGCTCTGGGCTGCTCCTCCCAGCACCCTGCCCCTGACATCTAAAGCTTGCACTGGGTGTCTGGACACAGCCCCACAGCGTGCCCCGTGGTCTCGAGCGCAGATAGCATCTGACTGCCTCTTGTCCTGGCAAGAAGGTTTTCTTCTTCCCTTATAACGCTGCAAACCAGATGCCAAAAAGGCACTTTTGCCATCCAGTGGAGGCAAGGTAATTGAGTGGAGGCGTTGACACAAACTGCCTTTGGGGGAAATGGCACGGAGCGGCATCCCTAGTTCAAGAGGCTGTCTGAGTTTAGCAATAGTCTCTTGTTCCCAGGCTCTGGGCCAGGGTAAATTGGCTGCAGTGTACTTTGGGAATGAGGATTTTGCCTCCAGGAGAAAAAGAGCTTAGCACAACTCTGCCGAGAGTCCTTCTTAAGCTCATCCACGCAGAGGAATGGGTGCCAGTTCCTCAGATGGGCTTGTTACCGGACTTCCCTGGGTGTAGCAAATGCTGCCGTTAGCAGGTACAATCAGGAAATACAGACATGGGGGCAGAAGCGGGTAGAGAGGCAGAAGGGGCCCGTGGATTTAATTTGCGTATATGAAGTAGCCTGAGTTGATTGAATGGCATCTCCCCGATGGGGAGGAGGGGAAAGCAGAGACCAGGATGACGACTCTCTCCGTGCTCCGAGCTTTGCAAATGCCAGCCCGTGTTCCCGCACCGTGCCAAGTATTTTAATGCATCACGCGGTATCTGGGAACAATCAGAGTACAAAGAACCTCAGCCCTACACCCTGCCCAGCCCCTGCTGCCCTGGATGCATCCCTGCCCCTGGGTCTGGGTGGTGGATGAGGCAGGAGCCAGGCGAGCTCTGCTCTAGCTGAGAGGTCCTGGGGGGTTCTCTGTTGGCTCCATCCAGCTGCTTTGCCCGGAAATCTTCAAGTTTCAGGACAGTTTGCCCTGCAAGGGGAAGAGTGAATTGGAACGGGCACAACAACTAGAATCTCATGACCTGCATGGCTCCCATCCTCACTGGAGAGGAGCATGGCTGTAGCTCAGACCTCTGGGTTGCCTGAACGAGGGTCTCCTGTGTTAGCTGAGATGTTTGAGGCCATCTCTGGCCTTGCCTTCAGCCACCGCTCCATGACATGTCTCCTGTGAGCCCTGTGTCATGCCCACCAGGCTCCATCTCAGTACCTAGAGCATCTCACATGGCATTGGCGACCTGCATTTAGGCAACTGAATTGAGCCCTTGGCGTTCGTGCTGCCCGCAGGTTGTCCTGAGACGTGCCGTTCCTGCTGCCTGGCTCAGCACTAACTTTCCTGGGTTCTCTGTTCAGCCAGGCTGTCTGGGTGAGTACACCATGGGAAGGTGGTGGGTATGTTCAGAGCTTGGCCAGGGCAGATGAGGGCCCCAAGATCCGAGTCAGGGAGCAGAACAAGCTTCATTTTTCCCCCCTGGACTTTGACCTCCCCTGCACACAGATCAGACATCCCCGTTTCCTACTCGAGAGGCAGTAAGCCAGCAGGATGGAGACCAAAAAAAATCTCTTTTAATGGTTTTTACTTAAAGCAGATTTTTGTATTTAAATTACATACACCTTTAAAAATAAAGGATTACAACTTCTTGAAAGTCCTAGGCTTATTACACCCTATTAAATTTCCTTAATTACAAAATTTGCAAATGCTACCAGATCAGTGGATCAGTCACAGTCAAGGCGAAGCACATGAAGCCCTGGTTTCTTGAGGAACTACCGCAGCTTTTGACAGAAGCCTACTTTTCCACAGATGCAGGGAGACTATTTACTTCATTTCCATTTGCTTGCCTAGCTCAGCTCAATGACTTCTTCATCCAGGACTCAGAAGAGAATTGGCTGTTGAAATAAGCAGCAAAGTGTGTTTTAATCCTCCAGGAACAAAAAAATGAGGTGTGAAGAACCACTAGTTCTAAAAAATCTTGTTTCTGGTCACTACGTACATCTGTCAAGTCAGGTCACTGACAACGGGACTTTCTTCATTTGAGTTGGTTTTCAACAAACTGATGTTTCCCTATTTATCCAACACATTTAGGCTTCATCCCTGAGAGCTCTGGCCGGGAGCAACCCGTGTCCATGCTGCTTGACTCTCCCGTCCTTCAAAACAGGGTGGCCCTCTACAAACTGCTTGCTGGCACACGGGTCTCGGGTCCCAGGTCCATGAGAATAAATTTGAATAAACTCATTAATAATTCATTTTCCCACTGCATTTTAGTTAAATTCCATTAAAGTCTGTGATTTTCTTGCCTAGAAAGGTTGGACCAGATGATCCTTGAGGTCCCTTCCAACTTGGTATTCTATGATTCTATGATTCTATGATTTGGTATAAATGAGTAAATACATGTGCAACATCCATTGTTCTATAATGTAAAACATCTATGTTTTAAAATTGAAAAAATGGGTATTCATTTATATGGTGGCCTAAATAGGTGTTTCTGTCCTAAAATCGTAGCAAAATAGAGCTGGGAGGGACCTCGGCCGTTCATCTCATCTGTTCCCTACACCCAAGACAAGGTTAGCTGTGATTTCTGGCCCAGTTTTCACCTCCAGTGGTGGATATTCCACAATCTCTGCTTTGATCGCATACCCACCTAACAAAATAACAAAAAATTCAGCAAAATGTTTAGTTGGAAATCAGCATATTCTAGTAGTTACTAGTAAATGTCCTAGGGAAAACAAAAGAACTCTTGTTGCAAAACAAGATTAAAAATAATGTTTTCAAACATGACCACGTTTGAAAATTTAGTTAATTTGATTGAAACTGGTTTTGGCACCAGACCTCACCCCAACACCCCTCACTCTTTATTTTTAACCTGGACCAGTTCGCTGATCTGCTTTAGTGCCAGGACAACTGAAGAGCATGGGGTGATGTAGTGAGCAGCCAGGGTGGGGAGAGCAGAAATTTTTTAAGCTGGCATTGCTGCAAGGGAGAAGGTCCTTGCAAATCATCCTGCTGCTGGTTCAATGCGGCTACTTTGCTCGGCTTTCCCTTAACCCAGCAGGTTACCTGGCTTCGCCAGCAAGTTAAAGCGGAGATGAGCTGCCAGGGACGAGCTCAGGGTCTCCTGTTGTAAAATCATAGCAAAGCATTTTGCTTTTCAAACGCTTGTCTAACCCAACGGGAATAATTTGCGAAGGAATCCTGACTATACTTGTCGTTCAGTTCATTATCTTTATGATCCCGTCCCTAAAAACGCTTAATGGTTAATAAACCTTAAGGAAATACAATCTTACAGGCAAATGTTTTGGCTGAGCATCTGCTTCGATACTGGGAAGGGCTGGTCTTTTGTCTCTTTAATTGCCTTTTTGACCTTTTCAGAATACAGACTTTTACATTAGCCATAGGACAGCTGCACAGAATCGGTGACACTGAACCCCTGGCGGCGCGTCCCCTACAGATGCTCTTGCTCCACAGCTATTTTGATGTTAACCTTTCTGCAGGTTCTGTTATTCATCCCAGAAAGGCTCTTTAAAAACCCCAAGGAAGAGTCCTGGCATTTCCGAAATGTCCACAGGGAGGCCCGGTGGCAGTTTGGAAGAAATCCTAGTTTTGTGATGCCAACTCTTCAGCCTGTGTCAAGATATGACTGCAGAGCCTCATTTGCATACCTGAAAATGTTTTAGAAGAGAGGTCAGCATCGCTGCACCACATTTGTAGGAGACCCTCAGTCCCCAGTGAGATGGTCTGCATGAGCAAAGCTGGGCTACACCTATACCACAAGGGGAAAAGCTTCAGAGATCAGCCTAATGTCATCTTAGGCTGAGCTTGAGCATTTGAAGCAAAGACAGTGGGCAAATCTAATCCTGAGACCAGGTCTGGATGTGTGCTTAGCTGATCATGTAGTCACGGCCTGAGTGAGCTGCCTTAGCGGGCTGGGAGAAGATGATGAGACCATGGGGATGATGGGACCACGGGGAGGAGGTAACTAAGAGGCAGCAAGGAGGTGCAGTCTTCCTCCGAGGGGCCTGTGCTGGACCATCTCCTGCAGATTAATGTACAAGCTAATCCTTTCTTGCAAAACAGTGCCATGGGGAAGCTGTGCCTTTTTACTCAATAACCCATGGGTTAGCACACCCATCTGGAAATGCTTGAGGAGACCTTGAAGACCCCTTCCCAGCTTTGAGGAGATGAGCCACCTGGCAAGTTATTCTGGAGTGGGGCTTGTTCAGCTTCTTTCTCTGTTTTGTATAAAATAATTAACAGGCGGAGAGAGGGAGACAGAGAGAACATGTGAGTTTACAGCTCATTGCCTAGGCATTTATCTAGAAGGGGAAGACCAAGTCCCGGCTCTTAAGAGTGCTTAAGTTAAAGAGAAAACTGCGCATAGCTCCACAGACTCTGCCCAAGGACCTGCTTTGTACCCAAAGGAAACCAGAAAGTTAAACCAAGACTAATGAGGAGAGATGAGTGTGGAGTTTCCAGGTCAGCAGTGGCCTCCTTAGCGTCACTGCCCAGGGATCAGCGAAGTCTGGAGACCACATATCTCAGCTGTGGACCTCGGGCCCGAAGTCTTTTCATGGATTAACTATCATCAACATGGCCAGGCATATCAAAAATACCTGCCACCTTAACATCTAAATACAAGTGATAAAAGTAGCATTTGTTGATGGCAGGTTCCTTCCTTAGGAATGGAGAGATGCCCTCATTTTTGCCCAATTCCTGTTTTTTTTTTTAAAGTGAAAGGCCCTGGAGGAAAGGTTTGCCCTTATTATAAATATGATTTAGCTGGAGCTGCCTCCTGGCCTTCCATCAATGATATGTCATTGCAATGACAGTGGTGTGTTTAGAGAGCCTTTGTTCTTGTGTTCAGTGAATTGATCTCCATCTGAGGAAGTATCACTCACTGTCAGAATTAAAAAACAGCCCGTGAAAAAGAAAAGGAGCAGCCTGACTTCAAAGGGCTGTGGTTCTTTTCTTGTGGCCTCTCCTAACCTGCACGCAGCTGAAAAACTTGTTTGACCCAATTCATTTAAGGCCTCCTTCTTCCCCTCCAACAGACAAAGACACACAAACAATAAGTGCATTCAGGTGCAGAAGAGGGAGGGAAACCCAGAGACCCAGGCGAGGCTCCCGCTGCACACACCCTGTTCCCACAGATAAGCACAAAGACGGAGGAGTGACAGGTTATCTTGGGCAGAACCAGCTACATGCGAGGTCTCCTTGAAGTCAGTGGTGTGTGTGGAGAGATGCTATCTTTTATTAGGCCAACTGGTAGAGTCAGAAAAACTAGACCAGCTCTCAGGTGCACAAACCCTTCTTCAGGCCGGGGAAATATCTGGGCCACCTGAAGCCAGGAGGTGCAGGAGATGTCCTAGGAGGGACAGAGCGGGGTAGAAGGTGGGGAGAGGCAAGTAGTTGGCTAGGACAGCCCTGAGCTGAGTGTCTGGTGGGTTGGCTTAGCATAAAGACTCTGAGGAAGACCTTATAGCAGCCTTCCAGTACTTAAAGGGGGCCTACAGGAAAGATGGGGAGGGACTTTTTACAAGGGAGTATAGTGATAGGATGAGGGGTAACGGTTTTAAACTGAAAGAGGGGAGATTTAGATTAGATATTAGATATTAGAAGAAATTCTTTACTGTGAGGGTGGTGAGGCACTGGCACAGGTTGCCCAGAGAGGTGGTAGATGCCCCATCCCTGGAAGCATTCAAGACCAGGTTGGATGGGGATTTGAACAACCTGGTCTAGTGGAAGGTGTCCCTGCCCATGGCAGGGGGTTGAACCAGATGATCTCTAAGGTCCCTTCCAACCCAGACCATTCTATGATTCCATGATGTTTAAGTGATTCTTTTTTTTGGACCAATTTATGTTCTGACTCACTGCATGACATCTCATCTCTGACTGGCGTACGGCCACGGGTGGGACTTCAGCAGCAACATCTTCCATCAGTTTAAGCTGCCATGAAAAGGTCCTTCAAGGTCATTACCAGGCATTAACAGGGTGCCTGGGCTGGCAGCTGTGACCTTGGAAACCTCCAAGGTCTGATGACATGCTCAGGAGAGTTATCTCTGCAGCAGAGGTACCAGACCACTCCCGAGCAGGGCTGACTGCAGTGGGCAGCCCTTTCTTCCAGCAGGAGCACAACCTCATATAGAGATCTCTGGATTTTTTTTTCCCCCATTTCTATTTTTAAATGTGCTCCAAGCTAAAATCCTCATTTTTTCTTCAGTGATGCATGTGCCTTCATTTCCTCAAGCTGGTATTCATTCATTCCTTCCTCCCTTCTCTTTTCCAAGAGAAATGTCTTAACATTTGCAAAAAGGAACTATTGTTTTTACACTTTAGAAATGTGAACATGTCACTGTAGCAATTATCTCCTAAACTTAACTAAACAGGCCTAATGCTGTTAAGCTTAATAGGAACTTTGTCACCTCTGAGCACTTTTCTCTTTATTAATGACTCATTGTAAAGCACATTATCTCTGGTGTCACTTTCTCAGTCCTGCTTCACTGCAGTTGGATGTAACATTACCTCAATGCAAGCAGATCTCAGCCAGGGATCTGCCCGGTGCGGGCACAAACAGCTCTGCAAGCTCTTTGTTGGATGTCGATGATAAGATGCAAGTAGAAGACCAGATAAAACCAGCCAGTGGATAGCAGCAGTCAGATAAGCACGGGTACCAATGCCAGATGCCTGAGGGGGCTTGGTGGCTGGTTCAACACAGCCAGGAACAGACTAATAACATGCTAAGTGGTTGGGGTTTGAAGATAATACTGCTGGGAAAAAGGCCAAGGGACGAAACCAGCATGGAAACTGAACACCTTGAGCTTTCAGGTGGTTCTCCAAGGCTGATTGAAGCCTGTAAAAGTCTGCATTGCCCCTGAATACCATCACCTTGTGACCAGCACCAAGGAGGTGCTCCGGGCTGTTGCACACAGCATGGGTGAACACAGCAAATACAACGCCATATAGCCTGGACCAGGCTTGCACCTCTCGTCACCAATAAATCATCATGTACAAAAAGCCCTTTGTGAACCCACTCCATATGTGCTAGAAACGAATTTGTTTCAGTCATCCCCAATCACCCAGCTAGACCCTATTCATGGAGGAGTCCTCCAAGCTTATCCGTAACTAATCATGCCACCAGTGCCTACAGGTAGAGTTCTTTGCAAGCATCAGTGAGGTTCTACAAGGAGACAGCACCCCAAGTGATTTTAAGCTTGTACATCTCTGATAGTCAAAAGAATTGAACCTTGAAATACACAAGTTACCATTCGCCAGCGGAGCTGTGGTTTCTATGTATATACTCTACACCTATATCCCTCCCGTTAGT
Organism: Theristicus caerulescens; assembly: GCA_020745775.1. Lineage (NCBI taxonomy): Eukaryota > Metazoa > Chordata > Aves > Pelecaniformes > Threskiornithidae > Theristicus > Theristicus caerulescens. The sequence continues at coordinate 3,749,509 of CM036583.1, read as the reverse complement.
GACCACTAGTTAGTAGGTTGAAATACCTGACACTTGTGGGCTTAGATCATGCATAAGGACAGTTACAGCTACTCAGCTGTGGTAGGATATCATTAAGCTTCTCTACTTAGCCATGCCTGTGCTCTCAGCTTCCTTATTTTAAACACAGTTACCCTGCACATATCGGTATATCACACCTGTATGTTCCTGTTTAAATGATGGTTGCACCAGACTGAGCTGGAGAACTAAGTGAGAGAAGCTGTTGTCTTTTCAGATGGCACTTCCCTGAGCAAGGGTTAGGAAGGTGATACACAGATTTATCTGTCTTGGTAGGAGGTGGCGACAGTCCTTGTGTCTGTCACCTGAGGGTTTCCCTTGAGTCCCGATAATCTGAAGTGTAATAACTCATAACTATTATCAGGCACTTCCACAACAGCCAGGGTGGGACGACCTCCCCCAGCAAGCTCCCTGCTTGCCGCTCCCAGCTCTCACACTCCTGAAAGAGAAATATCTCCTGCCAAGATATTTCACGCTAGTGGCAGAGAGATTTGGGAAGTGCACAAGAGAGGCTAATCCTGGCATTCATCTCAGCCAGGCTCCAAAAACCTGAGCATCAGCATGTACAACACAGAAAGGTGTCTTTGAGCAGTTCCCAGCAGCAGAGTACATTAGCCTCCCTCAAACCCAGCATACGCATCCCTGGGCAGCCTCTGGGCCGGGCAGTACATCATTTGTTTCTCAGTGAGCTGTTACCCAAGGTCCAGATGATGACTCTTGGCTCCTCGCGCCCAGTCCAATTCCACGCCTGCTGCTCTACTGTAGCCTTGCGATTCCTAAGCTATATATCACAGCACATTTATTCTGACACCCTGTGAGTGCGCAGGTTAGTGCTGCTCTGCCAGGCTCAGCAAAGGCTTCTAAATATATTAGTGAAGGAGAAAGATCTGGGATGGCTTCCAGTTTTAACCAAGGTCACATTGGCGAGTGCTGGTGTACAGCACAGGGATATTATACACAGCATCTTTCATGCGAGCTGTATTCCACCTGTGCACGGCATTTCTGTAGTGCAACAGAAAGAAATGGGAAAGGATGACAGAAACAAGAAGCCTGGGAGATATCTAAAATTTTGCCATGGCTATGTTGTGTAGCTCAGGATCTTTGTAGTTCTGTTTATTTTTCTACCAAAAAAAAAAAAAAAAGCCCAAGCCCAAACCCAAACCATGTTACTTACCTGCTTCAAATGGTAGACTCAGGCATAATGTTTTTCAAAGAGCTCAGAGCTTTGAGCCCTTGGATTTATCCTAGCAGACAATTTTCCCATTAGGAAGCAGCCAAATGCTCCAGGGAAGCATACACTGCTGGAAACAGCACCTGCATTCCAGATTTACCCAAGTCTCTTGATGATGCATCCTAAGAAGAGCTCTTCTCCTAGCCACAAGAAAGGGCTGGGAAAGTTTAGGTAAGGCCAAGGACTGGAGGTGAGACACATCACAGATGAAGGTTTGAAATCCCCCCTCTGGCAGGGGTGACTCTCTGCGACTCTCTCCATGGGAAACGGAAGAGACCTGGACTTTTAATTGCAGCCCTGGACTGGAGGAGGAGACCCAGGAGGAGCAAAAAGAGAGAGGAATAAAGAAGAGGTGCATAATTTGAGACAGCAAGGAAAGAGGCAGGCTGCTCTGGTAGAGGACAAGGCTCAGCTAGGGCCAGCTTATGAGCCTGGCAAAAAAAGCAGAAGGAGGTTTTACTTTTGTTGGCTTTCGGTGGGGTTCAGGAGCCCCTTAAGGCTGGGGCAGCTTCCCCATTTCTGCAGCAAGGCAGTGGAGAGCCTTGTGCTCCCCCGAGAGCAGGTGAAGGGCAAAATCTGGGGGAAGAAGGAGCAGGTTGCGATAAATTACCGCTCCATCTTTCGAGGCTCAGTGACTGAGAGCTGTGCTGGGGTCTCACTTAACCCTGATAAATGTGGTATTGGAAAGGATGCTGGGAGCATCCTGGTGCTCTGTAGTGATGTGTTTTCCCATGATTATTCATTTATGGTGAGGCAGAGGGTGGGGTGGGGGTTAAACTTAGCTTCTTAAAGAAACTCCGTCTTCTGCCTGTCTCCCCCTCTAAAGCTATTAGATATTTCAAGCTGGAAAAGAGTTAGGAGTCCCAAAGATAGACTTATGCCTTAGGTGGAAATAAGGCTCTAGGTAGAAAAGAAAGACCTTTTCAGTGCCCCAGCGAGAGGAAAGCTGTCAGGGGAGGACCCTGAAACACCGATAAGGCAGAACAGTGTTATGGAAGTCCTTGGCTGCAGGACGAACATCGGGCAGGCTGCAGAGCATCGAGCTGTGCCACGCTAATCTGCTTCTCTAAGGCCACCCTTAGTTACTGATGTGCTTTGTCAGTAGAGCAGGCAATGTTTTGTCTACTTGCCTTTATTTTTAGCTGCCTTGGGTCAGCAAAACAACTCAGACAGTAGCGTTACAGGACCTGCGTCTCCAGATCTAATCAGCTGGCTCTGAGCCATCCCCTAGGCAGATAGCTAGCCTGCACTCAGTAATTTCTTCCTTCTCCCCAGCTCGTCTTGCTCCCACTGACTGGTGCCTCCACCTCCTCCTGACGGTCCCAGCTGGCGGCTCTGGTACCCTGCCCTAACTGCACAGTGCAGAGATCTTCAAACCTGGTGCTCAGGGGTCCGCTCTGGGCACAACTTTAGCCTTGGTCCAAGGCTTTGCAAGTGAGCTTAGTGCCTGAGCATCGGGATGGAGGTGCTCATCCCCCTGGGGTGTCTGCATCTCGCTCCTGCCCTCCTGCACTGCCTGCACCGGGAGGTCCAGGCATAGGAGCACGCCTCTTCCTTTCTCCCTGAAACCCACAGGCTTTCCGCCATCATGTGAAGAAGTTGGTTGTTATTAACGTGCCACAAGTGCTGGGGGGAACGACAGAAACTTTCTGTGGATTTGTCCTCGAGTCAGACTGTGCCTGAAATGGCTGCGTGGCCTTTGGAGCTGCTGGTGTGCTAGAAAACTGGATGTTCATGTTCAGGGCCAAAACTGTACTGCGGCACACTGCTCTGGGTCTCCAACGCTGGCTGGAGGACAAGGTAAGGGGAGGGATGTTAGCCTTCAGTTATCTTTCCACTCAGTCCCTGAACAGAGGTTGAAAAAATCAATGTCACAAGCCACAGTCAGAGCAGGACTGGGCAGACCCTCCAAACTGAAGCATAGTTTTGGTCTAGAAATCATCTAACAGTGTCTTGCAAAACTTCCAGGATTTCATGGGCTGGACTCGAACAGAAATGCCACAGGCAGCGCTGCCAACCCCAAGCATTCAAATACCATGAGTCAGCCCCCCCCTCCCCAACTCTTCCAAGTCTCCTTTCCTCTCTGGTTTGTTTTTTTTTTAACTGTGAGGTTAAACTTGGTTCATATTTTCCAGGTTCCTCCACTCCTCTTCTCCCCCATGTTTTAGGAGGGCTAGAAACTTAACTGTTTTTCGGGTGAGGGGGTGTTTCTAAAAGGAAGAGGAGATGCAATGCTCTAAATCCCTGGAGCAGGGCCCTAAGTAACGTTGTTATGTGACTTATGATAAATTTGGGTGATTTGGCAGCGCTTCAGTCTGGATCCTTATTTAATTGCCTGCAGATCCTGCCTTGTCATTAACACAAGAGGTCAAGGTACTGGCAGGAGTTCTGTGATTTGTGGATGCACACTTAGCTTATAAAAACACCCCTGTCTTTGCCTCTGAGTGAGCCCTCCTTGTTCATCCAGCTGTTACAGCTGTTCTCCCCCATCCTGAGCTCCTTGAGCTGATTCTGCTCCTCCTTTCCTTTGCAAGGTGCCCTATGCAATGCCTCTGCTCAAACACGTGTTTGGCCAGCTACACGCTCGCTGCAGCAGCAGCTGGGCATCCTAAACGCTCATTAAAATTGGTATATTTTAATAAATGTGGTCCAGGAAATGTTTCTTCCTCTGAAGCTTCCAGGGGAAAGGAAGCACAGAGGAAGACAAGTGAGCAGAGCCCAAGGATCATCCAGCAAGTTCTTTGAGTAAAGACAGAGCATCTGCCAGGAAGCAGCACGCGTACAGCACGCAGCACGTGTGAGTCTACTGAATCCTGCAGCATCTCTCAGCTGCATGAAATGCACCACGCTTGCAGCTGGGGGGATCTCCAGCCTACATTTGCAATGCACACTTTGAAACCAGCTTCATCCTAGGGACTGGTGAACTCTTTTTTCATGGGACTTGATGAAAGAGTTTTGTAACTCCTCATGGAAGACCAAAAAAATGTTCTGGTCATCCTCAGGCCTCCCTGAAGATCAGGGTTTGGGGCTGAGGATTTCCTCAAAACCACAGGTTGCTCCTTATGACTTGCTCCAAGCCCTATATAGCTCTTTTTACCTGCAAATACTTACTACCTGCTGATAGCACATCAGCAAAATGTTCCTCCAAAAGGACAGAACTTGGGTAAACAGCATTCAGCATTATTCTTTCCTTATTCCTGGATTATCGAAGGGCTGACTTGCAACTACCATGGGCTCTTGTAGGGGATCCTAGTACTCCCCGTCCTGCTCTGCGCTGAAAATGGTTGGTGAGACTCGCAGCAGACCGTAACTCCGACGTTGCGAGCCACATTGCATGCATGGCTGTTGCAGCTTGCAGCATCCAAAGGGTCTGCAGACTCCAGGATGCTGAAAGGACAGTTTGCTGGGCTGCAGCAGCAGGAGAGCGCTGCCTGTGATGGGTTTGGTGCCTGGCAGAGGGATGGATGGCTGCAGACAGGCAGTCTCTGGCACCCCTGTGTGGCCGCCTGCACAATCACAGCCTGGGGGTGGGGACTGCAGCTCCCTGGCAAGTGGAGAAGACAGGGAAGCATTTCTGAAGGGTCAAGAGGGGAGGTTAAATGCTGTCTGTCGAGCCAGCAAGTCCCTGTGAAGGATGGGAGCCCTCTTGTCCTTCGTGCAGGGCCAGGAGGTCCTTACAGAGAGAATCACAGAATCATAGCATCGTTAAGGTTGGAAAAGACCTTTAAGATCATCAAGTCCAACCGTTAACCCAGCACTGCCAAGGCCACCACTAAACCATGGCCCTAAGCACCACATCTCCCCGGCTTTTAAATCCCCCCAGGGATGGGGACTCAGCCCCTGCCCTGGGCAGCCTGTGCCAGGCCCTGACAGCCCTTTGGGGAAGGAGTTTTTCCCAATCCCCAACCTAACCCTGCCCTGGCGCAGCTTGAGGCCGTTCCCTCTCGTCCCATCGCTTGTTCCTGGGGAGAAGAGACCGACCCCCCCGGCTCCAGCCTCCTTTCAGGCAGTTGCAGAGAGCAATGAGGGCTCCCCTCAGCCTCCTCTTCTCCAGGCTGAGCACCCCCAGCTCCCCCAGCCGCCCCTCCCCGGCCTTGGGCTCCAGACTTCTTTGGAAGGGCACCTGGAGCCCTTTGGATGTGGGCACCTGGAGCAAAGCACTGAGGAAGGGACCAGGCTTTTGGGTTTCAGTGCCTGGGCACAGCCAGGGTGCGACCCTGTCTGCTGTGTTCCTACAGCTGGGGCAGGGGAGCAAGAAAATGAGCCTTTTTTTAGACTGATTGACTGCTGTCAGTGGAGGTATAAACTGGATCTACACAGAGAGCTTATGGTGATAGCTGTAATCTGACTTAAATAGCAGAAAGCTGGTGTTATAAGGCTATGGATGGTGCAGCAGCGATGCCGTTAGCTGGGTTTAACCCTCTTGTCCATCCTCCATAAATTACTTCCTTGGTAAAACAGCTGAGAAACCACAAATAACCAAAAATACAACTCCAGTGCTGCAAGCTGGCTGCCCATGGCCAGGCCGGCATCGGGGAGCACAGCCAGGCACAGCGGGTGGGAAGCTCTGTAGAGGGCTGAGACCCCCACTCCTATCCAAGGTCAGGGGGCCCCTGAGGCCTCCCAGTCCCCTTCCAGTCCCCCCCCATCACCGGATCGCAGCAGGCGAGTGAGAGCGTGCTCCCACGGCACCTGGCTCCGTGGCAGTGTGCTCCAGCATGGTGCTCCAGCAAGGTGCCCTGAGAAACGGCGAGCTCCTTCCACCCTCGTTCTTCTGGCCTCCAGCTTATCCTGCTATTTAACCCAGCCCTCTCATTACATTTGCTCCCCAAGCTACTCCCTAATTTAATTTCCATTCCTAGGGAACTCAGGAAAGGTGGATTTTCCCCCAACCCTGTTTCCTATCCCTCTTCGTGCCTCTTTGGAGAGGTGGGGGAAGCACTTGGAGAGGTGAAACCCACCTTGCAAAAGGCATCAGGGTTGGAAGCAGGACCCAGATTTGTTGCCTCTGGACAAGTGCTGACCATAGCTGGGGGCAGAGCTGGCCCTTGCGAACGTCAGCCCCACCTGGGCCACGTGCAGGGACATGGTGTGGCGTGTCCGGCTGTGCCACGTGTGGGCACCAGGTCTCTGCATGCGTGTGGGGGGTCCCTGGAGCAGCCGTGCTCAAGCAGGTGATGGGCAGGACCAAGAAAAACCTGGAAAGGCTCTTCTCCAAATGGTGGAGAGTGTAGATAAGAGCCCTGGGCTTAGAGCAGGACCCAGGGCCTTGGTGCAGATGCATTTGGAGAAAAAGATGGCAGTGGGATCAGTCTCACTTCAGTGCCACCAAATGCTACCCTCTATGTGGCACCATGGCCATTGAGAGGGGATCCGGACCAAGCAGAGCAGCCGGTCAGCACCCAGCAGGCCACAGCTGGTGCTGAGCAAGCTTCATCAGTCATGGGCAAAGGCAAAGTCCTGATCTTAAAATCAAAGGCTCTTGTGCTTTTGGGTTGCTGGGTTGATGCACAGGAACCCAGGAGAGATCTCATTGGGCCAGATCCTTCCTGGTACAGAGCTGCATTGCTGGGACATGGCCAGCTGCTCCAGCAGGGAGGCCAGCTCTGCGTAGACACAGCCCTGGACTTTCTCCTGTGCATGGAAGAACTTCCTAGTGTCCCACCAGACCTTCATGCCCGAGTCCAGTTCTTAGCATGCTGGCAGTCCTGTACTTCAAAATTGTTGTTATTTGAAATAAGCTGCAGCCCCAATTACCTCTCCCCAGTGCAAATGATGTTCAGGGAAGTAAAACAGGTCTCAGGCTATGCCCATGAAGTCTTAAGACCAAGCAGAGAAGGTACAGTCACATACGGGTGTGGAGATGGCCTCTGGAGAACAAAATACTGATTACTTCCAGGGGAAGAACAAGACAGCATCCAAAGGAGGTCAAGGAGCAAATTAAAACAAACTTTAAAGTATCTTCTTGCAAAGATGCAGCTATGGGACTTTCTGCTGCAGGTTGTCTCTGCCTTTTCGTCTCCAGCCCTGGCTTCAGGAAGGCCCTGAGCTGTATTCCCAGAGGAAGGGGTGGTTAGAAGAAATTGAGTTGGGAGCTGCATCCAATTCACACCTTTAACTCCTGGCTGCTGGAAGCTATGTCACTTCTTATCATGCTGTTCCTGGCAGCATTTCCCCAAGCAGTCAGGGTTATGAGATGATACCTGTCCCCATGGCAGGGGCAGAGCTTGCTGCAGAGCTTGCAGCCAGGCTGACGCCAGGTCTGGAGTGGGTCTGACCACAGTTACACTTGGAGTGATCTCATAGCGATGTTTTCAGCCTCAGGATGCCTTTGGGCAGGGGAAACAATCCCCAAACGGCTCTAGGTGGGAGCGCTCAGCTCGGGACCCTGCCTGGGCACTGAAACCTCAGTGGTGAACACCTCTGCAGCACAGGAGCACCTCTAGCAGCTGGCACGTCCAGCCCAGCCAACAAACGGCTTTGCCAGGCAGCCGGTCGTAAATCCAACCTGCCGTGGGTGGTAGCTGCGATGGGAGCAGGCGCCGTGGGCTTTTCTGGTGTCCCCATCTCCATCATCAGCCAGTGCTTTTTCCCTGCCGACCCTTTCCTTTCCTAAACTTTTCCCCAAAGCAGAGCTACCTGATAAAGCTCCAAGCAAGAAATCTTAAAACCTTCCTCTGATCGTGTATGAACCCTGCCAGGATGGTCTGACACCGAGGTGGCAAAGGGACCCGCTTGCTTGTCACAGCCCCTGGGGTGGGTCACTGGGGGAAGGGACATCCTCGGGGACGGCTGGGAACTCGCCGTCCCTCCTCCTTGGCTCCAAGGCGCAAGGGAAAAACTTCGTCTTGTGCAAGATTGTGGGCAGGGAGGGATGAGTGACCTGAAGAAAGGGCTGCAAGAGCAGATTTCATGCATCTGGTTTGAGAGCAGGACAGATGCTGAGCCCAAGGGGCTGCAGGCAGTCGGGGAATGCGGTGGATAACGAAATGCAATGAGACAGCCTGTCCCAGATGGTCCCTCACGGCAGCTCATGGGGCGGTCGCTGGCCTTCCTGCCGGCAAGACGGCCGGGGTCGGAAGCACAGCATGATGCCTCTCATCCCCACCACCCTCAGCATCCCTCCTGCTCTCATCCCTTTCCATGGGATGCTCCGTAACACTGCTGGGCCCCTCTGCGCCATCCCTCATGGTGCTGTAGGAGATGGTTTGGGAGATGCCCCGCGTGCGCTGAGGTGGGAAGGGCCCCCCCCATGTTGTCTGGCTGCAGGTGGTAGCCGTGGGTGTGCAGGCAGGGTGGCAGGCAAGGTCCTCCCCGGGCCCCACAGGCCCTGTGTGAGGCCTGGCTGGAAGGGGAGGATGGTGGGGCTGCCGGCAGGGCTGCAGCATGGGGGTGCAGGCAGGGGCTCGGGGGGGTGCAGGCAGGGGCTCAGGTGGGTGCAGGCAGGGGCTCGGAGGGTGCAGGCAGGGGCTCTGGTGGGTGCAGGCAGAGGCTTGGGGGGGGTGCAGGCAGGGGATTCGGTGGGGGTGCAGGCAGGGGCTCGGGTGGGTGCAGGCAGAGGCTTGGGGGGGTGCAGGCAGGGGATTCGGTGGGGGTGCAGGCAGGGGCTCGGGTGGGTGCAGGCAGTGGCTTGGGGGGGTGCAGGCAGGGGCTCAGGTGGGTGCAGGCAGGGGCTCGGGGGGGTGCAGGCAGGGGATTCGGTGGGTGCAGGCAGGGGCACAGGCAGGAGCAGGCAGGGGAGTCGGTGGGGGTGCAGGCAGGGGCTCAGGTGGGTGCAGGCAGGGGCTCGGGGGGGTGCAGGCAGGGGATTCGGTGGGTGCAGGCAGGGGCTCGGGGGGGTGCAGGCAGGGGCTCGGGGGGGTGCAGGCAGGGGATTCGGTGGGTGCAGGCAGGGGCACAGGCAGGAGCAGGCAGGGGAGTCGGTGGGGGTGCAGGCAGGGGCTCAGGTGGGTGCAGGCAGGGGCTCGGGGGGGTGCAGGCAGGGGATTCGGTGGGTGCAGGCAGGGGCTGAGGCAAGTGCAAGCAGGGGAGTCGGTGGGGGTGCAGGCAGGGGCTCAGGTGGGTGCAGGCAGGGGCTTGGGTGAATGCAGGCAGGGGCTCGGGTGGGTGCAGGCGGGGGCTCGGGGGGTGCAGGCAGGGGCTCAGGCACAGCAGGCAGGGGATTCGATGGGTGCAGGCAGTGGCTCGGGTGGGTGCAGGCAGGGGATTCGGTGGGGGTGCAGGCAGGGGCTCAGGTGGGTGCAGGCAGGGGCTCAGGCAAATGCAGGCAGGGCCTCAGGCGGGTGCAGGCAGGGGTTCGGGGGGTGCAGGCAGGGGCTCAGGCGGGTGCAGGCAGTGGCTCGGGTGGGTGCAGGCAGGGGATTTGGTGGGGGTGCAGGCAGGGGCTCAGGCGGGTGCAGGCAGGGTGGGTGCAGGCAGGGGCTCAGGTGGGTGCAGGCAGTGGCTTGGGGGGGTGCAGGCAGGGGATTCGGTGGGTGCAGGCAGGCACTCAGGCAGGGGCTCAGGTGTGTGCAGGCAGGGGCTCAGGCAAATGCAGGCAGGGGCTCGGGTGGGTGCAGGCAGGGGCTCAGGTGGGTGCAGGCAGGGGCTCAGGTGGGTGCAGGCAGGGGCTCGGGTGGGTGCAGGCAGGGTGGGTGCAGGCAGGGTTCAGGCGGGTGCAGGCAGGGGATTCGATGGGTGCAGGCAGGGGCTCGGGGGGGTGCAGGCAGGGGATTCGGTGGGGGTGCAGGCAGGGGCTCAGGCGAATGCAGGCAGGGGCTCAGGCGGGTGCAGGCAGGGTGGGTGCAGGCAGGGGCTCAGGTGGGTGCAGGCAGTGGCTTGGGGGGGTGCAGGCAGGGGATTCGGTGGGTGCAGGCAGGCACTCAGGCAGGGGCTCAGGTGTGTGCAGGCAGGGGCTCAGGCAAATGCAGGCAGGGGCTCGGGTGGGTGCAGGCAGGGGCTCAGGTGGGTGCAGGCAGGGGCTCAGGTGGGTGCAGGCAGGGGCTCGGGTGGGTGCAGGCAGGGTGGGTGCAGGCAGGGTTCAGGCAGGTGCAGGCAGGGGATTCGATGGGTGCAGGCAGGGGCTCGGGGGGGTGCAGGCAGGGGCTCAGGCGAATGCAGGCAGGGGCTCAGGCGGGTGCAGGCAGGGTATTCGGTGGGTGCAGGCAGTGGCTCGGGTGGGTGCAGGCAGGGGCTCAGGCAGGTGCACACAGGGGATTTGGTGGGGGTCCAGGCAGGGGCTCGGGTGGGTTCGGGCAGGGGCTAAGGCGAATGCAGGCAGGGGCTCAGGCGGGTGCAGGCAGGGTGGGTGCAAGCCAGTGGCTCGGGTGGGTGCAGGCAAGGGATTCGGTGGGTGCAGGCAGGGGATTCAGTGGGGGTGCAGGCAGGGGCTCAGGCAGGTGCAGGCAGGGTGAGTGCAGGCAGGGGCTCGGGTGGGTGCAGGCAGTGGCTCGGGGGGGTGCAGGCAGGGGATTCGGTGGGTGCAGGCAGGGGCTCAGGCGGGTGCAGGCAGGGGTTCAGGTGGGTGCAGGGAGGGGCTCAGACAGATGCAGGCAGGGGCTCGAGCGGGTGCAGGCAGCGGCGCTGCCCGCAGTTCGCGCCCGCCGCCACCAGGGGCCGCCGCAGCGCCACAGCCCGGCGCTGCTGGGGGGGGGGGGGGGGGGGGGGGCGGCGGGATGGGGGCGCCGCGATGATGTGGGATATCGGGATATGGGATATCGAGATGTGGGATACCGGAATGGGGCTGCAGGAATGGGAGCACCGGAATGGGGGTGCCGGGATGGAGGCATCGGGATGGGGGCGCCAGGATGTGGGTACTGGGATGGGGGCACTGGGCTGAGGAGCACCGGGATATGGGATATCGGGATGGGGGTACTGGGTTGGGAGCATCGGGATGGGAGCACCGGAATGGGGGTACTGGGATGGGTTCACCAGGATGGGAGCACTGGGTTGGGGGTACTGGCATGGGAGCACCAGGATCTGACCACCGGAATGGGGGTACTGGGATGTGGGTACTGTGGTGGGGGCACCAGGATGGGAGCACTGGGATGGGGCTACTGGGATGGGGTTACTGAGATGGGGGCACGGGGATGGGAGTGCTGGGCTGAGGAGCACCAGAATGGGGGGACTGGGATGGGGGCACCGGGATGGGAGCACTGGGATGGGGCTGCTGGGATGGGGGTACTGGGATGGAGGTACTTGGACAGGAGCACCAGGATGTGGGATATTGGGATGTGGAATATCGGGATGGGGGAGGGGGGGTACTGGGGTGGGACAGCATGGGGCAGGTACCAGGATGCAGGACAGTACCGTGGTGCAACTGCACTGGGAGGCAGGAACACTGGGATGGGGTGTACCAGGATGGGGTGCACCAGGATGGGGTGCACCAGGATGGGGGAAGGTACCGCGATGCAAGCGTACCAGGATGCAGGAATACTGGGATGGGGGGAGATGCAGGAGTGCCAGGATGTGGAGCATCAGCATGGGGGCCTGCTGGGATGCAGGAGCACAGGGGTGGAGGAGCACCAGGCTACAGATGCACCAGACTCAAGCCACAAGCCCGTTTCCAACCCATCTGTCACAAAGGCTGAGATGGAATAACTGGTGCAGGGCACAGAGATGGGCTTTGTGGTGTGTGGCATGGTGTGGAAGACCTGGTGATGACCGTGAGGTGCACAACCACACACGTGTGCTGCGAGGTACCCAAAGGCTCTGCTCAGATACCCGTACACTGATGTGTAGATCCTGTCGCTCCACACGTGAAGTAGGCAGCTCTCCTCCTCTGCCCACCCATGCCCAGAGCACGTGCTGTGTCTGGGCTGGGTTTGCCCAGGAGGACCTGGAGGATGAAGGCTATCCTGGCTGGGGGAGCAGGTAGACCTCACCTCATCTCAGAGCGACACCTCAAACCAGCCTTTCTGAGCTGGCAGAGAGCAGCCAGGCTCTTGCCAAGAGGTGACCTCCCCATAGGCAGGCATGAGCAGCAATTTATGGCCAGGGTGAACCCCATTCATTGCTAAACTCAGCGCTTGAGAACAATTCCTGCTCTAACAGTGGCTTAACAGCCTCCAAGGAAGGATATTACGTATTAAACAACAGAGCTGGAATGAAATAACTTGCTTATGTGCTCCTCATGGGTCTGCTGTGCCCCTTTCAAGAGCCAAAAGAGGTGATTTCTCCTTAAAAATGAGACTTGTCTTTACTCTCAGTGTCCCCCCTGGAAATGCCACTCATCTCCAAGATGCCTTGGCAGCAGGGAAGCTCCAGTAACCCAGTGTGAAATTTGGGGCTGCCCAGCACCTCTAACCTCTACAGAGGAGTCTCCTGGCTCCAAAGAGAAACTTGTTTGTTGTGCAGGGACCTGAACTTCTGTATCGGCTGTTCGTGGAGGTGGTCAGTGCGTGCAACGAGAGTCCTGGGCGACAAAGCTTTAGTGCTGCGTGCCAACGTGTAGATAGATGCTCATGGAGACTTTGAGCAAGACGCAATGCTAAGGCTGGAGGCTGCTGAGTGCTGGAAGTTGTCAAGTCCCATTAAATCCAAGACGGATCTAAAACATTTGCCTTGAGTGAAAAGTGTTCAGGCTGGTGTAGAAAGGATCGGTGTCTCTTCAGGTTTGCTCGTGGTAGAGCTGGGATGGGTTTAGCAGGGTGTGGGGCTGCGTTCAAACCCTGCACCTGGAGTTTAGCTATGGCAAATTTTTCTGTAGCTCCCTGGGTTGTTGTCGGCCTTGGCCATGGTGCCAAGGCCCACACAACGGTACCATCATAGCAGGGTTTGTGTCTCACCATGCTTTGCTGGTGGCTGGGCCAGCTGCTGCTCTGAGCCATGCCAGCTCAGCCCTGGCTGGGCGCCAGGGTCCTTTCCAGCCATTTCAGCCCCTGTCCTCATCCAACAGCTCTCAGCATGGCACGGAGATACAAAAATGCAGCCGATTCTCACCATAATGTGCCATTCACCAACACGTTATGAAGTCCTCAGGGAAGGGAGCGTGAAGGCGCTCAGTTGAGAAATCAATGAGCAGGCAAGGGAAGCCAAAGGTGGGGGCTTGGTCTGCATGGGGGAACCAAATGGTGCAGAAGGGATGGGTGGAAATAGAGACACACCGTTGGTGCGATGCTGCGAACAAGGGGCAGGTGGGCTGGAAACACTGAGCTCCCAAACACCGGGGATGGGATGGGATGGGATGGGATGGGATGGGATGGGATGGAAGGTGGCTGCTGTGGCCAGCTCCAGCCTGGAAGCTCTCCAGCTGCCACTGAGCCCCCCGAGACCCCGGGAGTGCTGGCTGCTGAAGGGGGGCTTGCAAGGAGGAAAGCTGGCCCTGCACACGGCAAAGCGGCCTGAATATCTCCTGCGCTCACTGCCTGCATGGGTGCAGCTGGTCCCACCGAGAGCAGACCCAGCCGGCCACCAGCGCTTGGGAAAGATGCTCTGGGAGGCTCCTGCAGCTTTGCACCGCAGAAAACCCACTAATAAGCTGTTAGAGATAGCTCTTCCCTCAGCAGGTTGAAAACATGTCGTGACTCTTAACAGCCTCAGTAGGTTGGCGAGGCACAGATAGATGCAAACCCATGGATTTAATTGTTGCACGAAGATGAAGCAAACAGGACCACGCTGGTTTCAGGATAACGTTCTAGACTGGGATGGAAATACAGCACCATAAATACAGATGCGTTGAGTCTTAAATATAAGATTCAGTTTGGTTTAAGCAGCATGCTAGGATCTTTCCTAAAACAAGACTATTGCAGATGGGAGTTAAGTATTTAGCTTAATATCCATTTGTCTGGTGTAAATTGTACCTGTTGTGACAGCGGAGCGTGTTTGCTGCAGAAATGGGTGCAGAAGGCTGGACCTGAGCTGGCTCAGCCCCAGGCCAGGCTTTGAAGCACCCAGGTCTGGCGGCGGTGGCTTCCTTAGCAGACAGAGAGAACACGTTCCTGCCTTCAGTAAGGAATCAGTTTAAGACCTGAAAAAGCAGGAAAGCATGAGATTGTTTTTAATTCAAGGCTGAGAGGGTTGAGCATGAGATCTGCTTGTTCTGAATTCCCAAAGGACGTGATCATTCAAGATCATTCAAAGTAGAGATCATTCAGTTCAGCATAGTAGTTAACGGCAACCTCTCCTGAAGGCACCAGTTTGCTTGGGGATCTTTTTTTCTTATATCTAGCGTATGCATTAAATATTGTCTCATATATAAGTATATTAATTCTACATTTAATTGCATTTTTAATCCCGTCTTCTTTTCAAGGACAGACTCACGGAGAAGCATGGACTTTTTACTTAAAATAAAATATGCTTCTTCCCACTCTCTTCACTACTCAGTGTTAAGAACTTGAATATTGAAGCTTGTTTTTTCTATTTTTCACTTTTGTGATTTTTGTCCCCCTAACTTGTAGGTAGGGTAAACAATAAACCTTAGGCTTTGGGCTTGATCTGACTGCAAAGCGTTTGGAAACGACTGTACAATAGTGCTGCTGTTAACACAGTTAGGGGGTCCGGGCATTTGGGATGTGAAAGGATTCAGCTGACTTAGTGTGTCTCAAATCCTAAAGCTTGATGAGGTCAAAGGGGCAGGGAGCTTCGTGGCAGGCAAACAACAGAGGAGGTTCGCAGGCATCTAATCGTCTCCCGGGTCTCTGCGGAGAGAGGCTCGCTCCTGCCCAAAGAGGAGCCTGCATCTCTCCCCCGACCCCCGCCTGGACCCGGGATGCCCAAATTAGAGCTTGGGCATCCCCTAAGGAGGGTTTCTCACCCTGCCCAAGGCTCTGTTCTGCAGGGATGGGTTTGGCACCTACAACATTGAGACCTCTTTCATCCCTCCATCGCTGAGTGCAGAAAGGATGAGGGCTGGAGGCAGGAGGAAAAGCAGGGGGGCTGCGATAGATGAGGGTGAAGAGGGAAAGTGCACGCCTCAATGTGGATTAAGCATGACTTTCCAAAGTCTCCTCAGTTTATGGTCTGCCCAGACGTCTGGTTTGGGCTTGTATGGTTTGGGTTTTTTTTCTACAGAGCCAAGGTATTTTAGAGCTGGTTCAGTTGGAAGAACACAGGTATCCACCTGGGATGCTCTGAGGTCTCCCAGCTCCCCCACCGATGGTCCAGGAGGGTATTGGAGCTCCCGTGTGCCCATGCAGATGTCCTAGGGTGTCTCAGCTGGCATAAGGCACCTGTGTTTGGGCACTTAAATAGAGCCCTTTCTATTTGTTATGCTGACTTACCATCAAAATAATACTAAACAAACCCTCTTTTTCCAGAATGAGATTTATCTCCCTGCCCTCCCAAATCCAAAAGAAAAATGTCCTGATGTCCACTCGGCACTTCACCGCTGCTAGTGACTTCAGTCGGAGAGAGGATGGGCATGGGAGTGATGGGAACAACATCTGCGTGGGAAAAGGGTACCAGGCAGGGATGCGGAGTACTGCAGGTGTTACTGCACGGCTGGGGATGCTGAGAGTGAGGGTCTCTAAGAGATATGGTCTAATGGTCTAAGAGAAACGGTCTGATAGAAATAGTCTCATAAATTGTGTGCTTCAGTAGCATTCATGGAGAAATGTGGCTCCAGGTTATTTTTTTAAACACCTGGGTGAATGCACCAAGAATTGTATTTCTGCCTGGGTGTCCTCAGGCCAGACGGTGAACGGGAATAATCCATGTCAGCAAACACCTCCATCTCACGAGCAGTAAACATCCAAGGCTGGAACAAGCTGTGCACTAGAGCCACAGGGGAACAAGACAACTCCTCTGCTCTCAGTGCTTGTTCAGGACCTGACTCAGGTTGCTCTGGGGCTGGGCTGCTGCCGGCAAAGGCTCAGATGTGGGAAAAGGGCTGGGAAGAGGAGGCTGCTGGTACATCAGGGTCACGCTAGTGAGAACCAGTTCTCACTGTGGTCGCGAGCATTCCTATAATTTGTTCTCCGTGTGACCAACCATTGCATGAAACCTACAGAAAGCCAACAAAATATCAGCTGCTGCGGTCGATGGCTTAGGGGCAGAAACCCAGCTCTGTTTGACTATGCTTTATGTAAACTTTGCTGCCACGTTTTACCTGCCATGAACTGCGCGAGGAGTTTCAAAGGCTGATGCCTGCTTTGTCTGCGCCGGCGTTCAAAGCTGGAGCTGCTGTTGGATGTGGTGTTGGATGCGGTGCTGCTGGGACAGGAGAGGCAGCCAATTCCCCGCTCTTGTCTCAAATAGGTTCTGGTGTTAAGAGGAGGGGAGGGGATGGGAAAAGATGGGGCGGTGGCTGATGGAGCTAGTTAGGGAGTGCAGCGGGACCAAGGAGGAGCTCCTCAATCTGGTCCTTGGTGGAGGTATTGTGCCCCCAGTGACACAAAGGACCTTTGCTGCTCTGAGATGTCCTCCCACAATTCCCATATATTATGTGGAATTACATATTCCCATTATTATGGGGAAGACTATATTCCCATATATTATGTGGATGTGGTTTATCAGCACCTCTGCCAAACCCTCTGACCCCACGGCAGTCAGGCAGCAGAAGGTAAAGGCATGCACGAACAATAATTTGATGCTGAAGATGGAAAACAGAAACCTCCTTATATATGTTGGAGGTATCTTAGCTACTTGGGGCCATCAGATATGTTACCTGATCTTCAGGCTTGCAGCACTGTGAGGGATGTTGGTACTCCCAGTGCCTGAGATCTGGTTGATGGATAAATCCTTTGCAAAGAGCCCATTTAATTCATACAAACTCAAATCTATGAAAAACCAAAGCTCTCGTCTCTCCAGATAGAGTTATTTCCCTTCACACATTTTCTCCTCGGGGCACTCGGTCGGCCGGTGCCTTCGCAGGGTGGTCACAGCCCCGTCACATCCAGGGATGCCACAAGGTTTGATGCTTCCCTTTGCATCCGATCTCACCCGAATAATTTATCCAGGATATCCAAGGCAACATCTGCATGTGGATGTTTCCCAAGGCGAGCAGGAATAGACTTGCTGAGCTCAAGGCCAGGAGGGACTGTCTCCTCTGATTCCCTCTCTTAGGCAGCCCAAAGGACCGCACCCAGTAATCCCCATACAATGCCCACTGTTTTGTTTAAGCCCTAGCACACTATTTTAGAAGCCTCTATTAAATACACACACAAAAAAAGAAACAACTTTGATGAAAGACTCTAGCTGATGAGGAATCCGCCACAGCCCCAGGCCCCACACCCTTAATTACCTTTGCTGTTAAATGCTCGCAACTAAATTTGTCCATCTTTCATGTCCTGCCATGAATCCTTGTATTTCTTGATCATTTCTCGTCAATTATAATTGCTGTGTCCTCCTAAATAGAAGGAGATTTATTCAGGGCTATCTTTGTAGCAAAGTTCAGCCCTTTCTGAAGTCCAATCCCTCCCAGGAGAGTACATCACGTGGGAGAGGTGACCGGGCTTTTTTTTCTCTAAAACTGGAGAAAATCATTTCCCATCACCTTGCTCTCCTGAGATTTGTAGTGTGACTCTGGCAACATCTGATGCCTTTTCCAGCCACTTGCCAGGATCCAGAAATGGATCAATATATCATTAAGAAAGGATTTTACCTGGTGTGATTGCCAAGTACCCCACAAATGCTCAGAACTCGGGCAGGAGAGAAGTTGGACAAGATGACCATTGTAGGTCCCTTCCAACTGAACTACTCTATTCTAGAACCCAAAATCTCATGTTTTTCCAGAAGACGCTGAGGATTTTGAGGTGTTTGGCTTTGCAATACTCTGCTTCTCCAAATGGCTGTAAGTACCTTGTAAACTTCATGGACTTCTAATCAATAAGGTTCTTCTCAGCTCCAGGACCTGAAAGATGCTAACCAAGGTTTGATTCTACTGTTGCTATAACTGTCTGCACTTCAGCACGTGTGAATGGAGCCCAGCTGGGGAACAGGGGTTTATTATACAGAAATTAAATATTATCTGCTGGAAATTATATTATCTGGAGTCCAAAAGCAGGTCTTTCATGACTACTTTCCTTTCAAGAAAGTGGTTTCTCTCTGTGGAGTGCACTTATTGTGTTGCTAACCCTTTTTAATTAGGATAATTTAGAAATTAAGTTAAATTAAACATTTTATTTCAGCAGTAGAAGAAGAGGGGACACTGAAATAACTGCTGACTGAAGGGCTGAGCCTGTTCCTTCTTGGGCTGGCTCCAAAGACCTGCTAATATTTATTCATAGGAGAGAAGCGAAGGAGAGATGAACTCAGCATCAGATTTTACTGTCACTTCTGAAACAAAGGGAATTTCCTCACTCAGCGCGGGGAAGAAACATAGGAAAACATCTCCTTGTATCCCATCCCTGGGGAAAAGGGTCCGGTCCTGGTACACAGGGTGCTGTGGGACCATCCCTTCCCGGGGGTCCCCAGCTGGGTTACAGCACCATCATGCGATAGTGACATATTAGAAAAGCAAGTTTATTTCACAGCCAAAGCTCTGAAAAATCTTCCCTCTTTTTTATAGCATTTGGATGATTTTTTAGAAAGAAGCATGGGCAATTTGAGAGCCTGTAGCAAACCGGGGTGCAGCATTCAGTGCTCCCACCCATGCATGCACGTCCCACCACGAGGGATGTCCTCGAGAAACATGTCCCTTCCCAGCAAGTAGGAGCTGGCTTCTTGTCTAAGCTGGGAAACCCAATAAAATATTTAGCAACCGTGTGAGTCCAAACATCCTAAGGGCAGTTGTGGATATGATTTGATTTGCAGCTCTCTTATGGCAATGGTCCTTCAGCTGTCTTTTTCTTACAAGAAACCTAGGAAACAGGCAACTCAGAGGTGCTGTTGATGGAGGGAGACGCAGGAGAGGGGAAAAGGGATGAGTGCATCCTTCTTGGGTATGAATTTCAAGGGTGAGAAAGCCTTGGGGTTGATGGATTTGCCACTGGGCACCTGGAGCTCATCCGTTGTCCTTGGCTGATGGGGGGAGACTGATGAGGAAGGGATAGTAGGAGAGGAAGGCTCCTGGTGATCCTCGTGTTCCTGGGAAGTCCCAGCCCAGCATCTTGGAAGCCATTCCCCAGGCACAGAGCTCCTCCTGTCTCCTCCAGTCAGCACAATGGGAAGGTTTGAGGAGATTCGGGTAAAACAACCTGATTTAGCTAAAGCATGATATGTTTATGAACTGGGGGCAAAAGCAACCCACCACCTGGAGATGCAGGGAGCCCCAGGTACTGCTTTTTAATGGCTGTTGTAAATGCCTCGGTTTCCCTTCTAGGTGTTAGTCATGGCATGGGGGTCAAATGAGGCTTTTGGGGGAAGAGCTAGGAAAAAAGAAAGGTGACAGGTAAGATACCTCTGGTGAGAGCAGTGAAGGATGCTAAGGGGGGAAAGGAGGCTGTGTCGTGGTTTAACCCCAGTCGGCAACTAAGCACCACGCAGCTGCTCGCTCACTCCCTCCCAGTGGGACGGGGGAGAGAATCGGAAGAGTAAAAGTGAGAAAACTCATGGGTTGAGATAAAGACAGTTTAATAGGGAAAGCAAAAGCTGCACGCACAAGCAAAGCAAAGCAAGGAATTCATTCGCTACTTCCCATGGGCAGGCAGGTGTTCAGCCATCTCCAGGAAAGCAGGGCTCCATCACGCATAACGGTTACTTGGGAAGACAAACGCCATCACTCCAAATGTCCCCCTCTTCCTTCTTCTTCCCCCAGCTTATATACTGAGCATGACGCCATACGGTACGGCATAGCCCTTTGGCCAGTCTGGGTCAGCCTCCCTTGGCTGTGCCCCCTCCCAGCTTCTTGTGCACCTGGCAGAGCATGGGAAGCTGAAAAGTCCTTGACTGGTGTAAGCACTACTCAGCAAGAACCACAACATCAGTGTATTATCAACATTATTCTCATCCTAAATCCAAACCACAGCACTCTACTAGCTACTAAGAAGAAAATTGACTCTATCCCAGCTGAAACCAGGGCAGGCTGTTAGCTGGGAAGTGTTGCTCTGCTTGGAAAACCAATTTATGTGTGCCATAGAGCCTGATGGCAGGGTGATGCTAAGCCACCGGAGGATGGGGTGGGTGGCCAGCAGCACCCAGGAGCGATGGGGAGGTGGGAAGCTCCCCCAGCCCCTCTGGTCCTTCAGTGCCTGAGCTGCAGGGACACACTCCAGCTCACGGGGGAGAAAAGTGTCCGTCGGAATCAGGCGAAAAGCTCTTTTCTTATTTCTGTTATTTCAGACTTCATGCGCTGTGTATTTTGGGGCAAATAAATAGAACTTTTGCTCTCAAACAGCCAATTCTTTAAGCATTGCCTATCCTAGAGGGGATAACTAACTTCTGTTGAGCAGGTCAGTAGGTGCCTTCACATTAGTTATTTGGCAGCTGCAAATTTCCATCTCGTGTACGTGGTGTCCTGTGTGTATATATGAGGATATCTATAGCATATATATATTTCTTTCCCAGCGTGGTTAATATAAACCTGCCCTGCTCTGATTCCTGAAGGCCACAGCATGATAAAATACCTGCCATATGCCCGGCGTGCTTGTAGTTTGATACTGTTATCTCCTTTTTCCCCCTATAAAAAGCAGAAGTGTGTCAAGCCCGTTTCTTCTAAAACATTTTGCAGTGGGCAGGGAATAAAAATGTTTCCCTTTCCTCCCCAGTCACCTTACTGGGAAGGTAAAAGGGTCTGAACTGGGGTACCAGCCCTCAGCAGCTGCTGGAGAAGGGAGCGGAGGACTTCAGCCGAGCGTATTTTTACCAAAGTGATGTGATAAGCAAAGCCTGTGTGAAGATAAGCTTGTTTATTTTATTAGCAGACCAAGGATAAATCCTGGGCTCTTGTCACTGCTCAGCCTGACCTGCTGGCATGTAGAAACCACAAGCTGTCTTGTCCAGAGTAGGGTTTTATTACGTGGTTAAGGGCTACCATTTCATAGTGTGGAGATGCCCAGTGGGAAAAAGAGGATGAAAGACTCAGGTGCTCTGAGACATCACACCTCCTTGGTGGAGGTAGATGCGTAAGTCGTCTCCCTTGAAGGAATGGTTTCTGATGGTTTCTCCCTTTCACATGATACACAAACCATATTTATTTGACATAAATATACTTATTTTCCAAGCTCAGCCAAGCATGATCCCATCTTAAATGGTGCTGGAGTGCTCTTTGCTGCCAACCCTCCTTCCTGTTTGCGGTGGCTCTGCTGCTGGGCGGAGATGAGAGGGGATTTGGGGGAAAGGGAGGATCTCCATACCAGCAGGTGAGTCAGGGCCAGGAAAGGCACCATTAGAAGATGCGTGGGAGATAACAGGAAGGTGACTGCAGAGGATGTGGGCTCCCAGCAGCAGGACAAGCAAGAAGCTGGGCTGCTGGTGCGAGTAGGCGTGTGGTGACAACCTCCTTGGTGGGCTCCATGCTCTTCCCCACCAGATCCTGGAGTAACCCCAGGTCAGGCAAAGAAGCTGCCACCACCCTAAAGGAGATGAGGCACAAGACTGTAACACCCTGAGACACTTCTAATTTTCCCAAAGAGGAAGATTTTCTGCTAGGACTTTGTCCTGAGGACCAGAGGCAGATGTTCAAAGAGTCCTTCTCAGTCCTTGCTAACCCGGGGCTGCTGGCAGCTCTACAAACACTGGTGGTGATTTACACCTCGTGAAAGCTGACTCACAAAGTACTTTACCAACAGGGTAAGTAGAGCTGTACCCATTTCAGGGGAGGAAAACTGAAGCTGAAACCTGAAGGCTTTCATCTGTCATCACCAGTGGCAGAGCCCAGGTCATCCAAGCCCATTGAGTCATGATGCCTTCCAACCCTCTTCAGCCAAGGGCTGGGCTGCCAGCCCCACAGCAGTACCTGCCCTGGCTCTGGTAGAGCCAGCTCGTATGGTGTAGCCATCACAGCTCAGTGTGCTGCCCAGCCTTCTCTCTTCAGCCTTGTTTCTAATGAAAAGCATTCCCAGGACCAGAGGGCTAGATCTCCAGCTTGCCTAAAGCATGGCTTTCCTCCAAAACCATCCTTTAGTCTTCCTCTTACTACTACTTCATTCCAGGTAGTCTTTTGGGGCTATAGTTTGCTTAAAAGTCAATGGTGTCAATAAAATTGCCTGTACAGATTATAATACCCAGTGATGAAATGGCCAAGTCATAGAATCATAGAATCACAGAATGGTTTGGGTGGGAAGGTCCCTCTAAAGGCCATCTAGGCCAACCCCCCGTCATGAGCAGGGACATCTTCAACCAGATCAGGTTGCTCAGAGCCCCGTCCAGCCTGGCCTTGGATGTTGCCAAGGATGGGGCATCTATGGCCTCTCTGGGCAACCTGTGCCAGTGCTTCATCACCCTCATCACAGAAAATTTCTTCTTTCCTAGTTTGAATCTCCCCTCTTTTAGTTTAAAACCATCACCCCTGGTCCTATTGCTACAGGCCCTGCTAAAAAATCTGTCCCCATCTTTCTTCTAAGCCGCCTTTAAGTATTGAAAGGCTGCAATAATGTCTCCCTGGAGAGTCAAACTGGAAGAGTGCCTTACTGTCACCCTCCATCCAGCACCCTGGATTTTCCACACCCCTCGCCCTAAGGCCAGTGAAATTCCCCTGTGTCTTCTCCCACCCCACCGATTAGCGCTTCCCTCCCACTGCACCCCTCTAAGCAGCATTGCAATCCCCTGATGCAATTAATATCCACAATAAGGGATTATGGAAAGAAATCCCATTTGCAACCAGGGGTAGAGAGACATATTTCTGGGTTACTGGAATATTTCCTGGTCGGCCATGCCTCTGCAAAACCCGCTTGTGAATGGTTAATTTGAATTTGTCCTCCAGTAAACCCAGAGTTATTGATGTCCTTGTCAGAGATGCTTTCTGTCACCCTGAGGAGGCACCTGACAAGATCTGCCTTGCCCGATGTGGAAGGACACCCTTCATCACCCATCCCAAGTCCTTGCGATGCCTCCGCCAGCTCTCGGCTTGGCCTCCTCAGCAGCTTGACCTTTGCAAACGCCCGTGTGTTTCCTTGGGGCTAAAATAGTGGCAATCTTTTAAATTGGCAATTTGTTCTTACCTGGGTAATCATACTTTGCATTTCTAAGACCTCTTTAATCCAAAGAGGTAGCTGTGACTTAAATCAGGGGAAGGAAGTAATGAATTATGTCCAGGTAGCCCCATTATGCAGCTGAGTTATGTGAAATATGGGAAATTAGGGATATTATTTTAAGCAACGTGGAAGGTCAAGGAGAAAATCCAAATGTTCTGAGTCGTGTCATCTCATCTGCAGTGTGGAAAGCGGCATCAGAGCTGGATATCAACCCATCTGCAGCAAAGTAGTCTTCGTAAGCCCAGCTCTCCAAGAGCCCGGACCCATCCTGTTCCAGACCTCCACCGAATACCAGTGAATTTAGCCTTGACTTGAAAACAGCCTTGGCACCGATCGCTGCGCTGGATACAAAGGCCCTTCTAAAAATAACCGAGAAGTGGGGGAAGGAGCCTGTCCCCGCACTTGGCATTTCAAACCCAGCTTCTCCTCTTGCCATAGCAAAGCATTGCTTCACCCGTGGGTACCCTGCTCTGAAATTTGACTTATATATAAATATATAGGAGAGAGTCTTGACAGCTTTGTGCTGTCTCTTTTGCCACGAACGTCCTGGCTGGCCACATTCACGTCCCATCACCGCAGTTTCTCTCTAGCTTTGCAGCCAGGCTATCTCACCCCATAAGATTTGGGTGGAGGAGGAACCGCTGGAGCCCCGCATCCAGTGCCGCCAGCCCCCCAGGCACAGACAGATGTCCCCACGCTCAGGAAGGAGGGCAGAGCCATCACTCAGGCTCTGTCAGGATAGGAATAAAGACCTTGTCTGTCTCCAGGCCTTGCTTCCACAGTAGGTCTATTATTTGTTTTTTTAAAGGAAGTCTATTTGCTTTCAACTCAACTGCAGCCCGGCCAGAATAATGATCTCTCTGACTCTGGCAGGAAGATTGTTGATCCAACTATTTTAAGGGTTTCTTTTCCTGCAGGAGTCTCTGATGGAGCATCTAAGCACTTGGTGACCACGGTGGCATTTTGATAGTCACTTCTTAGAAACCCGCTGAGGGCATCCCTGTGTCTCCATCCTGGGAGACATCCCCATCATCCCACCTATGCCAGAAGTACCTGGGGAGAAGAAAGGAATTCCTGTCTTCTTTAGTTTATTTTTTCAGTACCTATCTGTATGTATAACTGAGCTTTCCACAGAGGGGATGTATAATTTGTGCAGAACACAGTACATTGAATTTTGCCTTCAGCTACACTCTGTGAAGCCAAGATTTGCTCCAAGCTAGCAAGGGAGGGCCAAGCTACCAGCACACTGCAGCTACGAGCGAGGTACTTTGTAAATATTCTATATTTCACCTTCGAAGCAGCAGGTTCCCATCATTGCTAAGCCATTTTAAAGGGTATTGCCTGGGCAAGGGCAGAGTTTGGCACAGAATCTTTTTGGTTGCAGTTTGTGCTCTCAAATATCTTCGCATCCCCAGCTGCTCTTTCCGTCTCTTGCTATTTTCCTGGGACAAAAATCTTGAGGCTGGAGCATTTCCCACTGGCAGAGATCCACCAGTTCCTGCTGAATTGGGAGAGAGCCGAGGGAGGCTCTTAACGTCTTCCCAGAGATGCTCAGCGCTTTCCCGGGAGCAACCCTGGGAAGATGCTGAGGCGGGATACAGGCCTGCCCGCACGGCTCCCAGCATCTTGTGGACTCTGTGCTTGGCAGCCCAAGGAGCCAGGCAGCCTGCCTCGATTCCCTCTGCTACGGCGATGGAGGAACTCCCCTGATGCCTCACTGCTTCCCTAAATACATGCTTTTAATAAAAAGCTAATTTAATTTCCCAAGCACTGAGTCATCTCGTGTTATTACCTGGTGTATGGTAACCAGAACAGCAGCCACAGCATCTTTTCCTTGAAAGAAGGATGTTTCCATTCCCTCCTCCATCCCCGGCTTTTCACAACTCCTCTCTTTTTTTTTTTTTAAGTGGAAACCCTCTCCTTTCGCAGTTTCCTTCCAACGGGATGAAGCCAGAAGCAGGGACAAAAGGAGGAGGCCGAGCTGCTGAGCGTGCATGTCGGAGGGGCTGAGGCACCAGGCTGGGGGTGAGCAGGGTTGCACCCAGATGGGGACGGGACCAGCAGCTCCGCTTTGCTCTTTGGACCTGGAGCCGCGCCAGCGCCTGGAGAAAGTCCCCGGTTACCGTAAAGCTGCAATTTCTCTCTTCCTGCTGGGACAGGTTAATAACGAATGCCACACCGGCGTGGCCACGGAGCTTCAAACCCACGCTGGGGTGGGAGTGAGATGTCAGAGGTGGCACCTTTTCCTGAGCCCCAGGCTGATGCTGCCCGGCACCGGCGGTGTACCCTGCCCCGTCCCATGTGCCACGTTCCCTGGGTTTCCCTTTAGTCACCCTGCTGTCATCCCAGTCCAAATCTGCCCCCCACCTACTAGAGGAATGAATCCAGCTCCCTCCCACGCTCCCGCAGACCCCGCGCTCCGCGGGAAGGGTCATTTCCCCGCCCCAAAATCTCCAGCTGGAAGTTGTGTGCCCTAATCCAGCACCCGTCTGGGCTCCTGAACCAAAGCACCCAGTCCCCAGCCCTGCCACCCTCCTCCCTCCAGCAAGGATGGAAGCAAGCGCCTGGTGGCATTTTGCGATGTGACCAGGTCAGGGATGCGGGCTGGGGCAGGAGCGGGATGCTCGGAGAGGTCCCACCATGCGGGGCCAGGACCTGATGTGCCCACCCAGAGCAGGACTTCACACACTCCAGCATGTTCACACCATTGATATCACTGCTACGGACCGGCGTTCTCCAAAGAGGGAGATTTGCTATTAATAAGTAGCTGAGATGAACTGTTATCAGGTTAAAGTTGGCAATCCCAATCACACTGGCATTTCAAAAAAATGCTCATTAATGCAAGAGCAGATCCTACCTTTTTTTTTTTTCCCCTCAACCCTGCTCTCATACACCAGGAGCATCCCTGGGAAGTCCTGGTCCTGGGACACTCGGCATAGGGGCTCGGGGGGCTGGAGGGGATGCGGGAGGACATGATCCGGGAAACGGGATGCAGGCAGAGCCGTCGTCTGCCCCGGTGAGCCCTGCACGGCAGCTCAGCCTTCGCTGGAGCTCGGATTAATCATTAAATCGTAGTATGATCATAGATCAAAAGATGAAAATCCGGGCAGTTTCCCTTTGCTTAAAATACGACAAAATTTAAAAAAAAAAAAAAATCTGGAGCTAAATTAACAATGTGCTCTCCCAATTATAGCCACCCTCTGGTGAATATAAGGTTGTCATGGCAACCTGCCCAGCAAACGATACGGCCAAAAATAAAGCACAGCGGGGAGAGAGATCTTTTGAATCCGATTTTGCCGTCAAAGTAGAATTAAGGTTTCTTCAGAGGCCAGCTCTTCTGGTTAATTTATGGCTGCGGTTCTTCCGCTGGTGTTCATTAACACGATCCATTTATCCGGATGAATGTTACGGCAGCCCTAGACGGAGAGCAACAAAGAACCCACGGCTAGGAAAAAAAGTTACCTCTTGCCTATAACCCAAACAAGGAGGACGGAGGAGCGATTAGGCGGGCTGGTGTTTCTGAGAGCCCGGTGGGGCAAGGAGAAGGTGGTTTAAATCGTTTATAGGAACATTTCCAACTGGCTTTGAGCAGGGCTGAAGGGGCTAAATGGAGCCAGCTGGCTGGAAGGGTGTTTAAAAGGTGTTTAAATTCTGGGTTTTTTTACATTTCTGGACTCGGAGTTTTGTGTATTTATATGGAAATGCTTGATTTATATGGAAACGCTTGATTTATATGGAAACGCTTGATTTATATGGAAACGCTTGACTTACATGGAAACACTTGCAGTTTCCTTCTTTTAAGCTCAGCTTAAAACCGCATCTCCTTAAAGCCCAGATGGATGCCACTGACCGTAGAGGGGGAGGGATGGGAGAGGACAAATTCCCGGGCTGAATCCCGAAGGATGCAGCCCGGCTGGCGGTGGGAAATGGGAATTACAGTCCTCGACCCGGGGCGGGGGCGACAAGGCAAAAGCCGGTCTGAAATCCGGGGGGGGGTTCATCGGCCGGGCCGGGGGTGCTGATGGGGGAGCCGCGTCGGGCGGGCAGGCCGGGGCGGCGGGGAGCGGACTACATCTCCCGGCAGGGCCGGCGGCGGAGGAGGCAGCGGCGGGGGCCGGGGCGGGGCGGGCGCGTCACTCTCCGGCCGCCCCGGCCCGTCCCTCCGCCGGAGCCGGAGCCGGAGCCGGGTGTCTCCTCCCGGGCGGGCGGTGCCGCTTCTCCTTCCCCCGGCTCCCCGCTCCCCCCGCACCTCAGCGCGGTGCCCATGAGCCTCCCGGCGGGGCCCTGACAGCGCCCGCCGCCGCGGCACGGTAAGGCCGGGGCCGGAGGAGGCGGCGGGGGGGGGGGGCCATGACACAGCAGCCGGTGCGGCGGCGGCGGGGGGGGGGGGGGGGCACGTCCCGCCTTTTGTCTCCCTCAGAAATAATTTAAAAATAAATAAATAAACAAACCACGCGTGGGCGCGCTCTGGGCTGCGAGCAACGTGGCTGAGCGGGCCGCCGTGGGGTTTGGGGGTTTAATTTTTGCGGATAAAGCCGGGATTTGGCCTCCGGGCCGGTGTCGGTGGCCGCCTTGCCTGAGCGGCCTCGTCCCGGGTGATTTTTCCCTTCCCTGCCAATATTTCCCTCGTCCCGGGTGATTTTTCCTTTCCCTGCCAATTTCTGCGTGGACGTTGAGCACCCACCCCCGAGATTTCCCATCCCTTCGCGAAGGCGAGCGGCGGGAAGGGCGGTAACGGGGACGAGGGGGGTCCGGGGCCGGGTTCGGCTCTCGGCCTCTGGAAGCTTCCCGGACCGCTGCTTCGTTAGCCTGACGAAGGGCAGGGCTGGCCTCTCCATCCATCTCCTCCGGCGAGCACCCCGCGGATGAAAAAGGAGAGGGGGGATACCCATGGGGCGCAAGCGTTGGGCCGGTGGCTATCGCAATTAGCGTCGTTCGTCGTTACCCCCTTTGCGGCAGGGCCGGCGGGGGCTCGCGCGCTGGGGCGGGAGGCTGAGCGTGGCGTGCGCGGGGACAAAGGTACCGCTGGATGAGCCCTGAGCATCGTCACCCGGCCGGAGGGGACATCCCCGGGTGGGATGTCCGCTGATGTGAGGTCCAGAGGTGAGAGCATCTCCCACCTCCTGGGAGGTGCTTTCCCCGTCCTTGACGCAGGGTTGGGTTGGGGTGTAGCAAGCGAGGACTCACCAGGGACTAAATTTTGGTGTTATTTTATGATTATCGTTTTCCTGCAGAGTCACTCTGGCTGCACGTGGTCTCGGGGACTGTGGGTGACAGGAGGGGACAACAGACATTAGTGGAGCAGCTGGCGGTCGCGGGACATTTTTTGCCACAGCTGCCCCCAGCAATGCCAAATGTCTGGAGGCACAGTTGCTGGGTGTCCCTGGCATCCCAGCGCCTCAAAACGCGATCCTTGGAGTTGTTTTTCTGTAAAATGAGACTAATATTCATCTCCCAGGGCTGTTCGCTGTGTCAGGCTCCTCTGGAAGGGGTGAGACCCCCACCAGTAAGACCCCGCACTGGGTGAGGTAGCAATCGTGTTAGATTGGAAAGGGGCAGGTGCTGTTTCCCAGCATGATGAGGATGGCTGGAGTGCCGCGGGCCTCTCTGGAGACCTGGTGGCTCCTCTGAAATAGGCTGTTTCCACGTGTCCATTTGTGCCACCTTCGCTCCCGCTCCAGTAATACGTGCTGCTCTTCCTCCACTACCCAGGCAGGTATGGATGAAGCTTGAAGTCACGGCCTTGTTAACAGAAACGAAAGAGATGGGAGGAGGCAGAAGACACACTGAGCTTCCAGGTTGTTTCTCTCAACCCAAAGATACCAGAATAAGACCAGGTGATTTAATAGTCCCTCCTCTCCAAAATCTAGGAAGGCTTTTTGATGGCGGACCATCCTCTGAGCATCCAGGTGCTGGCAAGGGGGTGCCAACACAGGATGGAGAGGGAAGCATCCCGCTCCGCTTGTGGCTTATGTGACCCTGACAAGCAAATATTCACACTTTGTCTCCAGTGAGTGGAAAAAAAAACATTTTATTGTGTCGATCCACATTATTTTTCCCCATAAGGACCATTAAGGCTTTGCTCTGCCCTTGCTGATCCTGAGGTCCAAGCACAAAACCATGCGCTGGATTTTATTCCCTCGAGCCTTGAGTAAAATTTGTAGGCTGTGGTTTCCCCACATTAAGTGTGTTATCTTTGGCAGAGAGACGAGCGGTGTCTGTTTTGGGAAGCTCAGGCTGTGCTGGTACGTAAAGCTCTGTCCGAGCCCTCCTTGTGACATGGGTACTGCACCGGAGGGCTCTGCAAATTTAAGGTGTCGTGGTTAAAGTGTTGTGGGACTTGTCCAGCTGTTAGGAATTATTTTTTTTACCATCTGTAAGATCTCGGGTTGCTTTTAAAGGAAAGCAGAGGAGCAGCAGTTGGATGGTGAAGGTGACGTGGGAATGCGACTTGTCTCAGGTGAGCTGGAGGGTAAAGCCCAGCACCTAGGAGCTCCCCAGCCAACGAAAGACCGGAGAAACCATTTGTGGAGATGAACTGAACACCAGTTCTGCCCTTGCAGGGGGACGTGGGAGAGGAGTGAGCTACCTGAGGGGCTTGGCTGGCTTTGACACCTTTGTTCCCGTAGCTGAGTCATCCTCCTGCACAAATGGGGTGGGAAAGGTCTACGGAGGGTTCCTGAGCACTGTGAAAAATAATGTGCAAAGCATGAAAAAATCCTTCATAGTTGTTAGCCCTTGATCCAAACTGTGAAAGGGAAGTTGACAAGGTGCTGAACTTTATCTCCAGATGTCCCTCCTTCAGCACTCTGTCTCTTTTTTTGGTCTCTGAGCATCCTCACTTTGGGGTGAAGTGCTCCGTTGTGTTCACTCTACCATGGTCTCCTGGTGAGGACAAATTTTGCTATGGTGACTCTCCCCTTCCTTCTCATTTTGGGTGTCTCTCTCCTGTTTCTCCTCGCAGCTGTCCTTGCCGCTGCTCGGTCTTTTCCCAGCAGGAGTAGTATGAAATTGCAGTAGTTATTGCTGGTTGAGTTTTTGCCTGCAGGTGTCTGCAGAGCAGCAAGAAAACCCTCCTGAACCTTATTTAATTTCATATTCTTGCTGCTCAAGGGAGTCTTTGGGGTCCTGTGTATTTGTGAGGAGCTATACCTAAAAGTACAGCAAGACCCTATGGTTTCTGTGGAAGCTGAGTGCAGCAGATGAGCTATTTCAGGAGATGTTTGGGGCACATTTAGCATATTGCCTGACTATTTCTGCTAAAATATGGAGCAATTAAATATTGTTAACGATTTCATTGTTCTTCAGTTTGACAGAAGTATTAAGACATTTACATTACACGTGACATTGTTAAGTTTCAGAGTTAACAGTCTGCTGCTCTGTTTGGGGTAGCTTATGCTCTTCATCACGTTGGGGAGAGGACAACTGTTCCTGTCTCAAAAATCTGGAAGCGCTGAGGCTTCTGGATGAGTGATCTCCATAAATGCTTTGGGATGTTCTTGTGAAACTTCTCGGAGAAGGTGCAGGTCTGCTACCTGAGTGTAATTAGCGCATTACTGAGTCATCCGAAATAAAGGGCTGGTGTAGCTAACCAATCATTTTCTGTTTGTTTGAGAGACTGGCTATTTTATTTTTATTTATTTGTATATACATGTGTGCATATATATAAAAATATATATTTATATAGTCATTTACAATGTAGATGCCTTGCTGGTGATCCTAAGAGGAATATGTTTCCTGCTCAGTTCAGACTGAAATGGGGATGACGTTGGATGTTCTCAAAACTTTTGTGCATTTAACCATCAACTTTCTTGTTGAAAGGAGAGGTTTTGTTTTTTCCATGTCTGCCTTGGGCTGTACCATGGTGGGTCTTGGCTTGCTGGACAGTGCATCATCATTGTCAGTCTTCTGCAATGTAGAGGTACCCCAACAGTGGGCAGGAACAGGGATGGTGTCTCTGTAACGGATTTGAGATCTTTGCTGTTTCAAGTGAGCTTTTGGAGACTCCTTTGAGGCAGTCCATGGACCTCTGAGGCTTTAGGGATCACCAGTTGACTAGGAGTAGCCTCGTGCTTGCTCCGGAAAAGCCATTGCTGCTGTCTCCGCTCCTACGGAGACAACCCTTGGCCTCCCCTGTCCCCCAGGCACGTAGCAGTCGTGGTACAGGAGAAGAAAAACCTGGTTTCTTAGGTAGTAGAAGCTGTGGTGACACAACTAAACTTCTGCCTCTGCTATCTCTGCAGGACCAAATCCTGCTGTGCCTGTCGGCCAGGAGCCTGCCGCAGCAGTATTTCATAACATGCAGCAATTTATCAAGGGCGTCTCCTCTGTGGCCACCAGCACTAGCTCAGCTTTGCCTTCTTCCCCAGCGTGGTTGCGTCTACCACGCCGCTGGGTGGTGGTGGAAGTCATCTGTATCTCTCAGGTGGCAGGATGGAGAGGGTTATGGGTGGGATGATTTGTCCAGGGTGGGGATGTGCCTGGGATGGGGAGCAGAGGTGGGCGGCTGTGTGGTGTGCCCCATCCCTTGATGTCACGTCATGCCCGGGTGACCTGAGGATGCACGTGGGTGCTCACAAGCTTCTCGTTTCTCGCCAGTGATTTTAATTGGCCTTTATGCTAAAAACCCCCAACCAACCTTCCCCCTCCCTCTGGAGCTGGCCTGGCTTGCTGGGACTGGTTTGTACAGCCTGCACCGCCCCAGGAAGGCTTCACCACTGCTGGAGCCTGCCGTGTGCCAAAGCAGAAGCTACAGGGAGACACAGAGCTGCCACCAGCTTCCCCAGCCACCTGCAACAGGGAACCATTAACGGGGTTCGTAATTAAATTTAAAGAATGCTTTTGAACTCATGAAATCCTGGAGGAGCTGCGTTGCTTAGCTTGCATTCACTGGGACCTTGGGAGAAGCTTGGGAGAAGCTTGGGAGAAGCTGGTGTTCACAATCAAGCTGTCGCTGTCCCTCCGCCGCCAGTTGTGTTGGGTGATAGCTGGCACAGGAGGCAAGCGGCTGGGTTGGCATGGGAAGGGCGGCATGGGAAGCTGCAGCACGGCACGCCGCAGCAATCCAGGTCTCTGCAATCAGCTGTGCCGTGCCACGCGGCAGGGATGGCACTCAGTCCATCCCCAAGCTAGCATTGAGAAGGTCTTCTGCAAATAAGTAGGTATGATCCCAATTGTTTTGCATCATTTGATTAAATCTCACAAGTCTGTCTATGCAAGCACAATACTTTTGAGCTAGAACAGAAGCGCATTGCAGATGTTTCAGGGGTCTCGGCCATCACAAGCGTTGAGCATCTCATTTGTGAAGCCAGAACTTTGCCAACTGGCTTGGAGCTGGTCACGGGTGGCACAGCCTTGGGCGAGATCAGGGCTGGGACAGCTGTTTTGCATAGCTGGGCTCGCCTGTGCCCGCGGCTGCGAGCCGCTCCTTCTGCTACGTGGTCCATGGAGACATCATTTTGGGGCCACCAGCTTCTGCAGGTGGCTTTGAAGGGTGTTCAGGTCTGCAAAAAAACATCTTAGCATTTGCTCATGGGGGATCTTGCCGGAATGATCATGGGATGAATTTTAAAGGATTTTTTTGTCCTGCAGAGAAGTGTGCGCTCTTGTCACCGGTGGGACTATGGTGTAGTGCAGGTCCAACCAAGCCAGCTCGAAGCAGTGGTCTGCAAATGCTGTTTTGCTTTTTGGTGCTGGCATCTCCCTGCATCACCCAGCCAGAAGCAAACCCCCTGGGCTGAGGGGTTCCTGGGCGCTGTGTCTGGCTGCAACAAAGCCAGAGGGGATTTTAATAACATGCCATCGTAAATACCATCTTGAGTGGCTGTGCAAGAGAGGAAGAGAAAGCAGGAAGGGTTTTGGTTGTGCTGTGGTTGTCAGCTGGAGTTTAATAACAGAGAAATGTTTGGTGTTTAAGGTGGTGTTTGCTTTGCATGGTTAGAAGATCCACAGAGGTGGATGCCTGCACCCATGGGAGCCGTATTCCCTTAAATCAGGGCATATCGGTGATCCAAGAAATGCCTTTTCCCAGCCAGCCAATTGGCTTGGAGGCATCTTTGATTACATTTTTCCCCGGCTCGGGTAGCCCGGCTGGGATCCTGAAACTTGCAGCAATAATTTTTGCAGCTGGAGGCTTCACAGCAGGAGATGGAGGCTGGGGGTGCTTTTGGAAATGATTTCTTTATTTTTCTTGCCACATGCGTATTTTGTCATTGCAAGCTAGTAGATGAGTTAGGGGGGACTTTCAGGGGCCGTGGGGTCTCCTACAATGGCTATGGATGCCTCTAGAGGAAGAGGAGGCCATGGATGCAGATGAAGAGGCTGAAGAGCTGCAGGGGACCAGCTGTGACGAGGTGATGGATGGCTTTCACCGACAGCTTTTTCCCCTTGTTTTGGGACCAGCAGTTTCTCGCATCCGATGGCAGCTTTGAAATGAAACGCACGCTTCTGGAAAGCTCTTCTGGTGAACGGCGAGTTTTCCATCCCTTCCTGCATCCCTGCTCTGTTCATCCTCATGCTGATCTGACGTGGGCAGCTGAGTGTTTTTTCCTGCCTCTGTGGATGCTCGGAGCAGCATCGGTGGTGGGCAGGACATCATAGCCCTATGGAGCACTTGGTCGTTGGCAGAGCCTCAGCATCCCTCCCTGCCTGGTTGCTTTTAATGCAAAGATTCACCCCAGGGTGCTGGTCCCTCTCCCTCCCTCCTGGGTTTCAGAGCATCTGCAGAGCACACATTGTCTTTCTTGGAATTGGCTCTGAGAAAGGATATTTGCATGACTGTTTTTTTTATATATATATTTGCATTACATGGGGCAAAAGATGTATTTATTGACTGCAAATGGCCACTTTGAAGCTTCTTCTCTATATTTCTGTGCCTTTTTTTCTTTTAATTAACAGAAATGAGGCTTATGCACTCAGACTGGCTGTCACTTGCTATTCCTCCAGAAGCTTTTTTAACCCAGGGACTAATTTCAGCCAAATTTGACAGAGGAGTGCAGGTCTCAAAGATAAGAGCTTACAGGCTGTAAGAAAGAAGGTAGAAGAGGGAAATCCGAATTCTTTCTTGCCTACAAGGAGAGGCTGCAGAAATCGTGAGCTTAAATATTATCTGTCTGGTTGCAATTGGGTTGATTAACTCAGAATTGGCTTTAGTAATTCACTAAGTTTTCTTTAAGAAAATAACCCAAATTGTCTTGAATTCGGGGAAGGAGGATGCTGCTGGGGAGGGTGTGATGGGATGATGCTAGATGACCTTTAAAGGTCCCTTCCACCCCAAACTATTCTATTCTGTGCTGCCATGCTGTTGTCCCAGGGCTTTGTGCTTGTGCTTGCAGTGAAAAGCTGGCGGCTGATTTCTCTCCAGAGTCTCCTGCCTGTACTGGTATCCCACCGTTCAGAAGGGTTTTCCAGCCTTGAGCTTAGCCTCGCCATGTACCTGCTGGGATGGATAATTGGGTATTATACTGTTACTGCTCCTAATAGTGGCATTTCACGTGCTGCCGCCTAGAAGCTCACACAGAGTGTTTGCACACTGGGGAGTGGATAAAATCTGTCCCCAAAAACTTGGCCAGGCTCTGCCTGGGCTCACTGCAGTTTCCCATCAAGACCAAGGTCGTGGCCAGCAGCATCTCCTGGAGGAGACAAAGCGGCAGCATGGTGGCTTTTTGGCACCATCGATGGTCCATGAACTTTCCTGGGAGCTGGAGCTGCTGTTAAAAGGGATTAGTGAACCCCCAGTTCCCAAAGGATCCAGGGACGATGCTCTGCCCCTCTCTGCTCCTGACAGCCTTTCCCGTTACAGCTGCAGCACGAGGCTGCCTTTTCTGTCCCTTCCTCTTCTGCCGTCACTATATGCACTTTGATTTCTCTTTTTTTTTTTTAAACTGGGGATTCTCTTCCTTTTTTGTCAGCTTGGAGAACGATTTTCTTTACGCTCTTCTCTATTTAGGGCTCTGGGGGAGGAAGTGACTCAGCATATCCCCTGCTCTGGTTTGCCCAGTCATCCCTTGCTGGCTTTGCCGAGGTTTTCCTTGGGCACCTCCAGTTACGCTGGCTTCATTCAGTGGGAGCCTGTCTGCCTCCTCACCGCACGTTTCGGTGGGGAAGGGCACGGTGGGGGAGGATGAGCCGTCGGCAGGAGCTTTCCCTGTGCCAGGAGGATAGTAACACAGCGAGGAGGAGACGCTGCCAGACCTGCAGCAGCTCCAGGTCTCCTGCTCTGCTCCCCATCCGTGAGCACGGATGTCTGTGGAGAGGCAGGCGAGTCCAGCCACAGGAAATTTTGGGGGCTAGCCTAGTCATACTACAAAGAAATAGATGATATTTGGTGGCACAGACTTGCCAGGGAGAGGAGAGTGAAGATGACTCCAGTTGTGCTGCTGGCACCGCTGAAGGATGCCATGCTCGCCTGGGCACTTATGGGACAGGTCGGCATGGATGATGGATGGATGATGATGCTCGCTCCGTGCAGGACTGCTGCCAGCTTGCCTTTCATGGCAGAGCTGAACCGGTTGCTAAATACCGGGGAGGAAGCATCGCTTGCTCTCCGCAGGGCTTTCAGACACTGCTGCTCAGCGAGGGAGTCACTAAATCATCTGCCACTCTAAGTGGTACCAGGGACTTGATGTGCCATGTACTATATTAGAAACAAGTGCATTACTTTCAGGTTAATTGTTCTCCTCTTCTGGGAGCCAGTGCAGCTGGCTGCATACTCTGCTTCTTTCTAAAGGGGAGAAGGGAAAATGAAAAAGAAGAAGAAACTCCCAAGCCCTCCAGAACCCTTCCTCTCCCCCTCCAAAACCCAGAGACTCAAACCCTGAAAGCAATTTTGATCTGCTCAGGAAATTCCAACATGCGCCACTTATTCCTTTGTTTTATAAAGTTGTTGGAGTAGGAATGATCTTTGTCTCAAATTATTCTTCTTTCAAATTTTATCTTCTCTCAAATTAATACTCTGAGAAGTAATAATTTGTATGTGGTGGGATTCTTGCTGAGGATGTATGTGATGGGATCCTTGCTGGGGAGATCTTACCTCCACGGCAGAAGTCCTGTGCCTTTGCTGACAGTTGGCTCTCCTGGGTAGTCTCTCAGCTCCTGGGTTGCCTCTGGCTGCGAGCAATGTCGTGTGAGCATGTGTTGCGGAAGGTTGGGCAGTGTTTCTCTAGTAGCTTATGGTAATAGGGCTTCATAACAAATCCTCGCTCTTGGTCTGCGTGGTGTGTGCAGTGGAGTTTGATCTCACTTTGACATGGCTGAGTTTCAGTGAGTGATGAATTTTAGGGTTCCACAAGCCTTTGGTAGAACATTGGTAACTCCAGACATGGCCTTATTGAAGCTCATGTGCTGTGAGCGAGGACTTCTCTGGTGGTCACAGGATTCAAGGGTTTTTTTGTGTATATTAACACCTCATTTGGCACCAAGGATTGTATCTATTGATACGGACCTTCATCATGACCCTGTTGTGCCAGATGCTTGAGAAGAACTGAAAAGCAAGGCCTTTTGGCACGGTGGGTGGTGGTCTCATGTCATGGGGTCAGTGCCAGCAGAGCTTTTAATAGCTTGGTAATACTATATTTGCTCAGCTGGGCTAGACCAAGCTTCTGCAGTGTGGCTGGAGCACCTCTAAGGTACCTCCAAGTATGTAGGGGCTACCTGAGAGTCCTCATATTGAACAGCGAATGCAGTTTGCTGGTAGCAAAGGTATCTTGTTGAGCGCCCCAAAACAGGGCCTTGACTAGCCCAAGATCTTGGGATTAAGGAGCACAGAGCCCAGGGCCCAGAAGTTACATCTGATCTTTATTGGGATCTCTTGAATCAGACCCGTCCAGTTTGGCCAGATGTTTCTGGAGAAGGTGTGGTAACTCTGCAGGAGGCAGGTTTCACCTGCCCCTCGCGTTACTTACCTTCTTGAGGAGCTGCTTGCCATGGTAAGTGTGTGGAGGAGGCTCTCTCTGGGCACTGCCAACCATAAATACACAAGGAAAGAGTCTGGTTGGAAAGATGAAGGAGGCAGTTTGTAAGGAAGCCATCTCTTTGGTCTGGTAGTCTAAAAACATCGTGGTACACTGATGGGGATGCTGGTCGTTAGGCTGTCTCTAGTAAGTAAATGTAAACTCTAAGAATTTCCAGATATTTTTACAAGAAACCCCAGAAAACGAAGCCTATTGCTTCTTGTAATACCCCTGTCAGATCATTGCTTCTTCTCCTTCCTTGAGTCTCTTGGCCCTTGCCTTGGGCAAGCCCATTGCAGCAGGTGGAGCATGGGTGCCTGGCGGCATCACGTTGCCTTTTCTGGCCAGTTCTGGCAGCTGTGAGACACTACAGGTATTAAAGTCAAGTTTTATGGGAAGTGCTTTAAACTTGCTTCGTGATAAAGCAGTGGCTGAAGTTGTGAAAAAACTTGTAATTGAAGAGTTGTGGAAATTTAGCAGCTGAGGTGAATATTTGTGTGGAGGTGGTTGGGTGTGCTGGGAAGTCTGAAGTTGGTCATCACCTACAAATGCTTCAGTAACCCAACTTGGGTTTTGTTTGCTTGTGCTCATCTTTTTTTCTTTTTCTTTTAAGAAACCCAACCAAATCCTGAACCTGTCAGAGTTAGTTAACCAGCGTGGTGGTTGTAAAGCATCTGGTGGTGTGACTCTCCGATCCATCTAAGTGGATGTCAAGAGGTGGATCTCTTGGCAAGTCCTTCCTTCCGTCCCTTAATGATTCCCACCTTTTCCACTTGTCTACAAGCGTTACACTGAACTTGATGGGAAGTGTCAGCCAGTAAAGCCTTCCTCTCCTTGCCACAGGTTAATAAGCCTCAAACTAAAACTTTCCACTTATTTCCTTAATTCTGTCTGTTTATCCACTTTATTACAGTAGACATGTCCATTGTGTGCGTCCAGGTTCTCCGTTCCTGGGTCTCTTCCACGTCATCCAGTGACATGAATGAAAAGTGGTGTCCTCACAGCACCTGCACTCAACTCAGGCCGTATTAGCCCTCTTCTGAGCATCTCTGTCTATTGATTAAAGCATTAGGAGGAATGTCAGCTTGGAAGCAGTGGGTTTGGTGAGCTAATTATTTTAACGAAAAAGCAGCGAGCTTTGATCCAAAGTACATGAGAAACTGTGGCCACTGTTTTCTAATGTGCTGGAGGTCAGTCGGAGTACATAACCAAATGGGAGCATCAGTCGGGAAGCTAACGAGAGAAGTTTGCTGGCTGAACATGAGCATCGTGCATGAGGTCTTCTGCATGACCTACGAGTAGGGAAAAACATCTGTGTATACTTCAGGGGGGCTGCTGTTTTTTTGGCTAGTGAGCTCTAGTGACTGCAGGAACTTCATGGCTGCAGGACAGTTGAGTCTGTAGGATGCTTTTCTTGTGTGAAGATTGGGTTTAATGGATATCAATCAATTAGTGAAGTACTTATGTCCTGAAGAACTTCATGTATTGATGGACTACTCGGCAGTTGGCTGGTGGGAAAAGCTTGCTCAACACAGCTCGTTGGAGGGACAGCTGTGTGGTCTGAAAGCATGAGGCTTCACAAGAGCATCTCATACTGTTGGCTGGTGTGTGGCTTGCCCTGGGCTGTCCAGGGAGCTGATGTGGGTTGTAAGGGCAAGTCAGAATATTGGTGAGGTGTTCACAAAGAAGCAGCTTAGAAAAAATTTTGGAGAGACCAGTGAAGGAGTATCTGCCTCCACTGTTAACAAAAGCAAGTAGCTTTTGGAAGATGGGGATTTGATTCACGTCACCATCTGGAGGGAGACCCTAAAGCCTAAGAAATAGGTGACTGGTTTCTGTCTTTTGGATTGGAGTTTGGGCCCCGGTGTTGGACGGCCAAGTCGGACAGATGATGGCTCTTGCGTGGTACAGATGGGGAGGAAGAGAGAAGGGGGGTCAGGGCAGTGAGCACATCCTCCTCTTTGGTCTCCCTTTCCTGTTTGCTTGATCTGGTGTCAAACATCTGGATGTGAGCTCAGTCCAGCTCCCACTCTGGGGCTGTAGCTGGGGATCTTTCAAGTCCTTGAGCCCTGAGGCTGCTGACATGGGCAGAGCTGATGTCAAACCATCCAGGAAGGAAGAGATGGGTAATAGAAAGCCTCCGTCTCCCTTTTTACATGGAGAAGTGCATACGTACCCTGTGCAGCTCTTCCTGCATGGGACTGTCCTCTTTGCCTCCTGGAGCAGAAGGCTTTGCTTGCTGTGAGTGATTGTCGTGTATTTGAGCTTCAACTTCTGTTACCTCTCCTAAAGGTCAGCCTGGACTTCCAGGCCACTTGCTGCTGGGAAGAAGTTTCTTCTGGTTTTGATTAAGCTGGAGGTAAGACCTGGTGGCTTTGTGCTGGAAGTCTGGGCTAAGGGAAGGTCTCCCTAAGGCAAGATCCTGGAGTTATTCTGGATTGAAGTAAGCTCTGGAGGTCCTCTGGTCCGGTCCTCTTCTCAGGACAGGGCCAGCTTCTACATCAAACCTGCCTGCTCAGGGCCTCGTCCAGCTGAGTCTTGGCGCCGTTTCCAAGGATGGAGAACGCACACCCCCTTGGATCACCTGTTGGGTACTGAACCACGCTCCCAGGGAAGGAATTTTCTAATATCCCATTGGAGTTTCCCATGCTGCAGCTACCGATCCTCAGACCCTGAGGTGAGCAGGTACCGTGGTTTGCTGCTGGAGAAGGCTTTCTGCTACCGGTCTTTTCCATGCCCCTGGCGTATCGCTGTTGGGTTTCTCAGCTCCTCAGGGACATCACCACTTTCTAGCAAGGCAGCAGTGTGTGTGTGCCTGTGTGCACTGAAAAGGCTTATCACCAACTGACCTAATTATTATAATCTTGCTCTTCCCTAGATAGTGCAGGTTTCCCTGGCTCTCAGGAGGCTTCCCTGGTTTCTCCAAGCTGCTGTTTGATTTCTCGTCTGTCTTTTAATAATACTATTCATTCGCTCAGGATAGGTAGAGCCAGAGAATAAGGTTTGTAGCCAGATGTAGTGCAACACTTGTGAACTACCTTTCCTGCTCCGACGGCCATCCTGCTGGGTTTGGTGGCCCCAGCCTGCCAGACCTTCCAGGCAGCCCCCTTGCATGTGTTTGCTTGCAGCCCTGCTCTTCATCGCGACCCCCTCCTCTTCTCCCTGCCCCAACTGTACACATGCATCCTCTTTACTGCAGAAATCCTCTGGCTGCCAAAGTTAATGGGTGAAAATTGTGCATTGCCACTTTCTGCCCTGCTCATGGATGCAGGGTTGTTGCTTATCCCTTTTTTGTTGTTGTTGTTGTTCCCTATCCCATTTTTTTTTTGTTTCCTCTCCCACTTCTTTGTTCCCTATCCCATTTTTTTCCTTCCTTCTGCCAGACCCCTCCTGCTGCCCTGCTGTCCCTGCAGCAGATGCTGCCTTCCCTACCTGCCCCCTTTCCTTTCCATAAGGGGTTTATTTGGGCACAGATATAGGCCAGTTACGTTCTAAAGGTGCCAAATTCTTCTTCCAGCAAGACAGGGATTTGCAGCATGTTAACAGGATTTAACAGCTACTTCAGCATAAATAAAATAAAACCTAGAAGAAGGAAAAAAAAAAAAGCCCCACAACAAAACATCGCATCGTGGGGTGAGTTCTCTCCATTTATAAATTTCAGTTTCTTCATGAAAATTGGAGAAGTTGGGTATTATCCCAGAAAGCCTCTGCAGTCCCCGTCAGGCAGAGAATAACCCTGTATAACTTGGTGCCTCCTTGCAGGGACAGGGCTTACTGCTAAGCTCCCCGGTTAAACCACCTGATGGGATCAGCAGAGGTTAGCAGCACCACAGGAGCTTGGTGGCAGAGGGTTTGAAAAACAACAAGTCAGCAGTGTTGACCTGAAAACCTGTTTTATTTTTCCCCCTTTGTCCCGTACAAGATCCAGTTTGGCCTGAAAGGGGGCAGGAGAGGACGCAGTGGGTCATCATCCGAGCATCAGCGAGGC
The DNA here is from genome assembly GCA_020745775.1 of Theristicus caerulescens. Taxonomy (NCBI): domain Eukaryota; kingdom Metazoa; phylum Chordata; class Aves; order Pelecaniformes; family Threskiornithidae; genus Theristicus; species Theristicus caerulescens. The sequence continues at coordinate 3,708,316 of CM036583.1, read as the reverse complement.
TTTATCTGCTTTGGGGTTTCTGCAGCCCTGGGTGTTATCTCGTGCAATGCCTGATAGTCTCTGGAGAGTAAATATTTTCTCCAGGGGCAAAGCAGCCTGTGGAGGAGCTGGGAACAAGCTGAAGCGGAGACATTGCTGGGAGGATGAAGCCCAAAAGGGCTGGCACTGGTTGTGCCTTGCGTCGCACCTTGCCTGCAGAATGGGGGCTGCAGCAGTTCCCCCTCTTTTTGGGGGGATATAGGTGTCCCATTTTCCTTATTTCCCTCTTCTTTAAAAAAAAATTGTGTATTTGAACTTTCCTGACGTTCCTATGAGTTTCTAATATATGTGTGAATTATGTCTTTTGTCCTGGAGCACTGCTGCATCCTTTGGGGAGGTATCCAAAATTATCCTTAGGCATTCTGAATACTCCTAAATATCAGCCCACAGAACAAATAGTGGATGGTAACTGTATTTTTTTTCAGTTAATTAGCCTGTAGCAAAATCATGGCAGTAAGGATAGTTGTGGGGGATAAGAGGTTTTTTAGCTGGGGTCAATGAGAATAGATATTTTTATTTCTTTAAAACAGGAAATAAAATGATGTCAAGTCAAAGAGGCTTTATTCAATCAAAAAGGAAATCTGTTTTTAAGTATTCTACACCGTAATGAAGAGCTGTGGAAATTTAGTGTAAATCACCATGAAATGAAAGTAAAAATCCTACATTTAAAAATACCAAACCCTAAAAAAAAAATGAAAAAACTTTTTCCAGCATTTTCTTCCCAGTGTTTTGGCTGCAGTGACTTGACCAAAACTATTTAAAATTAACCAAGCTAAAGCTGGGCTGCTGGAAAACAAGTGATTTTCTTTTTTTAATTATTATTATTTGATAGGTTCATCCTTTTGCTTCTGCAAAAGGGGATTCAGTTCCTCAGACAAATGCAGGTTGGGGAGGTATGTGACCCTTGTCGCACACCAGAGGAGGGGACATGTGGGACTTGAGTGCCAGGTGTCACCTCCGGTTCCTGCTGCTGGAAGGCATTGGCCTTCTTCTGGATGTTGTGGACATGTGGGGATGCTCACCAGCAGCAGGGTGTCCCTGTGGACCCAGTGTCCTCAGCAAGCACAGACGTTCTTCAGGGTCCCTCTGGGAGGGAAAAGCCCCAAAGAAAACTCTAGTGGGAGTGGCGACAGCTGCCCCAAGCCCCGGCATTTTGTGGTTTTGTTAGCAGTGGTTGCATCTTCCTCTGAAGTCTCCAAGTGCTTGCAGTAACTCAGGGCTAGGCGCAGAGTTTATTTTCTTGATCATTCATATTGTATAATTTATTCCAGAAGTGCCTTTTGCAGTCCCTTGTTAAGCTCAGCTACTTAATTGGTGGGTCATAAAGATCCCTCAGATGCCCTCATCTAACCTGCACTGTACAGGCATCCAAGAGCTGGCAACGATGGGCTTCCACCTGCAAGGCCCTTTAATGTGAGATACCATCTGGGTATATAGTGTTATACAGTCTCTTGATTAATCAAATTCTCCCTTACCTCTTTTTTTTTTCCCCAAAGCTAAATAGTTTGAGCTCCTTATTTGCATCTCTGAGGTCAAAGGTACATGAATAGCAGGCATCCTGCTATGATGTTTCTGCTGAAACTGCTGATGCTGCTCGCCTTTGCTGCCATTACAGTCCTCCCCCCCATGTTCTTCTTATGATTAACTTTGGGGCTGTTAATCCCTTGGGTGTAAGCAGAGGTTGGCCAGTGCAGGGAGGTGCAGGAGTGGACTTTCTCAGTTGCTGACGTGACCTGGCACGAGCTCCTTTGGTCCCTGCAGCCATGTTTGGTGGGGCTGCCATGTGGTAGAGGTCATCATGTTAAGACCTTCATGATGAACATGGAGGACCCTTCAACAAAAGAACAAAAAATACTGTGAAACTCGTTTGTGGATGGGTTTCTGGGTTGTCCTCATGCCTGCAGGTCCCCGAGTCGCTGGGGAGGGGTTGGTCCTGGGCATGGCTGGTGGGTTTTCCACTGCAAGTGGGGTCTTGGGATGGACACAGCTGTCCTGAAACATGGATCCTTTTGGTCTTTGATGTCTGCAGGTGGTCCTGGGTCCTTCAGTCATCATCCAGCCCTGTAGGAACAGTGTTTCCTTTTGGGTCAGGAGGCAAACTTATCAAAATAAGTATTTCTGGCACTATCCCTGACCAGGCTGTATTTGTGGAGAAAAAGCTTCTCTCTGTGCCTTCTTGGCCTGGTTTCCTGAGCTGCTGGCTGTTTACTCAATGCAGTCACCCCAGAGGCGTTCTGAAAGCTAAGGCCAAACTTCTGACGTTCATCAAAGACCCTCTAGAGCTGTGATGCCTTCCCTGCGGTAGCACCTTGAAGCTCCAAGACCTCTTTCATCCTCCCCAAGCTAGAAGGGAAAGCCACGCATTTTAAGATAAGTCCTAACAGGGCTTGTTGTGTTTTACAAGAGAGGGAAGCGAGGTATGGTGGCTTGCCCGGAGGACCCAGCAATACATCCAAATCATGTGTGCAGCACGTGGCATGCTTGGGTCCGTGATGGATGGAGCACTTGGCACAAGGAGCAGCTCAAGGGCATTTTGGGAAAAACTTGAGGTTCTTGTCCCCAGTACACTGGCAGCAATGCTGGGGCTCAGCGGGGCACCCGAGACCGGGGGTTTGCAGAAGGGACTGATGTCAAGGACACTGTCGGCAGGGCACATTAGGAAGTAGGGTTGGTAGATCACAAGGCTGAACATCAGCTGTCTTGATCTGGGCCAGTCATCTAGACTGTCATTGCTGCTGGTGGAGGTAAATAGACACTCCCAATGCTTGCTTGATCTCACGTTCATCTCAAAATAGGTCAGCTGTTGTGTCCTAGAAGTACCTGCCTCTCCGTTTGTTTTGTATTAATGAAAACCTCCCTGTCCTCCACCCGCCCACTGGGGCTCAGCCAAGTTGAGCTGCTTCGTTTACCTCTTATTAATCAAACCCAGCAGTCCCCTGGGTGATAAATGTAGCTGCGCAAATACTTGCAGCATCCTTCCCCCCTGGGGCTCAGCAGGCTGCTCTTCCCATCCTCATCGCTGGCTTCTTATTACCCCTTTCTTGCTGCGATTTAGTGGGGGGGATAACTGAAGGGTGAGTGGGGCTGCCTGGGAAGGGCTTCTGGGGAGATGTGTGGCTGCATGGCTGCTGCAGAGCATCCAGCGAGCAGAGCGATAGTCTGGGAGTGACTGCAAAAAAATGCACTCCAAGCCTCAGAAAGGAGGCTGGTGGCTGGCCAGTAACTCGGAAAATTCCTGTCTGGGGAGGTGCTTTGCTTGGTATTTGCAGGGTCAGTTCCTTAAGGGAGGCGTTATCCTGGTGAATTGGTTCAAGCTGTCTCATGAGCCACTGGAAGGAGCTAAAAGCTGGGGATAGATTTGAGAGGAGGGTTAAGCCTGTGGGCTCAGTCCACGCTGCTTGGGCAAAGCGAAGCTTGGGAAGGGTCTAGTTCCCACTCATCCAGGGCTGAGCATCACCTGCTGCTGCGGCTTTGGCCAGCGCAGTGGGGCGGTGGGTCTACAGGGAGCTGGAGCCCATCCCTGCCATGCGGCAGCATCCCTTGGCTTGGTGGGTGGCTTGGTGGGTCCCTTGGCGGGCGCTGCAGTGTCCGCGCTGGGTCACATCCCTTCCCGGAGCAGCTATCAGGAGCCTGGTGCAAAACCTGGGTCCATCTGGGTATCAAACGTGCTCTCTGAATTGCTGTCAGAAACTACGTGGGAGAACATGCAGGAGATTCTTGTAGGCTAAGAAATGGATTTAGGGTCTGCAAGGGCATCTTCCCAAGCTGTGAGAGCTGTCTTAGATGATCCCCTTTGCCCACAGCAGTCTCAGGGAGCCAGGTTTAATTTGGATTGTCCCTCTGGTTGGAGTGAGAATCACTTCTCTGAAATGCAATCACTTTGCTGGATGGAAACCCGCTGTCTAGACCATGTCCAGTCCATGTGGCCGGGAGCAGGAGCAAAGGAGGACACCGTGTCCAGCCGTGGGGAAGGGAAAGCTTTGGCAACTGACTCAGTCCTGGGTCAAAAACCTGTCCTTAAACGTGCGAGGGTTGGACACCTTGCTGGATCATGTGCTGGGCTCTGTCCTTCTTTCCCAAGCAGAAGGTTCAACAAATAGGTAGGACATGGGAGATGATGCTCATGGCTTTTTCCCTGTCTTTGAAAGTGGCTGCAGCTCCTATATTGGTATATTTAAATCTGGAAGAAGCCAGAAGCAGGGACAGTGGTCCTGGAAAGTTCAGCTTTCGTGACACTGACATCCCTGTTCCTTGGCCAGCTCTGTGCCACCTTGGACCTGCTCGCGTGGTGTTGAACACCAACCCCACAACCTTCCCTGTCCCCTTGGGCTTCCCCAGGGCTTTGTTTGCTTCCCCACCTCTTAAGTTATTATTAGACCTGAAGGAAGGGACTTCTTTTCCTTCTCCATGTACAGAATTGCCAATTTCCCTAATTCTTGTTCTTCTCCACTACAATATTTAGAAGATCTTATCGATGGCGGTGCTGTGGCTGCTTGCCTGTATGGGAACTGATAAGGTCCATGACTGATGCTCCCGGGGTGGCCATGATGTAAAAGCCAATCTGCTGTTTATTTTATAACTTGAACTTTTAAATGCAGTGGAGGAGCGGGGGTCCGGGATCCAGAGGCAGGTTTTAGAAATTTTGTTTGTTTGTGGGTGTTGTTGAGTGGGGTTTTGTAGGGGTTTTTTTAGCACTGAAGGTAATTAGAGATTCAGAAAATCTCTGAATATACTTATCTGTGCATGGAGTTGTTCAGATGAGTTTAACTAGCTCAGAGAGGGACATGATAAGTTGTTTATTTTCTCTTTCCTCTGCAAGATATCAGAAGTTCACTGGCTGATTTTTCTTTCCAGTTCCAGTTGAGCAGCTCGTATTAGGCAGAAGGCACAGAGATCCCCTATGAGTGAGCCAGGCTTGGGTCGTAGGGAATTCTCTCCTTCAAATCTGCTCCTTGCTTTGCTCATGTAACCCAAGCCCAAACATCACTGGATCCGAGGCTGGGAATGATTGTTTCCCTTGGTCAGAGCAGCAGGAACCCAGGGATGATTTGCTTTTCTCCATTGCTGATGGTGCAGAAGGTGGCTGATGCTGCAAAAAGCATCTTGCTTCCTCTTTCCCATTTCATCTTTCAAAGACCTTGAATATGGGGGGCACCTGAGGCTCTCCTGCCCCCAGCCTTGTTGCACAGATGAGTTTCATTTCCAAAACAGAGGAAAGCCTTGATGAAGGGAAGCAATCGGTGGGGACGGAGGCGAGATTCCATGAGGATGTGAACCTCATGAGGTTCAACAAGGCCAAGTGCAGGGTTCTGCACCTGGGTCGGGGCAACCCCCGGTATCAGCACAGGCTGGGGGATGGAGGGATGGAGAGCAGCCCTGAGGAGAAGGGCTTGGGGGTACTGGGGGATGAAAAGCTGGCCATGAGCCAGCAATGTGTGCTCGCAGCCCAGAAAGCCACCCGTCTCCTGGGCTGCATCCCCCACAGCGTGGCCAGCGGGGCGAGGGAGGGGATTCTGCCCCTCTGCTCCGCTCGGGGGAGACCCCCCTGGAGCCCTGCGTCCAGCTCGGGGGTCCTCAGCACGGGAAGGACAGGGAGCTGTTGGAGCGGGGCCAGAGGAGGCCCCAGCAATGGTCCGAGGGTGGAACAGCTCTGCTGGGAGGACAGGCTGAGAGCTGGGGGTGCTCAGCCTGGGGAAGAGGAGGCTGCGGGGAGACCTCAGTGTGGCCTTTCAGTGCTTAAAGGGGGCTTAGAAGAAAGATGGGAACGGACTTTTTAGCAGGGCCTGTAGCGATAGGACAAGGGGTGACGGTTTTAAACTAAAAGAGGGGAGATTCAAACTAGGAAGGAAGAAATTTTCTGTGATGAGGGTGGTGAGGCACTGGCACAGGTTGCCCAGAGAGGTGGTAGATGCCCCATCCCTGGCAACATTCAAGGCCAGGTTGGATGGGGCTGTGAGCAACCTGATCTGGTTGAAGATGTCCCTGCTCACTGCAGGGGGTTTGGACGAGATGGCTTTTAAATATCTCTTCCCACCCAAACCATTCTGTGTCTCTATGATTCCTGCAAGGAGAGGACCAGCTGGGTCCTCCTAGCATAAAATCCCCTCCATCATTCCGGAGTGGCAGCCCCAGCATTTTGGCTGGCAGATGAGGTGATAAAAGCCAGTGCAGGGATGCAAAAATGCTCTTTGCCAGCAAACTACGGGCGTGGTTTAACAGGGATTAAGCACCCTCGGTGTCTGCCCTGCTGCTGAGCAGGGGATGCCACTCCCACCCCATCCCTCCCCTCTGGCAGCGACTCGTGGGATGGATTACTTCAGCGGGTTGACATCTCAACTTAGAGTTGGATGTGTCTTTTAGACTTACAGGGCTTTTCACAGCCCAAGTGCTCATTATATTGCCTGGGTGCCTGAAAAGAAAAGATTTACTTTCTGATAGCAGTTTCCCTTCAGTTATTTGCAAAAGACGGTACGTGGCAGCCGGCACCGGCGCACAAGCATGCGGTTGAAACATGAGATTGCGAAGTGTATGGATCAGCTGGTTATTATAATGCTTTTATTTAGGATGTGGGCTGTGCTCTCTGCCTGCAGAGCGCTGCCTGCGCAGGGAGTTTTGCACCCTGCCTGCTGCTTCCATGGGATCAGGGCTCATCCCCCGGGATTGCGGAGGAGCTGGGCAAGATACACGCGTCAGTTGCCTGAGGATTGCTACCTGCTGCATGCATTGTAGTGGGGCACACGTGTGTGCACGGTGTATGTGTGCAAGCTCTCCTGGCAGGAGGACATCCTTCATTCATGCCTTCTAGCATAATTCCTGCAGCCGTCATGTCCTACGCAGCCTGCCGATGCAATGCTGTGTGCTCTTGGAGGAGAAACAGTGCAGCTCCGAAGAGGACATCGTGGAGCACATGTGAAGTCTGCATTTTTTGCTGTTTCTTCAAATATTTTTATTTGGCGGCGTTTCCTTTGAAAAGGTGAAAAAAAAACAAGGATAAGATGTAACGTGGGCTCTTGTTCCTTTACCTTTTGGTAGAAGCAGAGGAATGTGACAATGGATTATGTCTAACTTAAGTCACAGATTGTAGTATCAGCCAATGGATAAATAGGTTATAAAACTCAGGCTGTTCTTGATTCAGGGGTTGGTGGTTGCGGGTTTTTTATGACCTGTTTCAGGTTTTATTTCTAGAAATGCTGATGTATTTCCATGTATCGGATCTGTATAAAAATCAGGGGATGGGGAGCATGCCTTGCTGTTGTGCTGCAGCCGAAGTGATGCTCCAGTGGACCCCCTGCCCTGGCATCCCACGTAGTGCAGCATCCCTCGGCGAGCTGGGACTGATGTCCATCAGATGGGCCATAAGCCCACCTCCATTCACCTCCTGAAGTTGAGACAGAGGTTTTGTTAGCCGTGTGCTGGTTTTCCCTTTCTTTTTCTTGGCAACATCCATCAAAAGCCAAAGGTTACATCTTCCCCGACGGCAAGGAAACCCATCTGGTGGGAAACCACTCCAACCTCGTGCACGGATTTGACACACTAAAAGGCTTTGTGTTTCTAAAGGTGATGAGGCTTTGGTTTTGTTTAAAAAGAAAAAAACAAATCCACCTCCCAACCGCAAAAAATTCCTTACTGCAGTGAAGCAAGCTACATAATAAATTATTGTCTGGCTGAGAACAAGGAATTTCTGGCTTTCTGGTTATTCTTCTCCCTTCCTTGCTGGATCAGTGTGTCAAGGCAGCTGTTTTGGGTTGGATTCTGTGGTCTTTTGCACTTGGTTGTCTCCTGGCTCTCTCCTTTTTTGTTTTTTTCCCGATTTATTTCTGTGTTTATTTTAATGGCTCTGTTTTGATGCACTGTGGCGTTCGCCTGCTCTGCGGCATGCCAGGCTCATGGATGTCACTGCAATGTGGCAGCTGTTGGGGTCCTGTCCTGTCACTTGGGCTTTTCTGCATCACCAGGTACCAGAAACCAGACCTGAGACTGGAAGGATGATGAAATATATAAAATGCTCAGCCAGCCACGGATGCATCAGCTTCTGAAAAGCCCAAGACTAGCTCCGGCAGCAGTTGCTCGATGTGGTTTTCAAAAGTGTTTACATTTTAATTAGAAAAGGGTCAGATCCAGGATATAACAATTTACACTTCTGTGCTTGATGTTTTGGCATCTGGAAAGATACCGGCTTTGGAGGAGCAAATCCAAACCAGATATGCAATGCTTCATCTGTGCTCGTGGAGATGCAGCAATACCTGGATGCAGGGAGTCATGGTTCATCTTGATTGCTTTCGTTTTCCATAGTAACTGTTCCTACGGTTTGCTGGATACGAAAGCTGGCCGCCGGCAATAAAAATAAACTTCTTTCATTCACTGAGATGCTCTCAAAGCTTTAGAAAGATGCATTGCTAATTACTTGTTGTTCGAAATCGGCTGGATTAGGAGAGAGAAAATATTGCTGCTGAAGGAGCTCATTAAAAGGAGATGCTGGGAAGCGAGCCGGCTGCCCGCCAGCCGTGGCCATGCTGATAGGCAGGAGTTCAAAACCCAAACGCAGACGGTCAAAGGTCCTTCTGCCTGTACTGCTGCCAGAGCGTTAGCTGGGAGATGGTTATTTGCAGAGTCTAAGTGCACAGAGGGTTTCACCTGACCTGAAGGTGCCGATAAGAAGCAGATAAGAAGTAGGAGAGTTGTCCTGCACTAGCTGGTCTGTGCGGTCAAAGCATTCCCCACCTCCCAGGTCTGGGGCTGAAGCGACCTCTTTCCCTGTGCATGTTGGCAGTGGCTTCAGAAAGGCCAGCTTGGAGAAGACAGTGGGCAAGCAGTGAGAGGGAGGTGATGATGGAGGGTTTGGCCATAGGCTGTTCCTCTCTGCCCTGTCCCAGAGACGCAGTGAGCAGAAGAGGGTGTCATCTCACTGGAAGGTGATGTCCAACAGGTCTTCACTTGAGGAAGTGGAGAGCAATGGGGTGGGTTTTGGAGGCTGGACAAGAGATGTGAAAATTGGTGTTGGTTGCTCATGGGGCAGGACTTGGTGTCTGCTGGCTGGGGCTGGGCTGGAGCCTCTCCCTGGGTCTCGCTGAGGGTCTCTTCAGTTTGGTTTTACCATCATCCCATGCAGGCACAGATAAATAAGTCTGTGGTCTGCTGGGGTGCTTCTTGGTTCATGTCCCAGGTGTCTCAGAGCAGAAGGGACCTGCTGGATCACAGCAGTATTTAAAATTTATTTATTATAAACTCCCCAGGGAGCACAAACACAAGAGGGATGGTGGACATCCTACCGCAGAAGACTGGAAGGAGGTGGCTGCGTTGGTACGTGAAGAATTGGGACCGCGGCTGCCTTTTATAGGAAGCATCTCTTGTTCCTAGCAAAACCCAGGCAAGAAAAAGTCTTTCAGTGATCTGTCAGGGTAGCTCTGGAGCCCATCACAGCCTACCTCTCTGGCAGCTGGCCTGCGGTGGCATTTCTGGGGAATAAATCTTGTGCAGAGAGAGGCTGCTCTGCGTTCCTCCTGCCCTATGTTGGAATCATGGAGGAACAGAGGATTGGCATGGGAACTTTTTCAGTGTTTAACTGGAGGATAAGGAAGGAAGAGACATGGTTTTTGCAAATGGGATACCTTAAGTGAGTCATTTAAACCCATATCTAAACAGCTGAGGCCAGGCGGTGGGAAAGGTGGGCTGGGCACTTGCCATTTATTGGGATTTGGTGGTCATTGGACTTTTTTATAATTGAGCATTGATATAGGTGCCTAAATCTGGAGATGTCTGATGCTAAGCACTGCATTAAGCAGTTCTGTCTGAACTCTGTATTTTAGAGATCTTTTCCAATCATCTTACCTAGGTGTTAGCATTAACTCCTGGCAGAGTAGTTGTGGGGTAAATCCACTTCCAGCTTTCGCTATTTGGGTGCATGTGATGGCGTGGTGCTCCTAGTTCTCTTGTCTTTGAAGGCCACAACCTTTGAAGAAACTTGTCATGTGTGAGAAAGCATTTTAGGCTTTCAGCATCCATCCAATGCAAAAAAAATGGCAAAAGCAACCTCTGTTTTCTTCCCTCGCTGATGCCTGACTAGGTTGGACCTTGGGCAGGAGCGAGGTGTGCAGTTGTTGGCTTAATGGTAGGTTGGGATGTCATTTTGTCTTGCTGAGTTGGAGCAAGAATTGTTTTAGGAAGATCTCTTCATGGGCAGCAGTCTGTCTGACAAGGTTGTCACATCAGGGTGTTTTGGACTAAAAGACCCTGCTCCTCCCTTCAGGGAACGTTTGTATGGGGCTGGAGTCCCTGCTCCCTTGGGATGGCTGGGGCACAGGTGGGTCCCATCCCCAGGGAAGAGCTGTGGCTGTGCTGCAGTGCTGCCTCAGCACTGCCAGGCTGCTGCAGTCCAGGTTTTGGTGAAGCTTTGTCTTGGTTGTGCTGGAGAGAGGACGGCTGGAGCATCTTCCCTGGGGGAAGGCATACGTATGGGGTCCTCTCACCCAGACTGCAGTGAGCTGATGGAAATGCATTGTTGTCCTTGCGTGTCTGTCTTCTCATCATGGACTCGCCTTTTCTTACATCATTTTGGTTGTAAGTTCCCCTGTGCTGTTGCCTCCCACCCATCTTACCCAAAATGGGTTCCTTTTCCACTGCCGCTCTTCACCTATCAATCAGACTCACCACTTGGTTCCTCAAGTTGAACAAGCCTGGAGCACCTTTGGACAAAGGGGAATGAACGTACAAATGTCATAAAAAATACCTGTTCTCACTGAGTTTATTTGCTGATTAAGGGTAAAACTGTGTAATTGCCATAAACTGTATGATCTTGCTAAATAACAGCTATTAATAATAATTATACATTACAGTAATGCTGTAAGCCTTAAGCAGTTTGCACGTCTACGGACTATTTCTGCTGCCAATTCCATGTTTTATGGTCATAGTCATGAGCACAGCGTGGGCTTCGTAGGAAAGGTTTGGAAGGTAATTTTCAGGCCCCCAAAACTTACAGACTTTGTGCTTTGACAAAGTAGAGGGAGGAGGGGGGGGGGGGAAACAGGAAAAAAAATAGATTTGAGGTTGATCTCTATTAATTATCATTAAGGAGCATATCTGGGGTCTGGGAATCCTTGGTGGTAGGCGCTATGCCAACACAGATCTCAAGGGATCACCACTCCCTGAAGAACTCTCAAGAACACGCATTTGCTCAGTTTGGGAAGGCATCAAACCGCTTTGAGGCTCAAATGTGGGTTTGGGTTTTTGTTTGAAAACCTCTTGTTTGTACATGTTTTGAGGGTGAGGCAAGATGGGAAACCTGCTCCAGGCACAGAGGTTTCCTGACACGCAGCACCAAGGAGAGCAGGAGACCATCTAGCCTATGTGTCGTGGTTTAACCCCAGTTGGCAACTAAGCACTATGCAGCCGCTCGCTCACTGTCCCCACCCCAGGGGGATGGGGGAGAGAATTGGAAGGGTGAAAGTCAGAAAACTCGTGGGCTGAGATAAGAACAGTTTCATAATTGAAGTAAAATGAAATAGAATAGTAGTAGTAATAATAATATAATAATACAATAATAATATACAAAGCAACTGATACACGATACAATTGCTCACCACCCGCCGACCGATGCCCAGCCCGTTCCCGAGCAGCGATCGCTGCCCCCCGGCCAACTCCCCCAGTTTATATACTGAGCATGACGTCATACGGTATGGAATAGCCCTTTGGCCAGTCTGGGCCAGCTGTCCTGGCTGTGCCCCCTCCCAGCTTCTTGTGCACCAGGCAGAGCACGGGAAGCTGAAAAAGTCCTTGACTGGTGTAAACTCTACTCAGCAAGAACCAAAACGTCAGCGTGTTATCAACATTATTCTCATCCTAAATCCAAAACACAGCACTCTACTAGCTACTAAGAAGAAAATTAACTCTATCCCAGCTGAAACCAGGACACTATGCCACTTTCCCAGTGGAGAGGGTTAATTTTGGAAAGGGAGAGAAGGTTTAGCATTAGTCAGACATCAGCATGGAGATTCAACCTTTGTGGAGGGACTTGAATTGGTCTGAATCTAGTGGCAGCTTCCCTTCCCAAGGTGCCTCCTGCCAAGGAAGAAGGTCTACTGTTTGAGCTCCAAAATCTGTCCCTCTTGAAGGGCTGGGACCAGGAACCAGCTTGCAGGACCTGGCAAATGGGCCTGTGTAAACCTGTGATTGTCTTTGTTTTGTTTTGTCCAGCACATTTTATATACGTGCATGTCACACTTGGTAAAATTAGATAGAGCCCAGAAATCAATGGGTAATGGCTGAAAAAGCCCTGCCTTGGAAAAGCTTCTAGAGGATGGCGACAAAAACAACCCTCACCTGAGCGTTGGGACATCTCTGGTCAGGCTAGTGGAAGTGGGGAGGGCAGTTGCATGATAACTGGGAGAGAGTAATCTAAAATGGGAGAGACTCGTCTAAAATGGGAGAGACTCGTCTAAAATGGGAGAGACTTGTCTAAAATGGGAGAGACTGCTTGGAATGAAGTATGGAAAGTAGGCTGAGAGAGCAGAGGAGGCTTTCGTAAAGTGATGAAGTGCTTGGACATCAGCTCATGGAATCAAAAAACCATTCAGGTTGGAGAAGACTTCGGGAGGTCTCTAGTCCAACCGCTTGCCCAAGCAGGATCAGCATCAAGTTTGGATATTACCCCACTACTGTAGTGGTCAGGCACATGTGATCCTAGCCATGAACCCCAATATAGGAAGAGAGCATGATCAGAAGGGGAATTCAAAGGACAAATTCAGAAAACCCAGAGCTGGTCACTGCCAGGGAGTGCCAGGAGATGCCACAAAGTCAAGATATTCCTCTGCTTGTTGAGCCTCTTTACTGATGGCTTGTGTTGGGTGATGGTGGCATATTGGCAGTGGCCCCGGCACAGCTGGCACACTGGGATGTCCACATCGGGCTACCAGTCTCTGTGTCATTATGTGATTCACACCAACTTGGTGCAGACTAAGCAAATAAAGGAGATTACAGACCATGACTTATTAGTCTTTTATCTTATTATAAGGTTTAGATGTCAGCCAGCTCGCTGACCATGCCTGGACGTCTGCTCTAGGGATCTTTGTGTACAATGATGATCCTACCCCACGTGCATGTGATAACTCATCACCCTTAAATGTAGGGGAGTTTTTTTCCTGCTAAGTTCTGGTTTCCTTTAGAGAGAGGTGAAGGTACTGCAGGATGGCTTGGTTTTAGATTTTCCTACTAAAGACCCATAAATATCTCAAATACATGGTTTGTGCTCATTTGCTGTACTTGGTGACTTTTGACAAACCCATTCCCTTTCAGTCCACCATCTCTCCTGTGTCTAATCAGCAAAGTGCTGCTTGGGCGTGGGGTGGACACCCCAAAAGTGGAGTCATGTGTGTTAGCCCTTGCTCTGCTTTATGCTTTGTCATGGATGTTCAAGGGGGAGCATCCCCAGGGCAGGGCCTTGGCTTGATTTCCTCCAGTGCCACCTTCAAAATAAAATAGGCAAAAAACCTTTGGGTTTGTGTTGTGTGGCCCCAGGGGATGGAGGATACCTTCTGTCTCTGCTTGCTCCGTCCCAAGTGATGCCACCTGTATCAGCTGTCCCCTACCTCACACCGTCACCTCCCCACGCCATCGTGCCCTCCAGGACTAATTACAGCCATGTATTCTCCCAACTCTTTCTGTAGCACTTTCTGTTTAATAATTGGTGCTTTCCATTTGGTAATTGGCACTAATTAGCTAAAGGGGGAGAAACATGCCCTCCTTCAGGGCTCCATGCTCTCTGGGGCTTCTCTTTTTTTTTGTCTAATTTTTTTTCTTTCTCCTTTTTAATATGCCACATGACTTTTGTTCAGGAGCTAATGTGTGATATTGATCTACATAATGAGCCTTTTTGACAGTCCGGGCACATTTGGGAATAATTCCTTGAGCAGATGAAATCCTTAGGCCAGAACTGCTCGTTCTTGGCAGTTTCCAAATGAAACCACAATTGTTCAGAAGTGACAGATGAGAAATAGTTCAGGAGCTTGAAATTACACGAGCTGGGAACAGATATTTTTTTTCTCTGTCCCTTCCGGATGGCATGTGACTCACTCCAAATTTGCTTGGTAATTTTATACTTATCTCAAAACAGATTGTAAATAACAGTTCCCAGTGAAGGAGAAGGTGAAGTCTTGGCATCCTGCAATGTGATGGGAGCTCCTGTGTCTTCTCCCTCCCAACTGCAGGGAAGGAGGAGTATGAGTCTTGCCACAAGACACTGGTCCAGAGCTTAATTCACGTGCAAACATGCCCAGCCCATGTACAGGAGCTGATGGTTTCTTTTCTTTAAGGTGTGAGTGGCATTCAGCCATGGAGAAATAGGAAGGAGGAGAGCAGTTGGTCCAAGCTCCCTCTGCAATGGTTGGGTGGGGGACAATGGGGAGGCTGAGTCCCCTCTCCATCACTCACCCCACCTTCTCTGGATGGGGGATGCGGAGCTTGGGATGAACTCGGAGCCAGCACCTGCCTGATGGCCAAAGAAGCGGTGTCAGCCCCCCAGAGTGGTCCCATCTCCCACAGCAATGAGTCCCAGAGGTTTTATGTCACATGGAAAATAGTTTTGATGACTCTTCTTGTCCTTCTTGCAGCTGTGGGTTCAGCCCATGTTTGCAAACCAAGTGGCTCCTGCTTGGGTCAGTACCTTGAGGAGAGACCTCCCAGGAAACCCGGCAATGTGTGTGTGCTGAAGTGTGGGGCTTGAAGAGTGTCATCTGCAGGTGTTTGCAGCTGGAATGGTCCCCGCTGCCTGCTCTGCGCCCCTGGGCACCCCAGGCATGGGCAGGGGAGAGGACCATGTGAGAGGGTGGTTCGGGTGGTACCAGTCTCCTCCTCAGAGCAAACTGTCCCTGTCCTTGCTCACAGGACCACATGTGTGGTCCTCATGGACTGTAACCTCTTGTGTTGACTATGGGATGTGCAGCCACTGTTAGATGTAAGAGCTGTGGCTCCTTGCTCCAACCTGGGCTTTAGGAGTCTTGTAAACCTAAGTCTTGTTTAAAGAAGCATCCATGGCCACTTTCATCAGGGTGAAGGTCTCCTGGTGCTGTTTCCATCTCAGGAGACCACAGGAGGATCTCTCTGTGCCTTTTGCTTGCCTATGGAGCTTACCTTTCATTTCTGTCCCTGGTGATGGTGTGGTTTGTGGAGCTGCCCTGTTCTGTGTCAGAGAAGGTGGTATTTCAGTGACATGATGGGAATGTCCTGTCTGTTGCTGGAAAACAACATTGGCCAACTTTCAAAGGAGTGTGTTATCTGGGATGGATGCACTGAGTAGATTCACATAGCGGTCACAGGAGCATCCACCTGAACATCGTTAGAGCTGCCCTTACTAGCAATGCGGCATTTGAGGTGTCATTAGCTTTTCTGCATTAGATGCACATCTTCAGATGATCTGGATGTCAGCTGTCGACGTCCTCCTGTGTTCATTCCCTGGTTAAGGGACAACTGCAGGATTTGCTAAGGTTTTTAGTTCACTATATGGATCAGAGGAGATGAAAGCGGTTTGAGTTCAGTCTCTTGCATCAGTTGAAGAGGTGTATGTGGGGTGGTATATCTATTCACATATGTTGTCTTTGGAAAGGGGCTGGGGATGTAGAGGGATCTGGCTTTGTTTTGCAGCAGAACACTTAATTCCTTGATGATCTGTGCCCTAAACAAGACTATCCTAATAGGGTTTGCAACATAAGCCCCTGGATAATAGCTTCTTATTCTGCTAGCCATAATCTACATATACATATTTAGGAGGTGGCTGTGCTCGTGCAGCAGACACTGGAGGGGGGGATAACCCAGTCTTTTGGGACACTTGGGTATCTGAATCAAGCCTTAAAGCCAATGACTTAATTTGTATATATATTTGTTTGCATTTGTACAGCCTTCTCTTTCTCCGCTGCTCTGTGTTTTGACTTTAACCAGTGAGATGTTAAAAACCTACATGCAGAGCATTCAGTGATTCAGGCTCCCATCTCTGAAGGTGTGTGTCTTGGCTGGGCTATCTGCTGGTTTCCCAGAGTCAGCTTGCATCCCGAGGATGCTTGATCTTAAAAGCATCATAAAGCTCCTATGTCTTCTATAGAGCCGTTCTCCTGCAGAGCTCACACTAGATAGCTGGTGAGGTGGGGAAGGGTTTTATCCCTGTGGAAGCACTGGCCCTTCGGAGCTGGGAAAGGACCTCTTCATATTGCTCCAGCCAGCAAAACCAGGGATCCACAGCACTTGGTCGTCTGGCAGAGCAGGACTGGGTTTGGGAGACGAAGCACCCATGTCTGGTCAAGATGAACATGGGCTTGTGCCTCCATGGAGGTGATACCTTTGCTGTGGCAGGGGCTCGGGGCTGTGCTGGCTCGGAGATCAGCTGGAGGGATAGCATCGTTTCTTCTGTAGTTGCCAGTCAACTGGCTGATGCAAAACATGCTGTGTTGTTTTGCAGGGTTTTTCCCTTTTTTGCTCTTTCTAATCCATTTGTAACAAGGAGAGGTTTTAAAAATAGATTCTGGTGTGATCTCTGTTTTACGTCCTGTGCAAACCTCCTCGCTGGACCATTTACAGTCGCGCCGTTGACTCAGCATCATTTACTGCTGCCATCCTAGAGAAGCTTTTCAATTATCATCCTCTTCTTCACACCCATGTCCATCATCCCCAGCTTATCACCCTTATCCAGCACAGCTAATGCCCTGGGCTTTTTAAATTAAGCTTTTCAATTTTGTTTTTCTCTTGTGCATGTGTCTGGAGGTTTTCAGAAGTTTGGGTTTTAAGAAGGAGGATAAGCAAAATGTCCGTTCTTGTCCTTAGATGTAGGAATATTACAGAAATGGGATTTTTTTTGTTTGTGCATGCATGGGAACTCTAAATGTGACCCCCTAGGATTATTATAAATGTTATTGGATGTACAGCAAAAGTATCCTGCCTAGGGTAACGGATAGGCTTTGGCTACTGTTTTTCCAACTTTTTAATAATTACTGGGAAATAATTTCTTGCCTTTTTTTGCTTTACTTTCTCAGGCCCCCTCCGTTCTCAGCATCTCTCCTGAAGGGATGGAGAACTCGTCAGTGGCATCGGCCTCCTCAGAGGCGGGGAGCAGCCGCTCTCAGGAGATCGAGGAGCTGGAGCGTTTCATCGACAGCTACGTCCTGGAGTACCAGGTCCAGGGGCTGCTGACGGATAAAACGGAGGGGGACGGTGAGAGTGAGAAGACGCAATCCCACATCTCGCAGGTGGGTGAAGGGCACAGTATGGGGTGGGAGAGGGGCTGGGGGACGCCAGTGGCTTGTCGCCTGGGTTGGGGATGCACATCCAGCTGAAGCAGTTTTTCGCGCATTGGGGTGTAAAGCAGGACAAAATAAAAGACTGGATTTGGGGCAGCTTCCTTGTTCAGCCAGATATGAGGTCTCCAACCAGTTGGTAGAGGTCTCCTGCCAACTGGGTTTTGTTTTTCCGTGGTCTCGAGGTGGGTGCCCTGAAGCTTTTTGACTTCTCAAAGGTTCCTGTTTATAAATGAAGGACTGTGTGGCAAAGCCAAGCTGGGGGTATAATGATGAAGAGAAGGGCAGAGGCCAGGCTGGGTTTATCCAGGACCACGACCTCCTCCAGCATATAGAGAAGTTTTGTTGCAGGTCGTTTTGTCTCTTGTTTCATGCTCAAGTCTATTAATTGCTTACAAATGAGGCCTTGCCTCCCTAGGGCTTTGTTTTGCCTTAAATTGGGAGGAGTGGTTGGGGTAGCGAGGGGTAGCGAGGGCAGGGCGCTCTCCTGCCAGCTGCCAGAGGTGCCAGCTTCTCCTGTCCCCTGCCCTGTGCACCCCATGTGCTGGTGGTGGGGATCGCAAAAGCCAATGTCCCCGAATCCAGCAGAGAGGAGCTTTCTTTCCGCCCCAGGAGTGGGCCCATGTAAACCTCATGAAGTTCAACAAGGCCAAGTGCAAGGTCCTGCACCTGGGTCAGGGCAGTCCCCAGAATCAGCACAGAATGGGGGATGGATGGGTTGAGAGCAGCCCTGCAAAACTTGGGACTTGGGGACACTGGTGGGCGACAAATTGGGTATGAGCTGGCCACGTGCACTTGCAGCCCAGAAAGCCAAGTGTGTCCTGGGCTGCATCACAAGAAGCATGGCCAGCAGGTAGAGGGAGGTGATTCTCCTCCTCTACTCCCAGAGACCCCACCTGGAGTCCTGCGTCCAACTCTGGGGTCCCCTGTTCAAGACAGACATGGACCTGTTGGAGCAGGTCCAGAGGAGGCCCCAGCAATGGTCCGAGGGCTGGAACACTTCTGCTGTGAGGAAAGGCTGAGAGAGCTGGGGTTGTTCAGCCTGGAGAAGAGAAGGCTCTCGGGAGACCTTATTGCGGCCTTTCAGTGCTTAAAGGGGGCTTAGAAGAAAGATGGGGACAGACTTTTTAGGAAGGCCTGTTGCGATAGGACAAGGGGTGATGGTTTTAAATTGAAAAAGAGTAGATTTGGGTTGGACATAAGGAGGAAATTCTTTACTGTGAGGGCGGTGAGGCACTGGAACAGGTTGCCCAGAGAAGCTGTGGATGCCCCATCCCTGGAAGCGTTCAAGGCCAGGTTGGATGGGGCTGTGAGCAACCTGATCTGGTGGAAGGTGTCCCTGCCCATGGCAGGGGGGTTGGAACCAGATGATCTTTAGAGTCCCTTCCAACCCAAACCATTCTGTGATTCTGTATATGAAGGATCCCATCCGTATCTGATATCAGCAGTGTTTATCTGGTTTATCTGAGCTATGCATGTTTGCTGCAGCTGAGGATCTGATCCAGACCTTTGGACCCTTTATATATTAGCTCAGTATAAAGAAAGCAGCAACTAAAGGAACCTTTTTAAGGGTAGATTTTGCTGAAGAGGTCTTTTACAATTTGAGGATCAAAGCTGTTAGAAGTGGGAGAAAATAAATTTAAAAATCAAGTGATCCGAAGTACTTTATAGTACATTTTTTAACCTAAGGCTGGAAAATGGCCGTGTTTGAAGTGATGCTTTGGAGGGGCTTCAGGTCAACCAGGCAAGTGGTGCTTTATTTAACATGTAGATTTTAGAAATACTATTGAATTAGAAATAAATTAATAGTCAGAGTTTTACAACCACTTGCAGCCTGTCCACACCTCTGCCCATCTTCAGGACAAAAACTGCTAATTCTCATGGCAGCCCATGTACAATTTTTGCATTAAGATCCTTGGTTGCCACAACCAAATCCATCTTCCAGTTGCAGAAATGGGATTTTAACTTCCCTCTGTCACCTACCCTGAAAAATAGGAGCTGCTGGGTTTTTTTATGACAATGATAAGGATGCTGCCTGTAAAGATGGTCAGGTTTTATTTTAAAAGAAAAATGAATAATAATGAAAGATCTGAGCATCAAGCCCTTTAATTAGACACCTTTTAGTGGCATCTCAAATTAACCAGCTAAATGTGGTCGTACCCCAGATCATTGGTGTCTATATGGAATTAGGGTTTTTATGTGAAACTCGAGCAAAACGCAGTATTTCATATTTTTAGGGCTGTATATGAGACAAGAAGTGAGGATGGGCTTTTACATAGGTCACCTGCTTTTATCGAGCCATGTCTTAAAGCATGTGTTAGGAAGGAATTATCTCTTGTCTCCCAAAGATACTCATTTTCCTACCTCGTACCCCAAATTTGTAAAAGAAATAACCAGGAATTTTTATTTCTGGTTTTCTCTTCCTAATCACTTCTTATCAAAGCAAGCAATAAGCACTCACGTATCGTACAGCTTGCTGGACTAACCCTGGTGGAAGACAGCCTGGTTGAAGGTGACATGTTCCCTTTTAATGAGAGCTGGAGGAAAAATGATGGTTTTATGGAGAAGGCACTGGACTGAGACCAAGAAAATTGTTTTTAACTGCAAGGTTCTGCCGGCAACTTAATCTCTAACTTCAGGCGAGTTACTTAATCTCTCTGCAGTTTGTTTCCTTGTGGCTGTAATAATGTTTTCCCTGTCTGAGAGAGGATAAATCCACTCACCCATGCGTGTGAGATGCTCGGATGGTACCACATCCCCGGATAAGTGTTCTCTGTGCTGGGGGAAGGAAGGAAAGGCGCCTTGTACGCTCCTCCATCCTCCACACCGCTTGCAGGGGAGCTGAATCCATCTCCAGTCGAGAGAATCCCAGAGTGTGGACATTTCCATCATGGGGGTCTCTCCAGCCTTGCTCCCACCAGAAAAAAAAGAGGAAACTCAGAGGGAAAATGCAAGTTTCTTTCAGCTGTGGATGTAATAATGGGTGAGCTGTACCTTGAGAGAACTTTCCAGGCATGTGATTGCACTGCAGGTTGTTAAAGGAGATGTGCGTAGGTCTAGCAGATGGCTCTGAAGCGTGATAGAATCATGAGCTTCTCCAGGCAGGTCAGCAGAGGTGGCAGGAGAGCAATGGGCAGCTCATTAAAGAGCTCATTAAAGGCGAGGCTGATGTTTCCCATCTGGTTGAGCGAGCACTGGCTCACTGATGAGGGCAGAGCTGTGCAGGGGTGGTGAGCAGTCCTAGTGGTGGCTTTTCCTCTTATTTGTGGGCTCATCCGTGCTTGTCAAGAAGCTCTCAGGTAGCGGCTGTTCATACGGAATTGAATTTTCATTTTTCTTGGCACATCAGCCTTGGTGATGGCATCCAAGCGGTGAGCGTCTCTGGAGCAGCCAAGTGCTTCCAGGATGAAAGACCTCAGAAATGGAACTGGTCACCAAGGTTCAGTCTCAACTTTGGGCAGGGGGGGGCAAAAAATTACTCTAGGATTAAGCAACATCTTTTATGTTTGATTGCTTGATTATTATTTTTTTTAAATTTTTTTTCCCCAGTATGATGCAACCCTTCATTTCTTTGGGGGGCGGAAAAAACCCCAAATGACCCCAAATTGAATTATTTTGGTGGAGGCACTTTGCTGTCAAACCCTGGGGGAAACAGGAGCTTATATTCCAGAGCTGCTCGCCTCTGCTGTGGGCTGTGCTGTCCTGCTGACCTCCCGCTATGGTCGGGATGCCCATGTCCTTCACCACGGGGCGAAGCTGGTGTGGCAGCAGGGCTGCCATCTAGGCTGCACATCACAGCTGCGGCATACAGCAATGGCCAAGCATACGGCTTTGAGCTCTGTTTTCTGTTTTGTTTAAAATAAAAACACAGGTTTTTGGCAGCTCAGGACTCATATCTGTCCCTGAGTTGGGAAAAGCAGAAAATGCCTGACTTTCCATGGAAGACTCCATGGAAGACTCCATGGAAAAGAGTAATCAAGGCAAGCTGCCCTGGTGCATAACAAGCGCCTGAGATACAAAACACCATTTGAGTCTGCAAGGAAATACTGCGGATGGTTTTTGTTGCAAAGCATCATTTCAGGTGCCTTCCTGCAATTGTTCCTGCATCTTCCCTCTGCTCGCTGTTGGCGGGTGGAGCATTTCCGAGCCAAAGCCTTTGGGATCATCCTCAAAAAGGGGAGGGCTGCACATGCACAGTGGTGCCCACAGCTGGACGGTGTTTGCTGTGTGCTGTGGACTGACACAGCAGTTTTCCTCAGCACAGCTATTATTTTACACAATCCCTTTTTTTATCCCTTTTACAGTGGACGGCGGATTGTAGCGAGCAGCTTGATGGCAGCTGTTCCCCATCCCGAGGGAAGGGCTCATCATCTCACGAACACAATCAGGTAGGGGTTGTGTTTAGCTCTTCCTCAGCAAACCTTTGCTTTTATTCTTGCACTGCCTCATCGGGCAGCACGGAGCCTGCCTATGCTGCCAGCTTTCCCTCTCCCGTGGAAGGGAAGACGTGTCCCTCTGCTTGGCATCCGAAAGCTTGCTCCCACCAAAACCACGGGAGATGGGCAATATCCCGATGTGTGGATGGATTCTTTGACCAGGAGCTTATTGCTCTGCGATAAAGGGGAAAAAATATGGAGTGTCCCATTTATTCCTGAAGAGCTTCTTATTGCCACCTGTGTGAGGGACCTATCTGGAGCATCAAAGCTGACTTGGAAGTATGAGATGTAGCTAGTATGAGGGATCTTTGTGGAGCTGTGCTTCTTGGCTATGTGCGGCAGCACAAGGATGGCGTTGCAGGGAAGAGGATTAAATAGCCAAGAGGGTGAATGGGGAGAAGCAAAATTGCATGTGCTGAGAGCCTGTGTGGAGTTTGCAATGACAGAAGCCAGGTGTGAGTCAGTTTTGGTGGTTGTATGTGGTGTGAACATCAGTGAAGAGTATTTACCAAGCGCTGCTGGCATCGCTGGAGGTGGCTTTCCCTCCTCCGTGTAAGCACTGTCGTGGGAGAGGGTTGGGTAGGGTGGAGGCATGGGCTGGAGTGTTGTCGTGTGGCTGAGGAGCTGCTGTGCCACCATGAGACCATCAACCCTGTAAGAGCAGCGTTTGCCCGAGGAGGTATGAGACCAAGCTGGCTGCAGGAAAGGGTGAAGCAGCATTTGCAGTTGCTGTGGCTGATGGGTGTCCCACCTGGAGAAGGGGCTTCAGGCTGGTGATTTTGGTGCTCTTGTCCTGCTTGATGTGCTTCAGGCTTCAGTCCCACGTGTGGGATCCATGAGAAGAAGCCTGGTAGCCCCTTGCAGGGCAGTACAAGAGGACGTGCTGGTCTAAGCAGTGTGTATTGCAGCTCCCGCATCCCGTTTTGGGCATGGCTTCTTCCCACACAGAGCCATGCTGGAAGCTGCTCGGCTGCAGGATGGGTGCTCACATGTCCCCTTCCTGCCATGTGCCTGGATGCAAGGATGCTGGGAGTATCTATACAAACACCTGCACACAACAAAAACAAGATCTTGTTGTGTAGGAAGGTGCATGCTGTACAGAGACGCTGCTTCAGATGAGCCTCTGAAGGTGCCAGACGGAATGGTGGACTTAATTTATTATAGCTTTGATCTGCTCTGAAATATTCAGCAGCAAAACCTCATCCGGGCTCCCTCCCAGCGTCACAGCCAGCTGCTTGGAATTCAGCTGGGAGGCTGGCTGTTTCCACCGAGCGTCCTTGGGTCGCTCGGGGTGTTAGCAGGACCAGGTGTTTTCCCTGGGAGGAAGGTCCCTGGCTCTTCACCCAGGGGCTCAGCTGACGTGCCAGTCTGGTGGGTACCACAGGAGGATGCAGGAGTCACGCATGAGCGAGGCTTTCCTGACTCCAATCAACGCAGCCCTGACATCTTCCATCTACCTTGTGCCGTGCTGTTTTTTGTTTCAACTTGTGGGGGTTTTTATTGTTTTGTTTTGTTTTGTTTTTTTCCTGGACATTAAACCTATTTGATCTCTTCCAGCACAGAGCTTGTTTTCTATATACAAATAACACTCACTGATGCCCAAGCTGTTTTCCCTGCGTTTGGGCTCTCTCCCAGCCTGCAGCGGAGCTAATAATTATCTCTCTCCATGTTAGGCTTCCTTTAACAGCAAGTAACAAATTTTCCTTGGCACCAAAGAGGAGCTGCAAGCTATTGTTCTTCTGTCCAGGCAAGCATTTCTCTTGCTGTTAGTGATATATGAATGAAATGCTGCTGGTGAGGACTAGGTTCAGTTTATTACCATTTCTGGCTGTTGATTTTTCACTAGTAGCTTTAAACACTGGGAAAAAAAAAAAATCATTAATAAGGTGTTTGTCTTGAATGTGAATTATCAATTACTCTTCAAACCTGCTAAGGAAAAAGCTGGCTAATTATTTCCCAAGGGATGTTAAGGATTTTTTTGCTGCAATTTTTTATGGATTTTGAGGGGTTTTGTTGGAAAAGCAAATTCCTTTTTTTCCTATTTTATTTCCAGCTGAGATTTCTGCGTTGCTGTTTGTGCAATACGCACCAGTCTTAGTTGAAAAATACTTGGATGTGAGATTTCTGGCTACTGTGCAAATGTAGTTTATGTGTCGGTGACCATGATATGCCTCACACAGTTCTAACCTGACGATCAGAAAGGGCATTTATATGGAAATGCAGGTTAGTCCTGGAAATATATTCAGCATCTGGTTCCTTTTCTGCAAAGGCGGAGTAGTCCAGGACCACATTTTCAAAGTAATTGGCTTCCTAAAGCTTATAGGGGAGCCTAGAGTGAAGCTGACTTTCCCATGCCTGAAAATCCCCCTCTGCATCCCTAAGTACGTGATGCCTTTGAAATTCTTGTCTCTAGAGTCCATCAAGATTAAGGCAAATAAAAGAAGGATTTTTTTGTGTGTGTATAGGTATATTATGTATTTATATAAACATATATATATAATATGTATCTATGTAAGCATCCACAGGATGTTGTATAAGTGTGGGGCTGAGAGCAATTCCTGGATAATGTGCAATTTAAGGGTAATAATAAGGGTCTTGATGCAACCTGCAGTCCAGGATATTCCTAAATTGCTGTTTTTCTGATGTTGTTGGGTTTCTCTGGGAAAGACCAGCCCATACTTGCCCTGCTTGGTGAGACATCTGCTATGAGAAGCTGTGGGAGACTGTATGGGGGTAAGTGCCCATAGGCTGGCACTTGTGCATCCCAAACAAAGCAATGGCTTAAAAATGGCAAAAATTCCCCCTGGAAACCTTTTACTCTGGTCTTTCCACTTCTCTGGGCAGGTGGCTGCGAGAAGGTGGTCTGCTCATGGAGGATCTCATGAGATACATTTCGTGAACTCCTGGTGGGCTGAGAAAATCCTGGCCTTACAATTGCATTCAGCTATAATTCTCCTTGTTTCCTACTGTGAACACTTTCGTTTGCTGCACGGCATTGCTGTGCTCCGCTAAGCCCCGCTGCATTTGAACAACACCCCTCAGAAGGTCTGCTAGCACCATGTGAGCCTCTGGGGTGAAGACCACTCCATCGAGGTACGCAAGATATTATCTGAGCACTGTATTGCCTCTATAAATGAGGCAAGTTTAGATAATGGAATCATTTTAAATGTTTTTATGTTTGGATTTTTTATTTCTAAAAAGACCCAGTGGGAAGATTTTATATAATACTTTATTTGCATTCCCCTTGTGAAGCTGTTGCAAGTAGGAAGCTCTTTGATATATTTCTGGGAGCAATTCATTAAGTAAAAGACTTGTGGTATGGTATGTATTTAGAGAGCCAGCGGAGCTCTTGGTACATGAAAGGCCTGGCAGCAGCTCTGTCCCAGGCTCCCCTTACGTAAAGGGCATTAACAAAAACCAGAGCAACTCTGTGGGTTTGTCCCATTTCTCCAGGCGGTGGGAGAGAGAGAGCTGAAAATCCTCCTTCCTGGCCAAGTCCATCCCTTCCCCCATGGTGGCTGGCTGTCACCCATCGTCACCAAGCAAAAGCCTGTGTTGTTGGCAGTAAACGGGACTGCAGTTTATTTTATTGCTTATTTGCATGTGTGTCCATGTCCCACCAGGTGCGGAAGGGACTTCTTGCGTGATTGGGGACCTCAGAGGCTTCCCCAGCTGATGGTCATGTTGCCTGTCTACATAATCCAGATGGGATCATCCTACACCCTGCTGGTAGCGCCCGTCTGCTCTCCTCCCCGAGGAGCTGGTGGTGGAGGAGATGACTTGGTTTGCCTTCCCATTAAGCCAGCAGAAACAGCCTGTGGCAGAGAGAGGTGGTGGGTTTCCACTCTTGGCCATTGGTTGGAGATGATTAACTAGCCGGGGTCAAGAGCATCCCAAGGGCTGCGCTATCAAGTTAACAGCTGCTATGTTGAGTGTCCTACGTTGTTCAGTAGTGCGGAGATGTAGAGGGCTTTGCAGGGATTGTGTGCCATTGTCACCGAGCCTGGCACGTCCTGCCAAAGGATGTCTGAACCCAAGCCCAAGCCTTGCTGATAAGGAAAGCATGATAAGTTCTCATAAAATCAAATGTAATATCACGTGAAACTTTATCTCCAACGTCTCTGTGACTCAAAGAAGCACAGTGCTGTGCTACTGCCAAAACGTTTCCAGGCAGGAGATGCTTCGTCTTGTGTGAGCTCAGACTGCAGGCAGAGGACACCTGACCTGCCTGCATCTGGGGAGGTGCAGCCGAGGGAGGTGTCTGACTGCTGTGCGTGGGGTGGGAGCAGAGCAGATCCACTTAAACCTTTCAGGGCCCTCTTTCCTCTGTCTCACCTGAACCTCAAAACCCCCTCCGATGATGAGCACTTGCCTTCCAACCATATGAAGTCATGACTGGAAAAGCTGCTATGTTGCCAAAGCAAAGGCAATAGTAGGGATGGGGCAATGTGTGAAGGTTATCTCTTGGGAAACAGCAGATCTCAATGCACAGTGGAACTTAATTTTATAGAAAGTGGGGGGAAAAAAGTATCAGTGCAGATTTCTCTTGCAATTCCAGACATTTTTTTTGCAGGCATCAGTGCTGCTTGGCCGCCTGGGGTCAAACACCAGGAAATCCTCCCCGACAGATGCTGCAGAGGCAGCTGGCAAGGGATCACAGTCTCGGGCAGTGGCCACGTCACTAGGTCCAGAGTTGGACTGAGCCTCCTGCGACCAGCGCCGCCGTTGTGTAAACTTCTCAAGTTGGCGTTGAAGTCATCTGCTTGTTGGCTTAAATCCACTGACATCAGCAGGCAGCGTGTAATGCCCCAAATCTTTGGCTAACCAGATCAGCGCTGGAGAGTAGGTGGGCGCTGCTTGCAAAGAGGCTGGCAGGATCTCCTTACCAAAGATGTAATTCATTTCCCTGTGCTGGTAGACAGCCTGTGTCCGGATTTAGTTGCCCATCCTTGGGCCCGGATCTGAAGCACAGTGATTTTCTTGCTCAGCAAAACATGAGGGATGATCCTGGGGGCAGTTTGGGGTTCTCCATCTCCCCAACCTGCTTGTATCATAGCCCATGGCTGGTTTGTACACTGAATTTGGTTGAGGTTGGCCACCATGCTGAAGACTTGTTGGGACAAGTGGGTGCTGGCAGATGCTGCAGTCGCTGTTGGCTTGTTTCCGAAAGAAAAAGAGAAAGTGAAAGACAAGGAGTTACTTTGAGGCTTTGCCAGTGAATACAGGTCGGTGTAGCCCTGCCTGATGGAGGAAGAAATTAAATCTCTAAGTGGGGTGACCTGCCCATGATCAAAGAGCAGCTCTGAGAAAACCAGTCACTTAATGGTTTTCTGCCTGTAATTTCTGTGTGACACTCCCTCCTTAGAGTGAATGCAGCCCCGTTCAATTACGGTCGGAGAGGACTGCTGAGAAAGAAATCAAGTCCCTTAGCTAATATGTAAGTTTAACTTTCTTTGGGACTTCTTCTGTTTGGGATACACGTCATGAAGCAGCACTGCCCCTCGTGAAGCAGACACCTGCTTGAGTGTCTGAAGATCTGGGAGTGAAACGCTTCATTGCTTTGCTGCCTGATTTAGGAGAACTGTTGCTGCTTGCAGAGGATGGAGGAAGGTTTCTTCTAGGCCTGGTGTCACCAGTGGCTCACGTGGGAGGACATCTCGTCACCCTCAGTTTCCATTTGTGTAGAGTGGACAGGGTGATGCCTGTCTGCCCATTGAAGGGAGACCTTTCCACACTCTAGTTTCATGAAACTTGCAGTAGCTGAGTTACCTCTGAGGTCTCCATTCTTCTTCCAGATTTGGTTGAATAGGTCAACAAGTGCTGAAGCTCTTGGCAGGGAAGGGGTGGCGTGAGCTGTTTCCTCCAAGGCTCGGGCAGGGGCTTGCTGCTGGATTTCCATGGCACGTCTGAAGTTCTTGGTGCTGTTCTGGGTGCTTTCAGTGCCCTTTCTCATCCTCACCCAGGCACAAAAACGAGCTAGCTAACACATCTCTTCTGATGTTGTCCGAAGGGAACACAACTACACAGGCTGGGCGCTTTCATGGGGAGTCCAGAAAGATCTTGTAGGCTTAACCTCCTACTTCCGAGCCCATCATTTCCTTAAGTCCTGTATTGTGGCACAGGTATAGGTAAAACCTTAGTTTTCCCGGTTGGAGAAGAGCTCCAAATGATGTTTGGTGTCCCTTCTGCTCTGCCTTTACCAAAGCAGTGAGCAGGTACCATACCAGACTGGAGAGGGCTGGGGAAGGTGGACATGGACCTGGGGAGGGAAGGAGCAGAGCCAAAGTGGTTGATTTTTCTGCATGGTACTTTTATAAGGGTAAGTTTTCTGTTTTTCTTATAGTTTTATGCAATACATTGAGAAGAAAGAAGCTGGAAATTCATCCCTACTAAAATGTTTAGAGTAATCTTATATTTTTTCCATAAAAGGTGCTTTTAAAATTATTAAAATAATTGTTTACATATAGATCATTATTTTTCCATAGAAAAATTGGAGTGGTTGTTCTAGAATAGGTCTAGAAGAGCAGGGAGATTTTGCATTAAATACTTGGAGTCTGGTGTCAGAATTCTGTGTAACTGACAGATTTAGCTGCAGCACATGAAAACCTCTGCTGTGGAAAAATCTCAAAAAGGACCTTTTACATGATAGCTGTCTTCTCTTCTGACCAGGATTAAGACTCAAAATTTGGGAGTCATTTCATAGAATCATGGAATAGTTTGGGTTGGAAGGGACCTTGAAAGCTCATCTAGTTCCAAATCCCCTGCCATGAGCAGGGACATCTTCAACCAGGTCAGGTTGCTCACAGCCCCGTCCACCCTGACCTTGAATGTTTCCAGGGATGGGGCATCTACCACCTCTCTGGGCAACCTGTGCCAGTGCTTCACCACCCTCATCACAGAAAATTTCTTCCTTGTATCTAGTCTGAATCTCCCCTCTTTTAGTTTAAAACCATCACCCCTTGTCCTATCACTACAGGCCCTACTAAAAAGTCTGTCCCCATCTTTCTTCTAAGCCCCCTTTAAGCACTGAAAGGCCGCAATAAGGTCTCCCCGCAGCCTTCTCTTCTCCAGGCTGAACACCCCCAGCTCTCTCAGCCTGTCCTCATAGCAGAGGCGTTCCAGCCCTCGGATCATTTTTGTGGCCCTCCTCTGGACTCGCTCCAACAGCTCCCTGTCCTTCCCGTGCTGAGGACCCCAGAGCTGGATGCAGTACTCAAGGACACGCCATAGCTTGGTCTAGGGAGCTCCTTGTAGGTGCCATGGTGGAACAGTTATTAATGCTGGGGGGTATCTCACAGGCTCTTGTGTCCTGAGAAGACCTCTAGCTTTCTGTTGTCTTTCCCTCTGACCCGCCTTAGGCTGTGAAGGCAGTACATTGAATATTGACATTTTTACATACAATTGAACATGAATCCCCTCAAGAATCCACTGATGTCTGCAGGCCACTTAAAGCTAGTGGCATTACCATGCTTGGTCTACACCTCTACCAACACAGCCAACTTCACCCATATTTATCGTCACCGAGAGCAACCACGTAGGTGGGCACCACATTTCCATTTATTCCCTGTGCGTTGGGGAGAGTTATCTCCTTTTTCTGCAAATGGTTTTTTCAAACTTGCACTGAAGCCGCAGAAAGTATTAACTCTTGAGCTGGCAAAGGGAGCGGGATTAATTAGTTCATGCCTCAAAGAGCTAGCTGCGAAGGTGAAAATTGCAGTGTAAGTGAAACATATGATTATTGCTAATTAAAATGCAAATGTTAGATTTGACAGCTAGTTTCCGAAGGAGGATGGCTGGCAGTGTAAATGTGCACAAGCCTCACTGTTCCCAAGAGGGTGCAGAGCTTGCCCAGAAGGATTGGCATGGATGAGAGCAGCTGCTGGGAATCCATCTCTGGAGGGGGTGACATTTCCCTCCAAGCCCCAAAGTGTGGCTCAGAGGTCCCGCCTCCTGCTGATGAGTGTAGAGCATGAATGGTAGCTGGATGAGCCCAAATAAGAGCTGGGAACAAGAGTTCAGGGGTTGTTTGGGGTGTTGGGAAAGACTAGGAGAGTCTTGGTCTTTTGAGGGCACAGCAGAGAGTAATGGGGCCAGATGATGAGAGATTGGGTTGGCAGGAGGCAAGGGCATGGGATGGAGAACTTCGTGCCATTACAACTGTTTCTTCAGCTTTTGTCAGAGCTGCAGACAAATCTGTTCCTGCAACATGCTGAATTAATTTAGCAAGAGCACTGTGTGGGAGACATGTAGGTGGCCATGCTGTGGGATGGAGGGTGAGCAGTGCTGCGTCTCACCGCTGCAGAACCTTGGCTTTCTGCTGAAGTCCAGCTGCCTGTGTGGCTTTGGGATGGGGTTTTTATGGGTTTTGGGATGATGCTGGTGGACGGTTTTTGTTGCTCAGTTGTTGTTTTTTAAGGAGCAATCGTTACCTGCGTACTCTTGCCCGCTCCTCCAGCATCGCCCATGAGGTCAACGTGAGCTTCCCTGCTCCTGCAGAAAGGAGGTCTGCAGAGAGGGTTCATCTTAGCACAAAAGGGCTTTATCAGAAGACACAAAGCCACCAGAAACATCTGGGAGAGTTTCTGGTGCATGTATTTCTGCTCTGGAGATTTAAATCCCTGACAGTAAGGTAGCAGTAAAAAGCTGTTCATCTTTAGCAATTTTTCAGAAATTTAGGTAAAATATTGAGCTTGACTGTGCTGGTGAGTTTGAACATGAGTGTATTTAGGCCATACTTAGTTGGACTGTTTCAGCTTCAACAGAAGTTTCAACAATTTTTAGTTCAACAATCTTTATTTTTAAAATGATTTGTTTTCAAATGTAAATATTAATAGGGTGATAACGATAAGGAATGTGAAGAAGGAAAAGACCCCAGGCCATGAGCTAGAGCCAGGAGGCAAGCTGATTTAGTGAAAGGGTGCCTGTGATTTTTATCTAACTAGTTCATGTCGTATCTGCTGGCTTGTCTTGGTGAGTTTGGATGTTCATGCATGGTGATACCAATCTTCCCATTTCTCACAAGGGTTTTATTGTGGCCAGCCATGTTTCTGGAATTTGCATAATCTCAGGTTGTCTGCAGGCAGCCACAACCAAAAGTTGGGTCAACTGAATATAACCAAATGGTGATGTTTATTTTCAGTGTGTCTTTTAAAACGAAGGGTGCATATGCTGGCTTGGTCCCATTGTAGCATTTGGCACAGAAATTTTTCATGTGTGGATGAACAAGATGTTCAGTGTGTAGAATACAGTAAATTCATAATTAATCCTTCGAACATCTAGGTGGTGAAGGTTCGTTTCTCCCAACCACCTTTTCAGTTGGTGTGCATCTTTCCCACATCAAATGAGATATTTCTCACTTCTCAGGATGCCTGCAAGACTGGCTCTTCCCCAGGGCTCCCCAAAGTGGCCACCTGCCCGTGTCTCACAAGTGGCATCAATCCAGTTTTTTTTCCCCTTCATGCCAATTTAACAGCTCCTCTAACTTTGTGCCACTCGGTATTTCTCAGCCATCGGGAGATTCAGGTCGCAGTGTGGCAAGGAGGGAAGAAAGTGCTTTCTGCTGTTGGTGTAACGTCTCATGGGATGTTACAACCTCTCAAATTTCATCCATGTACAACTTGAAAAACAGTTGACCTCCTCTTTTGAAGTCAGTACTGGTTTTAGGCTATAGCAA
Organism: Theristicus caerulescens; assembly: GCA_020745775.1. Lineage (NCBI taxonomy): Eukaryota > Metazoa > Chordata > Aves > Pelecaniformes > Threskiornithidae > Theristicus > Theristicus caerulescens. Next base: position 3,676,898 of record CM036583.1, on the reverse strand, counting down.
CCACAGTATGTTTGAGCTTGCTTGAGACTTGCTAGGTTTGATTGAGGATGGAGAACGTGTAGCTGGAGCAACGCAGAAACCGGTAGTGGTGCATTTTGCTTCCAGTCCCTCGCACTGGGTAAATACTTAGATGTTTCACATGTGCTAAGTTCCATGCTGGACCACTGGGTAGCATCACCTTAGGTAGCTTAGGGTCTGCAGTGCAGCTGTCTCCCTGCCCCATACAACTCAGGTGGCAGTGGTGGAGCGGAGAACTCGTTTATGCCCCAAATTAGTGACCTGGACTTGGCTGTTGTGTGCAAAGAGGAGTTCACACTTTGCTCTACTGGTGAGCCCTTTTGGCTCTTGAAGGCCAAGGTGGCTGTGCCCTTGTCTTAGCCCATGACAGTGTCCACAGAGACTCAGGTAGTCCCACAAGGATGTCTGAGACATGAGAACCCCTCTTTAAGTGTCGGCTCTCACACCAGTCCTGAAACACATGCTCCACTTTGTATTTCCCAGATTTTCAGAGTACTTGAAAGAGCTGAATATTCTGCACTCTGTGTTTTCATGTTTTTTTAATCATCTTAGGTCACTTCAAAGGTCTTTCCCAAGCCTCTGAGCAAAGCTTTTGGAGCAGTTACTCTGACAATATCCACCTTTCTCCCCAAGCACCTTGTGGGATGTTTGGGTAGATAGGGCTGGTCAGGTGAGTTATTCTGGTTTTCAGATGACTCACCTTGCCCTGAGGGCTGCCAGCTGAACAAGAAACCTGCACGTTTCTTGACAGCAGAACAAGTGTTAGGAGAATAAAGAACATTGGGGACAGATCCTTAATAGGCAAAAATGGTTATTTGTGTAGTGTGTCTTCTGGTGAACACCAAGTGTTTTCGAGTATGTGAGCAGCTGGACTCCAACGGTGGACTGAGCAGAGGGAGAAACTGACTGAGAAGTTGATCTGGGCTTGGGAGGGGAATTAAGGATATATAAGCAGTTTTAGAGGATGTGGCATTGCTGAATATGCTTAATTAATCCTTATGAAGATAGAAGAGGTAAGTATTATTTTTCCCCATGCATAGACTAGAGCACTAGAGCCAAATCTTACCTTCATTGAAGCCTCCCACAATGTCATCCCTTTGCAACATGTGAACAGAACATGTTAAAGGACTCCAAGAAAGCCCCATGCACGGGCATGGTTTTGTAGGTGCTTGCACGGGTGGTCTGGGAGCTGGAGCTCTCCTGGCTCACTGGATCAGTGGTTTTTGTGGGTGCGGGACGGCATTGCCCTTGACTAAAGCAAGCTGTTTGTTGTTTCCAGGAAGAGTGGGATCACAGCAGCAGTGGGAGCGCAGGATCCCGGCCGGGGTCAGGCTCCAGGCGTGGGTCTGGATCCAGGTCTGGCAACCGCGGGAGAAGCAGCCAGTTCAGGCAATCGACCAAGGTATACCTGGTAGCGACGTGCTGAAGTCATGTTCTTTGCTTGCTGTTTATCGGAGGCATCCTCCTAACGACGTGATTTGTGTGTGTGTCTACACGTAGGGTGTGAGTGCATGTCAATTATGAAGGACACCTCAAAGACCTACTTAATTCATGCATAATGTGTGACCTGGCTGCTGAGAGCTGTAGCTGTTCATCAGTCTCAAGAATTCTGTTGAGGTGTGCTGAGTGACTTAATTTTGGGAAAGAAGTCCCTAGTCAGCTGGTTTAGTGCAAAGGAAATTAGTTTTTTTTTTCCTTTATTTGAAGTCTTGGAGTATTTTAATTTGGGGAAATTAAGAGATGTCTGTAATTATTTTTTGGCAAGTCTTCATTAGAAGTTGGTATGTGAGTGGACACCACATAGATGGTGTTAAATGGTGACCTTGAGTCCAGCTGCTTTCCGTGGGAGCAGTCAGTAGGGCTAGATGGGGAGTTACCTTCCTGCCCTGCAAAAGACTTAAAGAATTTGCTTTTGATTTGGTTTTAGATCCATTCCTTGAAATCAGATCAAGGACCTCTTCTGCGTGTTTTAGTCAGCCTCTGTCCTCCTCTCTCCTCTTGGAGTTGCTGTACTTCTGCACACGTGAGCGTTGGTTGTGCCAGAAGTGGAGGATGGACTCTGGGAGATTTGGGGCCAGTGGTCAAAGTCCTGGTCCATTCATCCATCCCATCCATCCTGGAGAGCTAGAGCAAATAGGCTGTCCTCCTGAGCCGTGCTGTGGTGGGAGGGGACCTGCAGAACTGTGTCGTTGCTGGAAAGTGATGGTCCTTTCTGGGAGGAGCAGATTCAACATATACCTTTTTCTTTGAGCAGCGACAATAATGTCTTCCTCAAAATGTCTATATTTTTCTCATGAAAACTTGCAGTTTTCAACAAGAAAACCTTTAATCAGAGCCTTTTCAGACAGCTCGGTATCTATCGATCTTTTTTGTTTTCTATCAAGTGCAGCCAGGGGTTGTAGGCAGCTGAGAAGGAGGAAAGGTGGGGGAATCTTCTCAAAGGTAGAACTGAAAAGTGCTTAAGGGGTAACACATGACACAGGATAATCCCTCAGTTTATACCACGGACTCAGCCGAGCACTTGGCATTGTTCTACATTAATGCTAAGCATAGCAATGAGCTAACGCTGTTGCAGTCGTGTGATGAAGAGCATGATTTTGTATTTGTCGTGGTTTGCTGGAGGATGGTAATGAGGAGCGGCGAGAGGAACCGGTGGGACGCTGAGCTGGGCTTTGAAAAGCTGCTGCGGGCATGCAAATGCCGACTTTGTGGGGAATTTGCTGAAGCTGCATGCATGGGTAAACAGCCAGAGTTGACGTGGCCGGTGGCGTGGTCCATCCCTCTGTTTGTGTGGGCAGCGACAGGGGTTGGACGGCGGTGGATGGAGATGGTGTGTGCTCACAGGGGCTGAAGGACAGAGGTTGTGGACGTGCATTTAAACCATACTGGGTGTAGGATCGGCTTTACCGGATCTCTGATCACTCTGGGTATTTATGTCGTTCTCATCAGTGTGCCTCTCAGTCATCATTCCTGGTGGCTTAATTAATTTTCAGCAGTACTAACCCCTTCGCGGTGAAAATGATTGTCTAAAGCTGAGGGCTGGGTCATTGGGAGCTTCAAGTTAAAACTGCTTATGGTTATGATTGCAGTCCTGGGGGAACTGACAGCAAGTCACTTCGTTTCTTAAATACATGCAATTTTTTTTTTTTTGGTCCCTGGACTTGAGAATTGGCTTTTTGAAAGTCTTATTATTAAGTCTTGGTACGGTGCTGTGAGCATTTTACTAAACGCCCTGCAGCACAGGTTCACTTGGGCAGCAAGCGCACTCCCTGCCTTGTGAGTCGGGACAGAAACCGGTTATAAAGACAGGTCATTGAAGACCGAAAGGACGTCTTGAAATGAATGTAGTGACTCACAACTTAATGACAAGTTGCATTATCGTTTGGCCCCGGCGCTGTCTTTATGGAGTCTGGCTAATGCTTGGAGCATCTCCGAGAGGTCATGGGGACATCATCTAGGAGGACCAGGAGTTGCAGCCTGCTTTGGGTGGGAGCATCCAACCGCTGCCTAGAAGCTTGCACCCCTCTGACCTCCTGCACACCTGAACCATCGCTGCAATTTCCCCTGATTGCTGGGATTAGTGCTGGGGCTGACCTGCCTGTGCTCACTGGTAGAGGACTGATGAGCTGATGGGCTGAGGAGGTGTGGGGAAGGTGGGTGGGACAGCTTGTGCTGCCTCTGCTTACGCTGCGGATTAGGAGGTGTTGGTTCCAAGGCTCACCCTCCACATCCAAACAGATTTCAAGCCGAGCATCGGACAGTAATTGCTAGACGCTTTATTTCAGGGCTCAAGAAGGGGCTCTTCAGCAGCCCTGCACTGAGCTGAATTTGGGCAACAATTTTAGGACACAACCTATTGCATTAGGAACCCACATTGTCTTAAATTTTTGCTGTTTAATATATTTGTTGCTGATTTGTCTCATCTTTGTTGCAACTGGTTACATGTTCCCATTCTTTTTCCCTGAGCCTGAATACTTTAGTCTTAGGAAATCCTATTGTAGCTGGCTCATTGACAGGTACTTAAAATATCCCATGTCCATAGGACATGGAAAGAGAAATGGATCTGTCTGCAAGAAGAGGTATCTCTTCTTTGGGTGATAGCTATAAAGACCTGCACATATATTTTCATTATACTGCATGAGGATGCTTCTAAGTATTTAGAAAACCAATTTCTCTCCTTGGTGGGAGAAAATTTTGCTTACATTTCCCTAAAATAAAAAGCTCTGCTTCCATAACTGATTGTGAGAATTTTATATATTTCTGGTAGTTTTTTTCTGTGCAGAGACATGTTGACCTGCAGATCCCGGGAGGTTAAAATCATAATCCATAGACCCCTTGGAGGAGACAAAAAAAGGGAGCAATGTGGCTGTGTTTGGAGTATCTGGTGTCTAAACTGGTTGTTGTGATGGGAATGACTGCAAAGTGTGACCATCTGTAGTGTGCACTGAGGATGCACGTCCTGCTCATTGGGAAAAGATTACTCACTTTATGGGCAGATTGAGGTCTGGGGCTTCATTAAGAAATGGTCAAATTTTTATGAGTTTGTAGTGTCTCAGTTGTTATTAATAATATTTGAAAATGGCAGAAATTGTAGGATGGGGAGTATATAGAAGCCACCTTCTCCAGCGCTTGTTTCACCAGAGTGGGACCATTTGGGCTGAAATACTTAAATAATCTGAACATGTGTAAGATTATGAATAATCTGAATATGTGTAAGAAATGTTGGGGGAAAATTAATGGGATTCCTTATTTGTAATGCACTTATGTGTCCATGCCATATGAGTCTGAGTCAAGTCCAATTTCTTGAACGGTCCTGGCAAAATCCAACTTGCTTTACTTCTTTGCCTGTAAAGGGTGGAGAGGGCAGCCCTCTTTCTGTGGGGAGAACATGTGTAAGCTGATGATTGTAGAAGGGCCATGAAGGATGGGTGTGAGGTCTTTGCTTTAGATGCTCTTGCTTCGGGTCGCCGGTTTTGCCAAAAGCAGCTGCACGGCAAAATTCAAGGTGCTTTGCTGGAGGTTTCTCATAATTCCCACCTGTTTATACTGTGATGCTTTTGCTTCTCAAGAGAAGGAACCATCACCTTAGTGTTGGTGGAACAGGTACCAGAATAACTATGTGAACTCATTTGCTGGTGTGCATGGCAGAGGTGGCATAGTGCAGGGTTCTGATGTGCCCCGCCTGTTGTTAGAGCAAGGAGAAGTCATGCCACCATGACTCCTTGAAGACGCAGGACGGCTTTCCCCATCCTTATTGGTGACAGCAGGCTCCGGTAGCTGCTGGTGAAGAGTGTGCCTTCTGGCGAGTAACCGCCTTTCCCTCCCTCCTAGAATGGCAACAAGGAGAGCTCCCTTGACATGCTGGGCACGGACATCTGGGCTGCCAACACCTTTGACTCCTTCAGGTAAGCCAGTTTTAAAACGCTTTAAGAGAGTGATGGACTATGCCCTCTCTTAGCCTTTGCCCACATGTCCATCCCACCGGTACCCAGGCACAGGTGAGTACCCTGCTGGTACTGACATCGCTGCTCCTCCTCCTCCTCCACATCCCCAGTTAGCCCGTGGCATTAAGCACAATCAATCTACTTAAAGCATCCTACATGCTTAGGAGAGGCCGCTGGATGGGTTTGCAGTCCAAACATCTGAAACTGATACTGATATGATTACTTGTAATCATCTGAGAGCTGTGCAGGCAAGACTTGAGGCAGCTCTATGTAACTGCTCCAGGACTTTTTTCTTCCATTAATTGGTGATGAGATCATGCATTGGCTTCACAGCTGCTGAGAAGAGCTCTTCAGCTGCTGCTTCAGCACGGGGAAAGTGGTGAAATATGCTCTCTGTCCAGTTTTATGCATCTCTCTCTCTGTACCTGGAACGCTGCAAGTCTGCAGGGGTTGAGTTCCCACCTGGGACTTGCTCCAGGCCATTGGAGCAAGCAGGTTGTGCAGGATCAGAGAGAATATCTCCCTTACATGGACCAGACCACTACTTGTTGTGATACCCCGTCCATACAGAGAGCAAGTATAGTTAGCAAGGTGTATGCTGCATCATACATCAGAACTAGGGGTTTAGTGCAAGCAACAGTAACTCAGCATCTCCAAAAAAACAGAAGAAATGAAAAGAAACATGACGGAGCACCATGAAGGTTGGAGGCCTGCATCCATGTGCTCTGTGGCAGGGTGCAGTGCCTTCAGAAGTACCAGCTTTCCTCATCTGCAGGCTCCGATGTACCCTCTACTCTTCAGCTCAGTGGTGTTTAATTAGTAGTGGATTTTCTTTCTTTGTCTTTCCCTGTTTTTCTCTCCTAGTGGTGCAACGTGGGACTTGCAGCCTGAAAAACTAGATTTCACCCAATTTCACAGGAAGCTGCGAAACACCTCCAAACACCCGCTGCCTCACATAGACAGAGAAGGGTGAGTGTGTGTGTGCAATACTGTGCTCTCCAGCAAGGTCTCTAACTTCTCCCTTGCAGAAGGAACTCTAACTTGGTGGCATGGCTCATGTGGAGGACATGGAGAAGAAGTGCTGGACCATGTACGGGGTTTGAGGATGCCACAATCCATCTACCTGGCTCCTCTATCATCTGGTTCTGGGCTGGAGCAGAGCTGCTTACTGTATTTTGCTTTGCTTGGTAAAGGCCAGTCTTTAAACCACTTTGGATCCAAGTCTCCTGGATCCAAGTCTCCTAGATTTAAACATCTTTGAATATTGGAGGAAAGATCCTGGCTTAGTGCTGATCCCGGTTACAGTTCCCACAAATGACAGGGCTTCTGCTCTTCTCCCCAGCAAGACTGCAGGGAAGAAGAGAGCATCAGAGTGATGTGTGTAGATCCAAGTGTTCGTCCCCTGTCTGCTAGCGTTAAAATATCTGCTAGCTGTGAAAATATTAAACATCTCCTTTTGGTGGTGACAGCCTCCAGGGGCTTCCACAGCATTGCTGGATTCCTCTTTGGTTGTTGGTTGGTCAAGCCAAATAAATGCATACTGGCAGCAAGTATTTCACCAATGTTGCTTAGGTGGACATCACTGTTTCTCTGCAGATTATCTGCAGATTGAGAAACAATCATAGTATGGTTTTTCCTCTCCTTATCGTTCATTCTTGGTGCTTAACACACTGGCATTGCTACTCAGGGCTGCAAGCAGTATTACCTGTCCTGTTATCGCAAGTTATGACAAGGCTTCAACTCATCCCTGACGCAACTCACTGCAAATCTCTGCTAAAGAAAAAGCAGAGTAAGAACTCCATAACCACGTTTTGTCCCATCAAATTTTTGTCATTTTTTCCTAGTCATTAATAATTTCCTGCCCATAGAGGAAGGAAAAAAATCAGAACAGGTCCAAAAGATGGGTTTGAGAAGATTGCACGTGACTTCTCAATGCCACATTGTATGTAGGGATGGGAATCCTCTCTTGAATAAGATTTTCTGTTGACAAGTTGGTTTTGACAGAGTATAGGCCAATGTTGTAGGCTTCACTGAGCGTGTCTTGTTTAGAAACACCGGGCTGGCAATCCCAGCCCAGTTCAACATCTGCAGGAGGCTTCTGTACCATACAGTCACAGGCAGAGACTCACACAACTCTGTAAGGCTATTTTCTGTGCTCTAAGTATTTACTGCAGGTATATAAACAGCAATTTTCAGAATACTTGAAACAACGCTACAGTTCTAAGTCACTAAGTGCCTTAGTCATATTTACTCCCATTTCTACATATGGTTTTGAAAAATGGGATGAAGTGCCCTCTGTAAAATAAGATATAATGTGCTCCCTGGTTGATGGCGCTTGCCAGATGATCCTACCAGTGCCACCTGCTACATATAGGGAGGATGCAGCAGGGTCTGTTCTATGGGCTGCCTCCAGTTCCTTGTGTACCGTGAATGCCCAGGGTGCAAACAAGTAAAGAAGGCAGTATGGAGATGAGATATTTAATCACTCCTAAATATTACAGCTGTAAAAATGGAATGACTGTTATGCAGAAAAGTTAAACAGATGCCATCAGCACAAGCAGTGCATCTCCCAAAACACAGGTTGTATAAGTAACCTGCGCTAGAATGGAGGAAGCGCAGACAAAATCTGTTTTATTTTTTGACTTTTAAAGTTGTCTCTGTTGTGCATTCATCAGCTCTCCATGCCGAGTCTGTGCTGAGCGTCATTCAGCTTGCTGAACCTCCAAGAATCTCCATCTGCTAGCTAGGCATTTTCCCTCTTTCCTGAGTGGAGTTTTTTAAAATGCTAGCCGTTCAATGAAAAATTTAACAAAAAAAAGGGAAAGATGCTGTTCAAAATGTGTTTTCTACACTTTAAGTACCAAAGAGACCATTTTGTTCCTGATCACTTGCCCAAGGTTGTCTGCGTAGTTGCATCCAGTTGATTGACCTCAAGTGTCTTTTGCTTGGCTGAAGCGTTTTTCTCCAGAAAGACATCTGATTTTATTTGCAGATACTGAGTTTGCTGGTATGACGAATAATCAAAGGTTAAGGAAAATGAGGGAACTGTACCTTGTTTCTGACCTGAATTTGTCTGCCTTTCATTTCCAGACTTAGCTCTTGCTATGCTTTTGCTCTTCCAGCTCAAAGAACCTTTTGTAGCTGATAGTTTTTCTGCATTCCAGGTATCTCCCAAGCCCATGTATCAGTTTTTCCCATACTCTAAGAAATTTCTCAATCACCTTTTTGAAACGTGACTGCCTGAGCTGCCTGCGGTCCTATAGTTCGGGCTTAGGCGTGCTGCCTGTAGCGGAAAGCTGCATTCATCCCCCTAATTCCTGCCTCCTCATTCCCTGCTTTTATGCCACAGTCCAGCATCAGATGTTCGCCCTGGGACAGTCCCCATCCTTCTCGGATAATCTTTTCCTATGATACGCTTGCCCGTTCTGTACCTGCAACTGATATTATTTGCTCCCGGATGTTTGACTCGATTTTTCTCATATATATATAAATATATAAATATGAATACGTTTTTTTCAGAGAGATATATATTATATATATACACACACTATATTTTTGCCTTTGTAAATCAAAGTCACTATTTCATCTATGACGGAAAGTCAATTGTTGAACACCTCTGATTTCCCATAAATCAATTAGGGTGTTAATTAAATTGTTTCCATTCAGCTTGCTGTTTTTTGAGCCTGGTGCTTTAGCACATGCCATTTTTCTGGATTTTTTTCCCCCCATTTGCTATAATTCCACAAACATCTGTTGTTCTCTACTTCTAGGGACTGATTACCTGGGTCTACTGCTATCAAAGTTTCTGTCTAATATATGTTATTTAACAATATCTTGTCACTAATTGACCAAAAATACCTTATCATTCTTGCATAACAAAAATAGATCACCTCAATTGTTTATAAATGCAGAAGGATGATACTTATTGACAATTTTTTCTTCTTCTGTATCATTACGAACTCTCTGCATCCAGCTAGCAATTATCGTTGGCTGTTTTTTTTCCTTTCTTGATATAAGGAAGTCCTTCAGCTGCCAGCTATGTGGTTGGTCTGTCAGTGCTTGGCTTCTCACCCCACTTTTTTTGAGTTTCAAATTGTGTGTTTGTATTTATATTGACTGCTGTTTGCTGTCTGAGATGTATGTTTGTGCTTGTTTGCGGACACCTTTCTCAGCAGGGGAACAGGAGCTCCCGTGGAGACCAACAAATGAGCAGTGCTTCAAAGGAAACATTTTTCATTACATTTTTGTGTCCCCATTTTTTTTCCAGGTAGGCTGTGCTTTCAGTTTTGCTTGGTCTAGGAATTGAATCGCCCAACGCTACTGCTCAGGACTGCCTTTGGTTTTCTCACTGCTATTACCAAAAGCATTTGAACACTGTGGCAGATGGTGCAGGTGGAGAGGACTGGGAAAAGCATTTAATTTTGTATTAATGGCTTTATGCCCACGTGGGAGCATTTTGGAGGCACAGCTTACTCGCTTCAGAGAGCCTCTTTGTTTTCATGAGCGTCCTTTGCAGTAAGAACTAATCTTCCCCATGTGCCATAATAGAAAATTAACTTTGGTTTCAGTGAGGTTTCACTTGGTTTTGTTTTTGTTTTCTTCCTGCCACAGGCTTGGAAAAGGGAAATACGAGGACGGTGACAGCATCAACTTGAACGACATCGAGAAAGTCCTTCCAGTGTGGCAGGTAGGTGGTGAGGACGTCTCCTGCCTGCAGTACAGTGGAGACCAGCAGCTCCCTGCCTTACCTTTCCTTAGGAAACCCTCCCCAGAAGTGGGAAAGCCTGGGCTGGATGCGCTGAGCTATGGTCCTTTGGGGTTTGTTATGGAGAATTATGCCTGTGGTTTCAGCAAGCCTTGCTGTGAACCTCAGTGCTGGGCAAGGGCAGTTACTGCAGAGACTGCGCTAGGAGGTGGAACATTGAGGACAGTATATGTATACATACATATATACATATATATACACACATACATGGACACAGGGCTTATATATTTTAGGAAAGGAGGTTCTGAAAAGCACCAAGCCTCCTGACAGCTCCAAAATAAATTGCTGCTAGGAAGCCAGCAGTGATGGTGTGCTGACCCAGATGTTTCCCCTATGGGGAGTGCCTACGTTTCTTCTCCAGACCAATCTCTACATCCCAGTTTTGGTAGTTCTGGTTAAATGACTTTTGATGCCTGGATATTGGGGAATGGCAGGATGAGGGCCTCAGTTAAGAAACCCTGTTGAATAGGTCAATTTGTCATCATCATATAATTTTTCACTTTCCAGAGCCCTAGTCCTCAAAGGAGCTGAATGTCCTGGGCTGGGAAAGTTTCTGAGGATGCTCAGCGTACTTTTGCTGAAGTCTCCTCTTTGCCTCCAGAGGGAAGGACGGAGACATCGCATGTTCTGTGGCAGCGTTACCCTTTCCAGTGCTGAGCAAAGAGCTCGCTGGGCTTCTTGCTCATGCATCATGTGAGGAAAAGCCTTGCTCATCCTGCAAAACATGTGATGATCTTGCTATTTCTTTTGGGTGAGCTAGCTGGCACTAAATACGCGAACCCGTGGAAAGAGTGGAGAAGTGCTGCTGACTTTGGCAGGGAGGAACACTGTCTGCAGCTGCTTTCTGCTCAGTTTCTTCCATGCTTGGTATGTCTGGACTTTAGGTCACAGGGAGAAAACATCAGCTGATACAGACCCCAGTAATTCTGCAAAATAAAGGTTATTTTCCCTGGAGAATAATTGGAAATGGGGAATCAAACCATCTTTGATGCGAGGACCTGACGTTCTTCTCTAGTGTTTATCTTCTTTTATAATTGACAGCTATTAAATAAGCCCGGTCCTCCTGGTCTGGTTGTCATCTCATCCTGTCGTAACACCAGGATGAGTCCATTGACTCCACTAAATTAATACCAATATATACCTTAATATCTAGCTTAATTCTTAGTGTGGTGGCTCTAAGCTGGAAGATCTAGTGGGAATGCTGGATTTGGTGTTTTGTTTGTGCCTCTGGGCAGGCTCATGCAATACTATGTTATTTTGGAGACTCACTTACCTAGGCATGTACAGTCATATGTGCCTGTGGGAACTAGGAACCGGGTGGTTCTGGGTGAGGATTTATCTTGTTTGGCGTTGACAAGTGAAATACTTGCAGACAGCTGGTTTAATCCTGACGTATCATTGTTAACTGGATTTGAATGTGATCATGCAATGCCGACAGTGATTTTGCTGGTCTTTATCCCTTGTTGTAAATGGCTCTGTGGAGCACAGTGCGTGGGCGCATAAGGGAAAATATTCATGTAAGCCTATGGAAGAAAAATCTTTCACCTTCCATGGGGCTTTCCCACAGTGCAGTTATGTTTGTGTCATATCCTGAAGAAGAGGCTTTTCAGGTAGGAGATACATAAACTCCTGCTCTATCTGTGTTTAAGATCTCATGGCTTGCTTACGGCAGCCGTGCATGGACGGAGGGGCCAGTCCAAGCATCCTCCAGCACGACTGGGCTGGTCCGAGCATCCGCAAGTATGACTCAGATGCAAATGTTTTGCTGCTGAATGGACTTCAGCAGTTATAGCAGGGTTAAGAGCACAAAGTTTGAGAGAGGTGGTGAATTGTATTTGCAGGCTGCTTTGGAAATTTGGATTCCTTTGATGGTAAAGTATGATGGATGTAGGACATAAATCTAGAACTAATTTCCGGTATACATCCAGGTCGGTATGTGTATCTCTACAGAGAGATACAGTGACCCCCCTAATGGGTTAAGCAGAATATTCTGGATATCTGGACATTAATATATATACATGAGTTTTGCTGCTGGAATCTATCAACAGTATTTTAACAAAATACTGCAATGAAAGCCTGTGACTATTTGGCAATTAAAAGGTGAAAAAATAAACGAACACCAAAACGACCTCCCCCAAAACCCTCTTTCTTCATAGCTGTCTGAGGGAAAAATGCTTGTCGCCAGCCTTTTGTTTGGAAATTGGAGAATGCATGCATCCCACTCCTCGGAGATGCTGTCGGCGGGCTCCGCAGCACGGCGCGCTCTGCCATCTCGTGGACACGCACAGGCAGGCGAATCCGGCTCTGCTTCGGTGCTGGGCGCAATTCCTTCGTGACAGCGTTGACAACTGGTGTTTTGAAGCTTCCTCCTGCCCCATCTTTTCAAGGCTCATCTGGGGTGCTTGTTTTTACCGGTAAACAGGCTTTGTTTTGAAAGCTTCATGGCTAGGAGTGCATGAGGTCATTGCTCTGGCTCAGCTCGTGAGCCGTAACCTCTTCATCTCTCCTTACTCACAGGAGTCTGTAGTTGGATTTGGGCACTGATTCACCTAAGTGCTGCCAAAAAGTGACTTTGGAAGAAAATAATCTTTTGAAGATAAGTATTCCCCATTCATAAGATCTGCTTTTTATTGCACACTGGGGAGGACTGGTTGTCTGCTGCGTTAGAGAGGCACAGCTCAGATGTAGAGCCAGTCTTCATCATCCTCTCCATTTTCACCTCAGCTGGTTTGTTGGAGGAGACCATGTAACCATCTTGGCGTCATGAAGACGTCACAGGGAGGGCTGAGTCAGTGCATTTTGCTTTTGCTCCCTTTGGCAAATGCTCAGAAAGGCTTTCAGGCTTGGACGTGTCACAGCCAAATGCCCCAGTCCTAGATACGGTCTTCAGACTGCGAGCCCTTGGCAAACTCTACACTTACCAGAGAAAACAACCCAAGGGGTCATGTCCTACAAGATACCCTCCATCCTCCCTGTGAAGGTCATGAAGGATGCAGGAGGCTGCATGTCACAGGGACATGCTGTGAATGCTGACAGACATGAGCAGAGAGTTTTGGGACACATCCCGAGTGGTTTCTGGACTGGCATCTTGCAGTTGTTGGCTTTCAGTTTGCTGGACTCGTGCCTCCAGGCTGGGCCTGCTCTCCTCTGAACAGTGCGTTTTAGGAGATAGAAGTTATGTGGCACTTTTGAAAGGAGTACTGGGCTTTACTGGTGCTATGGGATAAACTTGGAAGACAGCATTGATGTCATTTGGTTTGGCATCTTAATTGCCTCGCAGCTCATCTCCTTCTGTTTCCTTACTGATTTTTGACCCTTTTTGTCATGTGCTTGGAGTTACAATAAACTGCTTGTTTCTCTTCTGGTTATGGTTGTCATCCAGCTTCCTTGTTGGATGAGAAACAAGGGGGCAGCTCCTAAGGAGAAAGGCAGACTCTGTAAGTTGTTCACGTTCCTCTTAGCACCACTGTATTCCTGACTTTATCCAAACAGGCTTAGAAGCACTGGGATTTCTGAGCATGCTGTGATCCCACCTCAATTTAGGCACCTAACAAGCGTCTCTGCACACTCTCCTTGGAACCCCTCCTCATTGACAAGTATTTTCAAGTCAGACCTTACAATTCAGTGTGGAGATCATGTGAGTGAAGGTGGGACCTGTGCCTGGGCTGGTCACTTGGGGTTCCTGCTGTAGGAGAGGCATGGACACGTTGAGGCATGGTTCATTGCATCTCAACGTAGAGGTCTAGAGAAGGTCAGATGATTCCCATCTGAGGATACCCATGTCCTTTCCCTGTTGGCTCTGCAGGGAACCCAGAGGGACCAGCTCACACGTGGACTTGTTTAGAGATGGTAGGTGCCTTAAAAGAGATGAAGCCAACCCAAGTGTCCAGGGGGAGAAGGGTGGATTGTGGGCGAGCATCCCCTCTGCTGTCACTCTCCATGCGAGGTGAGGAGGTCAGTGTCCAGCACTGGTGGTGAGGGCTTGCTCCTGGACCCTATGGATTGCTGACCCTTCCAGGGTGGTGGTGGCAGGGGGACAGGTCTCTTTGGAGCTCAGGGACAGCTCTTCGGTGGGGTGGTGTTATTTACTGTCACCATAAAGAGTCCTCATCCTCTCCACGTCCCCTCTTGCTGGCTCTTTCTGCACTACGAGGGTGGGCAGATCTTGTTTTAGCCAGCTCGTTAGCCAGCCCACATCCCTCCTCTTTCAGAGCCTTGGCCACAACAACATGACCCTCTCTCAGCAGACTGTTCTGCACCGGTGGAGCTGGGTGGCCTCATCCCTCTGTCTGGCATTCCCTCCCACTGGGAGTGACCTGGTCCGTGTGGTGTGCCCCATGTGCTGTATGTCCCTCTTGCCACTTGCCAGGTGTAACCCTGACGTCCTTTACGTGTCCACCAAACACTTAGGAACAAGTTGTGGCTCCCTCGGAGGCCCAGACTAGGGGGATTTCTTCGCCCTGCCCCCAGATCCTGCTGGGCCCCATCCAGGGTGTGTAGGGATGGCATTGCTTTCAGAGAAGGTTTCTAGTCTAACAAGCCAGCTTCCCATATCCCATGGGTCTTTCCAATACTGTAACTGCTAAAACCACTGTGGAAAGTCCCTGTCAAAGAGCCAAGGTTTATTTGAGTATAGGTCACAATGTATTGGGAGTCAGATCTCCACTGCTGAGTAAAAAGCTTTTGTTTTGCCATGACTTCCAGTAAGATATGGTCTTTTTGTGGCCTGGTTTTTGTTGCATTTAACCCAACTGACAATGACCATCTCCTTGGGCTGAGAGGGCACACTGCCATGGTCACCTGTAACCCCTTCAGCATCACTCCCATGTTAAAGTTAAGGCCACCGTTGACCAAGGAAGACAGATGAGATCATTGCCATCTCCAAAGCACTGGAGAGGAGAGGTCTGGACCAAGGCTGGCTTATCTTCTGTGAAGGTCACCAGCTCGCAGGATCTTGCAAGGTCCAAGCCTGGGCTTTGGCAGTAGAGCACAGTCGCTGTGAACGCTGAACCAGGTTATAAACCCCATGGCTTTTATTGGACATGCAGAAAAGGGGAGATCTTCCAGTGGGTTTTTCAGATTACGATGGTCTTCCATATCATATGATAGATTTATTCACTGCACGAAGGAAACACCAGGGAAATGGCCAAGAGCTTTGACATTTCTGTCATCATCATCATCATCATCATCATCATCATCATCATCATCATCATCATCATCATCAATCATCATCATCAATCATTATTATTATTATTATTATTATTATTATTATTATTATTATTATTATTATTATTATTATGTTTCAGAGCTGGTTTCTGATTATAACAAATGAGATTAACTCTCCTTCCTCAGGGCTGGTTTTATTTTTCTGGCTGTCACCCAGTTCAAGCAGACTTAGCGATGTTCGCTCGTAATTCATGGGGCTGTCTTCCCAACCTGGTGGGCACGGAGATGCCTTTTTTATTGTGGTTCCTGGAGCTGGTACTGGTCAGCTGGGCAGGGCTGGGGCCAGGCTGCCCTGTTGTTTGGAGAGTGGTGGACCTGTAACGAGCCTCTGCCAGGATGGGAGGCTTTGGGGTGCTCTCGCACCCCGGTTGGGTCGGCTGGGTTCAGAGACACGGGTTTGGGATGTGCAAGGAGGGTCAGTGGAAAGGGCAAGGGTGGCTTACGTTGCAGCTCTGAAGGTTGGCTTGGTATTTGGTGGCCGAGGGGACAGGGCTGGTGGCAGAGGGGAGCCCTGTAGCACTAGAGGGCACTGTGGCCTCGCCGCACAGCCCTGAAACACGGCTCTGCGCAGAGGAGACGAGGCTTTTTCCAAAGACTTTTTCCAAGCAGAAACCTTACTCTGCAGTGGCTGCGTCTCACACCCGCCTGCGCCCCGTCGTGCTGCTCTCCATCCTGCTGTGCCCACCTCGGGCTCGGGGTGCATGTCCAGCGTGGGGGACCCTGGGGCTTGTGGAGGGGGAAGGTGTTTCTCTGCACCTGGGACTGAATTTGGTTAGTACTGTGCATCATCGTGAGCCTCATAGCAGATGGAGGCCCTGAGCAGAGCAGGGTTAAAACTGAAGGTGTCTGTGAACCCCCCATTGTTTCCTTGTCCAAGGTTAGACATGCCCCACAGCCCAGGTCTCCCTTGCTTACATCACGACACCTCCCCGACTCCTCTTGGAAATCCCACTTTTGCAAAGGTAATCCTCAACTCTGCATATTTCCTATGGGATGCTCCAACAGGGCTCAGTCCAAAGCAATGCTCCTCACACCAGGGAGCGGTGCCAGATGTGCTGAGGGGTTCTCCCTTTCTCCAGAAGATGCTGCTGCCCCATCAAATGTAGGGCACCCTCTCAACACCCACATTTCCATTTGTCCATCTGTCCCTGTCCCCCATCTACCCTATTGTCCCCAGCCCACTTTGAAGGACATGCCAGCCTCAGCAGGAGGGAGATGAAGACCATGGTGATGTCCACTGCTGGACTATCTCTGTTCTTTAGACTGCAGTTTGCCAGGCGCTGGTTTGTGCTACAAAAAAAAGATGAATAATGTGATTTTGGCTGCTTTACAGCTTTTCCTTGGGCCAGGCTGATGGAGGGGTAGACACAAAGCGGCTAAGTGGCAGGACTAGGCTGGGCTTACCAACTGGAGGTGGTGGGTTTTGGGTTCATGATCAGTGACCACAAGAAGATGAGAGAAAAGGATGGGAGAGCTGGATGGGTAAGTCTGTTCCTGGGAGGATGATGAAGAAAGATCCTTAGTTTTGCTTTTAAGGAGTTCACCAGTAGTTTTAGACCTGAGAACTGCAGTTTTCTGGGGAATTAACTGATTTGGGTATGGGGACTTGTACTGGGGTATAAATAACAACTCAATAGGCATTTGAGGCTCAAAAACGTACACCGTGTTGAGCTCTGGCTTAAACGCACTGGCGAACAACATGGGCCTTTCTCAGCCTTATAGTTGACTTCCCTTTGAAAAAGGTTTGCTTTTGTGCAGCTATATAATATCCAAAGCAAGCCTGAAAGGTTTTGGTTTTTTCCCAGGCCTTTCTATAGACCGACACACACACACCCCAAATTCTGCCTGAATTTTAACTTCTGAATAGTGTTACATCTTTTTCTCCCTTGTTTTCCTGAGGATTCATTAGAAATCAGAGAGGGCTTTTGCTGCACTCCCTTGAATTTGCTGAATATTTTCCTGAAGCCAGTTGTGGACTAGTGATTAAGTTAAAAAAAGTTATTAAAAGCAGCGGAGAAAAAAATTCCAGATTTCTAAAGATCCCAAATAAAAAAAATCAATGTCTCCTTGGTCAAGCAGCTATTTCTGCTGGCTTGGCTATTTCCACATCCTAATCCCCTTCCCCGCTCTCTGTGAAAGACCTGAATTTTTAATAAAATAAAGGGAAGGAAGGAATTTTCTCTCTAAAAGAAGTAGACATACCGCAGGACCAGAGAAGAGAGACGTGCATACATCCCCGTTGGCGGAGGGATGTACAGAGCCTAGAAATACATCGCGCTCTAAAAATTCTTCTAATGGGGGATGTCCTCATCCCTTGTTGGACAAAATATGAGGTTAATGTTTCCTGTTGCATTTAAAAATTTCTTCTTGACCAGAAGATGCTCCCCCCCGCCTCTCTCTGCTGCCTTTCCTCTGATGTTATGGAAATAGCAACCGATACAATAAATGAGACCAGAAGTTCTTAAAATGCGAATTTCCTGCCTGGAGGCAGCAGGTAAGTGAATCCCGTCCAGCTTGGGGAGATGTATATATAGCTATGGGTGTAAATATAGGCATTTAGTGGCAGGGTAAGTGTTTATTGCAATCCAAGGTGGTTTGGTCAAAGATTGTCCCTTAAGTGGGAAATTTATTGCTGCACACGACGCCTGGATGTCTCTTCCGTGGGGAAAATAGAGACTGTTTATGAAGGGAATTAAATGATGTCCTTGCCTGCGGTAGCAGACTGAGCTCTGTAATCCAGAGGTCCTTTCTAGTCCCACGTTCATATTGTCCCTCATTTTATGATTTTAAAAATACTTTTGGGATTTGTTTGGGTATTTTGAAGATACTCCATGAACGTCTTTGCTGGCTCTAAAAACAGCAAGTGCTCAGCTGTACGCACACTGGCGTGGTCAGTGAAAGAAAACTCCATGCCATGCCCAAAATGCCTTTGCTGGATGGTGGGGTTGAAGGGTTTCATCGGGGCTAATAGAAATAGCGTGAGGAACGTGGTCTCCACGCCTTTGGCCACACAATGCTGCCCCGGTGTCCATGTCTCCCAGGGTTGTTCTGCTTTGCCCTTCACCTGCTGGTACTACTGTGGAGAAACTCCTCATTGTTGGCTTGCTTTCTTTTTAATTCTTTTTTTTTTTTTAATTCCTGTAATGTATGAGCAGAGAAACCACTGGAGAATGATAAAGCTTCATTTCTTCCTGCTTTTGTGACCCGCTTGATTATTTCGTTTCTCATTGTACATTCTTTTGAGGCGCCTTGTCCGAACGGAAAGAAAATATGTATGCTTATAGGAGCTGTTTGTTTCCCCTTGGCTGGGCAAAATAAGCAGCTATTGCATAAAATACAGATTGCTTCTGCTCACTGGTCCCGAGGAGGGAGCTGCCAATACTCACGCCATCATGCGCCTGTGAGCGACATTATTCGATAAAGCTGGTGGGCTGCATATGCCTTTGTTTGGCCAGCCTTCCTCTTGGGGCTATGAATAAATACAACATAAAAATATGTGTACCTCAAGTTTGGGTGGCTGCATGTTTACTAGGTTTGGGGTCAGTAGCTGCATGGACATGGTTTGAAGCAACAGTGGGAGAAATGAGATGTCCTGTTGATGGTAACTCTGCAATGATAATCTGGGCCAAGAGTCCAATATGAAGAACAAATTTGCACTTGTAATTTAAAAGAAAACGCGAGTCCAGGATGATCTCCAGGTTTCCAGCCTGATGGTACTGGCAGGTCCTGCAGCTACAGCTGGACCTCCTGGGCATGCGGTAGCCAGTCAGCTCCAGCCATTGTGCCCATGGTCAATTAAAGCTTGGTTTTCCAAAAACGGAGGCCTAGGGTGAGCTTTTTTTAAAGCTTTCTTCTCGTTTGGATTGTTCCCGTCCACACTGCTGGGTCCATGGAGCTTGTTCAGCCCTGCAGCTCAGCTCCATGGGACCTCCAGTGAGGACAGCACTGGGACATGTTGAGGATGGAGGAGCTTCAGGGTTGCCTGTGGCTGTACAACTAGCTTGACCTAAAGGCTGTGGAGAACCAGAGAGGACCTGGGGGCTAGGCAGGTGACCACGGATTATGGTTGGGCTTGTAGATGCAACTGGCGTGCTAAAAACTCATCTCCTTGTATGTAAATTTTGATCTGGAAACCCAGCAATGGGTTTTGGTACCTGGATTGCCAGGGCAAAGTTTTCACTAATAGACTTGTGCCTCATTTTGTTTTCAGTGCAAATCAGCCACACGTGCCTTAAGGCTTTGGGAGCCGGTGCAGTCCCCGTGCTCGCCGTGGCATTGCTGCTTGGCAGCAGCAGCATCCCAGCAAAACAGATCACCACCCTGATGGGCAGAAAAGCAAGGAGTCAAACTCATACTAAAATGGTATTTCAGCCAGAAAGAGCAAAGGGGGTAAAAAAATACCCTGACCATTAGTGTGTGAGTGGCCACCTTGTCGTACAATCACAATATCGTTTTTTAATTATTTTTTTTTTTATGGTTGGCTTAACAATTAAAAGGCTACACTGCGCTTTGGTTTTTCCAGTCTGCTGCATCGTGTGACCCCGGTGACTCCGAGTTAAGCCTCATTATATAATGGCGGGGTGTTTTTTTGGAAAACCTCCATTTAATCCTTTCGGAGCAGAATTTGCTGTTTTTGTTTTCTTTCATATCGTCGTCTCGCTTCCCCCCCGCCTACCCCTTCCCTGGCGGGCGCACGCTGGAGGCGTCAGTCTGGGAGCAGGGTCCTTTCTTCCTTTCTTTTTTTTTTTCTTTTCAAATCTGTGGAGAAAGAAAAAAAAATGGTTTATTTTCGTTTGCTTGGGTTACAGCGCCTTTCCCCGCCGTCGGGGGGAAGGACTACGTGATGTGCAGCAGGTATTTTGTGAATGGAGCACAACCCTGTGACTCCCCGTCGCTTGACCGAAGGGGGAGGCAGGGGAAGGAGAGAGACAAAAAAAAAAAGAAACCACCACCCAGTGACTCCATCTGACTCGTTTTGGCTGGAAAACTTTTTCAGTGCCGTGGTTCTTAAGCCAGGAGGAAGCTTTCTTCTGGCCCAAGAACAATAAAGGGGTCAGCAGCCTGATCCTCCCTCCTACACCCTCTTCCTTCCATTGTGAGGGGTCTGTGCAAATATCCCAGGCTGCTTCTGCTGGGGCCTGAGGGACCTGAGCCGCACATGTGACATTAAAGAGAGACTCTGCGAACTCAGTAATCCCGAGATGCAAAAAGAAAAAAAGAAAGAAAAAAACCAAAGTGAAGTCTCCAATGTGCTCTATTTCTGGTGTAGTGTTGTGCTTGGAGAAGGTACCAATGAGTGTTTCTCATGGTGAGGGGAAATCTCTCCCCTTACCGTGAATAGGTGCTCCTCCACAATGCCACGGCAGCATCTTCCCTGGCATCTGCTCAACAAGTGGTCAAATCCCCACAGAGGGTAGGTGAACCCTCGTGTCTTGCCAGCCCTCGACCTCCTCCATTTCTCTGGTTGTCCAAGATGGGGAATTTCTGCTGCTCTCATGGTGCACGTGCAAAGCCTGTGTGCTGGTGGCGTATGGTCTCCAGCAAGGATGAGGTTGAAGGAGGCACGGCTGCTTGCCATGTTGTGCTTGCTCCAGGGATTGACCACCATCTGGCAGCACACAGGTTCCTAAGCCGGCACCTGTAATGACTTGCCTGCTACTCCTCAGATGCGTATCACAGACCATGAAGGTCTGAGCCAGCAATCCCTGGAGTAAAAGGTCTTTGGAGGAGTGCTGTGGGGCCCAACCCACAGCAGTGTGCCCACCAGTCCTGTCCATCATTAAGACAGCCTGCATCTCTCTGTTGGGGGAGGTTGTACAAGGACCAGAGGGCTGCTACAGTTTCTGTGATATTTCTTGTGAATCCAGAGCAGTCACAAAACTTGCAGACCATGCTAGGTTCTACCATCATGAATGGTGATACTTTTTTCCAGGTGGCATTTGGTATCTGCTGGGCTAGATACCAGCTACCTTCCCAAAGGAGAAGGTGGGACCTGTGGCCTTCTATGAGAAGGCAAGTTCAATGCAGTAAGCCGTATCGTGCACTGAAGACCTGATTCATTTGCCAGAGGGAGAGTGGATGATGCTCATCAAATTGTAAGGAGCCCACCTCTTTTTTTTTTCCCCCTTTTTTTTTTTTACACAATAACCATCTAATAGCATGTATGACCTCCTCTTGCCGTGTCCCAGCTTGTTGGACCTTGGCACCAAGCAGTCGCATGAATCATGATGGTGATTTTGCCGTAAGGCAGTTCCTGTCGTTATTATCTCCTTGCTGTGTTGATAATGCTTTGGTGGCGATGGTCAGGATTTCCTCACACTACAGAGCTTTCCTGAAGATCAGCTCTGCGAGCGGTGGAGGAAGTAGCCGTTACAAGATTGCTCCTGGCTGCTGAGAAGTGGGTGGCCAACTTCAAACGTACGTGCAACCTGACATGATCCGAAGAGCACAGCGGCGGCTCCTCTTTCCCCTCGTCCACTTTGTCAGTGTAGGTGGGTGGGAGCTCCTCTTCTTCTGCAAATGCTCCAAGGGCTGAAGCAAGACCAGACCTGGCTAGGGAAGACTATCAGAGACCAAGACCATGGCAAGGGAGTTGGGGGTAATGGTCCCATGTCTTGCTTGAAATCCCAAGGGCATGGTGGGAACAGTCATGGCCAGGGAGAAATTCAGGATCTCATACCCATCCCTCTTGCAGTGCCACAGTGTGGGATCTACAAACACTGCGAGGGTCCTTTAGATGAAAGGAAAACTATTTTTAGTTCAATTTATAAATGCTTAGGCAAACAGATTTGTTATTTAAATTCACTTTTTTTGCAAAGGCCTGTGTTTGAAGGCAAAAGCAAGCAAGCTGCGAGTTCTTCTTTCAGCCTTGCTATTATGGTGCTTTTCTCCTGGTACTGGAGGAGCTTTCTGATCTTTGCGTACAGCACCTAGCTCCAGGATTTTGGTGGTGTTTCCAAGCAGCGTAGCTATGCAGGTAATAAATTATAATTACATGGGCTATGTTGACCTTGGTGGAGGGTAGGTGAAGTGTGACAGAATTCCAGGATATGGCTCCTTTGCTGCTCTTCATCTAGAAGAGGAAATAGTGCCCAGCTGCCCATGGCCAGCACGGCCACGAAAATATATCGCAAGTAGCTCCAAGGGTTGCAAGTGTACGTGAGACTGGGAACCTGCTGCGTTAGAGGTGGAGCTGCTTGACTACTTGACCCTCCTGCCGTTCCTGTCTGAAGTGGAAGCAGATTGCCTTGTTTGGCTTCGTACTTGCTGCGTCTTTTCATGATGCGATTTGCATACAAGACAGGACTTGAAATCATTCTGCCAGTCCTCAGCTTCTGAGAGTTGCTGGTTCAGGAAGGGCAAGGCTGCAGTCCTGCAGCTGATGGTCCTGCCCTTCTTCTGGGAGGTCTAAGGTAGCTTTCCTGACATGAAGTTGGATCAAAAGAGGTGTTTTGGCAGCACGGAAGTCTTTCTGTATGTCCTGCAGTGAAAATTAATGATCTAATGCTCACCTCGAGTGGTTCGCAGTTTGGATGGAGTAATCCAGGCATCTTTCACAGGTGCTTTTCCAAAGGTACTTGATTATTTAGTGCCCTTGCTATACGTAGCACAGACAACTCAGATACTCATGACAGGAAGGGCTGACTAAGGAGCAGATGATAATGCAGCAGAGGATGGTTAGAAGTGAGTTGGATGGGGACAGATGAGGGATGGGAGTGGGACTTAGTGACATTCCATAAGCCCTCTGTCAAGTCTGGGCAAGTTGCTACTCCTTGATGAGAGCAATCAAGTTTCTGGAGGAACCAATAGCAAATGTTCATCTTCTGTGTCCAGGTTTCCAACCATCTGCTCATCTGTTTTGTTCATATCTTGTGAGTCTTGCCTGTGCTGCCTGGTTGGAGTGGTTGCCTGTCTGTGCAGGAGCGCTTTCACTCTGCCAGACCTACACACGTACCCACAGCCACTGAGGTCCTAGCATGGGTAGATACAATTGAAATAAAGTAAAAAAGCTCATATGAAAGGACATGGAAGGAACAAAAAAATGTCATGCAGGTGTTTGGGGGAGACCTCCAGCCCTTCAGAAGCTGTGTGGCCTCTTGGAAGATTCCCTATTGGGTGCTGCACTTTCCTATGGGGAAAAGCGTGGTGGTTTCATGGATTTTGTGTTGCCACATGTCTCTTCTTCCACCATGTGTCCACCCATAGGCTTTTCAGATCTGAACATGTGCAGAGAGCCACATCCAGGGGCCAGGTTCAAGAAGCTCCTGCCTTGGGAGATGAGTACTGTGGTAGCTGGGTTTCTGCTGGAGCTTTAAGGAGTCTCTCTGGGCTGGGAGCTGTGTACAGTAGGAGCAGTCATCAGCCTCGTCTTACGTGCACCTCGTCTCACTGGTTAGGATCGTTTCCCCCCATGGAAACCATCAAGAATTTCCGTTATTTCCTTTCCTGAGGCTTTGTTTGGGTGGGGATTTCTGGAAGGTATTTCACAGGCAGGTATAATTAAAGAAAGACATGCTTTGCCTGCAGGCTAGACAACGTTTCTTTAAAGCCAAGCCTTTAGCGTGGTGGCAAAACAGAAACCGTTTGTTGCCTGGTCCGATGGAGGGGAGGTTGGGGAAAGGGGGGAGCTAATCAGCTGGGAATCATCCCAGTTAAACACCGCACACCGGGGTTAAGGCCCTTATCCAGCAAATCCTTGAAATATGTGCTTAATTTTAAGTCCCCCTGACTTCAATCTGTTTACTCTTGTGCTTAACTTTAAGCATGTGCCTAAGTGCTTGGCTGGCTGAGAGCCAAGGCAAATGGTAGACTTAGGGGCAGATTCGCATAAAGCAAATGCTTTACTGGACTGAAGTCCCCTGGGACAGCGGATACTATAGCAGGTCTGGGATGATGGAAGGGGATGGTACTGCGTATCCCAGCTCCATCAAGTCATTCAGCATCGGGTACCACGGACCTGGGGCTGTGCTCACCTTACAGGGAGCATCCTAACAGTGTAGTCTCTAAATGGGTACCTTAATTTCAGTGTCTGTATTTCGCTGTTCTGAAGGCATCAACCTCACCTGTAGCCTTGTGTAGACCACAAACACAGTCTTGGGGGGGAAAAAAAAAAAATTCCTCTTAATTGAGAGAGAGGAAGGTTTTAGTGGAGGAAAATAGCCTTGATTTTATCATCAGAAGAGGAAGGAGAGCGGATTATATGACCTGACTAATAAATCTTCATAGGAATTTGCATGGCTGCATTAACACTTACAACAAAAAGGACTCCTGTATTAGCACGACCTTTTATAATGGCTTTATCTTCTTCTTTCCTGTTCCAAGCTAATTCCTGAAAGGCTTCTTTTAATCCCCCTTTTGCTCATCCAGCCTGGACTTCTTAGAATGGCAAAGGTTTTTTTTCTTTATTTTAAATCTAGGAATGACAGCACTTAAAGCTAGTAACTGTAGCCGTGGCACGCATGAAAATGAAAAGCCGCCATCAGAAAACAAGATCTGTGTTTTTTCGAAAACACCACTACCAGGGGTTAAGGGAAATCTGCAGCTGGAACAAATACAGGGCTCGTCTAACTTCCTCAATAACTCTGCTGGGGGAGCGGGCAGTTGCCAGACGAAGGAAGCGTGGTTAGCCATCGAGTCTTTGAATGCAGCTCCGTTTCCCCCTCAAACCCATGGAATTTATATTAACCTCCAGCTTTTCTTAGCTGGTGGGAATTTTTTTTTTTTTTTTTTGCATGAGGAAGAGCCTTGCTTTTGTTGCTTTGGTTTGTCAGAGGAGCGGAGGAGACGGTTTTGCTCCTCACGCAGTGTTCTTGCTGGTGAAAGGCTATGGATGTTAAATGAATAATTTTTGGTGTTGATAAGGAGAGAAAGGCTGAGGCTGCCAAGCACAGAGACACAGGCGTCTGATGACTTGGGTTTGGGAAGGACAGGCTTGAGCCATCCGGCTCACCGGCGTGTCTCCAATCCCAGCAGAGATGCAGGCAGGAGGAAGGACCCCATGTGCCTTTAGCATCTTGTACAGGGGTGTAAATATACACAGTGGGCAAAGAGCAACATGCCAGAGAGGGTGTCTAAAACTGCTTTCAGTAAGGTATTTGGCTACCTAATTTAAAGCCGTAGGTAGACCCACAGGAGGGCTACTCAGGTGAGCATGGAGTGTAGGGTGGGAGACCTCATTTTGCATCCCAGTGCTGCTGTAGGGTCCCTGCATGACTTCAGAGCCACCGTGAAGGCATAGCATCTGTAGGATGCTTATGGCTGCTGTGCTGGTGGTGGTGGGCAGGGAGGGAGCTGGCTGAATGGGCATGGGGGATGTGCTGGTTGCCAAATTCCCGTCTCTCTTTGGTAGCGCACAGTTTGATGACTGCTTCTGAGTTGTTCATAATGCAGTGCATCTGTGGTTTTCCCGTTGTGCCCCTTTCTGCTCACTGGTCATACCGCTCTTGGTGACCACTCAGACCCTTCCCAGCTTCTGGAGCTGAGCCCATCACATGGGCACAATCCTGCCAGCAAGAAGGGCACCAAGGAAAGGAGAAAGGAGCTAAAGAAGTCCTAGCAAGGAATCATAGAAACACAGAATGTCCTGAGTTGGAGGGGACCCACAAGGATCATTGAGTCCAACTCCTGTCCCTGCATAGGACAACCCCAAAATTCACACCATAGGAGGAGCACCATGACCCTAGACAACCCAGTAAGCAAGATCTTTGGTGCCGGTCGCTTGGCGCATGAAAATATCGAGGATTTGGGTTGGTTTGTTGAGTTTTGTTGCTGGTTCTTCTTTGTCCCTGCTTGGTTCTGTTGCAACACCTGAAGGTACGTCCTCTTGGCCAATGTGAACTGAATTGAAGCAGCTTCACCCAGCTCCTGGCAGTCATCACAAAAGAAGCCATAATGCCTGCTTTCACTGGCAGGAAAGCTGATGTTTGAATAATGCCTGTGTCTTTGGAGTTGTGGTTGAGGTTCAGCCTTTGCAAGACACAGGAGAGCGGATACAGCCGTCTTGCTGCTTGTCCTGTAGCAACTTTTGGATAAAAAGCAGTTTTCAGGGTTTTCTTTGGTGGAAATGGCAGATCTGTTTCCAAATGTCACATTGCTATAAAGCAGCTACAAACTTGGTTTTCTTACTCGTCCTCATTTATTGTTCGAAGCAGTCCATGGCTCCCAGAGGTCTGCAAAGCACCAGTGAAAAGCCACCATATGATGTGATATGATTGATACTCTGTGGCAAGTGCATGATATTTTCTGTTCTTATCCCTGCATTAAAACCCACTGCAGCAGGAGGAATCTTAGTGCTCGATGCATAAAAGGAAAATCCTGGGAGGGAGCAGACAGACACTCAAGAAGCAGTTCCTTCCACCCATGTACCAACTGCCAGTAACCTGGCAAGGAGAAAGTCAAGCCCTTGTGTTGCACAGCCCACGTTCCTGAAAAGGAATGGGACTTTTCAAAGTCCCAAAGAATGAGGCTTTTATAAGATTAAATTGGCGTTTGCACATTGGGGTATTTTCCGAGCTCGGGTGGCTGCGACATGGGATCCTCACTTGCTCTCTCTGGGCTGAGCTCGACTAGGCAGAGACTTCAGAAAGGAGAAAAACTATTTCTTTGTGGAATAGTCCCATGGAAAATGTGTTGTCTGTGTCTTCCGCCAACTGCAAACAGGAATATCTGTTGTGTGAAAATGTTTCCAGCACAATAGGAGGGGCATGGAGAAGGAAAGGACGGTGATATTCTGCACAACTTGTTTCAGTCATGAAGGTCTACAAGAAAGGTCCACTGGTGGACCAAGAGGGGCTGCCACCACCATGACCTCATTCAAGTTGATAGCAAAATTCCCTTTGGCTTCGGTGGCACAACGTATGGATCACAGCGATATGGATTGTGGCAAAAAATGCTTGTTGACTTATTAACTATTGCCTGCAATCTTGGGGTGTTGCGAAACTTCATGCACTTGGAAGGCCTCCAACGGGAAGTGCCAAGGGCTGAGCGGTGAGAAAGTTCTCCTAGCGCCTCTGGATTTACCCACGCTGAAAGAAAAGAGGAGCCACCTCTTGTTTGTAAGGTTATGAAGTTATCACTCTGCAAATAAGGGGTTTCATCACTGTTGGACTGTACCAGCTCCTGGGAGCTTGCATGAGCTGGAGCTCCTATGGGCTGAAACTCGAGTCCACCCAAGAGGATAAGATTTGTGGGGGCTTGGTTCTGGGGGATTGCACAAATGCACATGAAAAATATGCAATCTTTTATTAATAATAAGGGTGAAATGAAAATATACTTGGATATAGCACTTACCTTGTGCTGAGAGCGATGCTGAGGTTTGAGGTGAGCACACCCAGGCAGAGGAGACTGTACCAACACTGGGGATTGCAGAGGTTCAACAGACCTTCCAGCTTAGAGGGTGAC
This sequence comes from Theristicus caerulescens, assembly GCA_020745775.1. NCBI lineage: Eukaryota > Metazoa > Chordata > Aves > Pelecaniformes > Threskiornithidae > Theristicus > Theristicus caerulescens. Next base: position 3,649,046 of record CM036583.1, on the reverse strand, counting down.
CTGGCCTCTGGTCCCAAATTCCCTCATGTCCTCTGGGGTCTGTTTGTAGGTCACCTTAAAAATTCATCGGGGAGGTCTCTATTCTGCCTGCAGGTCACTTCCTTGCAACACGGTCCACCATGATGGCACGATGGGGAGGTGTTGAGGGTGGGCGGTGAACAAAGGGTCCTCTTGCCATCTCACCTGCCTGCTTCATCTCATCTGGAGAGGCATGGTCAGATGGCCCATCGAGGTTCACAGCTGGGGGGGTGGTAGGCTTTGAAGGGGACAAGAGACGGGGAGAAACAGATGGGGAAAAACAGACTGGGGAACGTGAAAAATATAGAGGAAAAGTATACTTTAAAGAAATGCAAGGTCCCAGACGGACTGAAATAACTCGAGTTACAAATATTCCCATAGCAACCTCATAACACTGTAAGTCCCAGCTACAGCAATTCCTCCCTCACCCCCAAACTAGCACAAGCCAAGGAAAATGTAGGAAAAGCTTTCCAGAGCAGTGAGTGCAGCCCTTTCTCAGGATGAGCTTGGGCTACCTGGACGGACTGCAAACCAAGTACCAGGTGTGGTGCCTCCTGGTCGCAAGTGATGTGGGTGGTATTTGTTCCCAATATTAGCTGAAAAAGTCTCCCTTTTCCAGGCGAAAGCAAACACAGGTCACCAACGCTATTTATTTTAATGATTCTTTAAATATTCTGCATATAAGGACTCCAAGCGATGGTGTGGTTATATCTATATTTACTGGATAAATGTATTTATTTATGGATGGGACACTTTACTGCTGACACTAAGGTTTGTTTTTAAGCCTGACCGGGGTAGAGGAAATACATACAAATAAACAATAAACCTAAACAACACTAAAATAACATCAGTTAAAACAATTAGAGTTACTTCCACTCACGAAGTATTGTTCCCATTTTGCTATAACATGGGAAAAAACTCCATTTCCTAAGTCAGCTTGTAACTGATTCTGGATTTGCGGATTCTTGTAACAAAAGGGGATTTCTTTTGTCTGTTATTTATACTCTTCCTATGGCACCGCGTGTCCGTGTCGGTGTGTCTGGAGCACCCTGTTTCAATGCAGCAGCGTTTCCAGCCTGTCCCCATCTCGGTGGCTTAGCCAGGGCTTGGTGGCACCGGTTGGGCTTTTCTTCCTGCCTGGCGTGGTTGTACTGATGTGCACATGGGTGTTTGCAGAGGCAGTTCCTCCTAGGAGACTTTGTCCTGGATTTTAAAGTTTTATTATCTCTGAATTGTGTATAATTCAGGAGCTTAGGGGCCGAGAGTTAAAAATAGACCCTGGAAAACTCGATGTGAGTAATCAGCAGAAGGCATTGAGGAAGATTCAGGGTATGTTTCACATGGGATGCTTTGCCTAATTATTCTAATGCTTTAATTGCATTTGCATCCTTCACCCCACACAGGGAGTTTGTTGCTGCGTTGTTCTGCCATTCTCTGTGTCTTTTGTTTCATCTCGGAGCTGTCTGCAGAGGGATGAGGTGGGACAGCTTATCTGCCACTAAGTATTTAATGCCACCAAGTATTTAATGCCATTTTAAATGCTGTCTTCCCTCTAGCTAGGTGTCTGCTCTCTGCCAGGAGCCGACAGCAAATGCCAAGGAAAGGCGGTGGGAAGATAAGGGTCTACATGATACTTCTTTGGGTCTGGGACTGCATGCGTAGAGTCTGCAATTCATTAAAATGCCCACCATTTCATGAGAGGAGACGTATAGACCAGCATTAATGCTCAGCAAGTGGGAATCCAGAAAGTTGCATCCCTGGGGCAACGTGGGAGGGCAGAGCCCTGTAGGGAATAGTGCTGGTGTTTTTAATGATAAGTAAAGAGTGGTGTCTAGCTGTGACAGTCCTGATCACTGTCACAGCCATTGCTCCTCTGTGCCCCTGCCCTTTTTTTGGGAAAAGAGTCTTCTCCGAGGTGCTGCAGCTATGCATTCAGCTTTTGCTGATGATGTACAATTTATGGTGTGCTCCCCAAAGATGCAGTTGGTCGGGAAATCCTCCAAACCGGGACATCTCCCAAGAAACAACTTCCTATGCCTTCCGTTTGAGGCATGTTGCACCATGCTATGATTCATCGGGCAAGAACGTCCTACTGTCAAGGTCCCACAGAGCATCCCTCCTCTGCCGTGGGGCTTGTCAGATCAGCGGTGGCAAAGCTGGAGGAGTTTTGCTCCTTTTCCAGCTTCTGGGTGCCCAGAAACTAAGTCCTCTTTGCCAACCCTGTAGTTTAATTTAGCCCTGGCTACAACAATTGAGGTTGAAGAAAGCGTCGTTGGAGGTGGCCAGGACCTGTGTGTGCTGTGTTGTGGGTGAGGAGTGATGAGAGAGCCACAACCGTGAAGTGCTGTAAGGATTTACCTGCCTTTTATCTTGGGTGAGGAGCATGTTGTAAAATTGTTGCATTTATTCCATTGATGTCGAGCACTGATTGATTCCTTATACAGAAGCAGCTATTGTTATAAGCACCTTCCAGGAAAAATGAATAGCTTGCAATTTGAAGGAACAGATTTGTCACTTAAATTTTAACGGAGAGGAAATAATTTCCAGGCAGCTTCCTGACATTGTTTGGTATTCTTCCATGGCTTCCAAAGCAGGTCAAGGCTTTGATTTGTGCCCCAGCCCTCTCCTTTCAAGAGGTAAAAAACTCCCCTTGTGTAAGAGAGGAGGGTGGGTGGCAGGCCAGCGCTGTGGGAGTTCCTGGAAGGGGAAGAGGCAACGGCAAGTGGTCTCCAAGGAGGTGGCTCTGCTGGAAGTGCCCACAGGACTTACGTGCGTTGATAAATGCTGGCCTTGGCAGAGGTGATGGGGATGATGCCGACGGGGAGGTAGCAGCGCCTTTGCCACGTTTTTCATGTGCAATTGGATGGCTGGGATGGTGGTACTGAGCTTTGGGGCATTCAGCCCCATAGGCACCGTGAGTGTGGGACTGTCACAATAGAAGTGAAGTACATCTGCAGCTCTGTGCTGTCCCAGACTTTTCTGCCACAGATCATCCACCCTATAGGCAGATGAAAGCCTTATCGCAGCGTGTTGTAAGTCACTGGGTTGGTTTCTGCGGATCATTTCTGGAACCACAATACATTTATTTTTTTACGCTCCCTCCAGCTTTGGTATTTCTGTTATCGCCTTTGGGCTGGTGGATGGGGCATCTTTGGGGCTGCCGTGAACCCAGCCCCACCTCTCCCTTCCCACACTCCTCCCCCGAAAATAAATCCCACCCTGAACTTTGTGTACCATAAAACTGAGAGAAACTCCCAGCGCCTACCTCAGGCCTAATAACCTGTTTGTTCAGTTCAGGCCTTCTGCAACCATTTGTTTAAGATAAGCAAGGGTGGAGATGTTTCTTGAGGGCACAAAAGGCTCTTGAGATAAAGCCCATGCAGACTGATCCTGTGATATGGCTGGATCATTTCTTTTCCTTCTCTCATCACCCCAGCACTGGGTTTTTCCATCAGGCCAGTCGCTTTTCTCAACTTTCCGTTTGCTCTTGGGGTTTCAGTGTTGCTGTTTGGCATTCAGGCATCTTCACCTGCTTGACCATCACAGGCTGGGAGCGTTTCTCCTGCATGGGGAACAGCTATGGAAGAGGCTGAATGAGTGGGTATGAGTGAATACAGTCACTTTCTTGGGGGAGGTTTCACATCTGAAAGTCAGGCTGCATTAGACATGAAGACCACGGGGATGAAGCAATGAACCCTAGCCTCTCATAGCCCCTAGGGCCTTTGTGAAACACCCATGAATTTGGCCACCCCAGGCAACAGTTGCACTTGAGAAGTGCAGAAGCGGAGGAGAGGGAGGGAGGGTGCAGGTTGGTCCCAAATAGGACCATCCCTTTTGTAAGGCAGGCAGTTGTTGTCAGATGCTGAAGGAGTCCCTGGGATTTGCTACCTAAGGGTGGTCACAGAAGGACCAGCAGCAGCAAAAAACCCTGCCTCATTGCTTATCCCCTTGTGATTTGCTGTGTCAATTACCATCACCAGTAAAAGAGGCAAAGCTGTTGCCTCCCTCCAACATCTTCAGCTGATGCTGCTGCAAAGGAGGCGTGAGAAAAATGATAGCAAAGCTCCTGTTCATAGCAGGGTTGCTCTAAAACCAACCATTTCCCTCCTCTGGTCCTGCCCCTCTTCCTCGTGTCCCTCCAGTACCCCACAGGTTAGTGGGCTGAGGCATGGGGTGGGATGGCTCAGGAGGGGGATGTTGCTGCGGGGGTATCGATGGGGGGAGAAGCAGAGGCTCTTGGGTTGCTGCAGATTGCCAACAAGATCTTGAAAGCTTTTTATTTGTTCTTTCATTAAACTTTGATGTAAATGGGTCTGGGGCAGTAGAGAGGCAGCTGCCAGCTTTCTGGACTCCTGCAGGCAGGTGAACGGGGTTCAGCGTTGGGCAGACACCTTCATTAGGAAGGTAAAGCACAAAAAGAGTGCATGTGGACATCAGACCTGCTCCCCTCTGCTGTCTCTTTGCAGCAATTTCAGTAGATGACAGATTGTGCCCCTGTACTCGGCACTGCTGAGGCCTCACCTTGAATACTGTGTTCAGTTTTGGGCCCCTCACTTCAAGAAGGACATGGAGGTGCTGGAGCGTGGCCAGAGCAGGGCAGCGAGGCTGGTGAAGGGTCTAGAGCACAAGTCTTATGAGGAGCGGCTGAGGGAGCTGGGGTTGTTTAGTTTGGAGGAGGGGAGGCTGAGGGGAGACCTTATTGCCCTCTACAACTGCCTGAAAGGAGGCTGTAGCGAGGTGGGGGTCGGTCTCTTCTCCCCAGGAACAAGCGATGGGACAAGGGGGAACGGCCTCAAGCTGCGCCAGGGCAGGGTTAGGTTGGGTATTAGGAAAAACTCCTTCCCCAAAGGGCTGTCAGGGCCTGGCACAGGCTGCCCAGGGCAGGGGCTGAGTCCCCATCCCTGGGGGGATTTAAAAACCGGGGAGATGTGGTGCTTAGGGCCATGGTCTAGTGGTGGCCTTGGCAGTGCTGGGTTAACGGTTGGACTCGATGATCTTAAGGGTCTTTTCCAACCTTAACGATTCTATGATTCTATGATTTCCCTTAGCGTGTGCTAGCTGGCCATAAGACAGTCACCTAAGCTTAGCAGACATCACCTTCCCTTCTCCAAGAGCTGCTTTCCCCAAAACATCAAAAATGAATATGCACATCGCAACATAGCTGATCTCTAGGGGACTGGCCCGGCAAGCAGACTGGTCCTGAATGCCCCTTCTCTTCCAGAGCTGTTGGTCTGTCTCGTTACAGCATGCATGTATATAATTTAAACTTGACATATGCGTACATGCATTAGAAGTCCCATGGGCTTCTCAGGTTCTGCTCCAAGCTTCCCACCATGTAAACCACAGAGTGTTTTGCTCCAAAATTGAAAATGACCCCTATTAATGGTCCTTCCTAAGACCATGGGCTCCTTGTTCTTTGCTTTTCCCACACCCCTCGCTTGCAGAACCAGCAACACTGAAATGTTGGTTTGTTATATTCTCGTCAAGCCACCCGCAAATAAATATCAAAATATAACCGATGTGGGAGAGAGACCAAATGTGATTTTGCTGCCCACTGAGAAGTTGCAAGCCTGCCTATGAAAACCATGAGCACCTGGCCTTGATGGTGTCTTCTGGCCGAAGCAGGAGCAAAAACCATCCCTCTTGTGTAGGTCTTCTTGTAGACCCATTGCAGAGCAGAGAATGCTCTTCTGCCTTGCAAGACATTTCCCTTTGGCTGTGTTCTGGGATTTCAGCTTCACAAAGAGTGTGTCCACTGAAAAACAGAAGAGCTGCATTTCAGGTCCACGTTGTCCTCAGCAAGCCAGCCCTATTGAAGGCACTTCCATTGCTGTCCTGCATGACCCGTGGCAGGGAGCAGCCTCCAGACAAACCCAAGAGCCATGTCATCAAGGCACTCACCGTGCCCTTGGGACTCTGGCCTGTCCCCACCCACCCAGCACCCTGGGTCTTCTCCAGCTACTCCGCCCTCCTTGCAAGTTGCTGATATTTCCTTTTACATTAGCTCACTGCACAAAAAAGTTGACTTTTCTCCCTTCCAAATTTAGCTCTGTTTAGGCACCAAAATAGACAAGAGTAGGGACCAGTGACTGTTTTTTTCCAACACATTGTCTCATGACTAGGACTAAGGAAGGGAATTGCTCGGCTGGAGAAGGGAGATCCTTGATTTTCCTAATGGGGACACAAAGTTCTCCTCTGTTCAGGCACAGGCATGCTCCTTGGATTAGAAGCCTTATTCCTGTGTAATTAATCCGTCTTTCACCCCGATGCTGTCTGCTGCTGGTGGGCAGATGTCTGAGGAAGCACAGGGATGCTCTGCAAGGAGGACATGCAGCAATGCACCACCGTTGCTCTAGTTGGAAAGAGCAGAAAGGCAGCTCCTGAGACTTAATGAAGGCTTTGTGTTGAGGAAATCGGTGCTTTAGGTCCTTGTGTTCTGCAGAGATGGTTTCATTTTTCAGGGTAATTGTATTTGCACGTGTGTCTGCAATGCAGCTTAAATTCTTAAAAATACCCCAAGCTTTAGCCTGCTGTGGTAGTACAACATTGGAAACAGTCTCACTGAGTATTGTACTATTTTTAGCCTGATTTCCTAAACTAGCACGGCTGATGTGATTGGGCCATGTGTGTCTGCTCCCTCCCTTCCTTTTCTCATTTGCTTAGGTACCCATTGGCCAATTTCAAGCAAATTTTCAGAGGAACAGAGATCTTGGAGATATTAACCTCCTCCTATGCATTCAGTGAAAATAAGTGATTGGGAAAATAAGTGATGAGGAAGACTCAAACCACAGCCTTCAGTAATGAAGAAGGTTCAGTATGATTCTAAGCTATTAGACATCAAAGATGCCACACAGAAGTAACCATGAGGTGGTTGGCTGCAGGAGAAGCCCAAGTCAGACCTGGTTAACTAGGTGGTAACCCAACCACAGCCTCAGGAGAGCAGGTTGCCAGCTTTCCCTACTCCCAAACTACCTCCTGTTAGTCAAAGATGGGCTATGTTTTAGCGGTGAGATGAGATCTAGGGAGCATGAGGAGAGCTCTTCCTGGCGCTGGGGGCAGGGATGTGAGCAGAGGACCACAGAACAACGTGTGTCGCTGAGCAGATCCTCACTGGATGAGCATATCTGCAAGAAAGCTAAGGCAATTTCATGTAACGATGCCCTCTGTACCATTGCTGTGAGGGACCATGTAGGATGCTGTGGCTGGTGTGGCACCTCTGGGTGTTAAGGGTGTTTTAGTGGGAGAGAAGGATAATTTGGTCACTGAGAGTGGGTACTACTCTTCAACATGCTTTCTAATGCCTGTGCTAAACCATATGATCATGGCACATCTGATTGTCTCTGGAAGAGTTAATAGTGAAGAAGAAAGAGAAACTACCTTCTCAGGAAACACACTTGAAGACTGCAGCCAAAGCAAGATTCAGATGAGGACATGCTAGCCAGCAGCAGGACTTACCCAGGGGCTGGGTGAGTTCTTCATTGCTCGAAGTCTCGAAGAGCAAAGGTCTCCGAAGTGGATGGCTCCAGCTGCTGTGGAAGCTGTAGGGTTGCTGCAGTAGCAGTTTCTCCAGGCTCTTTGCAGATGGCCAGGATGGATGGTCACAATAAATCCTGCTGGTCTTGGACTCGGGGATGCCTTCTCTGGCCTGCAAGCCTAAATTCATTACCATCCCCAGCAACCTTTCTCCTCTGTTACATCTTCCACCAGAGGAGCTCAAAATATTATTATCTCAGTAACTGCTACTAAAATTAACTGTCGTTTTTAAGGCTCTTCACACAGAGAGGGACATTTTTTTGAAGTCAGTGTGTTATGTTGTCATGCCAATGTGACAAAGCTGCTGCTCGATGAGACGCGTTCCCACCCAGCCCTTGCCCTTGCCCAGGCTGCTCCCTCATGGTCCCTTGCACATGGTGATTCACCAGCAGTGGCTGGAGCTCAGAGGCTAAGATACATTGTGATGGAAATAAAAGGAGTGACTTTTACAAGGCTTTTATTGCCAGCCTGAGGAGTACAGTACTGCATAAATAAAAATCACTATGGTTATGACAGCTCTGTAGTCCCTGGAAAATAAATAATACTTTGCACTTACATAGCGCCTTTCATACAGGAACCTCAGAGCTCTTTGCTCACATTAATGAAGACTCACGATGCCCATAGTAGGATGGTAAATGCAGCATCCCCCTTATCAGATGAACATACCAAGTCAGAGAGTCAGCACCTTCAGTGGAGAGAAGACAAGGCAGCAGCCTGAGTTACACCCAGCTCTTCCACTGACGTGACCGGGGCAAATCACTAAATGTCCTGGTCATCTCAGTAGTTTCCAGTAGGTGGATGCCACCTGCCCCAGGGGTAGCGTGGGTTGACTAGCTCACAGTAGGCAAGCACAGCAAGATGCTCATTACAAAGTCAGTGACTTGCTAACGGCATGGGAGCACAACCCCAACAGACCAGCCAGCTGTGGCTCATGTTCGCTTACTCCAGTATCATCAAAATGCTGCTGAGCATCATCCCTGTACAGACGTTTTACAGCTGAGTTTTAGATAAAGAAATAAATCTGATGGAAACAACCCAGTGAAAGTGGATGGTTTAGGTGCACTGGTTACATCAGTATCATGTGTGAAGTGGGTGAATTCCCTGTAGATGGTGTATATTGGATTCATCCATACATGGTCCAGTTGTTTGCCCCGTGTGGCTTCTCCCATACAGAAATTGCAGATAACTTCATCCTCTCCTCATTGCCATAGCCCTGAGAGGGTGCGACAAGTCTGTGGATTTCCAGACGTGCTTCGGTAGGGTCTGAGATGTTGTAAGGGTGTTTGGATGGGAACTGTTTCTTTTATCATGCGCACATATTGAGTGTACAGCTCTGTCTCACTCTGACCCCTTCCATATTGATGCCTCCCGTATCTTGGAGCTGATGGCTGCTTTTCCCTCCGTTTTACAGGGTTACCATCCGTTGCCTCATGAAGCTGAAATCGCACACACCAAAAAACTGTTCAGAAGGAGAAGAAACGACCGGAGGTAGGTGAAACCTCTTTAATGTTTTTTTTTTTAATCTCTTCTTCATTGCACATCTTCCCCTACTGTCTCATGGAGTGTCTTTGGACAATACTGCTGTTTAGCAGCTGCCAGTGTTGGGTTAATGTATAAACCCTTATTTGAGCACTAGCATCCTGAAAATTCAGAGTCTGTCCATCCCCCTGGTTTGTCTTTTAAATCTGGGGTACATCCTGTGTTGCTCCAGGAGTATCTTAAGGACCTCCTCTTCCCCTTACACTTATTCCAGTGCAGCCAGATCCCCCCACTTGTATTAGAAGAGGCAGCTGGCAAGGTATTATCTGTAAGAGCTTTGAGTCCTTGTGACTTGCTTCCTCTCTTTCTATTGAAAAGCAAAATTTGCTGACTTTCAGGGTCACCTGCAAAGTGGGTATGGTTGAGAGGCGTTTGCAACAAGCATCGGATGCCTGTCTGCATGAAGGAGGGGATGTGCTAAATAGGCATCTGAGTTCCTGTGGCATTGGTGATTTCAATCCATTGAGTTAATTTAATTGGGTCAATTGGATATTTAATTGTGTCAATTGCATATTTAATTATATGAGGGCATCTAGAGTCCTTGATAGGAATCGTGACTATGATTAAATGTGAAAATAAGTGAGGAATAAGGGAGTTAGTTGTACTTGTGGCTTTATTTCTGCTGGCGTGTTCTACTGCAGCTGAGACAGCACAACCGGGGCAATAAAGCTTTACTAAAACTAGGAGTTTGCAAGGTTAATGTTATCGAACAGGAGAAAAAGTGACCAATTTTTTCTCCTAGAGTGATCTGAAATCTATGTCTGAGCTGTGATGCGTCACAGGGGGGATTTTTGGGGGAGTCCTACAGGCACCAGTAATAGTTGTTGGAGTGTGTCCTCAAATCTCCCCATCACTTCTTGACTTGTGAACACCCGTGATGTAGTTAATTCTGTGCTTGGTTTGGTTTTCCCAAATTTTACCAAGTGACCAAAAAACAGCTGAAAAGAGTTTGCTCAGGCATCCTAGAAACATTCTTCTGTGGGCAGGGCAGTTCATCAGCAGCAAACTCTGTTTTCTCTCCTCTTTGGGGCTCCCTCCTTTTTTCCTGCATGTAATTTAAAAGACAATTTTGTCTTGTGATTTAGGGGGGAAAAAAAAAAGGGCCCGTTCCAGCTGGGTTGCAGCCCTGTGATCACCGAAACGTGGTTAAAACCAGGCTGAAGTCTGCTTGTGTTGCAAGAGAGAGCTGGGTGGGCTTCCTCACAGCGCTGGGCTGGGCTTCCCGAGAAATCACAGCAGAGGTTGGAGCACCCTGCTCCCATCCTGGCTCACCGAGCGGGTCTTCCTCCACCATGCGAAGAGTGCATGATGCTGCGGGAGAGGAGACCTGCAGAGCCAAGGGATCTCCTGCCTGAAGCCCCATGCGCAAAGCTGCGCTGGAGCAGAGTCATGGAACTGCGTGTTTGTTCTTCCCTCCCATCCGAAAAACCAGCCTGTCTGAGGGATCACGCCAGATGTATATTTCTATTTCTTTTTCTTTCTGGTCCCTTCAGATAAACCATCAGCTGACAGAAGCATTCAGCCCCCCAGAGCATCCTTGCCTCCCGCACAGATGGCAAGGAGAAATAGCAAAAGAAACTGCCTTGGGCTAGGGTTGGAAGATCATGGGGTGAGATACAGCCCAGACCAAGTAGCAGTGCGATAATATCACAGGAGAGACAGAAGCCTTAAAACCCAGTTGATATGGCAGCATGCAGGAGGAGACATGGGACCGTTTCAGCCCTAAGCGGTCACGAATTAAATAAAATGGAAATAGCAGAGGGGATGCAGTCCTGCCTGAGTCCTGCACGGCCATCCATGGTGGTGTCCAAGCTTAGACAGAAAAGCATACTCATTTCAACTGTGAAAAGCTAAGAAGCCGAGGTTGAGGGAGCGGAGTGAAACAGTCTCTTAAATAATCATTTAAGCTGAAAAGACATGGCCCCATCCCCTAGACTTCAGCTGGGGACCTCAGCAGCCCCCCTCTCCCCACACCACATGCTTTGATGCTGGGGGTTTTCAGGGTCCCCTTGCCTCTGTGGTGCATTTGGGACTAGGAGGGGAGTTTTAGTTCTTCTAGTGCCGCTTGAGATGCCCCCAGAGAGCACTCACTCCTTAAAATTTATTTCTAGCAGTAAGTGAGGTCTCAGAATGGTTATTTTATGGGAAAAACATGGTAGAAATAGAGAAAAAAAGGGAATAGGGGAAAAAAAAAGCAGACTGAATTGGAGCACGAACAGATTACAAAGCTGTTCACTCTTTATTGCAGTGCTATTATCTTAATGTCCCAGGCGTCATTCTGGGGGAGAAAAGCTTCATTTTGGAGCTGGTGGAGCCACACAGGTGGTATAAATATCCCTCAGGATGAGATTTTATGGCCAGGAAAACAGTTGGGAGTTACGGGCTTTTTGTTTTAAACCTCATCTGGATACGGAGAGACTCAAAATTGCAAGACCATGGATGGGGCATCAGGCAGTGAGGCTTGGGGGAGGCTGAGCGGGGCCATTTGGTGGTGCATGGGTTGAGAGGGGCGTTAGGAAGCAGCTCTGGATGCCTGGACCCAAAGGAAGAAGAGCTGGTTTCTTAGAAAGGGGTTGTTAGCAGCCAAGGATGGGAGTAGGATTGACATGCAATGGATTTGCAAGAAGAAAAGAGGTTGTCCTGCTCCATTGATTAGAAGCAAGTGTGGCCACAAAGCCCTGGCACAGTTGGGTCTGGTTTTTATAGGGCAGCTTTTCCCCTTCTCCTGAAGGTTGTGAGCACTTGGCACTAAGCAGCGCCCCAGACCCCATGAGCAATGCCTGTGGTGCACCATCTCTCCCTACCCAGGACTTGCCTTATCTGAGAAGGATGGCCCATCCCAGGTGGCCATGGTGGGCATTCTCCTGCCACAGGCAGGAGTCACCGCTTGCAAGCCGACATCCAGCTTGGATCGAAGAGTCAACCCCGAGGCTGACCTCCGCACAATGCCTGTTTGTAGCTGACCTTCAGGTTGGCTGGTACTTTATATAACACAGCTATTATAAAAGAGCTGGTAAAGCACATTGGTACCCAGAAATCTGCCTATTTTTTTCCAGCTGGTCTTATAAATGATACATATTGCCCCCCAGAGCATGTGCGGGCTCCTCTCCCCTCCCTGACGGTGACATTCAGAAGGGGCCATGTCTTGGGCTAGCAAAGCACCTTTTGTTTCTCATGCGAAATGATGCTGACGTCCAGCAGTGCTATAAATAGCGCCCGTCCCCGCTTCCTTCCCGTCACCTTTCCTCGGGAAATGCTGTCACCGTGTTGCAGAAGAGCGCGGCTCACCTACCCTGAGGTCTCTGCCGTGCACCTTTCACTCCCCTGGGGAGAAGCAACCCTATGGGCGTGAAACCATAGCTCTCTGCTTGCATATATGATGAGTATTTTACATTCCACGAGTCATTTTTCCATGGGAGGCATGCTTCATTTGTTGCATAAGATAGATAGGAAGAGCAAATTAGCAGTGTCATTAAAACAGACTTCGACTTTCCCAGTCAAGGACCACTGTGGGTCCGTCGGACACATTTTCGGTAACAGCAATCAACATCAGAGCCACATCTGGTGGAGGGTTTGGTTGCACAAGGTGTCATAAAAGCCTACAGGAGGTGGTGAGGTCCTTGCTACAAAGAGCTTATAATCAGCGCAGGAGATCACAGAGAGGTATCAGCCTCCCCACCTCACCCGGCAGAAATCCCACACCCAGTGTTTTCTCTATTGGTTTAGACACACAAGGTGTAACTGCCATCTCCTGATGAGGGTGATGAAGAGCATCACCACTTGATGGGATCATTGAAGGAGAGCAGTAGGGGCAAGTTTTTTCATAGATGTCCACGTGAGCAAGTGTTAAAACACCAGTGAGGCTTTTGTTGTCCCAAATGCTAATCCACTGTTTGCTGCCACACAAGGCCCACCCTACCTAGACATCACGAAAGGCAATTTAGTTTGACCTCTTGTAGGCAACCACCTCTAGGGAAGGAAGAACTTTCCCTGGGCAGTGGCAGAACCTCTCCTGCCCTTCTCTCCTGCAAACAGTTGAGAGAAAAAAAATACTCTGGGATATGGGGCACAACGGACCCATTTCTCAAGTCCTCTCCTCTGACCCTTCCCAACGGCACTCTGCTGGCAGAGCACAAGCTGTGCTGGGACGTGGTCTCCTTGGGCAGGTGGGTTCTGAGTTTGGCCCATTGTTTTTCAGAAAGTTCCCGAAAATGCCATTTCTTAAGCATCTGTTGAAGCATTGCCAGTCAGCTTGGTGCTGCACAGGGTTTCTCCAGTTCCCATGTCATCCTGGTATGATGTGTTTTGGGATGGAGGGTCTGGCCGGCCAAAACCTGTGGCCTGGAGATGCATGCACAGAAGCTTGCACCAGCCCTGTAGGAGTGATAAGAAATGTTGCCCAGTTTAGATAGGGTTTACAAGGAATATATGGACTTGCAATGGGTTAAGACAGGTGAGTTTGTACCTACTTCTTGGTCTTCTGGTTAAGAGAGTACTGAAATTGTTCTGCATCACCTAAGGAAGGGGACAATTTTGCTGAGGACCAGGAAAAGGTTGCTGGGCAAGTCTTAAAAAAGTTTGCACTGTTGTAATCACATTGGTTCAATCACATCTTGGTGGATTCAAAAGTCAAATCAGGCTGAATCCCTTACCAAAAGGAAATCCTCATGTGTGCCTAGGTGCTGGCTGGTATCTCATGGGGCTTTTGGTGGTCAGTCTATGGGCAAGAACAGGAGAGGATGACAGAGGGAAGCACAGCCCCATATCTTGGAGAGGATGGAGTAAAAGCCTAAGAGTTAATCAATCCCCGCTTTCCAAAAGACATCTGAATTCTTTTTTTCGATAGAAAACGTGTGGATCCCTTGTGCTTCCTCCATGCGCAGCTGGTGTATCTCCAGGCTTTGGGATGACCGGAGCCGCAGGGGGCTGCTCTGCCTGTCCCAGCCAGGGCTGTGGGGGACCAGGGCTGGCCTTGGGTGAAGGACCGTCACCCTTAGCTGTGCCTGAGCTTTGTGTCATCTCCTCCTTCTCCTGCTGGATGGGGGTTTAAGGCGGGTATTTCTGCACCTGGGAAATCCATCCTTCCTAAAGCCCTTGCATGGGGATAAGGAGCTGGAGCAGAAGACTGCGTAGGTCCTCCTGGCTCATACACAGGGAGAAGGGGTGGGAGCAAAGAGGTTCGTGTACTTTCCCCATCTCCCTTCAGCATGCCCCAAATACTTACAGCTTTTGACAACAGGATTACAGAAATGTCCCCAAGTTTTCTCTTGCATTACCCCAATTTGCTTCCTACTGTTAACTTGGCTTTACACTTAAATGATCAGGAAAAAACAGTCTGGATTATTTTTTTGTGTGTGCGTTGTTTTCTGGTTTTAATTAGATTCAGAGCTGGGGGAGGCAGAAATAACCTCCTTCCCCGGAGAGCCCCGGGTGGCTGTCAGGGACGGTTTCCTCTTCCTGAAGCAGGACAGTTGTGTAAGCGCCGCTGACCCCTCCTGCTCACGCCCACGCCGAAAATTGGGTTAGCTGGGGTGAGTGCACAGGGGCGGGCACCCCTGTCCTGCCTCCCTGCTCGGAGCCTGGCTCATCCCCATGGACCACCACATCGCTGAGGGACTTCCCGGGGCTCATCCCAGCTGGTCCACGTGGCCCCGGACAGGGTCTCGCATGGAGGTGAGCATGGTCCTGCATAGGGACGGCCCAAAGGACAGTCATGGCAGGCTCGGAGCCAGGCAGGGAATGTCCCAGATCCGCCAGCGGCTCCGCTGAGGAGCGTAGGCAAGCTGTGATATATTTCTTTTCCCATTATATTTGATTTTACAGACCCTCAGGGACACTCAACCACCTACAGTGATTAGTTCAACTGATTAAGCTGCTTTTCCTCTTGTGGCAAACTTCTTTTGTGAAGGGTTTTCAATAGCCACGCTGCTCGGGACATTGTTCCTGTACAATTTCCTTTCAAAACACCATAAAGGGCACTCTACCACTTCACCCTGTCATAAAACATCACAGGAATCAGCTTTGCCCAGCTTGCTCCTTCAAGGGCAAGATCTCCTCATTCAGGGAGAAGGCACAGGATCAGGTGGGAGTTGCAGGACTGCCTGATGCTGGAGTGAGATGGAGCCATTAGCAAGGGGGGATTTGAGATGAGATGAGGTGAGAGGTAAAGCAACAGTTTTCTGCCTTTTTTTTTTTTTTTTCTGTTTGTTAATATGAGGATCCAGGGTCACCCAGGGAAGTGAAGAATAAAATGAACTTGAAAGCCCAGAGAAGGAAATGCTGCTTCACACATGTCAGCTGGTTCAGCCTTGCCCGGCAGAGGCTGGGAGCAGATGCGGATGCTCTCAAGGTACCCGGGGGTAAACAGCATAGGGCCAGAAGAGCTATTTCTGCTGAAGAAACTGTGAACAGCAAGTGGATAAAACTGGTCATTTAATTAAGACTGGAAATCAGAGGAAGGTCTGCCTTGATTGCCACCAAGGGAGTAACAGATGTAGGGAACTGGAGGGGGTTGCAGTGGCACAAGGTCCTTCCTCCCTGTGTTTGTAGTTACTCCCATACCCTCTCACGAGGCTATTGAGTAGGTCTGTACTAAGATCTGTTGTCACTGGGACCTGGTTAGTCCATCAGCTGCTCTTTGGGCAAGGCAGTGATGGGGCAGGCAGAGATGGTATCAGGAGGGGTCAAGCAGGAGCCCCTTCCTACCCACAGAGCTGCACTGGCCAGACATGCTGGCATCACCCGGCCCGTTGCCCTTCCTTCCAGGCGTCGAGGAGAAGGCTCTGCCAGGGGTCACAGCACTGGGACCCTGCTCCCAGGAGGAGGTTGTTGAGAACAAAGCCTGCACCAGGCTCCCCATTGAAGCCTGGTCCTTGCATGATCAAAAAGCCACCTCCTGATGACCCACAGGCATCCGGCTGGAGGTGACTCAGCCGTGGGTGGAGCTGCTGGGCAGCACTGCAGCTTCTTGTGAAAAGGGACCTCTTGGAGCTGAGATCTGGAGGTGGCTTGGCTCCATCAAGACCCCTCGCTGCCTTTGCACCATGCTCTGGGCTCAGTGAACAGGACACAGCATGACATGGGGCTGTAATAGTCCAACGCTATCCCTGTGCAGTAGTCCCAGCCCCGGTACCTACAGGGCACAGATGATCAAATAGCTCTGCAGAACCCATCTGAAGTTCAGTCAAGTTTATATCTAGCATGAGTCCTGGCTCATCTAAGAGCGACTTGTCTGCCCCAGCACCATCCCCAGACCTGCATGCATAGGGTCTTCCCGTGGACTGAGCAGTCCATGTGAAACAGCAGCAGCAGTAAGGTGGAGCAGTTGGTATTTAGCGTCCGTCGGGGAATTTGTTTTGCTCATCACCCGTGTCTCAAGCTGTGGTGGGGTGAGTAGGGGTTTTCCACCCAGCTGCTCTTGTTTCTGCCATTGTGATCAGCGCTAAGCCCTTGCGCACTGAGGGTGTCAGTGAAAATATGCCCAGCCGTGAGTCACCCCCGAAGGCAGATGGTGCGGCTGCAATCCTGCCGGCAAAACACACGTGGAAGGTGATGCCTTATTTACAGCTCCTTTCCCGGTGTTAGCAACAGCTCATAGGATTTTACATTTCATGTGAAGCGGGGAAAATGTACTTCTGTAAATATCAGAGCGCTCTGCGGGCTCAAGACTAATGTAAAGAGAAAAATAAACCTTTGTGAGTTCAACAGGACATGCTCCGCATGAGCAGGACTTCAGGAGATGTGCATCCATTACCGTTCTTCATATCTGCTCCATCCTCCTTGTGTGCCTAGCCAAAGGCATGGTGCAGAAGGGTTAAAAGATACTCATCTAAGCAAATTTAATCCTTTCCTTTCATTGTTCCTTTTTCTTAATGCCAGGAGGCAGTGGCAGGAGAGAGCTGGGTGCGTTTCCCAGCTGCAGGGTTGCCACCTCTCTATTGAGAGCGGCTTTGTCATTACATAAAAACTCTACAACACAAGACTTTTTATTCCATTTTTTTTATGATCTTGGCGACTGAAGTGACCCCTGTCCTGCAGACTAAATTTAACCTGAATTGCCAAGCTGCCAGTAGACTTTATGGCATCAGGAGGCTTTTGCAGGTTGTTTTTCTCCATCTCTGCAGCTGATTGAAAGACTTTATGTACCACCAGCAAAACATTTTACTGTTATGAAACCTCAGTAGAAATCTAATGGCCTGCTGGAGAAGCTCAGGGTCTTATGATGTTACTTCACAGAAAGCAAAATAATTGCTCCAGCAAAAAATCCAGGAGAACTTCAGCGTGTGCCTGTGGTGGAGAGACACCTGATTGCATCAAAACTTGGTATTTATTAGGTATCTTTCTCCTGTGTAGCAGCATTGGCTGGGCTGGAGGACAGTGAGTTGTTGGCACCAACAGCTTTTCTCTCCTTTTCTGCTGCTGCCCATTCTTGTGAATATTAGGGAACGGGGAGCAGGAGCTTGTGGTGGCTGTACAACTAGGGAGAAGGTTAGCAAAGCAACTGCTCTTGTGTCCAGGGCCCTGGGGGGGGAGCATGGGAAACCTCATTTCATTTCTTGCCTTTATCAGAGACTGCTGGGATTCACCTCCATGGTCACAGCTGCTATTTCAGGTGCCCTAGCATATTGTGAAATCCATGTAAGGAGCTAGCAGACACCAGACCTTGTGAAACCTGCACCAAAATGGGGTGGGAGCCAGACAAGATGCAATACAGCATCGCCAGTGCCACCACCATCTGAATCCCACCGGATGTGTCCATAACTGTGTTGACCATATATGAATTGGGTGCCAAAGTTCCCGTTATGCTCAGAGGGGATGCAGTCAGTGGGGTTTGGGGGACAGTTCATCTCAGCATGAAGCAGGCATTTGGCCAGGTCGTTTCCTCCCCAGTCCACCACCTGTACTGGTTGGGCTGCCATGGAGTTTAGATCCTCACCTCACATTTGGCCTCTGACATCG
This sequence comes from Theristicus caerulescens, assembly GCA_020745775.1. Lineage (NCBI taxonomy): Eukaryota > Metazoa > Chordata > Aves > Pelecaniformes > Threskiornithidae > Theristicus > Theristicus caerulescens. The sequence goes on along the minus strand of CM036583.1, from coordinate 3,630,998 downwards.
CAGACACCTAAAATTAGGCAATTTGAACCCACCCTCTGTGCGATGCTGTGTAACCCCCTCCCCATGCCTATGTTCTCCATGAGTTAAATGCATCTTGCTGCTGTAAGCTGTTTGCGAAGCAGTTGTTCTGTATGTTAAGCACTTATGTGCAGGGCCTGAGGGTCTCCACCGTGGCACTCTGGTAAAAGTCTTGCATGAGACTGAACTTTGTGAGCAACCCCACAATAATCCTGCATGGAGAGGAGGGAGGATTCCCCTTTCCCTGGGACAAGGTGAGAATTCCCACAGGTGGCAATCACAGGTGCCTGGAGAGCCCTGGAAAGCTTCTCACTGAGATCTTCTGGCCCCCACATAAGAAAAATGAGTCTGGCCATCTTATGAGAACAGGTTTCCTTGCTTTATTTTGCCTTCCCATGTTGACCAGAACCAAGGAAGTCCGAAAAACAAAGAGCTGTGGGAGGAGCTGAGCCAGAACACCTCATGCTGGAGGAAGCGCCGGGATGGGGATTTATTTCTGGGCTCTCTTCAGCAAGAACAAAGACTTGCACTGGGCATCCCGTTCTCTCCCATCTCATGGAGGGGAAATCTCTTCTCAGCCAAGGAAGCAAGGGTTTCCACTGAGACATTTTCATGCTCAGAGAGAGTGCCACCTTGGCACTTCTTGAGAAGCTTTGAGGGCAGCAGTCTCCAGACCATGCTTGCCATAAGCATTTCTGCTGTCTGAAGACAATGGGCTTGTGTCTGTAACTGGAAGATGCACATGGCTGATGAGGTCCCTCACCCACATTTAGCTTGACCCCTTGTTGAGGCTGCCTGGCTTCCCTGGCCAGAGCAAGACCTCCTTACTCATCAGCTGGGTAGGTAGACCCTACCTAGGTCTACCAGCCAAGCTGGCTCAGTGCTGCTAACGAGCAGGAGTTGACACTAGCCACTGGTGTTTCAGCAGCCTAGGTGAAGTCTGCAGTTGGCTTTTTTGCCCTTAGTTTTTCATAAACAGATGTCCACAGAGCAAACTGTTGTCATCACAGGTGGAAGCGTTTAGCCCTGAGCATTGCCAGTTCCTGCTAGAACCCCTAACTCATTTTCACTTCAATTAGCATTTTACACCTTCTTCTAGAAGGTTTCTTCTAGAAGGGAGCTGATGGATAGATGCCCAGTTCATGGATCTGGTATGTCCTAAGGCAGGAGCTGGCCTGAACTGGTCTGAGGAGATGGTGGCATCTCAGGACGTGCATGGCAGTGATGCTTTTGGCACTTACATTTCAGACAAAATGTGAGTTGACCCAGACCCTCGGGGCCTGGTGAGATTTTGGGAATTGGTTGATGAGAGCTGTAGGGTCCTCAGCTCTGCCTAAGCTGTGTTGTGGATCTGTATGTGTTCCTTTGGATTTGGTTCTAAATGTTAAGAGAAAAGAAATATATATGCCTCAGTGTGTCATGGGCACATGAAATCATGGGAGGGTCAGGAATGGACCCTAAAGCAGTGTGGCTTGTAGTCCTGTGTGTGAATTTTAAAGCTATTGTCGAGCTTGTGTTTAAAGGACAATATTACTTTATTTTACATGAAAATCTGCTGTTATGCATTCATTGTTAGCTGATTCTGAGTTCTGAGGCACCATGTTCTTGTCTGCTGTTTCATCTGTTATTAAAAAATGGTTTTCCCTCTTGTTTACCCTCCTTATCTTGCACTCTCTGCTTAAAGATACATATATAACCAAGATACATACGTATATAACCAAGTTGTCCCAGCATTTTCTCTCGCAAAATGTCTTCTCAGTGAGACTTTGCCAAAAGAAAACTCCACGCTTGTTCCCGCAAGCATTACATGGGCAGGTCAAGAGGGGATCGCAATGGCACATGTCCTCTTCGGGCCAGGTAGTTTTTGTGCTGGAAAGATTGCTAAGAGAAGGCTGAAAACCTTTCAGGAGAGTGCCATGCAAGGTATTTATTTGAAAACTCTTTACAATAAGCTGGCAGCCCGTGTTCATGCAATATTCATGCTGTCTTGAAGGGCTGCACTATTTCCAGAGCCGCTCCCATGCCGATCTATTCACAGCCAGTGCTAGGGCTCTTTTCACAAATAAAAATAGTCACAGGAATGGCCCTCACCCGGGATTTTAAGATTGCGAGTTATTTTGGATGAAGGCGAAGGTGAACTGTTTTACGGCTGCCATGTATGTGTTGTTTTTAAGGCTGTGAAATTTTGGAAAAGCCTTAGAAACCCGTTTTCAGAGGTCAGCAGGACAAACCTCCCCTGCTGGGCGAGTGAATAGAAATGAGTTCATAATGACAGAGTATAGTACCGACACGTTTGCTTTTTCACTGTTTTAATTGAGGTTTTTCAGAAAGGAAGAGAACTTAAAACAATACAGAAATGTCTTTTGTTCTTCCAGGGCCGTTTACTGAGGGCTTTGCAGTGAGAGGAGAGGATGTTTATTGAAGAAAGCAACAATATCAAGACGTTATTTTAGTGCCGAAGTGCTGTTCCTAGCTGGAACAAAACGAAATGTTTTGGATGGAGTGGGTACTAGCTGAAAGCTAGCATTGAGCTAAATGACTTGCAGTGCTTTTAGTGAACTCAACAAATGGTGCTGAAGCAGAAGAAAGAGGAAGGGAAAGAATTGAAAAGGCTGAAACACCCTTCTCCTTCTCAGTAGGATTTCCAAGTCAAATTAATTAGGTTTAACATGGGTCTGAACCTGTGGAGCAGCATTTGGAAATCAGGTTTTCATCCTCCTCCTTATGCTCCTGTCTCCTCCATGCCCTCCTGGGAGCTGATGGGGTTACTGGAGCCACCATGGAGACTCTCTTTAGGGGTGCAGAGGGAACATCCCAAACCCACCGGGGACGTCACAGCCGTCCACGCTGAGCAGGGTGCAGAGGAGTTGAGCCAGAGTAATGGTGGCTGTGAAAAGCTGCCATTTGTGGGAGAGCTCTTCTCCTGAACAAACTCAGGACCAATATTTTTTTTTCTTTTTAAGGACAAAAGTGAGTCTCTGGTGGTGTACTTGCCTGCAATGATGAGTAGCTACGCTAGCATCTAGCTAAATCATAGTGTTTAGAGTGCAACGATGCAAAAAACCCTTCTGAAAGCACCTAAGCAGAGATGCTGTTAAAATAATAGTCACTGTCCTGCTTAAAATTTAGAAACTTTGAACCAGTGGTGAAGGACAGGCTGCATTTTCAGGAAGAACTGCACTGAAGGTGTATCTCAGGAATCATAGAATATCTCAAGTTGGAAGGATCCCATATGGATCATCAAGTCCAACTCCCTGCTCTTTGCAGGGCTACCTAAAACTAAACCATATGACTAAGAAAGCTGCACTAGCTGAAGCTGAGCATCCCGGAGAACAAGGTGAAGAACTCCTTGTTGGAGTGCTGGTCCTTCATAATGAGGTTCATCAAGGATTAAGTGTTCGTATGCATGAAAGTCCCAAACAAACAGTTGGCACTTGCCCCTCCTGCCTGAGCAGAGCTGGCCGTCGCCAATGAGCAAGGCATCAGCCGAGGGGTTGGTTACAGGCAATTTAGAGACAGATCATAGTTCCTTTTGGTTTGATTGTCCGCAACATCGCTGGGAGTTATTACACTAAATTAATTCTCCGAACTGCGGGTCCCCAGAGGACAATATTGTCTTGGCGGTTTGTTCCTAAAAGGGCTCAGCTGGGTGATTGCGTTACTGCGGCTTAATGAATTACAGCACGTGAGCTGGGCGGTGGTAATTGCCTGCACGTGCCACTGGCTGTGTGTGCAGAGTGCCTTACACCGCAACCCCTCCACCCAGCTGGGAGATAACTCGCCTTATCTTATGGTTGCCATGCCATCCTGCATCAGCAGAGGGGCAGGAGTTTTTCATTTGCAATTAGATGTGCTAGTGATGTGCTGGAGCTAGTCGGGAGGTCAGTAAGAGCAGGAGGAGAGGTGTGATGGGTCACACCTGACCACCTGGTTTGGTGACCAGCACTGGACACCAGGAGGAGCATGAGAAGAACAGGGTATGCGTGTAATGCTGCTTCCCAACAGTGCTCTCCTCTTCTTAACAGTTGGACTCTGATCTTAAGGTTTCTTTCCAACCAAAATGATTGTATGATTCTCCAGGAATTTACACTTCGAGGATCTGCAGGACCACATTTGCTCACCTTTGTGTCCAGTAGCTCCTGATGGATTTTCCTTTCATGACTTTGGCAATGTGCTTTTTGAACCCTTGTAAACTTCTGGTACTCACATCTCCTATAGCATAGATCCACAGTTTAACCATGCATTATGTGAAGAAATACCTCCTTTTACTTATTTTGAACCATCCTTCTTTTCATGTCATGAGAGTTAAAGTGCTCACATGGCTGTGCCTGCAGACTAAGTGCCCGTTGAGCACTACCTTAGTTCTTCAGTTGTGTTCAGCAAAGTGAGAGTCAGCATTTAAAACAGGTTTTGCCATTTTGTAAGCAAGACTGTCAACAGGAGCGTTCAGCAGTGCCTGCTGTGGGATCATAGAATCATAGAATAGTTTGGGTTGGAAGGGACCTTTAAAGCCCATCCAGTCCAACCCCCCTGCAATGGGCAGGGACATCTTCAACCAGATCAGGTTGCTCAGAGCCCCATCCAGCCTGGCCTTGGATGTTTCCAAGGATGGGGCATCTACCACCTCTCTGGGCAACCTGTGCCAGTACCTCACCACTCTCATAGTGAAGAATTTCTTCCTTCTATCCAGTCTGAATCTCCCGTCTTTTAGTTTAAAACCATCACCCCTTGTCCTATTGCTACAGGCCCTAATGAGGGGTCTGTCCCCATCTTTCTTGTAGGTCCCCTTTAAGTACTGAAAGGCCACGATAAGGTGTCCCTGGAACCTTCTCTTCTCCAGGCTGAACAACCCCAGCTCTCTCAGCCTGTCCTCATAGCAGAGGTGTTCCAGCCCTCAAATCATCTTTGTGGCCTTCCACCCACGGCACCTTGGTCATCTTAGTTGTATTGGTGTTGGTTTGGTAGCTGATGATGTGAATTATTTATTTTTAACCAACGTGGCAGGAAGGTCCTTGTTGTGTGGGCAAGCGTGGGGTGCTGTTGGGTCAATCAGCTGTAGGAAGAGTCACAGGGAAGCAATGCAAGAGCTGTCCCCAGGGAAGAGATGAAACAACACCACGGTGTTTTGTTGTCCATCAATCAACCTCAAAGTGCTTTTTAGCAAAGGGCTGCTCTCATCATCCCCCCTTTCCCTGCAAGGAAACTGAGGCAGAAAGGAGGGAAGGGGCTGTGGTTGGATCTTCCCCACCACAGACCTTGCAGTGAACCCATGGCCACCAGATCCTTGTATGTGCAAACCCCGTCACCCATGAGACTATCCTTCAAGGCTGCTCTTTTAGTGTCATGTAGTGCAAAACACAACTGTCTACGTGATGCTATTTCAGCCGGCCAGAATTGAGGGAAGGAAATACAGCGGCAGGTTCCTCTGCACTAGGAAACCGATCTGTTATTGAAATGGCTTTCTCTTTGGTGGAGTGTTTCCGGCACGGCTCCTCAGTACTGGAAATGGATTTATCCATCTACCCGTTGTTTTGCAGCACGAGTTCATGGAAGTGTTGTCAGCAGCTGGTTGCTGGAGTGAAAGTGCATAAAGTGAAATAACTTGTTTCTTTCTCCTGCTTTCAATCCTTGAATATAAATGTGCCATTGCTGGTGATTGCTTGGAACGAGCACTGAGAGCTTTCTGCTGCCAGGTTGCTCTCCAAAGTTATCTGGCAACTGAACTGAGAGGTAAGGGCAAGCAGAGGTTGATGATTTCAATAGGTGTAAAAAGGTTTTATGGCATCCCCTGTGTCACACAAGGTCTTTCCATGAGACCTGGCCCATTTGAAGAAGCCCAGCAGCACTTCAGCAGTGTGGCTGCACAGCTTGGGTGGTGACTTCCAGTTTTTGGCCACAGCAAGTGGCCACCCTCTCTGCAGGAGAGCATTTACCACCCTCTCCTTCTCCCTGCAAGCCCAAGTTGGGGATGTTGGCCCTGGAGACCTGGGAGGGAGCAATGTGCTGAAGCTCTGCAGGGCCTCCTGGCATGGTTAGTGCATGAAGAAGTTGCCAGCTCGAGTTGTTTGGGCTCTTGTTGCAGAAACAATATTTCTGTCTGACCCCAGTTAGCAACTGATGTTTGCAAAATAAAGAAGTCAAGGCACTGGAAATACTTTCCATTCCCACTCTTGTCTCAGCCCAAAATATTAGTATTAAAAATATTGCATCTATTATATGCAGCTAATGTCTCTGCTGGCACGTAAATCACCCAGGGATTTTTCATCTCCATATTAAAAAAAAAAGTTAACTATGCTCTATTTTTGGATATTTGTTAACTGTTTGGTTTCCATTTATTCCTACAAAAGCCACAGCAGTCTGTCTCCAAGGGACCATCTGTGGGAAAGGGTCCCTAGATTGATTTGGAAGGTGCCAGGGTCATTAACAGGCATGAAGGCGCTGAGTATCTGCTCTTTCTCTGATAATGTCTTTATTTAGCGTGACAGCCTCCAGGGCATGAATGGACAACAGGCTTCTTTATTTCATTTAAACCAACATTGCTCCATCCATTCCCAGCATTGTGCAGATGCTATGGATCATCCCAATTTCCCGATTAAAGCTGGATGTGCTGATCCCCAAGCAGCTACGTGGCACTGGAGCTGCAGAAGGTGACCCAGCTCTGTACCTCCCCCTGAGCTGCATGATCCCTTCCAAACTGATGAGAGGAAACTCATCCAAAAGAAAGTAAATTTTTGGAGTGGATCAGACCCTGGCACAGCTCAGCACATCCATGTGAGCATTAGGCGTAGCATGAGAGAGGAGGCGGGAATGGGGTCAAGAGGAGACAACTCTTCTTTTGACAGTGGGACAGACTTAGGTAAACATTTGGGAAACTGCTTAGGATTGTCACTGGGTTGCAATAAGTCAACGTCCAGATCGATCCTAGCTCCCAAAGCTCTATGCTAAATGCTATAGCATGTTGCATCATTTTTAAAGCAGTTTATTTAATGTGTTTGATAAAGGCTGCTGGCACACGTAAGTCCAACGCATCTCTGCTCCTTGAGCTGGTGTTTTACCAGATCCCTGCATCGGAAGTAATAGCTTGCCGTGGTCTTTGGGTCAGCTCATGTGTCTGGACAGCTGTTAGGAGATCCTGTCAAATCTTGCCTTAGCTTCTACAGGAAAGACATTTATTTCTTCGCTAGAAAGCACTGGTATAAATAGGAGATGGAAAAAACCTAGGATGTCTCCTTCCTTGCAGGTCAAAGAGTCACAGAGGTCTAAAGGAAGACAGCTGAACAAAAAGGCAGCAGGTGGGGGCTCATACGTACTATTTAGGATGTGTCTTGAGGGACAGGACCATGGAGGGATGGTGGTGGGCTGTGTCTGTGCATCTTGGCACAGGTTTAAAGTTTATATCTCTTGGAGGATTATCAGATCTTGGGATAACTGATCAGCCTTGGTGTATTTTTAAAGGAGGCAGCCTGGAGTCTGCAATATAAGCTCTTTTATTGCATAGTAGTAAAAGATGAATCTATATTCATTCAAGTCACATTCCTACCAGTAGTCCAGGATCCATGTGTATTTGTGCTTAGCACATTTTTGGGAAACGTTTGTACCATGGTTGTGTCTTTCAGGTTTAAACTATTTCAACTAAACTGAATTCAGTTCCTTGTCACTGTATTTTCCTATGATTTTCATATAATTGTTCCAGTCATGTTTACAATACGCTAAGAATCCAGAAACATAATTCCAAGCAATGTAGTTTATTAAGAGAACCATTTCCAAGCAATTTCTACATGAAATCACTGCAGTGATTTCTACACCAGTCTGGGCAGTCAGCCTTGAAGTCCAGGGGGTGTCTTCCTTGCTGGTCGCCCACTCTGTGCAACAAGGTCCTCCATCTGGACATCCCTGATGATTTGTGGGAGATCCAGCAAAACATTTAGAGCTGTTTTGGAGCTATCTCGCATGCCATCTGTACTTGGGATGTCTTTCCCAAGCTGGTGTTGCAAAACAGCTACTTAAATTCCTCCTGAAGATTCATTTCCATGAAGCTTAGAAGAAAATAGCTGACTCAGGCAGCCTGTGCGGCCAAGCGTTGCAGCATGTGAGGACTTTCATTGGACTTCAGCAGTAGACAAATTTGCTCTTCAAGGCTTTGCTGAGTCTGCTCCAATGGACTTTGTGCCGTCTCTTTTCAGCCCAGCAACATTGCCTCTGCTCCTGCAGCACAGCCTGCAGACTGGGCGCACATCTGGTGGTCCTGAGTGGGGTGCCCATCACTGTGGTGAGAGAAGTAGTGGACACCAATGGTGTGAAGTGATGCTGCAGGAAGGCACAGGGAGAAATCAGGTCCGTTTCTGTCTTTGGAAAGGCCAAATCAGCCAGCATCCCACAGCAGAAGATAGTGCATCCCATGATGAACCATGCTTTGTGTCAATCCTACATCCATTTTTTGGATGCATTACTGCATAAGCACCTTGGGTGTCTCTGTGTGAAGCCCTTCAATCATAGAATCATAGAATCACAGAATGGTTTGGGTGGGAAGGGTCCTTTAAGGGCCATCCAGTCCAACCCCCTGCCATGAGCAGGGACATCTTCAACCAGATCAGGTTGCTCAGAGCCCCATCCAGCCTGACCTTGAATGCTTCCAGGGATGGGGCATCTACCACCTCTCCAGGCAACCTGTGCCAATGTTTCACCACCCTTATTGCAAAATCAGCGCTACCCTGTTGGTTTATAGTGAGTCTAGTTACGTTGTAAAGGCCAAACGAAATCATCTCTAGCAAACAAAGACGGGCATGATGTACAGGCTGAAGGGAGGGTTGTCTGCAGCAGCTGCAGCCCAAGACCAAGGCGATGACGAGAGGAGTTGTTCCCAGGTAGGCGGCTCATCGGAATGTTTCATAATGCTTTTCCCAGCAGCCAGATGCTGTGAGCCTCATCAAAAACATCTCTGCCCTCATAGTGTTGTTTTTGTTGGCTGTGCTTGTCTTCTAGAGTTCATTGTGTGTTTTCAAGGATGCGTATGTGTAAGACCTAAAGCACGCATCATGTCTCAAGTGTTCAAAGATAATTTTCGATCCTGATCACCACCATTTTGACAGGTGGATTTTCTGTGCTTCCAAAATGCCATGTCCGTCCAGATGCACAGGCTGGGGCTAGTGATCGGGATAGATTTTAACCCTAGTGACAGAAAGGCATAAAAGAAGTGTGAATAATTTCATTTTTGTTTTCAGAAGTGAACATGACATCTTGTTCCCTTCTCATCTGAGAAAAATGCAAACAAAAATTAAACTGGAGCCAAGCAAAACCAGTTTGAGAGAGAAAGCCAAAGGGAAAACTCACAGAAGTCCTGTGTTCTTCTTCCTCGGAGCTGGTGGTTGTTGCTTTCTGTGCGGTTTTGAGGTTTTTGATTAAATTGTGTGGAACCGTCAAGCCTATTTGAGCGTTTCCCACTCTCAGTGAGGACAGAAGACGGCCGTAGCTGGGCTGTGGTGCTCCCTTCACCGAAGCAATGCTGAGTTGTCATCATACATGCATGTAAGATATCAGAGTGCCTTTGATGGAGGTAGGCTTGGTGAAGAATACTTCTGGGGGAAGTCAGACCTGTAGAATACAAATTCAGACCTTCCTCCTGGTTATATTAACAGCAATATTCTCATTGACCTCCCAGGGCAGAATTAGACCTCCAGGACCAGTTTTAGATGCTGTAAAATTCCACCAGCACCTAACTGGGATCCTTCAGGCCCTTCACTTTGGACCACGATGTCCCTTAGGTGCCCAAAGCTGGTGATGATGGCCATTTTTGACCGCAGCAGCACTGCTGTGCCCAAACCCCTCCAGCAGCGCCTGCTCGGGGGTACCAGTCCAGTTATTTGTGGAGCTGCATCACGCGAGGTGAAGCAGCTGGTCTGGCTGCAATATGCTTAGTTCAGAAAGACTGGGCCTGGAGAAATTGGTTTGTTCAGGGGATGTTTCAGAGGACTTTGCTTCTTCCTGCCCTTTCCCTTTTCAGGCTGAGTATCCTGGGCAAGTAGCTAGTACAGCAGGGAAGAACCCAGTTGATATCCATCTCTGTGCATTTAACTCTTTCAGTGGTGACTCTAAGAGTTTTATTTAATTTCCCTCCCTCTCAATGGAAGATTACTGTGGGATTTTCAAAAAGAAGGTAGGAGGGTGGTGGTCCTTCATTCCACAGAGCCAGCCCCGCCAGTCCTCTATTCACAGGTGCAGTCACTGCATGCCTTGGGGTGCTCTGCTCCTCCAGCTTTGGGGGTGCCACAGATAAGTGGGATCTGAGATCCTCACAGGGGTGGAAGGTCCCACAGAGTCCATTTCTGCAGCTTGTCTTAATCTCTCCCTTGTAACAGCAATTGCTGATTAATCGCAGACATGGTAGTAGCAAAGCTGAAATACTCCTGCGACTTAGCATTGTATTCCTGGGCCTGCTCCCAGCACAGAAATGAGATCCTGCCTGGGCAAAAGAAAGGATGGAGAGAAACTTTCTGTCCACAAAATGCAGTGAGGAATGTTTTCATTCACCAGAAGGATGAGGGCAAAGCAGAAGGCTTGACCTTGGCCACGGCACACCGCTCTGCATTCTCAACTTCTTGCCTGAGTGGCTGCAAGTCCATATTAGTTGTTAATCTCTGGGTGGCCTTGGCCATGCCTACCAGGTAGCAGGCTCTGCCTGAAAGCAGGACAAAACCAGCATCCCTCCTCTGTGAGGAGTTTAGCGTGCCAAGGACGGTTTGTCCCATGGGAGAGTTGCCTGGGACTGAGGGCAGGGATGGTGTCCAGGCAGTTTCTTCAAAGGCAAGAGCCAGGATGTCCAGAGCACCCCATCCCTGAGCCCATGGAGGGGATCTTGGTCCATTTGGCTGTACGGGATGCTCTGCACCACGGGGTAGATGTCTCTGAGTGCCATTAGAGATGTAGCTCCTCACCTCTCCGTATTTGCAGGAATTGCCTAACCAAATCTCCATGCAACCACCAGGAAAATGTAACCCCCGTTGTCCTCCAGCTCTCCACATGCCAGACAAATGGTTGGGGGCTCTCGGAGGACTTGTCTCGCTCAGGAGGGATAAGAGCAGGGCTGACGGGACGGAGCAACTGTGTTTTAGACCACAGCTGTCCACGTGTCTGGAGTTATTTTCCCCAGCCTTGTGCCTTCCAGCCCCTTTCCTTGGGAGCAAACGATGTAGTAAAAACTTGCAGGAATCCCATATTTCTGAGCACGTAGGCTGGTAATCACCAAGACAGCTGAAGCCTTAGATTTGTTTGCGTAGGCTCCTCTGACAGAGCAGACATTTGTCAGATCTAAATTCTGTTGAAAGGTATCTCATTTAGTTAATTAAATAAAAAAATCTGTGGAGAAACAATAGCACAAGCGATACCATCCTATTTCCAGCTTGGCAACCCTGGCTGTCTCCCTTTGGTTTTTAGTTCTTCTGCAGTTTCTTTGTAACTCTGAATGTCTCTTTAAGTTTCCACATTGACCGATAGCCAAATCCCTGCTCCCACTGAAGTCAGGGGGAGTTTTGAGCTGAATCAGAATTTGGCCTTTGAAGTGAAAATAGTTATTTAACATTAAACAGAGGCAAGAGGTAAGAGACCAGTGTGCTCTCTAGGTACTTTTTCTTGTAGCTGAAGCAGGGTCTCCCACAAGGCACCATGTCCTTACAGCAAAGGATGAGCAGAGAGGGACAGAAGGATTTGCCAGTAGCCGCGGCATTTTTCTGGGGTGAATTCTTTCTTTTCTCGGAGGTGTTGCTGTGTGATTCAAGCTTCAGCTGTTCCTCCCTTCAGCATTGCAAGTCTAAAACCCTGGGCTGGGAGCTGCCTTTGGGTTCCTACATGGTCTGGTTCCCTTAGCCTGGCAGGTCACCCCAGGCCACCATCTCAGCTCTCCTGCCCTCGAGCAAGCACAAGGTTGTTTCCATCAACTCAGCCCACAGCAGATGTGTGCGGTGGGGTGCCCTGGTCCCCATCTTGACCCTTCCTGGGGCTCTTTATGTCCCCAGCACCTTGGTCACACCTGAGAGCAGGGATGGGTCATCCCAGCCTCCGGGGCTTTGCAATGCTGTGCAGTCAAAAAATTTTAATATCTGGACTCTGTTCTCCCTGCTTTGGCTCTTCTTCACCACAGAGTCCTATTTCTTCTTGGCTTTTCTTCTTCACTGGGGTGTTGGGAAGATAAAAGCACACAACGAGTCTGCCTGAATGCTGGATTATCATCTAGACCCTTGCCTGCTGCCAAGGCACGGACGTTGCTTCTCGTTTGCCATCCTCCTTCCTTTGCCTTTTATTTCTTGCAATTTTTTTTTTCCTAACTTGTTTAACTCTGGTGTTTTCCGTCCTGTGGTTAGTGACTGCAGAGCTTTGGTTTGTGTTTGCTCTGCCCCTTGCCATGGGGATATTGCCTTTTAGCTGTCGTCTATGGGGACAGAGCTGCCTGTCCTCTCCCTGTCCTATTGCAAAAGCCCCAAACCGAACAATCATCTTGCACATTCCACATTGGCTTAAGTGTTTTTTTGTAATCTTAAACCTTTTTTTTTCGTTCATAGCCCTTAAACAGAAATGGTTTGGTTTATAGTATCATTATGTCTTTAGGAAAAAAATGTCCCTGCACGCATTTCTTGGAGGAATTTACAGCAGAGGCTGGTTCCCAGCTCATTTCCAGGCATTTTGCCTTACCTCTGCTTAAATTAAAGCTGTGTCTGAGTGCAACTTTTGTCATTTCTGTGCAATATTTGCAACTTAAATACAGTAGCAGCCTGTCTGGCTAATAACCCAAGAATAAAAGTGCACCCAGACAGTTAAACTGAGATGGTTGAGACGAGAGAAGAGCAAAACCACAGAAAGCAAATGCTGAATTATATCAGCAAAACTCTTGCATGCTTAAGCATGTGAGGACTCAGTACTAGATAAGGTTTTTAACTAACTTTTATTTTGACATTCCCCTTTTAATAAGCGTTGCTCTTTACGAAGTGGTTTATGTGATTGCGTTACTGAGAGGAAACAAAGAAATGCCAGGAAAACTTGATGTGGAGAATCTGTACTCATAAAATGCTTGTAAGCTCCAGCAAACAGGAAAGCTTCCCCCATCTCCTTTTTTTTTTTTTTATTCCCTGCCATTCATCTTGCAAAAAAAAAAAACCAACCACGTTGAATATCTCAGAAAACCAGATCCGGTGGTCTGAGACTAAACACAAATTCCTTCCACTGCCACCGCGAACAAGCCTCTTTGTCCTGTGTTCACCAAACACGAGCCCTCACTCTTTATGGTTAAGAGCCAGTTGGCCTCAGAAAATAGGTTTTAACTCCTGGGGATGCCAAGGAATACGGATTTGATGGGCAGATGGCCTTGGCAGGCAGGGTTAGTGACTGTTTAGCCGCTGACCATTGAAATGTATTTGTGAATGGCCCCTTCCTTCATCCGAGCGCCCTTATCTGAGCAGTGCAGATGATGAAAATAAAATTAATTGCTACGTGACGGGTTTTAAATAAACGCTGCTATTTATCCAAATGGAGGCAGAGGCTTGGGGTAAGGGATGAGGCTGAGCAGAGGGATTATAACAGCTACAAAACCAGTACAGATGCAGACCGGTGTGGTCACTGCAGCACTCACAGTTGTTTCCCTGTTTGGGGGACGATGCTGGGGAGATGTCCCTTGTGAGCCTCCAGCACTGCTCCCACCAGCCTTACAAGGAGCTGAGCATTAAAGCATCCCGTGTGCTCTCAGAGCCAATACAGAGCGTTAAAAAGGCAACAGGCAGGCAGGGAGCTGCCATCATGCTTAGGACTAACCCTGCAGAATCCCAGGTGAAGGCAGCCAACACCGGGACTGTCTCCATCTTAATTGCATCCTTGATGATGGCATGCCGGCACAGCCCTCTCTGCTGAGGAGAGCCATGCTGCAGCCTGAGCAGAAATCTGAAATGTATGTCCAAGGCTGCCAAACCATTTCTTCCATTCAACCATTGTTTTTTTGGGGACCCGCCATCTCGGCTGCCGGTTACAGCCAGCACACAGGGGCTTGCTCACCCCTTCTGAGCTGCTGCAGTCCCTCAAGCAAACCATTTGCGGGCAATTCCTCCTCTTTGTGCCCATTGAATTTCTGTGTTACCCGCTTGGAGCCATATTTACCCAGCCTCCTATCTGGAGGTAATGGTCCTGGCTTCCCATGCTGCCAGAGCCATGCATGGTTCTCAGCTTCTTCATCCATGCATGCGTGCTCTCCTGGTGTAACAACGATGAAGGATGTACATAAAGAAAGGCCAAACAAAACCATTTGGTTTGGACACCTCTTTTACTTGGTAATTCATTTGCTTTTTAGCTTTTTTTGCTCTTTTAGAAAATCCTGATACGCTTAAAATGGTGCACTGCAAACCAATGCCATGTTGGTACAGCAGAGGTGGCAAGCAAGAGGAGCAAGCGATGCTGTAGGCAAGGCTTGTCAGGAGCTCCTTAGGTCTTTAAAAAAAAAAATCTCCTGTTATGTCTTGCCTGCCTGACTTCCCGCTGCTGAGCTGGGACTAACCAGGTCTTCCCTCATTTAGTGTGGAAGCAACACAGAAAACACAGAAACCCGGGAGATATTTTCCTGGGAACCAAAGTCATGTTATCTAACTGTTCATGAAACTTTCAGTTGAAATATGCGTGTTATTGGAAGAGATTTGGAGGCATGAGTTGGTACTAGGTTGTGTTAGATGCCAAGAAATTGGCTTCCTTTTTGTGGTAGGGAGACCCACAAGGCCCACCTACCCAGAGCCAGGGTGTTTGGTGGGACAGAACATGTGCTGACCAAACAGGACCATGCAGGAAAGGATGTACTAATGACTTCCTTTGACTTTCCAGGCGACAGCAGAGACTTCCCGGTGGAAACAAGTCTCAGCAGCACACAGATCATCAGCAAGGTGGCACAAAACACAACAGGGACCACCAGAAACTCTATCAAGGAGGCCAGGCCTCTCACTCCTCAGGCAGGACAGGCCACCACGGCTACAGCCAAAACCGGAGATGGCACCACAACCAGAAGCACTCACCCAATGACAAAGAAACGCACAGAAACACCAAAGAGACTGAGAATTTGAAAATCGAGGACACCTCCATCTGCACGGCACATATTCCCGTGGAGACGCACCGAGGCCCAGAGGCTGTGGAGAAGCAGTCTCAGCAGTACATCCAGGAGTCAGAGACCAAGCGGAAAGACAGCATTCATGAGCGTATTGGGGAAAGACCCAAGATCAATTTGCTTCAGTCTTCCAAAGACAGACTGCGGAGGAGACTAAAAGAAAAGGTACTATTTCTTAGGGGAACATTGAGTTTCCCTTTTTCCAAGAGTCTGGCTGTTGGCCATTCTCCATAGAAAGGGTGGGTTGGGCTCAAGGGACCTTTCCATGAATGCACCCAACTTGTCTTAATGTCCCAGTGTCAACACTTCTCTTGAAGTGTCTTCGTGCTTCTTCAGGAGGCCTTTTATTAACACAATGCTCGCCTGCTTGCTTGAGCTTGAGGTTGCTAGCATGTTTTCTCCAAGAAGGACTGGGAACTCTCCCCCTACCCATGCAAAGACCCTTGGGGAAGGCTGGTGCACACGTGAGCTGCAATACAGGTGCTCCTTCCCCAGGGGCTGATCTCAGCTGACTGCCTCCCGGTCTGCAGAGCTCATCAGCTTTGCAAAGAAGTCTAAAAAAGGCAATTTGTCTCCACAACTATAGAGCTTTGACTTTTGAGTGCTGAATAGTTGGAGTCAGCTACTTAAAAATTGATATCCATTTATCTCAGCAATTAATTGAAACACCCTTATCTTTTCCCCTTCCTTCCGACAACCCAACAATAACAAAACTGTTGCATGCAAGTGATGGAAGAGAAATCCTTTTTGGAAACAATATTCAGCCTCAGATTTCTGAGGAATTCAGAGATGATATCTTCATTTGCCCCCTGTGAAACTCAGATTCTTTCTCTTGAGATTCTTTTGTCAGACTGGAAAATGCATCCATGGGGGTATCTCCAATGAGATTTCCAAAATGTGTAGCAAAAATAACCTGAACATATACAATTCCATGGAGTGCATGTTGGAAATGTATAGCTTTGAATGCATGTGCATTTACTATTTATGTATGTGGCATGAGGGGGAGGAAGAGATTTTGTTAGTTATTTTTATGTTCTTTAAAGCAATGGGAGTATAGCAGAGACTTTCAGAGTATTCATTTTAATGCTCTCCCTGTGAATTTGTAGTCTTATAAGAAACAGATCACGTAAGCACACACTCTTGGCTGAGTGTTGTCAAAACAACTGGCCTCCTGATGGGAATTTTGGACAACCCCAACTGCTGGTTGGCATTAGGGTTGTCCGAAAAATTGCTACAGGTTTGTATTGTATAGCATGTTTTAACACTGAACTAGAGGAAGAGAAGGGAGTAGGATGCATGCCTTACACTGGGGGAACAAGGCAAATGCATAATTAAATGTTGGAAAGAAGCAATAAATTCTATGGTAATGACATGAAGTGAAAAGTGAAACAGCCAAGAGATGGAAAAATTAAGATTTTTTATAATGCTGGGATCATGTGACATCTTTGACCTCAATTTAGATCATTAAATATCTATTAAAAAGTAGATATTTTTGTGGGATTGTTATCTGAGCATTTTGCAAACATCAGTGCACTTACAAAATAGAGGCAAAAAAATGTCCATTATCACCATGTTGCAGACACTCCCAGCAAGCTGCCCAAGATGCCGAAGGCAGTCAGGGGTGGTCAGACCCTGGCATCCTGGCTCAGGACCCTCGAGCACACCTTCTCCCTGAGCCAAGGGGGAGGACTCTGAGATTGAGCATTGCAGGAAATGGGGAAAGAACATTTCTGGGTCAGAACTCATTCACTCGTGGTTTTCAATGCTGAGACGAGACCATTGTGCCTCTAAAAGATGCTTTGATTTCTATGCCTGTTTATATGTCTTCCAATCCCCTTCCCCCTTTGCTGTTTGTGGAAGGACAAGGGCTGATATGTCTGTTTTTTCCTTGTGTAACAGACGCCTTGTCTTTCCCTTTTCACGGACCAGGACGAAGTCACGGTGGAAACCACCAATCCCGAAAAGAACAAAATGGACAAATTAATTGAAATCCTCAACAGCATGAGGAACAACAGCAGCGACGTTGACTCCAAGCTCACCACCTTCATGGAGGAGGCCCAGAACTCTACCAACTCTGAGGAGATGCTGGGGGAGATAGTCAAGACCATCTACCAGAAAGCAGTGACGGACCGCAGCTTTGCTTCCACAGCAGCCAAGCTCTGTGACAAAATGGCCCTCTTCATGGTGGAAGGAACCAAATTCCGGAGTCTGCTCCTCAACATGTTGCAGGTAATGAGATAAAATTAGTTGGTTAGATGCCTGCAGCTTCACCCCACCTGATCTTACCACGCACTGGGACAGGAGCTGAGCTGTTACCGAATCCCTTTTAAAGCCAGTTGATGAGGAGAATGGAAGTGTACCTGTAATTTTGTCTGTACACATCTTTAATGGTTACCATAGATAACGTGGCACTGAGGGCATTGTCAAGTTGCTCTTCATTCCCATTTAATGAGCTGTACATGGAATTACAGTATCTCACACCAGGGCCCATCTGTGAAATGAGTGAGTTGCTTGTGGCAGCATCCCCATGGCATGAAGAGAAATGAACTTGGAGGGTCTTACAGTGGAGGGTCTTGGCCGCTCTTTTTGGCTGAAGTCCATCTCAGCACCAGAGATACCAAGTCGTGGTCCCTGAATAGGCTGTTGGTTGCATCACCTGGCTGAAGGGCTCACTCCTGGTTTCTGATTGCAACCCAGACAGAAATAATTTGTGTATGAGCTAATTATTCTGAGCAACTTGTTTATTGGTATACGCAGTACTGGTTGATTGTTCTGCTCCAAAACCATCGGTGACAGAAAAGTTGCGGGGGGAGAAAAAAGCAGTGGCTGGCATAACTGGTCCATGATAATGGTGCATGATGGGGAAACGGGACTGTCCTCACCTACCCATGATCTGCTGAGGGGGGTGTGTTGCCACCATGCAAGACAGGTCGCTGTCTGGGGAGGGTGTCACATGGACCTCCATCTTTCTGCCTCTTTGGAGACAGGGTGTGTAGAGCTGAAATGATGAATTTCCATCAATTTAATTTGCGTTTCCATTTGCCCATTCCCTCACGTGTCATCTGCGGCACGTACAAAGCTCTTGTTTTGTCTCTCTGTTTTCTGCGTGTGTTCAGTGCCCAGCACCACTCCATTTTTTGGCACATCTGCTTGACCTTCTTGCTCTTGCCAGACCTCTCCCTTGGATGCTGTGCCTTGTGTGGACCAAGTCGCCTTTTGGGCAAGCCACATGTGGTTATCACCCATGCTTCTGGTCCTGCGGTGGAGGAAGTCTTGCAATGAGATTGTTGTTTCTTCCTGCTCTCCAGATACCTTCTCATGTCCGTTCAGCAGGCAAAGGGCTACAACTTGTATTTGCAGGGATAAGAGAGAAGAAGCTGTCTTCTTCTGCCACCTCCACCGACGTTGCTATTTGTGGGCAGCAGCATCCAGAATAGCAGTGCTCGCTGGGAATATTGGGAACTGGATTTCTTCCCCACCCCAAAAATGGCAATTGATTAAATGGAAACTTGGCCTAGAAATGCATATTTTCAGGAAAATGTTTCTGGGATGGATTTTCATATGGAAATGAGAGGGAAGGTGATAGCCAGTAGTCTGGTAGGCTTGGGTATCTGCCAGACTCAGGGCTTTTAGGTTTGCTGTGCAAGCAGTCAGCCTTTCACCTTGGGCAGGTCTTTCCATCTCCCTCTGCTTCAGCTCCACCTGATGCCATAGCAGGGAGATGTCCATGTGCCAGGACTACACGCAGAGGTGTGCAGGCCAATGGAGCAGGAGGCTGGAGAAAACCAGGGTGTAGCTGTAATGTTAGAGCCAAGTTTAGAAAGCCCACTTGGATCTGGTGTAGCCTAGGTCCAGGGAGATATAATCCCAACCAAGATCAGAGCTTTGTGCTGGCAGGTTGTGTGCAGGCAGGGCAAACCCCCCAAGGATGGCTGGGAGGAGGTACCTGCCCGGAGAGGTGTTGGAAATGGCAGAGCAGAACTGAGAGTCAGTCTGTCCTTGTGGTGGTCTGGCTTTTTTTGCCATTGAAACAGCCAGGAGCTGTTCAGCAAGCGGGTATGGCAGCTGCACCGGGCTGAATCCACGTGGTTTTTCCATCTTGGACAATGATAAAGTTCAGCAACATGGGAAACAGGGATATAAAGAGCAAAATAAAGTAATGAAAATCAATATTTAATGTACACTAAGATAATTCTGAAAAGTTACTGGTGCGGTTTTGCTTTTCTCATTGCCCTAGCTGCGTATCAAACCCAGCATCTCTCCCTGCACCCAATCCTCTGCTCTGCCCTGTAAAGCCCTTGGGCACAACACAGCTCGGGCCCATCATGTGTACCAGGCAGTGATTTTTCTCCTGATTGATTTATTTCCAAAGCAATTATAAAGCAGGAGGAGACAAATTGCAGTCAATGTGAGTTCCAGCTTAAGCAGCAAAGGGCTGGAGGGAGCTCTAACCCATCCGAGCATCCCACTCTTCCCATGCCACGTCGCTCTTGTGTCTTCCCCCATTTGGCTGAGCAATGCTAAGAAATCCCAAATAAAGTCCTGAGCTAGGCAAGTCCAGGAGCGATGGTCAGGGAGCAGCAGGGTGTTATCCAAAAGCTGAGGATGATGGCAGTCCTTCTGGGTTAAGGACTCTCCCAACTTGCTTTCTTCTCTTGGCCCAGCACTGTCACCCCTACCAACAGACCCAGCAGACTGATTTATACTGCAAAGTCATCTGCAATAATAACTGGCTTCATATTCAGCTCTTCATAGCATGAATGTAGAATAAACGTTTCTCATATCTCCAAAGAGTCCCCTACTGCTTCCCAGGAACACGTAGCCGGTCTCAGTGTGATAGGAGCATGATGTCCATTGTGGAAAGCTGGGAAGAAATGAAATGTAAAGGGTGAGCAGGGTGTGCGGGTGACTGGTTTCATGTGCAAGAGCATAGAAAAATATGCAAAAGGGATTTGCTCAGCCCCAAACTGCACATCTTTTAAAAATGTCTTAATGGGGCAAAAGGTGGCAGATCACTACAGGTCAAAAGCAAAGTACTATGCGAAATTAAATAATTTAACATTTCCTTTCTGATAGTAAAGGATTTTGACTTTCTCCAAGCACAGGAGGTTTTTTCCAACCGAAATAATTGGATGCATTCACATGATTCACAAAATACTTTGGTAGCCCGAAACTGGGGTTTTCTGTGATGCATTTAGTCTTGATAGCCCTGGCTGGAGGCAGACCCAGGTACGAAGTGAAAAGGACTTGTTGCAGCTGCCTTGATGTGAAATAAAGGGGTTGATGGTATTGATATATGACGGACTATCAATATCAATATGATATATTGACATATGGTTGATGGTATAACATTACCCAGCTCCAGTCCTGGCCCCTCAGATATTTTCCATCAGCCATTTCTAGATAATTTACCATTAATTAAAAAAAAAAAAACCTTTAATAAAGTGCTTGCTCCAGAGCTGGATTTGTGTCTCTCTAGCACCTTTCAGACTAATCTGATCCCTGGACGTAAGGAGCTCGGCTCGCCAGGCACCGGCGAGCTGGGGAATTACTCTGCCGGGGTGTGATAAATCAGGATCAACGTGATCCCCCCACCAGCACTGCTGGCGCCTGGGGCTGGATCACTCGCCCCCCCATCTGCTCCCGGCAGATGCTCCTGTTTTGTAGGGGCTTGTTTGTCCCTTTCTCTTGGGACTGCGATGGCAATGCCTCAGCCCCACTAGAGGATCTCATAAATTAGTGCATGAACCTATTGAGCCACCTCACCAGCATCCCGGTCCCTATAGACAGCATCCCTACACCCCGCTGGACCTTAAAGCAAGCAACAAGGGGTTTTCCTGCAGAGCAGGCAGTAAACTAAATAAAGCACCTTTTTAACGTGGCTCTTCTTATATTTTCAGCTGTTGACAAGGTGCTCGTGCTCGGGGGCTGCGCATGTTCGCAGCTTATCTCAGGGGACTTGTTTTGATCCCAAAACAGATGCCAGTGCCACGGCATGGGAATGCTGTTGTGTCATCCCCCTCCCTGCAGGCAGCTCCTCTAAAGAGCATCCCCCGGCCGGCGTTGCACCATTTCAGGCTCTTAAGGGGATCTATCAGGATAACTCTGGTTTGAATTTATCCCTCACTCTGTGTTTTGGTCCCAGATCTTGGCTGAGTCTTGAATTTGGGTGCTGCAGACCTTTCGGGATGCTGAAGGGAGATGCGGAAAGTGGAGTCATGGGGTGAGCAGCTGGTTGAGCTCGAGGAGATGCTGCCATGCAGGGGCTCAGCACTGGCAGGGGTCATTTGGGTTTGATTTTCTCCTCATTGAGTTTGGTTTGGTGTTTGGTACAAGGAGCGATTTTGGGCTGCACAAGGCCTTGGGATGGACCTGGCCGAATTGGGCCTGGGGAGCTTCGGTGGATGGGGGCATGCAAGAATATCTTGGTGGGACACATGTATGGTTTCTTCACCCCTCTAGAAATACCTTCTTAATTAATGAATTGAAAGTAAGTCTCCTGTGAGAGGTTTTTGCTTGTCATAGTTTCACTCACTGGCTTGTACTGGCTGCGGTGCTTTTCTTTTTCAGTGGCGGGGTGCTAAGCAATGTGCCACAAACCCTTCACATGTAACATAAGTTGGAGTATTCCTCTGTTGAAATGGCCGTGCTCTTTATAGCAGAGCTGTGTCTGCATCTGAGCTATGCAGAGCCAAGTGTATTATTAGAGTGGACATCACTGGGGCTGTAATTGTACACTGCTCCCCTTAGCAACCGCGGCCAACAACACATCAAACAGAAGGCTGATACCTTCTTTTAATAAAAAAAAAAAAAAAAAAAAGACCATGAAATGCACATCTCAACACAGAGCAGCAGAGCCCGCTGCAGAGCGCACACCGGCCACCAGCCAGAGCCAGCGCCAGTGCCTGGGACATCCCTGCGGCTGGAAATGCCTTGGTGCAAGTGGAGAAGGGCTATTTGTTGCATACACTATTGTATACCCTACGGCATACCCTAATACATACCCTATTGTATACCCTATGGCACACCCTAAGGCATATCCTGTGGTATGCCCCGTTGCATACCCTATTACATACCTTAATGCCTACCCTATTGCATAACCTGTTACGTACCCTATTGCACATCCTAATGCATACACTATGGCATACCCTATTGCAGACGATATCACACACCCACACTAGGTTTCTTCATCGTCTTAGTTTAATGTCTTGATGCCCCAGAAATGTCCCTTCCTTGGTTCAGTGCCATGCTTCGCTCTCGTTGTAAAAGCTTGAGTCAAATCCCATGGGCAGAGGTTGCAGTTGAGTGTTGGTGGACTCGGATAGGTTTGAGATGGTCGGTGTGACCACTTCTAGAGGGGTCAACCAAGATGGTGGCCAAGATCATAAAACAAAACCTGTTGTTGTCAGCCCAAGCTGAGGGTGGAAGAGGAAAATTTTGGTTGGAACCCTTCTTGGGATGTAGATGTTATAGCATCGGGTACTGGAGAATCAATCAGGGTGCAAAGGGAAGTGTTTACCATGCTAAGCATGAGGATTTGAGAGGAATGACCTGAAATCCCTCCTTTCCCATAAGCTTCCTCATCATTTGAGCAAACGACTTAACCTCCCAGTGATAGCAGCCCTTTCTGCATCACAGGGGTTGTGAGGATAAAGACACCAAGGGAAACTGTGGGAACTGGGACATGGAAGTAATACACATGGTTAATGCTGAAATGCAGGGTTTTTTCCCCCTTAACATGATTAAGGTCTGGGTCTTCTGCGGGGAACGGTTTGTGGTTTGACAGAGGCGGAGGCGGGAGGATCTGAGCACGGCTGGAGAGCATCTGACCTGTATGTCGCGTCCAGCATTGACTGCAAAACCCATTGGCCCTCTCTCCATAGCTGTTTTTAATTTAATTTAATTACAGATGGTCCAGTTCATGCACAGAAAACACAGTGGTACCACTTGTCTTGGAAAAGGCATTGCCCAGGAGACATCAGAGAGGTTGCTTCACTGAAAGATAGCAGGGAAAAAAGGTCCCAAGGTCCCTGGAGCAAACCGCAAGGCCAGAAATATGTGTGTCTTGAGTGCTGCAGCAGTGAGGGTTTGCACGCACAGCTCCATGGAGCAGCACCATGTCCATCTCTTTGATCTGTGGTTTCTGTCTGCCTTTGGTTTCTCTTCCAGAAGAGTTTGATGAGCTCTTCCCAAGGTGAGGTGGTGATTCAGTGGGGAAAGCCGCCTTAGCGCAAGCTGTTCCCCATCGCTCTTCTCAGAGGATGAGGGACATCTCGGTGGTGAGTTGATGTGTGCATGGGCTCTGCCAGCACCGCAGGAGCCCAGCACAGGCAGAGAAATAGCAAATGATGCTGTTCTCCTGTAAACAGCTTCATTTGGGGGTTTGCAGAAACCTCCAGAGCTTGGAAACCTTTTTCCATACATTTCTGCACTGATGTTGACAGCGTTGTCCTGGTTTTCTAAACCATGATGGGACTCACCAGTGAAAGCTGCCTGCTAAATGCAGCTTTGCAGACAGTATTTATTTTCTATACTCCCAGGGAATTCAAAGGCAATTCTAAATTCTTGCACACACATATATGCATAGTATATATACAGGCTTATAGGGGGACAGGGAACGCAGCCCCACGGGTGGCTCCAAGGAACATACCCAGCTGCCTGCATCCTCCTGCTCTCAAGCACGGAGAAAAGGAGGCGCAGGAAGGAGATGCGTTCCCTCTCATTTGCCCCAAATTGTGTCTCTGAAGATGCTCTGCAATTCTGTAACAGGGTGTTTATTATTTTATTTTTATTATTATTTATTAGTTTATTATTTTTATTATTTTATTGTTTTAATAATATTATTATTTTTTTATTTTGGGTAGTCATCCGGGGCCAAACATAACCCATGCAAGTGTCAGCGGTGGGCAGGAGAGGGAGCCCGGGGAGCGGGCTGGCACCCTGCCTGCGCTGGCAGGTGAAGGGCAGAGCCGGGTATCAATTAGAGCTGGCCTCGCCGTTACTCGTGAGTCTGGCCAAGCCATCGCTGCCTGCCCGTAGTAATAACGCTCGCTCGGCTTTGCCATCGAGGTTACGGGAGCCGCTGGCAGACAGGTCCCATGTGGGTCTGTGAGTTATTGGAGAGCCCTGGATTAAATATCAAGCTGCGTGCTTTAAACTTGCCACTTTTCCCAAGTGGAGCGATGGCTGTAGGAGCCGTCCGGCTCCTTCGCAGCCTTTCCATGACACGGGAACGTGGCAGGGGCAAGGGAGCGCCGGGCATCACCTCCTTGGAGGCTGATGGTGAGATGAGGGGGGATTTGGTGGAGTGCAATAAAGGATTTAACCCAAGATCTGGGATTTTAATGGAGTGCAAAAAGCGACAATTTCCCACTGATAGGAAGGAGGGGATGGGGACAGGAGCTGTTCCCCATGAGCACTAGGAGACCTCCGAGCTGGGAACAGCTGAGCGAGACCCCAAATTAAATCATCTGCGGGGCTGCACTGCACATCAGTCCTCAGCCCAAGCCCAGGGATGGGTTTCAGGGCTTGCAGCCCTTAGAGTTGATTTGCAGCTGGAGGTGACTATAGGACCACCGAGGTACCAGTGGGCATCATAGGGGATGCCAAGGGGGTCGTCCCCACTGCCCTACAGGTAGCTGGGGGCTGGAGTCCATCTGACGCAGCCACGCTCATGGCTCTGCACAGAGAAGGTGTTTAGTTTTGAGTAGCAGGGCATTGTGCAGTTGAGAGATTGATGGGAAGCAGAACTAAGTTGGAAAAAAAAAAAAAGCCTTAGAGTTTAAAGAATGGCATATTTGACTGGAATTCAATGCACTGGTAAGATTTTATATTGCATTGCTCAGGTGTGTCATGAAAAAATAGCCATCACCTTCACTCCGTAAATAAATTGTGTGTGGTTTCTCCTGGCTCCTTTTCACCCTGGAGGGTCGGAGGCCACAAGGTGGGGACCAGGCCCTGATCCAGCACGTGGTGTGACCATAGGGATGGTACCTGGTGTCCCATCATCTCCACTGGCCAGTGGATGCCCTATCTGGGCATCTTCCAGTGGTGGTGGGACTCAGCCAAGGTTCCTCTTGGTCCTGCAGGCTGGTGGTGAGCAATGTCAGGAGCATCCCCAGCTGAGCTGCTGCCTGCTTCTGCTGCTTACTTCTGATGCCTGCTGCTGCTGCCTGCTAAAAGCACAGCCAAGTTCAGACCAGGGGACTTGGGGTGGTAGGACCCGTGCACACCCTGTGTATGGGCTGCAGCACAGAGGCAACGCGGAGCAGAGGCTCCACCGGGCTCTAGGTGGAGACTGCAGACTGCGCAGCCTGCCTGCAGCCTGCCTGCAGCTCTGGGCCAGATCCAGGCAGCGGGCTACCGGTGGGGTGGGCTCCTAGCTACTCCCAGCCATTGCTGGTGGGTGAGGATGCTCAGGGCCACGCAGGGTCCCCCTGGGGCTTTGGTAGGAGAGGCAGCAAAAAAAAAAGCCTCAAAATCCGTTTATCCATTGACTGAGAGGTGAGGAAGTGCCTGAGGACCCCCCTCCACGCACTACGCTGCAGGCGGGGTGGGGCACTTCAGCACTGAGATCCCCTCAGACCAGGCTGGACTGGCATCAGCCCCAGCTCTCCGTTTTCTCCTGAAAGGCTCAAATCCAACCCCGGGATGTGGGAACACATTTCTGCCAGCCCAGGGACTCAGCCGGCCAAAGCACCCTCCTGCCAGGCCATCTGCTCCTGCCTGCTCCGGCATAAATCCGGCTCAGGCTGCTGCAGCCACCCTGAGGTGGGGATTTCGGGATGCTGCAGGGTTGGAAAATCCCTGCTGCCAGTACTCACAGCCGCCCTACCATCCCCAGCCCTGCTCTTAGCTGGTTCCCTTCGCCTTGGCTGGGGACAGGATTTGCAGAGGCTCATTGGGACCCTGCGATGCGTCGCCCTGCCTGGGACCCACCCTGCAAACCTCCACGTCCCCCAGTCACTTTGCTAGGGGATGAAGCATCCTTCTGGCAGAGGAGCACTCTGGAGAAGCAGATGCCAGGGACGTCACCTCCTGAGCTAAGGCCAGAGCAGACACAGCAGAACTGGGGTTTGGGTAGAAGAACACTGGAGAGGGCAGCACCTCTTTTTCTTTCCTGGGAAGGGGGGAAAACGCGATAGCTTGTGCATTGCCCATCCCTGGCATTGCTCGGCTGTGGGCACACAGGATATGGGGGATGCTCTTGTGCTTGCCAGCAGGAAATCTCTTTTTTTTTAAGGATTTCTAGCTGAGCCACAAGAATTTATACCGAATTTGTTTTCCAACCGAGTGGGCCTGATTGACATGGATTTTGGCTGGTCTTTACAGCTGGCCTGCTGTGGTGGCACCCCAGCGAGATGGTCCCATGGGACCTGCAGTGTGGGTGTCACAGCGCGGGCACCCTCAGCATCCCCCAGCCAGGCTTAGGCTCAGTTTTTTCACTGCTGGATGTTTTTGTGTGTACCTACCTGTCAAAACCTGAATTTGGATAATCAATGCTGCTGTGGAGTCCACGTCCCGTTTACCTCCTCTGTGGGTATCGTTTTGCACAGCCTCATCTTTTCCTGCTGCTGACACTTAAACAAGCAAATGCAAAATGATGACATGAAATGGCTTTTGTGGGAAGAGTCCTGGGAGCAGAGGAGCTGGAGGATACACAGCGGGTGAGAAGTGAGGTGCACGAGGAGTGTTTCAGGTCCCTGTCCCACGCCTGGCCAGCAAACAGAGCTGATACCGGTGCGAAACACAGCATCCGATTCTTGAGGACAGGAGCAAACAAAGCGTGGCTGGATGATGGCACCTCATCGTCACACGTCCTCTGGTCTCACCAGTGGTGCTGCCACCCATGGAGTCTCCCCTGTGCTCTTCCCACTCACCAAGCATCCAAAACCAGGGCTTCCTTTCCCCTTCCCAGTGATAAATTGATCCACTTTTTCTTTTTCTTTCTTCCTTCCTTCCTTCCTTCCTTCCTTTCTTTCTCTTTTCTTTCTTTTCTTTATTCTTTCTTTCTTCCTTCATTTCTTCCTTTCTTTCTTTTCTTTCTTTTTTCTTTTTTCTTTCTCTTTCTTTGTTTCTTTCTCTTTCTTTCTTTTTCTTTCTTCCTTCCTTCCTTTCTTTTCTCTTTTCTTTTTTCTCTTTTCTTTTCTTTTTTCTTTTTTCTTTTTTCTTTTTTCTTTTTTCTTTTTTCTTTTTTCTTTTTTCTTTTTTCTTTTTTCTTTTTTCTTTTTTCTTTTTTCTTTTTTCTTTTTTCTTTTTTCTTTTTTCTTTTTTCTTTTTTCTTTCTTCTTTTTTCTTTTTTCTTTCTTTTTTCTTTTTTCTTTTTTTTCTTTTTTCTTTTTCTTTTTTCTCTCTTCTTTTTTCTCTTTTCTTTTTTCTCTTCTTTTTTCTCTTTTCTGTTTTTTCTTTTTTCTGTTTTTTTCTTTTTTTCTTTTTTCTCTTTTTTCTCTTTTTTATTTTCTCTCTTCTCTTTTTTCTTTTCTCTTTTTTCTTTTCTTTTTTCTTTTTTCTTTTTTCTTTCTCCCTCTCTCTTTCTTTCTTTTTCTTTCTTTCATTCTTTCTTTTTCTTTCTTCCTTCCTTCCTTCCTTTCTTTCTTTCTTTCTTTTACTGTTGCTCTGCATATTATATTTTTAATAAAGAGGGGGTGGGAGGGTCATCTCTGGCAGCGCTGGGAACCCAAACCCAGTGATATTGCCTCCAGTCCAGGGGCAGCAGGGGCTGAAAGCGAAGACAGCGAGAACAAAGTGTGCACCAGCTAAGGAAACAGTGTCAGGCTGGAAAAACAAAACCTTTCCATTTCTGCTTCATTAATAAGAATAAGGTGTGTTTCCCTGCATCCCTTTAATATTCCGGCCCATGCCATCTGGTGGTCTTAACGGTGACGCTCACAGTCAGCCACTCAGCCAATATGCTACAAAATATGAGATGGTAATCATGACTATCCCTTTAGAGGTAGAAAGTTTGGAGGGATCAAGGGGTTTTGCAGGTTAATGTTGTTTTCTGCAGCTCTCTTCTGTAATCTCAGCTTTTCCAGCATGGATGGGCAGCTTCAGAGGCGTTGCAGGGTGCTCCGTACCTGCACGCTTCAGGGAATGATTAACGCATTAACACAGCAGAAAAGACGAACACATCTTTTACATCCATTAAAAATGGCCAAAAAAAAATAGCCAAATACATTTGCTACAGCAGAAGCTCCCTGGCTTCATAGGTTTTGTAAATACTAGCCCCTGAGAAAGATTTTCTGAGCTCTTTTGTGTAAATAAAATTTTTTAGCAGGCTGGTACTTCACCTCCAGGTCCTGGCTTTCAGTGGTCGCTTGTCCCCCATCCCAGGGAGCCCAGAGCTGCATTTCCACAGAGAGCTCCGGGACTGGTACCCAATGCCCATCGGATGCTTGGCCATGGTGGTGGGAGAGACTGGGTGAAAAGGAGGCGGAGGAGATAAGAGGGTTGTCAGCCCCTTTGCTTTCCAGCATGTTTGCTCAGCGATGTTGAGTGCTGGGCCAGAGCCACCACCTCCCTGCAGACTAAACAGTTGCAATGTTTTCTCCCATGACCAAAAGAATTTAGAAAAGGGTCCCGGTATGAAACTTTACACGAACTCTGGGTGCCACGAATATCTCTGGCTGGGAGTCTGTTAACTCCTCCAGTTCCCTCCTTGCCCTTGCAGTTCAATCTCTGGGCAGACGAAGGGAAAACTCATCCCATGATGAATCTGTCTGGCTGCCTGCAGGACCCCTGGTACTCTCCCACCCGTCGTGTTTTTGCGCATCTGTCTGTCTTTTTTTTTTTGCTTTCTTTTAAAGGAAAAAGCCAAGATCTCTCTAGCCATAATAGAGCTCTGGAGTCTCAGTACAAGAAAGACATGGACCTGTTGGAGCGAGTCCAGAGGAGGCTACAAAAATGATCAGAGGGCTGGAACAGCTCTGCTGGGAGGACAGGCTGAGAGAGCTGGGGCTGTTCAGCCTGGGGAAGAGGAGGCTGTGGGGAGACCTCAGTGCGGCCTTTCAAGTGCTTAAAGGGGGCTTAGAAGAAAGATGGGGACAGACTTTTTAGTAGGGCCTGTAGCGATAGGACAAGGGGTGATGGTTTTAAACTAAAAGAGGGGAGATTCAGCCTGGATAGAAGGAAGAAAGGTTTTGCAATAAGGGTGGTGAGGCACTGGCCCAAGTTGCCCAGAGAGGTGGTAGAAGGCCCATCCCTGGAAACATTCAGGGTCAGGTTGGACAGGGCTCTGAGCAACCTGATCAGGTTGAAGATGTCCCTGCTCATGGCAGGGGGATGGACTGGATGGGCTTTGAAGGCCCCTTCCAACCCAACCCATTCTATGATTCTATGATGCTTTTCTAAGGCCCCATGCCTCTTGGACTTCTTTGTGGCCATCTGAGTGCATTGAGGTCCATCCGAATGTTGTCCACTTCCCTGTGCCACCCAGCTCGGGGGCTTCCACCACCGGAGCAGGCTTCAGGGATGGGGGAAGCCACCAGGGCTTCATTCATCCATCGGTCCTGGCTTGCAGAGAAGCAGAGGTTGAGCATCAGTGTCTTGCACTCCACAGCCAGCTCAGGAGATTGATGGTCCCACCCCATGGTGAAGGACCATACTTCCTAGAAAGGTCTTAGCATCCCACAGGGAAAGCATCCTGCTGCCAGCTCCCGGGCACCCAGGAAAATCCCTCCTAGGACTGAGCTGGTGTAAACCAGGAGCGCCAGTGCAGAAAAGCTCCTGATGGCAAACGGGATTAGCTGCCTGCTTTTTTTCCCTGTCTGGTTTCATTCATCTGCAGGCAGGTTGGCGTTTCAGTGGGCACAGCTTCGTTTCAAATGCAAGCTGGATTTCTCCATCCACGGTGCCTGGACAAAGCAGCACCTGCCTCCACAGCCACGTTTCCTCCTCTTACATCCCTCTTTGCAAACTTGATGCATCTCCATAGACCCCTCAACACCACCACCTTATAAAGAGGACACATTGCATGCGCAGAGCTTAAAATAAGAATGCAGCCTGCTGGCAAAATCCCCCCAGGCTGCAAGGCTGGGCATCTCTGGCTATGGCATTTGCAAGCGGGATCCATCCGTCAGCCTCTGTCAAGGTCCCAGTCATCGCCCCGAGTTGGCATTGGGTGTGGGATGGGTGTTTTTCCAAGCACAGAAGTGGCCTCTGAGATGCTTGGGATGGTGTTGGGGCTCAGACCTTGCCCTGATGCAGGGAAGGGCTTAAAAACTGCCCATCAAACCATCCCCACCCATATAAAACAGCCCCTATACACTTGCTTGGGGGATTTCTTCAAACCAGCATGGTTTTACACTGAGCTCATGCTTTGGGGAACATGGCCCATGGGCTGGGAGATTTATATTAGTATATTTTTCCAAGCAGCAGGGGTGCCAGCGCTGCTGCGGATGCTGGGATGGGCAGGGATCTGCTGTGCTTGATCCCATGTCTTCCCACCACCTCTGTGTAACAGGGAGGGCATTGCTGGCCTGGGGACGAGATGCTTTTGGGGACATGGATTAATTTGTGTTTCTTCATGGTCCCTTGTCTACCCACCAGTCCTTCTCCACGGGACTGAGAAGTTGGCTTCTGTCTCTCAAAGGTATCATTAGTTCCCTATGTCCATGTGTCCTGCTGTCTGTCTGTGTCCCTCTGCTCACTGTAAGGCTGGGGCAGGCCATGACGTTTTGCTGTGTGATTGTGTCTGGGTTCATGGGATAACAGAGCTTTAAAGTGGTGATAAACTGCTGTAATCCAGCTGAGGTGACACCCTGGCACGTGTTTGGGAATCCAGAAAGGTGCTAGATAGGAAGGGCAGCAATAAAAATTAAGTAACGAGGAAGACAACTCTTGTCACCTGGGTACCGCTGGA